>CM022301.1:126188502-126808280 GCA_011799875.1 Thinopyrum elongatum
GCAATTGTATTTGTTTCTCATGTATTTAGTACAGCCAAATTCGATTTATTTCTCACATGGTATACAATAACAGAATGCACCCACAACAATTGAACATCGCATTGCAGAATTGAACCAAACACTTAACTAAACACCACAACAAATAAACCAAATGTTAACTGAGCACCACATTGCACAATGTATAACATACTAGAAGATCATACAGTTAACCAAACCAAGCATGCTTGACAACTTGGAAATATAGCAATTGTATTTGTTTCTCATGTATTTTGTAAAGCTAAATTCGATTTATTTCTCACATGGAAGACAATACAAAATTGCAGCCTGAAGAATTGAACATCACATTTGCAGAATTGAACCAAACAGTTAACAGAAGACGACAACTAATTAACCAAACAGTTAATAAGTGAGCACCACATTGCACGACATATAGAACATATACACTAGAGCAACAGATTGCATGGTAAAATTAGATAGCACAATTCACTAGAATTTGTTAAGGAAAGGCAGGAGCAGCACATGCAATGGGTAAACCGAGCATGCTTAACCGGCGTAGCTAGCAAACTGAACATCGGTCCTTATAGTAAGCTAATAAGGCAAGCTACTCCTCATCGTCGGAGATATCGATGATGATTGGCTCCTTGGACATGGAAGAGGGCAAGGCCTCCACATCGTGGATGCCCTCGTCGTAGTGGTGAGTTGCCTGAGCCGCTCCGGGCACCAACCTCCTGGCTCTCGAGTTGAGGTAAGCACGTGCACGCTGAGAAAACACCTCGTAGTCTTCATCGAAGGCACCGAGGGTGGCCTCGAGAAAACGCCATGAAATGTCGTTTAAAGCAGCCAACCGCGTCGTGGCATCGCCGCGCGAGGCGTCGACGGTGGCCTTGACGGCGAGGTGCTCCTCCAAGATCTGGGGGTCGGCATGAATGGCAGCCATCGCGACCTCATCCGCGCATGCGGCCGCAATTTGCTTCTCCGCTGCCAAATGCTCCTTGAGCTCCTGGCTATACTGCATGCACCATGGCTTAGGGCGGCGCTTATTTGGTGGAGGGGTCGGTGATTTGGGTGGAAGGTGTTGCGCCGGCGGTCGGGGCATGTGGGATGTGGAAGGAGGAGGAGGATGGGGGTCGGGTGTGGATTACCTGCCTGGATAGACGAGGCCGAGCACCGTGAAGGAGGGTCGCCAGCGAGGAGGCGGCACTGCAAGCAAGGAGTGAAGGTTTCAACTTGGAAAGGAAGGCGGAAACAGGGGAAATGTGGCTTTTGGTAAAGGGGAGAGGGCGGGGAGGTAGATATTTCCACGGAAACCGAAAATTTTGAATCAGCGCAGCGAAAAAACTGGCGCGCAAAGTGTCATCAGACACGGTCCCTTATTCAGAACTGTGTACGATATGTGAACATCACAAACGATTCAGATAGCTACACCCGTGTGTGATGAGTTTAAACGTCAAAAGTTTTGGTTCGAATTTCCCTGGTTACAGTGGTCATCCACGTCATTGCATAATTTGGGTACACAAAGGATACTACAGCACACCCACACTTCTTAATCGAGCAAGTTCAGCAATTAAACAGAGCTAGCTGACCTAAACATTACTCCAATAAATTAAAGACCGGCGCTCTTAATTAAACAAAACAAAGAGTACTACTATGGCTGGTGCTCGTTGATCTCCGCCGCCTCCTCCATGTCCAGCTCGCGCCCGACGGTCTACTGGGGAAGGGGCTCCATGGCATCCATCGCACCATACTCGACAAGCATCTCGCCATCCGCGTTCTCCATCTCTTTGGAAAAGGCTGCCACGAGCTGGGCGTGGGTGGCCGTGATCTGGGCTTGGACGGGCTTCGTCGTGGCAAGGTATGCGGCGGAGGAACGGACGGCTGCTCGAACGCTCTCGACGATTGCCAACTCT
The DNA here is from genome assembly GCA_011799875.1 of Thinopyrum elongatum. NCBI lineage: Eukaryota > Viridiplantae > Streptophyta > Magnoliopsida > Poales > Poaceae > Thinopyrum > Thinopyrum elongatum. The sequence goes on from CM022301.1 coordinate 126,190,410, forward strand.
TCGGCCGTGGGTTGCCGACCGTTGTCGGAGAAGCTTCATTCAATTTGTGCGGTGACCGCCACGAGCTGGGCGTGGGCAGCCTCGACATGGTCGTGGGCGGCCTCCATCAGGGCTAAGGCCGCCGCTGCGGAATGGACAGCTGCTGTGCCGCTCTCGCTAGTTGCTATCCCCGAGGTAGATGTTGCTGCCGCCACCTGAGAAGCAACAACGGCCGTTTGGGCTGCCTTGGCCGCCCAATCGCAGATTGCGGCCGCGCTCATGCACCTTGTTAGCACGCGCATGGTGGCTGCGGCCGCGCTCTTGCCGGAGTGGGCCGCCGAAGTTGCCCTCACAACGCGGGTCCACGTCCCCATCTTTCACCGGCGACGATTAAACAGTGAAATGATATTTGGGGAGCGAGCTAGTGTGCTTCACACGCCGGCTATGGACTATAGCCGACGCACCTTCTCGCATAAGCCATAGGCGTACTATACTCCGACAGTGCTCCAAGATATTTTGTACTGCATCTCACACGATTGGTGATAATAAACTGTGTGCGATCTACTTGATTTTTCATCTTGATTTGAATTACATAATGGGGTCACAGCGGCAATGGAGGGTGTTTGAATTGCTAGAACTTTTATCTGCAGTGAACATGCAACTATATGTGTGTCGTAAAAAAATTGGAATTATTCAGGGTTCGTTTGGACATTTTATACATTAAATTGGTTTTCTAGCCATTTCAGGTGCACAATTCAAAATTAAACTACATGCACATGCTCCGGTGCACCAACATGGGTTGTAAAATCATATATGTGTCCATGGGTTTATGCTTATGTCCCATGCAAGAAATGGGGATGAATTTCGAACACCACGGCACCGTGGCTCTCCAGCAAATGTTGAGGTACTTGCTTTTGTAATTCTAGTATATCCAAAACCCGTCTGAAATTCATGAACCTTGGCATGCTATCATGGAATGGCATCAACATGCTGTGGTAAAAAATATTGTCCCATTTGGGGCAGGTTATGGTAAAAGCTTCTCACAAGCAGCCTCATGGTTCCGTTAGGGAAACGTGTCACCTTTGTGGACAAAACGATATTCATCGCCTCTTCTTGCTTTCAATTTTTTCCTGGTGTCAACATAGAACAACAGGAGTGTCGTGTTAAATTTTGAAATTTTTCGGGGATCGTTTGGACATTTTTACACATTAACTGAGTTTTCTAGGCATTTATGTGCATAATTCAAAATTGAACTACATGCACATGCTCTAGTGCATAAAAACGGGTTGAAAAATCAAATGTGTGTCCTTGGTTGCAAGCTCAGGTCACATGCAGGAAATGAGAATAAATGTCAAACACCTTGACACTGTCGCTCGGCCGGTAACATTGAGATACATGGTTTTAAAATTCTAGTAAATCAAAAACTCGTCTGAAATTCATGAAACTTGACATGATATCATGGAACGGCATCGACATGCCGTGGTAAAAATATTGTCCCATTTGGGGCAGATTTGGGTATAAGCTTCTCGCAAACCAGAGCTTCTCTCATAACAAGCCTGATGGTTTCGGTAGGAAACGTGCCACCTTGGGGGACGAAATGATATCTGTTGCCTCTTCTTACTTTCAAAAATTTTCTCATGTCAACATAGAACAACAGGAGTGTTGTGTCAATTTTTGGGATTTTCCGGGGTTCGCTTGGACATTTTTATACATTAACTGAGTTTTCTATGCATTTATGTGCATAATTCAAAATTGAACTACATGCACATGCTCCAGTGCAAAAAAACGGGTTGAAAAATCAAATGTGTGTCCTTGGTTGCAAGCTTAGGTCACATGCAAGAAATGAGAATGAATGTGAAAGACCTTGACACTGTCACTCAGCCGCTAACATTGAGATACATGGTTTCAAAATTCTAGTAAATCGAAAACTCGTCTAAAATTCATGAAACTTGACATGATATCATGGAACAGCATCGACATGCCGTGGAAAAAATATTGTCCCATTTGGGGCAGGTTTGGGTATAAGCTTCTCGCAAACCAGAGTTTCTCTCATAACAAGCCTGATGGTTTCGTTAGGGAACGTGCCACCTTGGGGGACGAAACGATATCTGTTGCCTCTTCTTACTTTCAAATTTTTTATCGTATCAACATAGAACAACAGGAGTGTTGTGTCAATTTTTGGGATTTTTTGGGGTTCGCTTGGACATTTTTATACATTAACTGAGTTTTCTATGCATTTATGTGCATAATTCAAATTTGAACTACATGCACATGCTCCAGTGCATATAAATGGGTTCAAAATTGAAATGTGTGTCCTTGGTTGCATGCTTAAGTCCCATGCAAGAAATGAGAATGAATGTAAAACACCTTGCCACCGTCGCTCGGCCGCTAACATTGAGATACATGGTTTTTAAATTCTAGTAAATCGAAAACGCGTCTGAAATTTATGAAACTTGACATGCTAGCATGGAACGGCATCAACATGCCGTGGTAAAAATATTGTCCCATTTGGGGCAGGTTGGGGTATAAGCTTCTCACAAACCAGATGAAATATCGAGGATGTCGCCTAGAGGGGGGGGTGAATAGGCGTTTTAAAATAATTACGGTTGAGGCTTGAACAAATGCGGAATAAACCTAGCGGTTAATTTGTCAAGCACAAAACCTACAACAACTAGGCTCACCTATGTGCACCAACGACTTATGCTAAGCAAGATAAACAACTAAGTGATAGCAAGATATATGACAAGAAACAATATGGCTATCACAAAGTAAAGTGCATAAGTAAAGGGCTCGGGTAAGAGATTACCGAGGCACGCGGAGACGATGATGTATCCCGAAGTTCACACCCTTGCGGATGCTAATCTCTGTTTGGAGCGGTGTGGAGGCACAATGCTCCCCAAGAAGCCACTAGGGCCACCGTAATCTCCTCACGCCCTCGCACAATGCAAGATGCCGTGATTCCACTAAGGGACCCTTGAGGGCGGTCACCGAACCCGTACAAATGGCAACCCTTGGGGGCGGTCACCAAACCCGTACACTTTGGCAACCCTTGGGGGCGGTCACTGGTACCCGTCAAATTGCTCGGGGCGATCTCCACAACCTAATTGGAGACCCCGACGCTTGCCCGGAGCTTTACACCACAATGATTGAGCTCCGAACAACACCAACCGTCTAGGGCGCCAAGGCACCCAAGAGGAACAAGCTCTAGGGTGCCCAAACACCCAAGAGTAATAAGCTTCTCAACTTCACTTCCACGTATCACCGTGGAGAACTCAAACCGATGCACCAAATGCAATGGCAAGGGCACACGGAGTGCCCAAGTCCTTCTCTCCCAAATCCCACCGAAGCAACTAATGCTAGGGAGGAAAATGAGAGGAAGAACGAAGAAGAGAACACGAAGAACTCCAAGACCTAGATCCACAAGGTTCCCCTCACTTAGAGGAGAAAGTGATTGGTGGAAAGATGGATCTAGATCTCCTCTCTCTTTTCCCTCAAGAACTAGCAAGAATCATTGGAGGGATTGAGAGTTAGCAAGCTTGAAGAAGGTCAACAATGGGGGGCAAATGCGAGCTCAAAAGGATAAGATGCAATGGGGAAGAAGACCCCCTTTTATAGGAGGGGGAAAAACCAACCGTTATGCTCACAGCCCGCACAGAGCGGTACTACCGCTTCAAGGAGCGGTACTACCGCTAGGGCGGTAGTACCCCTTTGAAAAACAACAGCGAGGAGGCAAAAGGCCAGTAGAACCGCCGGAGCGGTACTACCGCTCGTCCTCACGGTACTACCGCTAGGGATAGCGGTACTACCGCAAATGGTAGCGGTACTACTGCTTGCGAGCGGTACTAAAAAAATACTTCCGTGCCTAACTCTGCTGAGCAAAACACGAGATTTTTGGTCTGGAGCGGTACTACCGCTCAGGAGCCGCGGTAGTACCGCTCGGGAGCGGTAGTAAAAAATTACTTCCGCTCTAGCCGCGGTAGTACCGCTGCAGCCTTTACCAAAACATCCACAACTTCTGCAAACGGACTCCGAATTCAACGAAATCAAGTTTGTTGGAAAGCTAACGACATGGGCTAACACAATCTTGATAGAAATAACAATAATAAGGAAATTAGAAAAGGTCCCATAAGAAAATGGTGAGAACCCTTCCTCGAAAAAGACCGGTAAAACCTCCAACACTGAAAACGCGATAGAAGAAGCATATGAAATCCGTTTTCGATGTACTAGAGCTTGTCACGAAGATAACCACAAGATCTAAAACCTCAAAAGAAAATACAAATAAGAATCAAGAAAGATGATGCAAGGATGCAATGGTTTGAGCTCTCGACGAACGATACGATCAAGCTACTCACTTGAGAGCCCCCCTTGATAGTACGGCTATCGATCCTATAACCCGGTCTCCCAACTACCACCATGAAACCGGTAAAATAGAAAACCTATCAAGGGCAAACCTTTGCCTTGCACAAAGTCCACTTGAGCTAGATGATGACGATCTTGACTTCCTCAAGTTGGACCACCTTTCTTGATTCCGTTGGCTCGATGAAGACTAGTTGATTGCTCCCCCATACTCCACTATGGGTGAGCTACTCTTTGGAACATTTTCACAAGTCCATTGTCACCACAATGGACGGCAAGCTTCAAGCATGTGATCTCTTCGTGATGATCCACTTGAACTTGCACACCGCAACCTAACCCCACAAAGAACTCTCACGAAGACCATGGGTTAGTACACAAAGCATAATTGACAATGCTTACCATACCATGGGATCACTTGGTCCCCCTCGGTACATCTTCTACGCTTTGTGTGTTGATCAACTTGATTCACTCTTTGACTTAGTCTTGATCAACCTCTCACATGACAAATCTTTAGGTAATTCCTTGAATAGCATCTTGGTCATCACAAACTCTCCTTGAAACCAACAAATGGACTCCAAGAAAAGCCTATGGACAAATCCTTCAAATATAACTCAAGGCAACCATTAGTCCATAGAGATTGTCATCAATTACCAAAACCAAACATGGGGGCACCGCATGTTCTTTCACCAGAGCTTCTCACAACAAGCCTCATGGTTACGGTAGGAAACGTTTCACCTTTCTGGACGAAATGATATCCGTTGCCTCTTCTTGATTTCAATTTTTTTTCTAGTGTCAACATAGAACAACATGAGTGTTGTGTTAATTTTAGGAATTTTTCGGGGTTCGTTTGGACATTTTTATACATTAACTGAGTTTTCTATGCATTTATGTGTATAATTCAAACTTGAACTACAGGCACATGCTCTAGTGCATGTAAATTGTTTGAAAAATCAAATATGTGTCCTTGGCTGCATGCTTAGGTCCCATGCAAGAAATGGGAATGAATGTCAAACACCTTGCCACCGTCGCTCGACCGCAAACATGGAGATACATGGTTTTTAAATTCTAGTAAATCCAAAACTCGTCTGAAGTTCATGAAACTTGACATGCTATCATGGAGCGGCATCAACATGCTGTGGTAAAAAAATTGTCCCATTTGGGACAGGTTTGGGTATAAGCTTCTCGCAAACCAGAGCTTCTCACAACAAGCCTGATGGTTTCGATAGGGAACGTGCCACCTTTGGGGATGAAACGATATCCGTTGCCTCTTCTTGCTTTCAAAATTTTTCTAGTGTCAACATTGAACGATAGGAATGTTGTGTCAATTTTTGGGATTTTTCGGGGTTCACTTGGACATTTTTATACATTAACTGGGTTTTCTAGGCATTTTATGTGCGTAATTCAAATTTGAACTACATGCACATGCTCGAGTGCAGAAAAATGGGTTGACATATGAAATGTGTGTCCTTGGGTGCATGCTTAGGTCCAATGCAAGAAATGGGAATGAATTTGAAACACCAGGGCACTGTTGATTGCCGGCAAAACATTGAGATACTTTGTTTTTAAATTCTAGTAAATCCAAAACTCATCTGAAATTCATGAAACTTGACATGATATCATGGAATGGCACCCGACATGCTGTGGTATTTTTCGTGTCCATTTTGAGAGAAGGCGCACTCGAATAACAGCCAACAAAGGCATTTTGAAACAAATAGCTGCCACTTTAACATCTCAAACGTTTGTATAATTTAAATCGTGTGCGTTCTGTTAACCATTCACGTGACGCCATGTGTCTGGCTTTTAATGGCTATAGGAGGTGCCGTGCGGACAGCTGCTTGACTGAACGGGAGGCGTGCGAGCGCAGTCCGATGCGCAGGCTGACCAAGAGGTGTGCAAGCTGTCCTCCAATGCGCAGGCTCACTGGGAAGCGTGCGAGCTATACGCTGCGCAGGCTCACTGGGAAGCGAGCCCTTTGACTTCCATGGCCGCCCGCCTTGCTCGCATCCTCTCCATTAATGGCGCCCGAGCCGCTGTTTAATACGGGCGGCCTTACTGTTCGCCTCCCATTCACCTCCCTCCCGCAGACCTCCACCAACGCCTTGGCGCAGAATGATCATCTGCCACTAATCTTCAAGTTTGGTGAAGTTGACTCCGAGCCGGAGGAGATAGAAAATAAGGAGGAATGGTGCCTCATGGACATGGCCCTGAACGAGCTGGCCGCGGCGGTTGCTGCCCCCGCGCCCGTCCCAGCTCCCATCCCTGTGCCCGCGCCAGCGACCATCCCCGTAGCATTGAAGGGCTGGTCGCCGAGCACTATTGCAGAGCTGGAAGCCGCGGGCGTCAGCGAGGTCTCTACGGACCCGCGCGAGGTCGTGCACATGCCAGCGCCAGCGCCCGTGCCCGTGCCCATGCGCGCCCCTCCACCCATCGCGGCACCGGTCCCCGTGCGTTTGCCTGCACCCATCGTGCCCGTGCCCATGCGCGCGCCCCTCTCAGTGGCATGGGACGCCGCCGTCGACCGCTACCTCGCAGCGCCGCTAGTTGCCGTCCTCCCGTGCCACGCCCGTCGATCACGTGACGACATGATGTTTGATTTCCAAGTGAAGAACATTCTGTGCTGCCTTGAAGACTTCAACAACGGCGTCTCGGAGGACGACAACGCCAGCGCGGCACGCCGCCTCCGCTGTAGCCGGAAATAGTCTTTTTGGGTTTAATACTGTATCTCGATCATATGAATATAAATTCGCAGTGTGACTGAATGAAAGATATGGTTTGAACGAACTTGCGTTTTTCTCTCTTAATGTACAGACTTATCAAATGATTTTCTTTTGGAAAAAATGTCAATGGTTTTTAAATATAAAACACTCATCGCAAACGTTTTAGTTAGAACACCAGTATGCAAACCGACAGCTTCCCCAGGAAGTCAAGGGAAAATATGCCGAGCAGGATTTGTGCAGCTCTTGATCGCAAACATTTTAGATAGAACACCCGTATGCAAAGTGGGAGCTATGGTCTTCCCCAGTAAGTCAAGGAAAAGTTCGCAGCGCAGGATTTGTGCATCTCTTCAACGCAAACGGTTTAGATTGAATACGGTATGCAAAGCCAGACTTCGGCGCTAAGCCAAGAGAAAATATGCCGAGTAGGATTTGTACATCCCTTCAACGCAAACGGTTGTTTTGGATGACCCGTGTGCAACCACGTACAGATAATTTGGTAAGATTTGCATCTGTCATATTGGGTATATTGCCATTTGTCAAACTGGAAAGATTGACATTTGTTGATCTAGTAACATTGCCATTTGTCAACCTTGTAACACTGCGATTTGTCAAAATATGCAGCTAAAAATCACTAGCACTATCTAATTTTTGCAACTAAAATTCAGTAATTAAGCATAAATTTCATTCATAGATTAAGCAGTCGTTCTTTATACAAACAGTTCAACTCGACAGCTGAACCGACCAAACTTTTTCCCCATTGTTGCCAACCACGTACTGAAATAGCTAGTTCAACTATATATACTAGCTAATTTTAAGTACGTTCTACAGTTTCACCACATCTATAGTCAGATGAACTGAACAAAATAGCCCCTAAATACTACTACTACGGAGGGGCTTTGTACTATTTCCGGCAGCCTCTCCTCTGCCGAGCGCGCTCAGTAAGAGGCAGAGGAGGAGGAGCCTGCCGACGAGCTGGACAACTGCAATACGGTGCCTGCCGCTGCTGCACCTTCAGCGACGCTCGACTCGAACACCCTTTGCCGCTCCAGACGACCCCTCTCGAAGCGGTGGTTCTCCTCGTAGATCTCCTGATTCCTCGCCTCTGCGGTGGCGTGTGCTGCGGCCACGGCGGCGGTAAGGCTCTATGCGTGCTCGACGAGGCGCTCCTCCTCCTCCAGCAGGAACTCGATGTAGCGCGCAAGGTCGCTGACGCACATGCGGGCCTCCACCTCCGCCTCCCGCCTTCGGGCGGCAGTGGCGGAGTGGGTGATGACCCCGGCGGTCGACGGTGGGCTGGCGGCCACGACGGCCGATGATGGGGTGGCGGCCACCACCACCACCTCCCCGTCTTCGGGTCGCGGCGGCGGAGCGGGTGATGGCCATGGTGGCCGGCAGTGCGGTGGCGGCCACGACGGCCACCTCCCGCCTTCGAGCCGCGGCGGCGGAGCGGGCGATGGCCCTGGTGGCGGCCACGACAGCAGTTGGTGGGGTGGCGGCAACGGCAGCCGGCAACAGCTGCCGACGGGTAGCGGTGACGGAGCATGTGGTGGGTGTTCCGCGCACACCCAACAGGGACGCCACGCGCACTACACTACGTCGAGGACTGCGCCACTGTCGCGGTGTAGCCTCCCAGCTAGAGCTGTCCTCTGATGATGGCGGAGTGGCTGAGTGACGACGACGGACCGGTGCCATTGGCGATTGTGGGAGAAACAGACGAGATAAGCTGCAGGGAGGGAGGGGAAAATGCGACGCAGGACTCGCCGGCCGTGAGGGTTTATATATCAGGCCGGTAAGCATTGGGATTTTGGGGGATTTCACCGACTCGGGCGGGAAGCTTGCGCGGGAACCTGCGCGGTTGCGCGGGAACGGGCTCACCACCGTTTGGCCAAAAGAACGCCCCCGCGCGCTGCTCAAGCTTGCGCTCTAAGCCGTCTACGGCAGCGGGGTGACAAGACGTGCAAGAGGAGGACGAGAGAACACGTACACATATAGTTAATAAAATAAAAACATTTGCGATTAAATTACCTACTACCCCCGTCCTGGTTTATAAGTCGTCTATATATTTTTGTGCCAAATTTTGACTATAGATTTAACTAATAAAATACGAATGCATGTCGTCGGAGATTATATCGTTGGATTCATATTTGAACATAGTTTCCAATTATATAATTTTTGTAACATGCATTAATATTTTGTTGGTTAAATTTAAGGTCAAAATATGGCACAGAATATAAAGGGGACTAATAAATCAAGACGGCGGTAGTAGCACACAACTGCTCTCTACGCAGCGACGCAATTGTCGGCCGGCTTGTAGACGACCATTTCCTGCATGTTCAACTGCTCTATGCGTGTGGTTGCTTGCGGTTGAGGCGGCCGCGGCCCGCTCTACTCGCGTCCCGCCGCGCGCGCTTTGCTCTCGCGTCCCTCCGGGCGCTCTGCCCTCGTCCCTCCACGCGCGCTGCTAGTGTTTGGGGCCGGCGCACGATCACGCACATTCATGTGCATGCGGTTGCGCCGGGCGCGGCGCGACGATGCAGTTACCCGCTGCAAAAACTGCCATGCGGACGCGCCGAGAATCCAGGCCGCCCGGCACCGATTTATTTCTGTGGCCATTTACCTTCATCTCTCGCGCCACACGACACAATAAGCACACCCACGATGACACATACATAGAGGACATCCAGCGGTTCCAATGGCGCTCCCTATGGCTCCAATAGCGCTCCCAGCGGCCGACGACGACAACGGCGGGCAGTTCACCACGCATCACGTAGTGGACACCCACGTGAGGGGGAAGGCCCTCTCAGTGGTGTACACAAACGAGCCGGTCTCGGTGGATAGCTCCATCCAAATTATGGAGCAGTTGCTTGCCGAAGACAAGTACCAAGTGATCGGCTTCGACCTCGAGTACACCATCGGTCGTGCCGGGCACGATCAGAAGGTTGCCGTCGCCCAGTTGTGCGTGCGACATGACTATCACCTGGTCACAAGGCCTTGCGAGCGTTTCTCCAGGTTTATCAACAGTTTCGACTATAGTTTCGCTACGGTGGACACCACCAACGATATAAAAGCGCTCAAGGTTTCGGGTTTGAAATGCCAGAATCTTGTCAACATCCAGGACCACTACAAGGTCTAGGGCAGCGACAACAACAAACAGAATTCTCTGGTTGACCTCGTCTCGGCCATCATCGACCCCTACTACATGAAGATGAAGGATGAGAGCAAGAAGGACAAGAATGCCTGGCACAGTGTCTGGCATGAGAGACTGGATGAACAACACGTCAAGTACGCGTACACAAGCTACGACATGTACATGCGGATCGTTGACATGAGGGAGTGTCTTCTTCCTACCCCAGACGAGGGATCGAGTCACAGAGCAGTGACGGGAGCATCACAAGAAGTAGATGACTAGACGATCGTTTCTTCTAGTTTAGAATGCATACAATTGTTTATTGAGGTGTGTGCGAATGATCTGTATAGTCACTTATGTAATTGGATGTTTATTTCAGTTTATATATATATATATATATATATATATATATATATATTCTTCTGCAGACAGAGCAAATCACACGGCTTATTAACAGCAATCGTCTGTGTTATTATTGGTCTTCGCACACATTTCTGATTACGGACATGTTTGTCGCGTATCACACACATCTTGTTCAGTTGAACCATTTCTATTGTGTTGCCTAATCACACACAGTTCATCCTAGTGAACTGTATGCCGTATATCGCACACACCCTCATCTGGCTGCCTGTTTCTATTGTTCTGCCTCATCGCAAACAGTTCTTCTGGATTAACCGTTTGCCACTCATCGCACACGCAACTCCAATATGAACCGTGTTTGATTTCACCGCCATCGCAAATGTTTTGCATCTTTTTTGACGGTTTTATTACATCACCGTTTGTGATTGATGCATCGCACACAGTTTCGTCGAAGGGTCTCTGATTCGACTGTCGCGTTTGGACCATCCTGCAGTAGTGTATGTTTTAGGGGAAGAACTCGTAAATGGTTCAGATTTATAAAGGAACTATCTGGTAATAACCCACCAAAGGGTCGGACGAACCGCAAAGGATGTGATGTGAGTATTGATACTCAATCAGAAGAAGAAAGAATGCAAGGGTATCAGATCATAGAAACATCTGAATAATTGGAAGCTTAATTACAAAGAAATTATGATTTCCAAATCGAGGGATCAGAAGCAGATGCTCTATTCAAAATATGAGTAAGTTGAATAGAATTAGATGGACAATCAATTGCAACTTGATTGGCCTAGAAACAACTCATGTCCAAAATGACGTCAGAGCCGGAAGGACGAATTCTATAAATTACCTAATAATAGCGAGTATTCACATACATATTAAATCAAAGGCTCAAAACAATGATGACAAAGGATGCTAATGAATATTGCTAGACATATGGAAGTAACCATAATGCAGGCATGCAAGACTTTCCAGAGCAATAGGTTGCAGAGGATTCTCGGAAGATCAGATAGTATTTCGAAGAATTTTGTGAAACACATGAACAACTGGGGATGAATTATTCCCGGTAAATGTGAGGAATTATTCGTAGGTGTATTCACGCGGAAAGGAACTGCAGGGCAATAAGCACAAAGGATTCTCGAAACATTGGAGAGTATTTCGGGGCATCTTGTAATAACAAGAGCATTTGGGAAAGAATGTATGAACAACAAGTGTAGGTAGTTATCCATAGGGATTTATCGGTGGCTACGAACTGCAAAAGTGGTGGACACAAGGGTGTCGGGAAATTATTGGAGAGTGGTTTGGAAGGTTTGATATATTAAGCGATGATTTGGAATGAGTGGCTCTCCGGAATGAAGCCGTTACGAGATCTTAGAGTTAGAGTTAGCAAAAATTTTAACCGGAAAAAAAAGAGAAATCAGGGTTGAAGTGTTTAAAGATAAGACCAGGTCCACGACATGCTTTGTGGAGATTGGTGCCCGCGGGTGGACGGATCGGAGAGTGTTGCACCGAAGAAATAGGCTTCGTTCCTACTCCTACTAGTAGAGTGCCCGTGCGTTGCCACGGGCTCTTGAAATAGTTTGCAAGAGTTACATGTTAAATTTCACATGTACAAACAATATAACACAAACACAATTATTGAATAATTGAAGTCCATTTTTGCAATGTAAATTGATTAAAAAAAAGATTAACGACATGTCCATGTAACAAACTGAGCGATGTTCCAACTAAACATCTATTACAAAACTATCAATATCTAGATGATGCGCTTAAGAAATTCTTTCACAATATCAGGAAAGTTACCTTTAGCTTCATTCCCACGATGTTTTAGCAAATATAATAAAAACTGATTTCTCAACTCATACCCATCCTGCACAAACAATATATGTAGTTAGTATGAAAATTTCACGCCGAAGGTCTTAAAACATGTAACGGACAATACTCACTGCGCAAACCGGCTTGACCAATTCTTTACCGTTCCACCAGAGCATAAAATGAAAAACCAAAAAGCCAGACATATTCCTGCAATTTTTTAAATTAATAATATAAAGAATATAGTGATAACAAAAATAAATGTTTTTATTATGAATTCATTACCCATCTATACTCGTTGGAATACCAAACGAAAATAAACATTGCCATTTAGATATATCGGAATTCCAACCAGGCAGCTTTATTTCGAGTGCTTCTTTGAAATCCCTTGCAAAACTTTTTAATTTCAGTGCATGCCTCAAATTTTTATCCTCTAACGATTGTGATGTTTGAATAGGGTCTATAATATATAGATGACGTGCCTCTTTGTCGATGACGTACAAGATGTATCGGTCGATGGATGCATAGGGAAGATAAATCTACAAGTGGAGCTATTAAAAACAACAATAAACCATGATAACAATAGACAAAATACTTTACTTACCATGTTGCACGATGAGATGTTGGTTCCAGCAAAGTGGTGACCGGTGGCAGCAATCACCTACGCCCTCGTGTCACTTGCAGCTTTCGCCCATCGCCAGGTGCAGCTTGCCACATCGTCGTCTCCCAGACAACTCACAAGAAGTTGTGGTCGTGGGGGTGATTGCAGCACCGGGATATGTGCGGTTAGTGTGAGGAGGCATGTGATGGTGGCTGGGTGGGACCAGGGAACACGCGTTGCACCGGGGCGACCGGTGCAATTCCTAGCCGGTCGCCCTGTAGGAATCGTTTCCCTAAGCATAAGGCATGTCAAATTTTCAGCTTGGCATAGAAAGTGTACATATTCTAAAAATTCAAGCCTTGCAATATCATTATCCTTGTTGACTCAAATTCGACATTGTATAAAATGGCTAAAGACATCAGCAACGCATGCACCCACAAAACAGCAGGATACAAAGTAACATGCCGCTCTTCTGTTGGTAATAGGCCTGTAAATATTAACCCCCTCAACATGTAAATATAAACATTATATGTTTAAAAATCAGGGGAAGATGATACACTGACGTAAATCTCATTGAAACCAAAAAGAAACATTACTACCTATAGATCTACAGAAATATTTGTAGCCATTGTCGGAAAGAAACAATGTCATGTGTAGTCTGCAGTTGTTATCTATACATGCTTATCCCTGTATATATGTTGTCTACCCAGCAAGGTCTTTCATAAGATAATTCCACTTTTAACTATTTTTTCCAAAAGAAAAGTGCAAGCATAAAAATAATACCCCAATTCTTTTGTCGAGGATCAAAAACAGAAATCTATCTGCCCCCTTTTCTTCGCATACCTCTCCCATCAACAAGTTCTATTCGGATTGAACCAAGTGCACACCTTTTCACTTGCACATCTCGTTTAGCTGTAAAATAAAAAAGAAAATCCTATGTTACTGAATACTGACTAAACTCCTGCTTGATGCATCATTGCCTAAAATTGACAATGTATTAAAGAAGTGTGGGTGTGTATACAAGAAAATGCATGAATAACTATAGGGCGCATTTTGTCGCCTGAAAGAATACAACCTTTGGATGTAAAAGGTGAATCATTTTTTTTACCAAACTTAGACATGGAGCAAAATAGAGCGACATCTAGTAGTGCAAACATCTTGGGATGTACCCAAAAATACAAATGCTAGAAGCTTGTCACATGTGTGCACTGCTTAAAAGCAATGGGCCTCTTTCGATGCTGCATGCCTACCCCTTTCTGCTAAAGGGAATTTAAAACTTGCGGAAATACACAGATAAAACAGCATTGTATACAAAAGCGGGAGAAGGAAACACTGCAGAGCAAAAATAAAAAAGCTAGATGTAGTATTTCTGTAAGCACGTGTCTAGTTTCTGCGGATGCACCAAACATTTAATAGTGTGAAAGATATATTTATAATCAAGTAAATCTATCAAATAGGAAACATCTATGTTGTTGATTTTCATACATAAACTCACAAAATCAACTCCGTCAAGACAAACAGGTGTATTTTCATAATATATAGTGAAGAAATGATTGCTAAGATATTTTTTATTTGAAATATTGAGAAATGATCCAGTAAACAAATGGAAAGGTAGGAAACACAAGCACATATGTTGGAGATATCTCTAGCCATAATCCAATTATAAACTACTTTTACAGACAAATCAAGCAATTGATGTTTCTCTTACTCAATGTGACACACCCTTTCTTCACTGGCCGGCGCTCTCCTTACACATGCCGAGTGCCTTTCTTAGATTTTTGGATCCCTTCCTCTCCAAGTGCCTCATTTGTTTCTTGTAGCCCGGGCTCCTCCTGATTAAACAACAAGCGACACAAATAAGCAATACTCCTATATATTTCCTTGCTATCAAGTAAGTTAGGTCTGTGCTATTTCCAGAAACATTATACAATCATGAAATAGTTTAAAGGCACTACACTTTCGACTTGCTTCGATTTGCATCAAGGAATGAAAAAAAAAAAGCAGAACAATTCTTACCACGGGAAGTGGACCTTGAGCCAGTGTCCCAGTCCTCCCAACCAATCCTCCAAGGTCGATGACCCAGCTGCCATCGGCGAGGACCACAAAGCACAAAAACACAGGTTCACTTCAAGCCACAAATGTCAAGATGCAAAAGAAATATCAAAGACTGCACCTTCCTCTACGGTCGCTCAGGCCAGCAACACCACCACGCTCTCTGCTCTCCCTCCCTCACCCCATCAATCCATCTCTTTGAGTATGAAACGTGTGCAATTAACTTCAAGGTGTAAATTAAGTTAATTGCCTTTCTTGTCAACAAAAGCCATGAAGGTTACTCGATTGACCTCTTATTGCCAGAATTTTGATAATATGCAAATTTTATGTGTATGCATGATATATCTAGTGGAATTCACATGGATAACACAAATTTTAGCGAGAGAAATACCTCTGGAATTCACATGAATGACACTGAACTCTTACATCCTAACACAATTTTTTTACAACGGTACAATAATGAGAAATTAGTTCGCACCATGTGGCATCCCATTAATGCATAATCCAAGCTAAAGCTACCTGATTAGAGCTCAACTAATGCATAGGAAATTCTTCTAGTCTGTGACAAAGATGTTGCTCACAAAGATACTTGTCCTTCTAGAAATTTTCATGCTGAATTTTTTTGATTGCCTTGCAAATAAAGATTGTGGGCGCCGTGTGAGGAGTGGGAGCACGTCGGCGGCTGTGGCGTCCAAGCAATGTGTTGCACAGGTAGTGCAAATTAAGGAGCAAGCTAACGTACCAGCTTCCTTCTCCATGGACAAGTTGATAAGGGTGATATGCACCAACATGTCAGCCGCCAGATCGTCACCGGCCCCTTCTCTTACTATGGCCACCATGAGTCTGCTCATTCACCGCTTGTGTGCAGCTTCTGGCGAGGAGGAGAAAAAGATAAAGAAGAGCCAAAGGCATAATGTTGGGTCTTCATATTGATAGGACCAACCGATAGGATTTGCCCGTGTGTTGCTACGGGTGACAATGCAAGTAAATGAAACAAACAATTATGTTTTACCAATTGCATCGACCAATCAGTTAATTCTACAGCCATGGTATTGGGTGGAGTATTGTTTCTTCACTGATATATAATATTGAAAGTGTATAATTTGATATTGTGAAGTACCCTACACATGTACTAACTTGAAGAATAGCAAGAAGAGAATATTTATCTGGCTTAACAAATCATAATATAGCACTGTGAAGAGAGGTATACAAAATATAAGATTGGTCAAAACAGTAACCACTTAGCTGAGAGTTGCAAAGCCCAAAACGCTGCACTCACGGAGCCATACTCACTAACTGAGGAGCAAATAATATGCTTCCCTGTGAAAAACTGATCCGCCCTTGCCTTCCTCCGGTGACCATGGTATGCCTGAGATGGGAAGCCCTTAATGAGGAGGCGATGTCACGAGAGCCGACAGTCTGGGCGCCGCCCTCCAATCTCCATCACAGTTCAGATGAACACTCATTGCAGCAACCTGGATCCAAAGAAGAGTGCGGTCTTCATCTTATTCACGTGGAGAGGGCCACGGTCGGCGTAGCACCAATGGAGACTGTGGGAGGCGGCGCGTCGAGCGGAGGATCAAGGAGGAGGCGCGCAGCAGCGCGGAGGCCGAGCGGGGCGCGTGGTGGCGGTTGGAGATCGGGCGAGATCGGCGGCGAAGGGATCGGCGGCGGCTGATCGGTGGTGGGGAAGGGATCGGCGGCGGGGAACGGAGGTAGCGCAGGGATCGAGGGCACTCTAGAGGCCTCAATCCTTGATGCGAGCGCGAGGGCGGCGGCAAAGGGATGGAGTGCGAGGGCGGCTGGCGTGGTTCTCGCTCGAGGGCACCCCGCATGCCTCGCTCGTGGTTTTTTTCGTTGGTTTTGTTTCGTAGGTTTTTTTTCGATGTGGAGGCCTCGCTCGCTATCTGGAGGCATCGCTACCTCCACGGGAGGCATCGCTCGTGGTTTTTTTGGTTGGTTTTTTTTTTGTCGAGGGAGTCATTACCAGACGAAGGTTGAGAAGTGGGACGAAAATAAACCGTGGAACGGAGACCAACTGCTCCATTAGGAGTAGAGATTAGTTTTGGATTCGAAATCCAATAGAAAAAGACACTCCTTGTGGCGGGGAGAGCGAGGGGTTTGCAAGCCGATGTCTTCCGCATACAGAAAAGCGCACGCCGCCGCCGCAAACCCTCTGCCGCCACCGCCACCGCCACCACCACCACCCGCCTCCACTCCTCCGGTCCGTCGTTTTCGTCCTTGGTAGGCCGACGCGAGAATCGCCCGACATCGTTCGCCACCGAGATCTCCACCGACGCGCTGGGTCTCCGCTGCACCCAGCCCCTCCGTCGTTGACATACCACGCCGCCACTCGCCGGTCTATGGCATCCTCGTCTTCGGTTACACGTCGCAAGAATACTTCCCCGCTTCTGGTCTCCACCCCTGCTGAGGACACCCCGCACCTCCATGGCGATCGGTCCCTTCCACCCCTGCCAGCCATCTCCGCCGGTCGCCGACCTCGTCCGCACCCGGCATCCTCAGTCGAACATCATCGGGCTTCTCCAAGACCGTCCTCACTCTCAGGCAATGAAGATCCCCTCCACCGTGGTCGCCTGACCCATGAAAGCTCTCAGCTTTCCGAGGATCCTCCCCGGCCACTCGACTTCTCCGCCAAGCATGGTCACCTGACCAAGGCACTTCCTATGGTTAAAGTTGGTGAGTTTATCTAAAGTTCGCCAATTGCTCCTTGCTATTTGACAAGTTAATGTATACCTTGGTACCTAGGTTTTAGAATCAAGTAAGAACATACAGCTGTTTGTCTAATCAGGTCATATGTCTCCTGCAAACATGTATTAAGATGTTTGACATGCTGTTAGGGTTTTAAAAACATGTTGCTTGGAACAAGGGGGAAGGAAACAAAGACAATTGGGAGAAAATCTGATACAGTTACATGAGTAGTTTATAAATTGTATTCATGGGTGATATAGATTTGCATAATGGGAACAAGTAGAGCAGTTAATGGTACTAGTTACATATTTTTTTTGGAATAAATAGCTTGCATAATCATTTGACTCAGGCACATTGTGATTTCTTGATCAGTAAAACGTAGTAGTTAGTTTCTATTTTTTATTTTTTATTTATCTGTTTCTCGGAACAATAAGTATATCAGAATCGTCACTTACATATGAGCAATTTGGATTTTTCAGTTGTACTTTGGTCATATAGCTTCGAAGTTAAATTAAAAAAGGAAACGCTAAGCAAATACAAACACCGGAAATAACTGCTAAGTGACTTGTGGCACGTGTGATGCTGTTCCTGCTACTAGGCAGCATGATGGATGACTGTCAGCTCCAGATTACTAGACCAAAACCAACTATCTTAGCACTTCATCTTTGGAATAAATAGCTTGCATAATCATTTGACTCAGGCACATTGCGATTTCTTGATCAGTAAAACATAGTAGTTAGTTTCTATTTTGTATTTTTTATTTATCTGTTTCTCGGAACAATAAGTATATCAGAATCGTCACTTACATATGAGCAATTTGGATTTTTCAGTTGTACTTTGGTCATATAGCTTCGAAGTTAAATTAAAAAAGGAAACGCTAAGCAAATACAAACACCGGAAATAACTGCTAAGTGACTTGTGGCACGTGTGATGCTGGTTCCTGCTACTAGGCAGCATGATGGATGACTGTCAGCTCCAGATTACTAGACCAAAACCAACTATCTTAGCACTTCATCTTTGACCTTAACAATAATTAGCTTGCAAATGCAAACCATACGCAGTCTCTACAGAACTAAAAAACCTCTCCGAGATGAACCTAGAGCATGGAAAGATGATGGAGAGTCAGATGATATGATTCAGGTTTTACTGTACAATTTTATGACAGGGTCTAATCATGTTATGCAGGGTTTTTTTTTTGCTTGTGCATCTTTTTCTGTAAGTTCTTGTATATGTCACTTGATCACATATGAGCGTAACACGAATCATGGTGAACCTTTCCAATTGAGCTTTCACATTACAGTTCATGAATAATTCAGTTCAAGTTCTATATTTTAGTGATTTACTGGGGGCGAGCCTTGCTGAATGACAAGATAAGCCGTTTCACAACACTTGCAAATGATCTTTGAATCATGTTTTTCTTTTGTCCGTGCTTACATGGTTGGTGAAGACCAAGGTAGATAAGAGCTTAAAGACAAGCACGTAACATAAGTGGACAAGGTTACGATTTATGAGACAGATGAAGTATAATCCAGTTATTTTTTAAGTCGACTTTAATAGAACAACAAGAATGCCACATAGAACGTTTGTAACGACTCTGTAGTAGTTTCATTGTGTGTATGGTTGCAATGAAATAAAAATATATTATTATGGCATGTTTGAATAGAAGCCTGTGTTACTTCAAATTCACATGCTCCCCTCATATATCTCACTGTCTCTGTTTCCCTTCTTGTTTCTTTATATTGTTCTTTTTACTGATTTCATTGTTATTTGTAGGTCCTCCTGTGGCCACCAGTGACCCACCTCTTGTTCCCATCCCAAAGGCTACTGTGAGAAGCTACAATTACTTGAGTAAGGATGAGATCGAGAAGAGGCAGAGGCAACAACGCAATATGGCAGAGGTGGTAGTCGTGTACCGGTCCGTTGTACTTCTCATCTTCACTGCTGCACTCTTCTACTACGAATGCCAAAGGCTGATAATCTTGGTCTCTGAGATTGCTGCGGTCTCTTGCCTTCTTCTTTATCTCTGGTCCTCCCACATTATGCAGTTTTGGTTAGACCGTCCAGTGACCGAGGATGCCTCATTGGTCGTGTTCATTTGGTGCTTAGTGCTTTGCCTGCTAGGGTTTCTTGTAGGAGTGATGATTAGTACAGTTGCTGCTATGGTCATCACCAGTTTGGCTGCAATATGCATGTCAACATTTTTTGTGCGAAGTCTACATGAGTATCTACATACAAGATCAGCGTGTTGTCTTAGTGAGGGAGGAGACAGTTTCTCCAGTGCCGTGGCTCAGGGGGGGCATACCAAGAAGAGGAGATCAGTTTCTCACCAAGTTGTAGTTGCCAAGCCCCCATGGAAATAGGTAAGATATGCAATTCTACCACTTTAGTATTTGAAGTTGGAGTTTGATGTGGTTCTGCATTTTGTCTTGGTTTAGATTTGATAAAAAGGAAAGATAAACTCCAAATGTGCATACATATGAATTAAGTGGGCAGGAAAGTAGCTGAATTTGTGATACCAGTCTTTTTATATACTAGTAGATGCTATTTCATATATTATCTGGCCTAATGTTGTAGCATAGCACAGTAAGTACCCTGAACAGCATGAGATGATGACAAAAGAGTAACAATAGAATTTCGGCATAACATGGTTGTTCCATATAGCTAGGTTATGTCAATTTCAGATTCCTGGGTTATTCTGCAAGGAATTAAAAGATAAGACTCACAAATCACTTGACAGAATAATTCAGTTTTCTTTTCTAGATTTTGTTTCTATTTCCAGATACATATGTTTGAAATGAATTGGGCAATTAGAATCCACATTCTGTTATTACATTGGAGTATCAGTGTATAACCTTTTTTGGCCATGATAGCATAAATGTACTATTCCTATTCAGTTCGGCAAGCGAATCTCCAGTTACGAGCAATCTGAATATCAAGGTGTAAATGTAAGTAGCAAACATGAAATGAATATTTTCAATTGAAAACGGGAGAGTTATAGTGAAAAGCTTGCAAGTATAGGCTTGATAGCGAAAGTTTATCCACTTCAAGCAGTCTTTCAAATAGTTATACAGTCTGTACTTGGTGAGTAGTTTGACTGGAAAAGACCAGAACCAGTCCCTTTACATGGTTACTTGGTTAGATTGGAAAGTAAGTCTCTCTATGAATTTATAAGCTGTATTACTGTACCGTAACAGATTAGCATAGTTTTCTCTCATGCTAACTACTACTCCCTCCGTTCCGATTTACTCGTCGTGGTTTTAGTTCAAATTTGAACTAAAACCACGACGAGTAAATTGGAACGGAGGGAGTATATGTGTGTTGCGTAGTGTATAAATGTAATACTTAAGTGCAACAATGGAAATAATTTCGCAAGAACATCAAGAAATAAAAATTTTATGTGCCTCGTGCGATAATAGAAACTTCATAAAACAATCCAGTTTCATAGTAAAATCATCCATAGAGGCCTAAATTTGTATAAATAGCCTAGAGATGTCTTAGTCCCACAGCTCAGTCCCAGAACTGATGAGTTCTCTGCAGACAGGTACAGATTATTCACAAGACCGTACATATATATAATATGTTAACAGTTGATAATTAAAATGATGTCAAATATCCCATGCACTTGTAGTGTGAGTATAGATTTAATAATAACTGCTTCCCAAAAAAAACAGCAACTCAGTGCTGAGACATGACCTAAATCAAAGTTTTGTTTCTGATAACATGGTACAGAACACACATTTGTAGTGCTCTCTTCAGAATGTGGAACATCAGAACATCGGAGGTGTATACGGATGCTGTTAGTTTCAATAGTGATTTCTGCGGAAAGAAAGTTTGCAGTACTTCTCATATAAGACAACTTAGTCAGTTCATTTTCTAACAACACTAGACATGTCTAGTCGCTAGTTTATTTTCGAACTATATTCCTTGGTTCATTAAATACTTGTGTGCTTGTGCGTGCCTACTTGCGTTCCTGTACATGGCGTGTGCGTGCTTGTGTGTGTTTTGTATAAAATACTTATGTGTTTGACCGTGTAGTGTCATGTTATTATCCTTTTTCTGGAAGCAGTGGTACACATCAAATTTGGATGTTCAACCTTGAACATAGCTGAACAAGTTCTTTGTCATGCTTTTCTGCTAAGACAAACTTCCTGATCTTCTTGCATAATTTAGCCAGTTCTTTGTCATGCTTTACATTTGTCAAGCTGCCAGAGTTTGGTTTCTATAAGTCAATTTTCGTGCCCAAAGCAAGCAAATTGTTGCACAAGGTTTCTAATCCTTTCTTCCTTCGCTCTATTTTAGGGACATTGTTTACTGCATTGTTCCCTGAGCTGGTTGTAAAAACTGAGAGCTAGCTGCGCAACATCAGAAAAGGTTGAAAAATGTCGTTGATCGCCACCACCAAATTACTGCTGCCTTTTGCTTTCATCATCAGCTGAGTATCAATTAAAAATTCGAAAAGTTTGCTACATTAGATGGGGATTATTAGCATCTAACAGTTGACTCCAGGATGCAAATTATCGTCGCAATGTTCTATCTATTTTTATTAATGTTCATCAGTTAGCAGATTTGTATTTATGTAGGATTCTGAAACTCTCTAATGGTATGCATTAATTTACAAAATGGCTGAAAAAATATTTACCAGTTATGGAATTGTATGAGATTGAAACGTTGACTGATTCTGCCCAACTCAGAAGTAGAATTTTATCACAAAACGATGCAGTGGATTGTGATAAACTCTGGAGTTACTCTCAGAAGTGATTAATTCAAACTGTGTTTATCAAATATATCAGTGTGTAGCTTGGAATCCCTTTTTTATATCGATACTGTAGCCCGTAGATCTCATGGCACTAAGGGCAAATCTAACCGACCCAAACGGGCAGAAAATTTGTTCGCATTTTGTCCCTTTGGGTCGGCCAGGTAGACATCGAAGTCTGGTTTTGTCATCCACGGGAACTCTTGTTGGAAGGCTGCCTGCGCCGCCACCTCCAACGCGTGCCGCTCGGCTTCCTCCTCGGGCGCCCTCAGCCACACGAGCGTGCACCACACCTTTGCAGGACATCATGGTCGTCCACGACCACGACAACGGCCACAGCTACGGCTCAGGCGCGGGCGTTGACGTGCACGTCGACCGACTCGGCCAGCGTCAGGCCAGGCCACCTGGCGAGCTCCTCGAGCTTGGACTCCTCGATGGCCCTCCTGTAGTGCTCCTCGACGGGCTGCTTGTACGGCTTCTCGGCCTCCTCAGCCACTACGGTGGTGGAGCGGCGATCGAAGCACGACCGGCGGCGCTGGTCGTGCTCGTCGGTGAACCACGTGTCCCAGTGCGGCAAGTCCACCGCGTACGCTAGGGCGTCGCGGAGGTCAGCGGGTAGTTGAGCCCGACGGCGGCGGATCACGGCCCGCCGCGCGCGACCTGAGGTCGACACCGCTGGCACCAGAACCCTGTCGGGGTTCAGATGACATCCGTGCGGCAGGTCGGGCCACGACAGTGGGATGCCATACTCCCAGTACTCAGCTCCCCGTGGCGTCAACGTGAAATTCACCGCGTGGCGGCATCCCGAGGATGAGCCGACTTCGTGATCTCGAGGATGAGCCGACTTCGTGATCGTGCTTGCCGTGCTTCCAGAACCTGATGCCAGTGGCTAGGGCTGGATGTTGGGCGGCTGGGGGGTAAGGGGAAGCAAAAGTGGAAGAAGTGGACTGGGAGGCGAGGGCTTTTGGCCGGCGACCTCTATGGAGATGGATATTTTGAAAAATTCAATAATTATATTTTGGAGTTTCAAAAAATTCTGAAAAAAATTCTACACATTCATATGGATGTATTCTACATGTGTATAAAATCTGACAACGAAATACATTATGGTGAGAGCTACACAAAAAAGAGAAAATCCTGCATTTCTAATAGTGAACAGTATCCGCACTGTTCATCAGTTTGAAAAACGCGATTTGTCTTTTTTGTGTAGCTCTCACCATAATGTATTTCATCTTCAAAATTTACACACATGTAGAATACATCCATGTTAACATGTATGATTTTTTTCAGAATTTTTTGAAACTTTAAAATATGTTTTTCAATTTTTTCAAAATACCTACCTCCATGTAGTTCGACCGCCGTTAGCATTTTGCGACTGGGAGGCCTCCTTCGGCTTATGCTATGGATCATGTGACTCTCGTCCTTCGATCCAAAAGCTAGAATTCCGTTTCAGTCAAGTGCAATATGTTTGCTTCCATCAGACCTGAACTTCGAAAGTTTGGATAGTTATGTGATATTCATGGAATCTGAAAATCATTTTCAGAGACAGACAAAGGCTAAAAGATATGAGATATCCAAAGCAATGTTTGTTTGCAAACTATTAGTAAAGGAGTTTACTATGCATTAGACTGATAAGAGAGGGATCCAGTAGAACGCCTGTCATATGATGAAAAGTGAATAAAACAACAACTTAAAGAGAAAGGAAGTATCCGAAGGGTGTTAGTGTGACTTACACACCTAGGAAGTCCGGGGCTAACGCCACTCTTAAGTTGGGTGCTTCTTCTGAGAGTAGGAGAAATACTGAAAGTTAAACTGTTAGAAGTATAAAGGCAATAAGATAGAAGACTGGAATATCCAGCTCATGTATGAATGTCATGCAAGTTTTTGATGTATAGAAGGCTGGTCAAAGATATAGTTCTTGGGAATTATGGTTAAACATGTTAATCACTAATTCTTGGGTATTGTGAGTTAATCACAAAGATACCCGCTCGATTGCATTCTGTTGCAACTCGATGTAAGAACTACTATGGCCTGAAAGACTAGCCAGGAATGAGGTTTAGGTATACACAGGGAACATAGTAAATGTTACTATACCTTCCATCGGTGTATTACCGTCTGTATTCATTTTCATAATTCATTTAGAGTTTCACGAACTCTAGCCCATTGCATAAGGTATCTTGCAAGAAGGTTGTTCATAAGAGAACTTTTGATGTTCGATGTTATGAATAACATAAGGGCCATACTTTCATTATGAATGAGATGTATGTTACGAATATTGATAATAATATATTACCTCTGGGTTTACTTTCATAATTCATTTTAGAGTTTCATACACTCTAGCCCATTGCACAATGTTTGTTGCAAAAGAGTTGTTCATAAAACAACAATTGTTGTTCAGTATTATGAATAACATGGAGGGCCATGCTTCCATCCAAAATTGGACGTATGTTATGAATATTGATGGTAATATGATACATCTATAACACTGACGCTAAATGTCGCAAGACTAAAAGAATACCACACAAGTGTGGCACTGCATTTGGTCACATTGGAGAAACCCGCATGGAAAACTCCATTATGATGGATTTTGAAGTCGTTTGATTTTGAATCATCTGACACTTGCAAATTTCCTCCGAAAAGTGAAGTGACTGAAATACCGTTCACAGGCCATAAGGAATGAGCAAAAAACTTATTGGTGATCATACATTTTGATGTGTGTAGTTCAATAAATGTTGTTGCAAGTAGTGGATTTATCTATCTTCAGAAATGACTCAAGTAGATATATGGATATTTACTTGATGAGACGTAAGTCTGGATCTTTTGAAATCATTCGAAAGGTTTTCAAATATGAAGTAGAAGTTATTATAACAAGAAAATTATGTTTCTACAATTCGATTGCAGAAAGAAATATTTGAGTTACAAGTTTAGCGAATGTCTGATGAGTTGTGAAAAGAGTTTCATAACTTACACCTCCCGGAACACCACTGCAAGTGGAAAGTCCGTGAAGATGTAATCGAACCATTTATGACATGGTAAGATCAAATATGACATAAATAAATTTGCCATTATCCCTTTTAAAGTGATGCTTTAGAGACTGCGGCTTTTACACTGAAAAGAGCTCCATCAGGTCTGTTGAAATGACGCCATGGTATGGTACGCCCAACCATGTTGTATCTTTTCTTAACATTTGGAATATGGGGCTTGTGTAAAAGGTTACAAACCTATTCCAAATCAGACAAGTGCTACTTTGTAGGTTATCCCAAGTAATTGGGTATTCCTCCCTCACTATACCGAGGCAAATAGGTTTGCCACAAAGAACGGTATGCTTTTTGAAGAAAATGGTTCTTTCAAAAGGTGAGTGGGAGAATAGTGCAACTCGACGAGATAAACAGTATCTTCGCCATCAGATCAAAGGAAAGAGACCTTGGAAGTAATTCCGGAGTTTCCTACTGCGACTGATACGGAAGTCTCTACAATAAAATGTATGGACTTCGGTCAAACTTGCAGCTGAACCACGTAGGCAAGGCTCGTGCAAACCTCTCAGGTGCGCAAACGAGATATTGTTGTTAGACAACAGTATACCTACGATACACAAGGAAGCGTTGATGGGCCCTGACTCCGGAATTGGCTAAATGCCAATACAATCCGAGATAGTTTCCATATAAGTGATTCAAGATTAAAACCTTGATACACCTTTCGGAAGACTTAGAGTCTGACGAATATTTATGGAACTATAACTGATATGAATAAAAATGTTTTATCCATAAAGCTCGACTTGTTGCAATATACAAGTTCAAGGAGTTGACTACGATGAGGTTGCTTCACCGTAGCGATGCTTAAAGTCGGTTCGGGTTGAACTAGCAATTAAGACATATTTCAATCATGAGATATAAAACAATGGATGACAAAAGGATTTCCACCTGATGGAAATGAAACCAAGGACTTGCATGTGTTACAGTCCAAGGTATTTTGTCAATCCAGAGGATGCTAGTAAGGGTGCAAACTTCAGAGTTCCAGCGATGGACAGAAGAGAGCAAAGTGGAGTTGGAATCTTCATGTTTTGATGAAATGGTCAAAGGAGTTTTGACTTCATCAATGGATAACGAAGATGCTTATAATTCAAGAAAGTAAGTGGGAGCATAATAATATTTCTAAAAACCTTGTGTGCTTGACACATTGGTAATTGGAATTAAATTTCTTGACACGAATTAGGACTTCATTTGGAAATAGTTTTTCAATGAAGTGCTTGGGCTAAATAGCCTTTATATTAGGCATGATGATCTATGGAGATAGATTTACCTGATGGGGCTGAGCAAAGATACATATTGACAAAATGCTAAAACCTTTTAGTATTAAAAACGTCAAGGAGTGATTCTTGCCGAAGTCACATGGAAAGAGTTTTTGCAAGACTCGGTGTCCCAAAACACTGATGAGCAAAATACATGATGGAGATTCCACACACTCTTATGTTTGGATTAATCATGTATTCCATGGTATGTAAAACAACCAGATATGTCCAATACTCCCAAAGTTGTTGCGAGTATAGATACCAAAGTGATCAAAAGTACTGATCATGGGACAACAGTGAAAAAGGGTCATTGAGTACTATAGTAGCACTGATGACATGTTTTCTCGCAAGCGGAGATCATGAAGAGTTTGTTGTAAAAGGTTACATCGATACAGTCTTCATCCATGCTCCAAGCGATTTTCGATTTAAGTTAAGGGTTTTGTGTAATACACAATATGGTGGCACGGCAGTTGGAAATTGTTCCAAACAAGTTACTGTGGCGAATTCTATAACAGAGGCAAAGTATGTTGCCGCTTTTAAAAGCGACAAAGAAGATGTTGAATCATATAGTTCATTCATGAACTTAGTATGGTTCCAAGATGGCTTTTGTCAATGGGACACTACTACAGGTAGATGCTCCATAACTCAGTCTGAGGAATCCAGGTTCGACCTGTGATTCGCATACATACCAAGCCAAGTCCACACAAAATATGAATTTTGTGAAAGCGTGAAGACGCGAGGATATGCAAAGATACACACGGAGCTGAAGTCGTCAGATCCGTTGGACATCAGGCTATACCACAAGCGAAGCATATTTACACCGGTGTGCCACAGGTGTAAAGTGCATTAGCATTAACTAGATTATTGACTCTAGTGCAAGTGGGAGTCTGTAGGAGATATGCCCTAGAGGCAATAATAAATGTTATTATTTATCTCCGTGTTCATAATTAGGTTTATGTTCCATGCTATAACTGCTGTGGTTCTCGAGCCCGTATATCCATAAAGGCTCTAGGGAAAACCCATGTGCACGTGTGGAATAATAAACGGTAAAATGTATTCCTAGTCATGCCTCTAAGACTAGCTCAAGTGTTGCATGATGATTATGTTTTCCCAATCATAGGCATGTCTATGCCAGCAACTTTGAGGGCACAAATGTTAGAAGAACATTTGTGTTGAATCGACCCGATTGATGTTATGCTATGAGATACATTCGTCACAAGTTAATGGTTAATAGCACAGAGATGGTTAACGTTTGCATGATTCCTCAGACCATGAGAGTATCGAGTTTCTTCATGCTTGCTTCATGAACTTTGGGGTTTGTTAAACGTCATCCGTAAATGGGTGGCTATTACGGCGGCTTACGGGTTCATGGGAAAGTATGTCAAGTAACTTGATAGCTCAAGATTGGGATTTGCTCCTCCGGCGATGGAGAGATATCTCTAGGCCCTCTCGGTGTTACGGTATCCATCATCGTCTGGCCAGACACTTTGTGATTTGATCACGGGGATGCCGGAACACGGTAACGAGAAAAGAGAACAATACCGATAACGGGGTAACTGGCATAGTGGACAAGTTGTTGATCCACGGGGATGCCAACATGTCTAACCTCGGGTATTTGTAACATATCGTGAAGCAACAGGAATAGCACACGGCAACTGGAGGTTCACTCGAATATTCATTCGTGTGGGTATAGGGGTCAATATGGGTGTCCACGGCTCCGATGTTGATCATTGATCGGAAGGGGTTCCAGGTCATGTCTATACTTCACCGAACCTATAGGGTCACACGCTTAAGGGTCATCTATCTGCTGAATACTAGACAGGGAGTCTGAGAGAAAATCACCGAAAAAGTTTCGGACAGCGGAAAGGTTCCGCAAAGAGGTCACCGGATGAGTTCCGGTGAAACTGAAAAGTTGTTTCAGAGGATACCATAAAGTCAAATTGTTTTCGGCACATGCCTGATAATTCTTGGAGGGTGCCAGAATCATTCTGGAAACTTCTGGGAATTTTCTGGAAGAAAAACCGGAAATGTTTCGGAGCTGCCGGAACCGCTTCAGATGCTTTTCGCAGATGAAAATCACTAATCTGGAATTGTTCCAGAACACGTTGAAAATTATTTTAGTGGGTACTGGAATTGTTCTAAGCCCACATAAATATTTTCAGTTCGAACGGACGCTGAAAAATGTCGTCGTGAATAGTGAAAGTGCTTTTTGGATAATTTTTGGAAGCCACCTTTTAGGGCTTTTGCTAAAGGCTTCTAGAAGGTGATGTGGATGGATGAGAACCCCCTTTGGGGGGCCCTCATGGGGGAGTGGCCGGCCACACTAGGGGCTCCACCTTGGAGCCCCTCTTGTTCCTTGGTTTCTCTTTTAGGTCCTTGTGGAAGGACTTCCCTCATATGCCTTTGGGTTTTATTGGATAACTACCCTACCCCTTGGCTTTCCTATAAATAGAGGTGGAGGGGCAGCCCTCCACACTCATCCCTTCTCACATACAAGTGCCATGCAATAATCTGGCTTCTCTCTCCCTCCCACGAAAAGAGTTTCGTAGAGCCGAAAGGCTGTCTGGGTTCCGGTGGGAACTAGTTCTGGACGGCGAAGCCCTGCCGGATAGATGACACCGTATGTGTGCAACTCTGTAGAGAGGTCGTAGTTTCGATCTTAGTGCCCGAGGGGCTGTTCGTGAGTGCCTCCTGAAGGGCTGTCCAAGTGACGGTCCGAGGTCTGTGAGTCCTCCCGAAGGGCTGTCCGAGTGACCGTTCGAGTTTCGAAGGTCCTCCCGAAGGGCTGTCCGCGACACCGTCCGGGGGACTGTTCGACCGCCTCCCGAAGGGCTGTCCGAAGGGAAGACGAGGGTATACATCCTCGCGGTTGGGAGGTTGTAAATCCTAGCTGCGGGGATCTGCACCACCGATCGTCATCGACTCTACTTCCGCTGCGCTACGAGTCGGTAACGAAAATGATCAAACCTTGTATGCAGTCTCCATAGTGGTCCTGGGCTGGTGCGTAGGTCGGAATTTTTTTGTTTTCTGCCGCGTTACCCTACACGCGCCGCACGCCGCCGCTCCGCTCCCCGCTCGGCCGCCGCCCGCTCCCCGATGGCGCCAAAGGGCAAGTCCGGTTTCTTCGGAGTGGAGTTCTCCGACGCCGGGCGGCATTGGTGGCTCAGCACGTATCCCACTGCCGATGAGGCCGCGCGTGCCTACGACGTGGCGGTGTGGCGTGCTGGACGGCCGAAGACGGACCTCAACTTCCTGGAGGTCGAGACCCAGGCGGTGGCAGAGTGGCTCGTGCCGCAGGGCATCCGGATGGAGGAGATGCCGGCGAAGAAGGCGAAGAAGAGACCGGCGGTTGTCGTCGCTCCCGGCGAGAGCGACGAGGCGACGATGGCTCGGTTTGCGCGAGAGCATCCGCAGTACGTCCAGGCCGAGCTGGAGCACTACTAGAAGCGCGACGTTGAGGCGAAAAAGAAGGGGTGAAGAAGGAGGACGAGGCCGGCCCCTCGACTGTGATCCCTATCGAGTCGTCGGATGAGGACTGGGGTGACTCCGAGGAGGAGGACGAGGGATGCGATGACCCGACCAAGGACGAGTTCTGGGAGCAGTTCCGCAGCTCCGATGACGAGGAGTAGTTTCATCTAGTAGTTCGAATAAGTAGTAGTTGAATTTATGTATGAAACTATGTTGAATTTGATGTTTGAACTATGTTGAGATGAAGTAGTAGTTGGTCGTTTTAATCTTCGTTTGGACCATCTGTTGGAGTTGCTCATCTCCGTTTTGGACTATCTGTTGGAGTTGAGCCTTTTTTGGAGATGTAAAAAGCACTTTTTGGTGCTCCAAACTTGGACCATCACCGGTTTGGACCACCAAAATATACATCATCTATTGGAGATGCTCTAAGAGCATCTACAGCCATACTTGGCAAATCCGGCCCCTCAAACGCCCGCGGACGCGCCCGGGCACCCCTCAAATAATGTAATCCACATCCGGACACCCCAATTACCATCTCAAATCCATACAAACTCAGGCAACTACGTCGACGCACACGCATCGTCCGGCTACTCCATCACACTACACTAAACATGCCATCGGACTACCAAAATTTGGCATGTTTGGCTATGGTGGCGTTCATCCACGGCTTCCATTGCCCTTCACGGCGTCTCCGCCGTCCTTCCTGCGGAAGTACCGGTCGAAGACATACTACGGATCGAGCCGGATCTGCTCGTCGCTTGAGCTGTCCTCGTCGTCGCTGTCCTCTTTCTCCTCTTTCGGTGGCAGTCTGGCCATGGCACGGACCGCCTGATTCTGCTCTCGGGCGAGGGCGCGCGTGTTCCTCCGCTGCCGTTTCTTCACAATGCGGGCGTGGATGGCTTCCTCCTCTGCGGCCGCCTGCGCCACCGCATCAGCCGCCTCCTCCGCCGCCATTTCCGCCGCGATAAGGGCCTCGGCGGCCCTTATCCTCTCCTTCACACTACGGGCCGCCCATTCCCGGTGGGACTCATACTCTGCCCGACCGGTGATGGGGAAGGAGAGGTGTTCCGGCCGGGACCACGAGGATCCAGCACCGGAGGACCCGAGCGCCCAGTGAGCGACGCTATGGCGTCGCGACAGACGGATCCGTCCATCGGCCGGGCGCTGTCCTCCCGGGAGCGGCGGAGTGCAATGCGGACTGCCATTGCCTCCTCCAACCCACAGGGGATGACACCCCAGTCGACGGATACGTACTGGTCGGAGTCCGATCCGCTGCCTGCCATGGCGGAGAAGGCCGAAAACTGCCGGAGGTGAGCTCGGGTGGCGGAAGGGAGTGGAGTGAAGTGGCTAGGGTTTGCTCCGGCGAGCGGATGGGGACGAATATAAGTGGGGTCGGGTGGGCCAGCATGGGCCGGGTCCGACGTGGCGGGCGTGCTCGTGCACCCCATTTTCGCCCCCATATTTGGGCTGGATATGGGGGCTGCCGGTCAGGCCGGGCGTTTGAGGCCCGTTTAAGGTGTCCGTCTGGGTCGAAAAAAGTGACCGGTCAGTGACCAGGCGGCCTGCCCGTGCATATGAGGCGGGTTTGAGAGGTCCGACTATAGATGCTCTAAATGTTGATGGTCGTGTTCAGGGAGAATGTGTAGACCAACTTAGTGTCCCTTTTGCCAACGCTACTTTGCGATTCCTATTGATTTCTGCGATTGACGTCATTGTGTTTATTCCGTTGGAGGTCATATGACTACAATGTGATTATGCAAGTAATATCATTAGAAATTACATTTAAACACGAATCCAAGAATATAATTTTTTACGAGTGCATTAATATTTTTTAGTCAAATATGTGATCAAACATTGACCAAAATATAATGGGACTAATGGACCCAACGTCACGGTGGTTCAATACGGTCACTGTCGGTGTCAAAACCGGCAGACCTCGGGGTAGAGGGTCCCGAGCTGTGGATCTAGGATCGATGGTAACAGAGACGATGAACACGGTGTTTTACCCAGGTTCGGGCCCTCTCTATGGAGGTAAAACCCTACGTCCTGCTCTTGTTTATATTGACGAAGTATCAAGGTACAGAGTTGATCTATCTCGAGATCATATGTTGTGGTCTAAACCCAAGGGGTATGATGAGTAATGTCATAATCTATCTATCAACGAGCCTGGCCTCGGCTTATATAATGTACCGGAGGCTCAGGATGACAAGAGTCCTAGTCGGCTACGTTGGTGAAGAGGAGTCCTTGTCTTGATCACCAAGTCTTGTGGAATCTTCCTTGTATATGTCATCGGCTGTCCGAACTGGCCCATTAGTGAACCGCCACGGGGGGTCCTCGGCCCAACCCACTGGTCGGGAGACGACATGGTGAGTACCCCCTAGTCCAAGACACCATCAGTCACTGCGTCCAATTGAAGAACCCATAAGTAATGAATCTAAATACCAAAATAGATCATCCACAGTATTATATTTCTTTTGACATACAATTTATCCACATCAGCATCTAGCCATGTCATCGATTCTCCACCATGTCATGCATTCCGTTTGCAGCCGTGGGACATGCAGCCATCCACTCAACTTCTTGACTTCAGTTTTCTGTTTGTGCCACGATACCTTCCATGCAGAAAATGCTAAAGAAATGAATAGTTCTCATATCCCCACTATCTCATGACCCTTCAACTTCTTCATCAAAAAATCTTCTCAATGAAAAAAGAAATGGATGTTTCTTTCAAATTACCGCCATCTCATGGCCTCTCAACTTCTCCAGGAAATAAATTTAGGAGCAACATAGGAGGAGTTGAGCAATTGTTTAAGCCTTTAAATACCCCACTAGAGGCTTGTTTGGTTGTCTCCATAAGGACCAACCAGGCCTACTGCATGCTGCATCTTTTCGAATACGGGCTATTTAGTTACCTGCGTATACCGCTGGGCCTGCATGGCATGATTCTTAAAGCATTCTTGGGCTTGCATCGTTGGAAACTCCCAAATGAGCCAGACCCGAGCGATGCGAGGGAGCGCATGGGTGGCTCCTTGGGAATGCGTTTACCTAATCACGTATCCTTAACCTCTCTTCTTCTGCTCCTTCACATTGGCTCAAGCTCCGCCGCCGGCCCTCCTCCCCTTCGCGACCCCGACCTCCTGCGCGTCCGCCGCGCGCCAAGCGCTCCCGCCTGGCGCCCCGGTCGCCGGCGACGCGCCCCCGCTCACCGCCGTCGCAGTTGACGGCGATGTAGGCGCAACTTGCCTTGTCGGTGTCCCTGTCGCTCGACCCGCTGCTCCTCGCCGCGGCGCGGACCGTGACCCACTACTCCCGCTCCACCTCCAGACCTCCTATGCCTCCCTCACCCTCCCGGACTCCGCTTGGCCGACCCCGCTGCCGCCGCCTCCTCCCTCGCGCTGTCGGCCAACCAACAGCTCGGCATCGCACTCTACCACCTCTCGCACGCCACGCCGGCGCGCACCGTCGGGCGCCGCTTCGGCCTCCCGTGCCTTCTACGAGATCTACCACGCCGTCGCCGACCACCTCGCCGCACCCGACCGCATCTCCCGTGCCGTCCTGGGATTCTGCGTGCTCTCCGTCCCCAACTACTGCAGCGCGCTCAGGTGCGTGCTACGGGGCGCCGCGGTCACCGCGCATGCCCTGGCCGACGCTGAGGGCCGTTTCCTCGACGTTTTCGTCGGCTGAGACCCGTCCGAGGCGCCGCCGAAGCCCCATGAGTCGCACGACGACACTCGCTCGGACGTCGACCTCCTGAGCTCGCCGCCCCGGGCGACGAGTTGGCCGTCCTCCTCATCCGCGGCGCCATGCGGCAGCATGTCGAGCCCCATGAGCCGCGCGACGCCGCTGGGCGGGCCCGCCATGCCAGGGGACGCCGCAGCCTCGACCTAGCGAAGAGAAGATCGACGAGGCCATGGCGAGCGTGTGCGCGCTGCTGGTGGCCCTCGTGGCCGTGCTGCTGGTGGCGGTGGCCGACCGTGTGGCGGCGTGCGGGGTGGGCGCGCTGGCGCGCGCGCACTACGCGTGCCCCGCGGGGTCGCCGTTCATGCACGTGCGGAAGTGCGGCAGGAGGGCGGCGCCAGAGCAGCCGGACCACAAGCTGCACGTGTCGCGGTACCGCGGGTGCGTGGCGGTGGAATGCGCGGTCTGCCTGAGCGGCGTGGAGGAGGGCGACGAGGTGCGGGAGCTACGGTGCTGGCCCGTGGTTCCCTCTGCCACTCGCCTATAATCTCTCTGTTCATGAGCGGTTGTTAACTCCTAATCATCATGCATGTATGCAACCAAACACCGGGTGAAAATTGCTTTTCGATGATAAGACCCCATATACAGGCAACCAAACAACACACCAATGTGATATTTTACCCTGTATTTTCTAAACCAGGCCTGCCCAGCCTATGCCTTTTTCTCCTCTTGCCCTGCTAAGGAAGCAATCAAACACGCCCTAGGGCACAAACGTTACATGCTCGTCTTCCCATCTTTTTTTTTTTTGCGGGGTTGCTCGTCATTCCCATCCTTCTCATATGATGATGTGTTCCTAAATAGCAATGACCTCATTGTGGAGGCTTGGTTTCTCCATAAAGGCTGTAGATGACGCGGACGGAACGAGATCCTCCGACTTGGGAACGCCTACTGCTGAGGGACGTTGTACAACCAACGACACATGCATGGACTACAGCCTTGCGCTATCCTTCTTGCTCCGGTGGAAACAGAAATAAGCGGCCCATGCGGCCCAGTCCGACGCTAGCTAGGGGAAAAAGGCGCCAGGAGTACAGAACGGCGCCAAAGTTGAGGGAAGAAGATTTTCTCAAAAAAAAAAAAAGTTGAGGGAAGAAGATCCCGACGGCCGGCTGGGACGGCTGCTCTGCTGGTCAATCTCATTAAGTCTTCATAGTCCTTTTTCTGACCTCTAACACATGAATAAAACTCTGAAATTGATTGAACTTTCACCATCATATTACTTTAGAAATTGATCAAATTTCCCTTTTCTGATGGAAGAAGCAACCTGCTAGTTGATCTGAAGGAGATCCCCGGCACCCGATGGAGACGGCTGCTGTTTTTTGGCAATCACAGAAATTGTTCTCTGATTGAACATAAAACATACTTAGTTATTTAATTTTCAGGGACCAATCACAGATGATGTATTTACTGGGTCATGGGGAAGTACTACTGTTTATGGGCAATCATGTGCTCTGTACTTGAATGAGAGCACAAACAAGCATGGTTTTGGCAAATTTGGCCATTCAGTTCAGTTCTATGTTCTAGTTGCTCAATCCCTTTTGCACCTGCAAGTTGTCTTTTGTTCAACTCCCTGGGTTGGCATCTCTTTTGTTTAATGCACCTGCAAGTTCTCTATGCATGTTCATTGTACATTCAACAGCCAAAACAAGCATTATGACTTGCAAGTCATTGTATTCCTGGAAGAACATGTTCTCAAATTGTCAACAACAGGTGCTATCCTCTGTAATTAACAACATCAGTATTATGCTCTCGAATGGGCAATCTTATATCAGAACAATACAATAGTCAGAGTACACAGAACATCAGTGATTCACATTCAATATTTTGTAACAATAATCACGCTCAAATTCACTAAACTCCACTCACATGATTACAATCTGTATACGACATTCAGTCACAGTATTCACTGGAGTATACAATCAATTCAAATCAATTACAAGCTCAGATTGGCATTTCGCCTGAGTGTTGCCGCTTCTCTGTTGTTGCTGGTTGTCTGCACAACTGAAACTTCAGACACCTGTTCAGCAAGGAAAGCAAGCACCGAACCAATGCAACACGAGCCAAGCGGCAGAGCAATCTTCCGAGAAGAATCGGCGGCGTCGACGATGCTTGGTCCGCGGCTCAACGGTCTCGACGGCTCCGGTGGCGTCGCACCCTATACACGGCCGCGGCTGACTCCGTCGCCTCAACGGCTAGGCAGCGTCACGCCTTGGACGGGGCAACGGCTGGCTCCGCTCCTCCACGGCTACGCTGCTCGCGCCCTGATGGAGCAGCGGCTGCTCTTCACCGCCGGCGTAGCGAACCATAGGGAGATACAAGAGCGACTGACCGACGACGATGGCGATGGAGTTTTTTTTTTGGGAAAACGATGGCGATGGAGCGAGGCGAGAGCGATGGGTAGCATCAGACTGGGCCGATGGGCCCATATTTCTGTTTCCACCCGAGCGAAAGCTCGCGTTGGCTGTACTTCCTGCGAGTATCGATGGATGCCAGGATGCGTGATGGTCCCTCTGCAGCGCGAACGACGTCCCTCTGCAGTAGAACTTCCCTAAGACCATCTCCACTCTGTTCGGCCCCCCAGCACACCACCCGGCGCTATTTTGGTCCTTCGACGGACGCTTTTTCAGCCCTAGGGACGATCTAGTCCTCAGCCACGCCCCCAGGTGTCAGCCTCAAGACGTTATAAATTCAAACTTGACATTTCTCGCTACCCAAAAAACGCCACAAGTCCGGCGATCAGCGGCTGCCACATAGTTCGGCGATCATCATGCCACAGTTCGGCGATCAATCACTCGAAAATTCGGCGTTCAAAAGAAAAAGACGCGTAGGCAATGCATCAAACGGCGGTGTTGTCCTCTGGCGTCGGACTGGCGGGAGTCGGCGTGCTCGGGCTGGTCGGCGTCGGCGCGGCTTCTATGGGCGTCGTGGAGGCATCATCGCTCGGGCTTGGCGGCGGCGTTGGGGTGGGCGTGGGAGTTGCCGCGGCCGTCGACGGTATCTGGTCCAAGATGAGGCCGCGCTCCACCATGTACCACGCCTTGATCTGCTCGTCCATCGTCGACACGTCCGCCCCCATTAAGAACGCCAGGTCGGTGTTCCTCTTCTTCGCGGCGGCGTTTGTCCGGAGTAGGTCGAGCTTGCCGGCGCTGTTCTGCATCAACGCCGACCACCGCGCCTCGGATTTCTCTTCTCTCTGGGCGGCGTGATTCTTGGCGTCGGCGATGCACTGCTCGATGGACGCTTGCAGCCGCGCGGTAGCCAGGGCGGCGTCCTTCGCCGTCTTGGCTCGTTTATTGCCGTCTGGGCGCCCAGGCTTGCGGGCCGTGCCCGCCGGGTGGGTTCATCATCCCCGCGCGAGACGCCTCTGCCTGCTCCGCCGCGACCGCCGCCGCCGCGTTCGCGTCCCGGGCCCTCTTGGCGTTGAGCCTGTTCCGCCGGTCGGTGGTGACAGCCTCCCGGCGCTGAACCTCCGCCTTCCAGTCGGCGTTCGACATGCCCGGTGGTTTTGCCGGCGGTGCCCTCGACTTCCTCTGCTTCGGCTGGGTGGCGTCGACACTGGCAGCGGCGCGAGGGGCCGCATATTTCTTCGGCGGCATGGCGGCCGAATGGAGGAGAATGGCGGGAGAAGAGGGGAGAATGGAGGGAAAGAGGGGGGAGCGGGGGAACGGCGGGAAAAAGGGCCGTCTCTCGCCGACAAAGAGGACCCACGCGCCTTTTCGCTTCAGCCGGCGCCCCCAGGTGACCCCCGGGGGCTTAGGTTCGGCTCGGGTTCGCCGGCTGTTATTTCGGCCCAAATCGGCGATAAACAAGGCCCTGGGGGCGCGACTGGGCCGATTTTCGGCGCAAGCACTAAAAAAGGGCCCTGGGGGGCATGTTGGGGGCGCGAGTGGAGATGCTCTAAGTCAGAGGATCTCGTTCCGCGGCACAAGGGTGGAGGTCAAGTGCTCTCGCTCTCGCTAGTCTACACTTTACACGGTGATACAGTGATCTTAATGTTAAACCTTTAGAAATAGTACTTACTAGAAGTGTTGGGCGCGCTTTGCACCATTGATGTTGTTGGGATTCTTAAATTTCTTTACTCACTCTATTTTAAAATATATGGTGTATTACTTTTTCGAAAAGTCAAATCTCTTCGCAAACCTCTTTTTACCGGAGCCGGTATGTACCGGTGCTAAACCCACCCTTGAATTCTTGGAGATGGGTGCGCACTGTCTACATGCATACTAGTATTCTTTGTATTCTGTTGAACAACACCATATATGAAAGGGAAACGCTTCCTACCATACGTCTGATACGAGGCATTCGTCAGACTGGTCGATCAACGTCGATATGGTATTAATCGCACGGCTGGGTTGCTTTCCAAATCCTTCTTCCGTTTCCAAATTAAGCCCCTATAATCTCTCGCCAGTTTTTATATCTCGCATAAATCTCACCTACGCTGACCGACCCGATCCTCTTCCTCGTCTCGCCTGCCTCGAGCACTGCTCCATCAATGAGCTCGCCACACCCCTCGTCGCCCGTCGCCTCGACTCTCTTCGCTAGTGACCAACCCATTCCGCCTCTCTCCACCAGTGACCAACCGCCATCGCGAAGCTTCACGTTCGTCACCGCTCCTGCAGACGACAACGGTGAGGATGCCGATGGGGAACGGGGATCAGGAGCATCTCCTTGGAAAGTACATCTGCAAGCAGCGGCTGTCCGTCGACGAGGAGCGCCGACAAATTCTCCATGATGCGCGTGTTAGGTTGATCTCCTCTGTGCAGGCCCAACGGCCTGCCAGCCCCTTGCATCGCGCCCTGATCGGGGGCGCCCAACCCTCATATGGTTGGTGGGCCCCTGTGACCCGCGCTATATTAACAGAGGTGGGGGGCCGGGGCACGGGATACGAAGTTCACCGCTGCCACAAACCCCACCGATATTCCCTACCTATCTAGGGTTAGTGCGGTGCTCACGGGAAGCAGCCACCACCTCGCCATCTCTCTGTCATCGCCGTCGTCACCATCCCACCATGGCCAACGGTGGGAGCTCCTCAGGCCAAGGCGAAGGTAGGACTACCGGAAATCACTAGCCTACTCCGATCCAGAGGATCTATCAATGGTATCAGCCAGAGATTGGGTTTTGGATTTTCGGTACGAAATCAAAAGTACTCCCCTTCCCCAAGAACCCTAGAAAAGGAAAAGAGAAAAGAGAAGAGCTCACCGGAGTAGTGCCTCGGGCCCTGCCGGCAAAGAGCGCCGCCGCAAGGCCGCGCCGTCCCTCTCGATTTAGATGCGCATCGGGAAGCTGAGGCATCTGAAAGAAGGACACCACCCTGCAAAGGGCAAAGGGGGCACCGCAGCCACGCCGTTCGACGGCGGCGCACTTCCGCTAAGGGAAACGCGTCACCGGCGAAGGGGAGGCAACGGCGCCACGGATCGTCATCGTCCATCGGGCGCAAGGGGAGGAGAGGAGGGCTCGGCCTGCGTCTCACTCTCCAACAGGAAGAAGCGCTGGGTGGAGAAAGAAAAGAAGGGGAAGGGGTGCTCGTGCGGCGCGGTGGCGCGCCGTCGTCGCCGGCGGCCGGCGGAGCCCCAACCTGCTGCCACAGAGAGAGAGGCAAAGGCGGATGAGGGAGAAAGGAATGGGTTAGGATTTTTTCGACGGGATGAAGCAGAGATGGTTTTGTTCCAACGAAAGAGCGTTGGATCGTCCGATCTGGTGGACGGCTGCGATTGAAACCCTAGCTCGCGGCGGGCCTTTTGGGCCGAAAGAGCTGGCAGGCCGGCTCGCGCAGCCTAGGCGCTACGCTGAGGCCAGCAGCCTCGCGCGCCAGGCCGAGGCGGGGGCTGAGTGGCCGGGTTTTGTTTTTATTTTTTTGTCCAGATTTTGGGCAGATTTCAAATAGTTTTTCTATGCCAATTTTTCCAACGAAAATTTTGTTTTAGAAAATATAAAAGTAACCAGAAAAAGAAAATTTCATGAATTTTATAAAGAAAATAATAAAGTTCATGAATTTTTATTTGGTCAAAGAAAAGTTTCTGTAAAGAATAAAAGGTCCATGAATTTTCTATTCATGTTTTTCCGCTACAAAAAAATAAATTATAGTGCTCTTTTACAAAGAAAATATAAAAGTTTAAAAAGAATTATATTTAAAGAGCATATTAAAGTGATTATTAAAATAAATATGATTCTGTTATTTTTATGACCAACGTTGTTAATAACATGATCATGTTTTATTGTTGCTATAAAAGGTGCATTTATTTCTATTTTTTTGCCCAACGGTAATATAGATTTAATTGCATAGACAATTGTATGTTTAATTTGACCAACGTTAGATTAATGCATATGATTGTTATAATGATCTCACTTAAATTGTGATTTCAGGAGGCTACCTCTTGATGAGTTGCCTAAAAGATGTTCCGACACTCAGAGGTGACAACTACACTGAGTGGAGGAAGAAAGTTGACTTGGCATTTGTCTGTGCTGAGGTGGACTGGGTTGTGGATGAACCACAGCCGGTCAGACCTACAGAGCCAGTCAGAGAGGCCACTGATGATGATGATGCATGGGAGAAAGAGAAGTGGGATCATGCTCCAGTGGAGATGTCATATTCCCTCGAAAATCAAAAGTGGGTCAATGCCAAAAAAAGTGTATGGCATTTATAAAGAATACAATTGAGAACGCCATCGTGGGCTCAATTGCAGAGTGCACTTCCATAGGGGAGTTGCTTACAAAGATAATGAGCCAGTTCACTGGTTCTTCAAAGACATATGTCACCCAGTTGATAAAGCAACTGGTGACAGAGAACTACACTGGCGATGGTCATGGAATAAGAGAGCACATCCTCAGGATGAGCAACATGGCAGCAAAGCTCAAGCCCATGGATGCGGATCTAGAGATCAAACCAGCGCTCCTGGTCCACCTGGTCATGGCTTCACTGCCAAAGGAGTTTGAAACCTTTATTGTAAACTACAATATGTCACCTGGAACATGGGACATTGCAATGTGTGTCCAAGAAGAGGACAGACTCAAAGCCTCACATGGTGGTTCACTCAACTATGTGAAGGATAACAAGAAAAAGAATTACAATCAAAATAGCAAAGGTTCTCCTTCTAAGCCACATGGAAAAGCTCAACATCATCATCAGCAAAAGTCTTTCCCAGTGGACAAAGACACCTGTCTCCATTGTAAGAAGACTGGGCACTGTAAGAAAGATTGCCCTGATTGGCTAAAGTCCATAATGGCAAAGAGAGGTAACAAAATTGTTTCCTTTGTAAATGAATCCTTGTATACATAGTTTTCGAAATCTACTTGGTGGATTGACTCAGGAGCAACTGTTCATGTTGCAAATTCGTTATAGGGATTCCATTCGACGCGGACTACGCAAAGAAGCGAAAGACGCATTGAAGTGGCAAACGGAGTTGAAGCAGAAGTTGCAGCTGTCAGCGACATCTCCCTGGAGTTAGCTGATGGATTCAAGCTTCTGCTTAGAGATGTTTTATATGTTCCATCATGTCATAGAAACTTGATTAGTGTTTCATGTTTGGATAAAGATAATTATGAATGTTATTTTGGACATGGCAAGTGTGCCATATGGTTTAATACTGCTTATGTGGGTGATGCTTTACTACACGATGAGCTTTATTTATTATCACTACGTGAAAAAATGCATTCTGTGTGTAATGTGAATGAGCATGTCGCGTCGAACAAAGAACAAAAGAAAAGAAAGAGAACTCAAGACTCATCGAAATTATGGCACTGTCGCTTGGGCCATATTTCCAGGGGGAGAATAGAAAGATTAGTCAAAAGTGAAATTCTTCCTCCGTTAGAGTTCTCAGACTTAGAACAATGCATAGATTGCATTAAAGGAAACTATATAAAACAAATCAAAAGGGTGCAATCCATAGCACAGGCACACTAGAAATCATTCACATTGACATTTGTGGACCATTTCCGGTGAAAAGTGTGGATGGATATGACTCATTCATAACATTCACAGATGACTACTCTCGCTATGGATATATTTATCCAATCAAAGAAAGATCCGAAGCGTTGGATAAGTTTAGAATATTCAAAGCTGAAGTTGAAATCGGCATGATAAAAGAATAAAGATAGTAAGATCTGACCGGGGGGGGGGAGTACTACGGTCGACATACTCCATATGGCCAAGTCCCTAGACCTTTTGCAAAGTTTTTACAGGAGACTGGCATAGTAGCCCCGTATTCAATGCCGGGCGAGCCTCAGCAAAATGGAGTAGCTGAAAGGCGCAACCGTACACTTATGGATATGGTGCGCAGCATGATGAGTTACTCCACCTTGCCATTGGGATTGTGGATGGAGGCGCTTAAAACCGCCATTCACATTCTCAATAGAGTGACAAGCAAGTCGGTGCCCAAAACACCATACGAGCTGTGGACAGGACGAGTGCCCTCTCTACACCACTTCAGGGTGTGGGGGTGCCCTGCTGAGGCCAAAATGTTTAATCCAAACATTGCAAAGTTAGATTCCAAAACAGTGAGTTGCCACTTCATTGGCTATCCAGACAGATCAAAGGGTTTTCATTTCTATTGCCCAGACAGATATACAATGTTTGTAGAAACAAGACATGTAGTCTTCTTAGAGGACAAAATGATGAGGGGGAGCTTGGTAGCTCGGAAAATTGATCTTGAGGAGAAGATGGTACATGCACCTAATCCGATGATTCAGGAGCCATTTTTCTCACTACCAGTTGCAACTCCACCCATGACAACTATGGGGGTAGACTCGGAACCTGTCCGTCAGGAGCCAACTGAACCCGTCGTTGAGCATGAAAGGGAGGTGCAACAACCAATTTTAGAACATGTGCCGGAAGGTGAGGCACATAATGAGCCTAGGGGTGAGGCCCTTAGAAGGTCTACAAGACCAAGAAAGTCAGCTATTTCTACTGACTTTAAAGTTTATAACACAGAAATAGTTCATATGGAAGGTGATCCCACTACATATGAAGAAGCCATTAAGAGCCCTCACTCATCAAAGTGGATAGAGGCAATGGAAAACGAGATGAAATCGATGAGTTCGAAAGATGTTTGGGACTTAGAGGAAATTCCTAAAGGAGCCAAAATAGTAGGCTGCAAATGGGTCTACAAAACAAAGTATGACCCTAATGGGAATGTAGAAAAGTATAAAGCCCGACTTGTGGCAAAAGGATTTACACAAAGAGAAGGGATAGACTACAATGAGACTTTTTCCCCAGTCTCATGTAAGGATTCCTTTAGAATCATAATGGCATTAGTTGCACATTTTGATTTAGAGTTACATCAAATGGATGTAAAGACGGCATTTCTGAATGGTGATTTAAAAGAAAAGGTCTACATGAAACAACCCAAGGGTTTTATCATGGAAGGAAAGGAAAATATGGGATGCCGCCTGAAGAAATCCATTTATGGATTATGGCAAGCCTCTAGACAGTAGTATCTAAAGTTTAATCAAACGATTAAAAGTTTTGGTTTTAAAGAAAATATTGAGGATAACTGCATTTATGCAAGGTTTAAAAATGGAAAATATATTTTTCTAATCTTGTATGTGGATGATATCTTGCTTGCTAGCAGTGATGTTAGTCTACTACTAGAAACAAAGAAGTTCTTATCCTCAAATTTTGATATCACAGATCTTGGTGAAGCATCCTATGTTTTGGGCATAGAAATTCACCGAGATAGGAACAATGGAGTCTTAGGACTATCGCAGAAGGCATATTTAGAAAAGGTTCTTCAAAAGTATAATATGCATGCGAGTAAAGCCACATCTGCTCCTATAGTCAAGGGCGATAGTTTTGGGAAATTCCAATGTCCCAAGAACCAGTACGAGATCGATCAAATGAAAGCAGTACCATATGCTTCGGCTGTTGGAAGCTTACAGTATGCACAAGTGTGCACTTGCCCTGACTTAGCTTTTATCACCGGGGTACTCGGTAGATATCAAGAGAATCCAGGCATAGAGCACTGGAAGATGGTAAAGAAAGCATTGCGTTATGCGCAAGGCACGAAGGACTACATGCTAACATACATGAGATGTGATTCCCTAGAGATAAAAGGGTATTCAGACGCAGATTTTGGGGGGGGGGGACAAAGATGATAGAAAATCCATGTCAGGATACGTATTCACTCTCGCTGGGGGAGCTATGTCGTGGAAAAGCTCCAAACAGTCGATAGTTGCATCATCCACGATGTATGCAGAATTCATAGCATGCTTCGAGGCCACGGGGCAGGCGATATGGCTAAAGAAATTTATACCTGACTTGAAAGTGGTAGATTGTATTCACAAACCACTAAAGATGTACTATGACAACCAGCCCACAATATTCTATGCTCACAACAACAAGTCGAGTAATGCTGCCAAAACAATAGAGATAAAGTATTATGTTGTGA
The DNA here is from genome assembly GCA_011799875.1 of Thinopyrum elongatum. Classification (NCBI taxonomy): domain Eukaryota; kingdom Viridiplantae; phylum Streptophyta; class Magnoliopsida; order Poales; family Poaceae; genus Thinopyrum; species Thinopyrum elongatum. The sequence goes on from CM022301.1 coordinate 126,234,746, forward strand.
AAGATAAAATTCAGGATCACACTATAAGTCTCGAGCATATAAGTACAAAGGATATGCTTGCGGATCCGCTTACGAAAGGCTTACCACCCAATGTGTTCATGGAACACTTAGCCGGCATGGGTTTAAGGGAAAGCCTTATGATTCCTGGATCATGAGAGGCCCAAAAGGAACATAATTTGTTTCTGAACAAAACGTATGTTGTAGTTGTATGATTCTATCGGCAATTAAGCTGTGACGATGAAACATGCTCTATGTACCAATATGTGATGAAACAAATAAACTAGAAAGTATAAGGTTAAAAGTAAAGTTGAGATCAAGGGGGAGAATGTTAGGTTGATCTCCTCTGTGCAGGCCCAACGGCCTGCCAGCCCCTTGCATCGCGCCCTGATCGGGGGCGCCCAACCCTCATATGGTTGGTGGGCCCCTGTGACCCGCGCTATATTAACAGAGGTGGGGGGCTGGGGCACGGGATACGAAGTTCACCGCTGCCACAAACCCCACCGATATTCCCTACCGATCTAGGGTTAGTGCGGTGCTCACGGGAAGCAGCCACCACCTCGCCATCTCTTTGTCCACTCACCGCCGCCACCATCCCACCATGGCCACCGGCGGCAGCTCCTCAGGTCAAGGAGAAGGTACTCCATCGTAGATCCCTAACCCTAACCGATCCAGTGATCCAACAGCGCGTGGTTGTGATCTGCCGAGACGTTTCATGCTCGATCCCTTGCATGGTGAGCGGACATGTGAGATCGATCATCTCAGCATACAGATCTCATACATGGCCCCACGGCGTCATGGTCAATAGCATCGACAACTCCCCCATCTGCACTCGGCCAGGCTGGAACCTGGGAGTCGTCCCAATTCTTGCCACCGATCCGGTCCTACTGCGTTGCCGGCCGCTTCCACCACAACGAGATCGACACCTTCATTCCATGGTGACATGGAGACGTCCCTTTGCATGTTGCCTTGTTTGAGTCACCACTGCCTCGGATGCTTCCTACCATTGACATCGACACATACCTTGTTGTGTACCTGAGAGTGGGGATGTCGTGTTTTGTTGTCATGGAAGCAATGCTTCAGAGTTTCCTTTGGTTTTAGTACCACATACATGCTTCGTTGTAATACAAGGCATGCTTCCAGCTTATGTATAATATGTTTCCAACTATCTACAGAATTGCTTCCTTCTTTTACAAAATCACGGCAATGCATCGGTACTACGTAGTTCATGCTTCAACAATATCAAACTATGTTTCCAATGGCCCACCAACACATAAAATGCATCAATATTACATGACATGGTTTCAACCATCATAAAATTGTGCTTCGGAATACAATCACACGTGCTTCATAGCACAAATTATGAAGCATGGTATGCAGTGCTGAAAGCATGTTTGTCTTATGATGGAAACAAGTATGGAATAAAAGGAAGTTGATGATAACAGGGACCTGGAAGCAACATAAAATAAGGAAGCATGTGGCTATATTGGAAGCTAATTTCATTTGCCGTGCTTTAGATCGAAGCAAGCTTCAGTTGCGTCTGAAGCAACATCACCAAATAGTAGAAACAAAATATCCTTGATGCACGTTGGGAAATAACTTTGTTAAAGTAATTAATTTATTTTCGTGGAATCTATAATAATTAGTTTCTAAAAACAGAAATTATGAGTAATTTACGGGAGCACTTAAACGGCTGCATGCAATTGTGAGTAATGTACGGTGATTACTTTCTATTTTGGAAACTACCACACGGGATGGGCTGCATGCAATCATGTCTCATCCACCACTGATCTAATCTTGCATCCTACGGCTACCAACTAGTCTGATAGGTAGCAAAACATCAGTAGTCTGATGCCTAGCGCTGGCCTATATGAAATGTCTTGTCAACTCTTGTCAGCACTTTTTGTCAGTACGATGCATGCATGGCTCACACATACTCTCCTCCTCTGGCTCCCATAACAAAGGTACCATTTAAGTTTCATTTGACATTTTCAACCGTTCATATTTCTTAAACCAAAATTATGTATGTGAAATATTTTATATATTTGATCTCCGGGTGTCAAGACCTTTATAACAAGATCAATTTTGGATACATTTCAAATACATTTAATTTTTAACATTTCAATTAACTTATTTCACTCTATATATTATGTGTGAAACTACTTATTTCAGTGTTTGAAACTGATATTTGTGAGTGAAATATATCTTTTATAAACGAGTGAAATCGTTTAGTGATATTAGTGGAATTAGTGTAACTCAAAAAAAGAGTGACAATATTAGTTTGAAATGAGTGAAATACATGTTTGAAATCCATCCGTGAAATATATTCAGAAACTAGTGAAATTAGTTTTTTTAAGAGTGAAATATGTTTTAATAAATGCGTGAAATATGTTTTTTATATAATTAAATCATATATTGAATTGAGTGAAATATATCTTTTGTAAATGAGCGTAATGTCTTTCCTAAATGGAGTGAAATCGATCTTTTAGAAATCTGTTTTTTGCATTGAGTGAAAAAAAATTAAAATATGTTTTCTTAACTTAATGAAATATGTTTTCTCAACCAAGTGAAATTATTTTTCTGAAATGAGTGACATCGGTTTCTTCTGATGAGTGAAATTGGTTTCTTGAACATAAAGAGATGAGTGTGTTTTGAAATGATTGAAATCATCTTTCTGAAATGAATGAAACTGTTTTTCTAAATGACTAAAATCTATGTTTTCTCAACTTAGTGAAATATGTTTTCTCAACAGAGTGAAAGTATTTATCTGAAATGAGTGACATCAGTTTCTTCAGATGAGTGAAATTGGTTTTTTGAATATAAAGAAATGCGTTTTTTAAAAATGATTGAAATCGATTTTCAGAAATGAGTGAAACAAGTTTTTGAATTGACTAAAATCTGTGTTTTCTAATGTGTGAAATCCATTTCTTAAACGAGTGAAATCCATTTCTTAAACGATTGAAATCCTTTTTTTAATGTGAAACTGGTTGAAACAGTAAAATTCAAACTAGCCATAATGTTTCCAAAACCGGTCTTGTTTTAAAGGTCTTATCATTCTGAATTCAAATATACAAAAAATTTCACAAACGGAAATTTGTGTTCATAAGTTATTTAGCATTCATAATATGACCAGGAAATAAAATGCAACAATTTTGCTTGGGGAGAGAGAATACATGGCGTCGTCCTTTTATTCTGACTCACTCTCTCTCATAGCTAAAGCTGCCACAAATCTGACATGCACTAGTGTATTTCTTTCTCCACTGTTCGTATTGCATAGTAAATTATTTTTACTTTATACACAAAAAGTTGGCACGAATCTTAGAGGAAGCAACTGAACGGGCGATGTTCCACCGGTAGGTACCGGCTCTGGTAGAAAAACTATTTCGCAAACCTCTTTAAGTTTGATCAAATTTGAAGAGAAATATATCAAAATTCATAATATCAAACCGGTGTTATTAGATTCATCATGAAATGAATTTTCATATTTTTTTTGTTTAATATTGTGGATGTCATTTTTTTTCTCTGAACTTGGTTAAAGTTAAAAAAATTGACTTCCTAAAAAACTAATATCCCTTATATTTTAAAACTGATGGTATATCTAGTTTGGCCGGTGGGGGAGATGATGGAGTGTGTTTTATGTTTATTTATAATGCGGTTATTTGGTGGGCCTTTCGCGGTGTGATTCTGCGTTATCCGCTAATTAACCCATATTTATGTGAGAATTTTTTGCGTCGATAGTTGTATGTACATATTCGTGCTATAGTATGATGTGGTGTCACTTTTTTTTGGGTGATGGGAGTCTGCGAGGGGTTGATATGTTTTTATAGATCGGTTGCTGCTGATTGATTTGAAAAATCGTCGGCTCGATCAAAATTGTAAATCAAATCCAAAATTGAATACCTCAATTGAATGAAAGAGCTTTAAAATTAGGAAACATAGAGAATTAAAATAATTAAATGGGAGAGCTTCTTGAGAAATTGTTGACACGATCAAAATCGGGTGATCCAATTCTAAATTGAAGCCTAAATTAATTGTGAAGCTTTAAAAATTAGGAAGCATAGTCTACTGTATAAAAAATTGAATGAGAGTTTTGAAAAATTATTGACCCGGTCAAAATTGGGTGACCAAATTTCAATTGAAGAACTCAATTGATTGTGAGGCCTCCAATTCTAGGGGGCATAGTGATATAGTATATGATATAAAAGGTGTTGGTGCAAAATGGAGGTCATTTGGCAGCATTGTTTTTTTGAACAATTGAATTCTTTTTTGAACAATATTTGGCAGCATTGTAATGCCAAGCCTGTGCAACTGCAGGGGTGGTGTTTAGCTGTCAAGGCAAAGATTAATTTTCGAGATACTAGCAAGCGAGTTAATGTAACACCCCTGTGTAATAGCCACTGTGATCAGCTGCTAATAATGTCAAGTCATATCATTTGCAGTGCCTAAACATAGTGGTTATCCAAAGCAAATCAACTCCAATCTGAAAATCAACTAAACTTCAAAAGTGCAAAATAAATTTGCTCAAACACCTTTGGAAAAATGTTCACTAAATAGCAAATATTCCAGAAGCACTCATAAAAATATCCCCAGTAATACTTGGATTGAATAAATGATTTAAACAATATGAAACAGCACCAAAATGGCAATATTAAATCCATTTAAAATCACATTAAATTCAAATAAAGCCCAACTTTGCTCAAACCAATTTTTGGTGGATGCTTACATTGCCTATTAATATCTGGGCCAAGTTCCCTATTTTACCAAAATGCACAAGTGGCCTAACCAATACCAAACAGAAAACAAATAAAAGAAAAACACAAAACAGAGATAGAAAAATAACACGAGGCACTGTGCACTGGGCCTAAGTACACAGTGCCCCGACAGCTGGCCCATCTGGCCCAAACTCCCTCTCTCCTTCGCGCTGTCGCCTTCCCCTTGGCCGAGCGCGCGCTCGCCGCTCCGGCGCCGACACGCCGACGCCACCGACGAAACAGGGACGAGGAGGGGATAAGGGTGAGGCCGTTCACTCCCCCTGGACCCCCTCGACCACTCCTCCCCTTCCTCCTCGCTCTCTCCCCCTTCAGATCCATCGACGTCCGACGCGGTCGCCGCCGCGCCTCACTCCTGTCCGCAGCCACGGCCATCGAATCACCTCGCTGACGTGCCCGTCGCCTTCGTCTACGTCTTCCGCATTCTCTGGTGGTCGCAGCGGGAGCTGGGAGGCATCACAGCGCCGGGACTCCTCCGTCCCCATCTCCGGTTGCCGCCGCCCTTCTTCGTCCCCGGCGGCGTCCTGCTGCTACTAAGCTGACACCGGGCCACCTTGTGCCTCCCCGGTGAGCTCCTCTTCCGTCCCCACTCCCTGCTGGTCCTGGCGCGTAGCCTAGCTACCTCCTCCACGCGCGCCCGAACGCAGCGCCGCGGGACTCGTCGATGGCACCTCTCCGGTGACCAAATGGTCACGGGGCCGAGCCCTTTGTGCTCAACGCAGCGCGTAGCACCTCCCCAGCCCCTCCCTTTACTGCCTAGTGCGCTGCAGCGCCGATTGCGCCGACGCCCGTAGCCGCTCCGCCGCAGATCTCGACGCCGGCGAAGTTTCCGGCCAGGTCCGGCGAAACCAACCCCACCACTAGACTCATGGGCGAGCGCCCGTTCGAATGGGTCAAGCCGCGCGCCGAACAACGCTCTGTAGATGAATTCCGGCGAGAGCCGGGGCTCTCCGCCGCGTTCCGGCGTCGCCGGCGGCGAGACGCTGGCCACCGCTGACATGGCGCAGGTGGGGCCCACCCTGGGTCACCGACCGTGGGCCCTGGGACCCCAGTTGACTGAGTTGACTCAGTCAACTCTGCTGACTGGGCACTATGTGCCTATGACATGCGGGCCCCACCGCTTATTAGTTTAAATAAAATGATTTAATAATTAAAGTTAATTGGTTATACTAATTGTCTCACTGACAGGCTGGGCCCACCTTCTAATTAACCCTGATAATTAAGTTAACACATTGTTAGTCTAAACAGAGGCTGACATGTGGGTCCCACTGGACCCACATGTCATGTTTGACCAGGTCAGCGTCACTGTTGACCTGCTGATGTCAGCAACACGTCATACTGACGTCATAATTCATTTCCGTTAAAATAAATAAATTCCAGAAAATCAGTTAAACTTCAAAAATTAATAACTTTTAAACCGTAACTCAGATCGAAAAAGTTAAAACATGAAAGTTGCTCAGAACGACGAGACGAGTTTGATCGTGCCGTCTGTTTCCATATCGGAACCCCCTACGTAGGAGAACTCGTAACTCCGAACCCGTATCCGATAGATGAATAGTGACTAATCACCGGGTAATAAATCCCAGATTAATTCTAAAAATAACTAAAATGACTTAGAGGCATATTTAGGCAGCCCTGCACTGCATCTTAGAATCACACGCATTGTGTTGCATCTGTTTGCATTATATTTACTTGTTTCTTCCCCTCTCTTCTCTTTCGGTAGACCCCGACGTTGCCGTAGCTCCTGAGGCAAACGCCACTCCGGAGTACGACTACGTCCCCGACGATCAGGCCCTTGCCGTCGAGCAGACAGGCAAGCACCCCCATTTTGATCATTCCGATATCGCCCACTCTCTTCTCTCTTATGCTTGCATTAGAAGTTACTGCTGCTACTGTTGTCCTATATCTGCTGCATAGCCTGCTTTATTGTAGCCTACTTTTGATACCTGTCTGTTCTCCTAAACTGTTTAGTATAGGATGGGTAGAGCCTTATCAGAGACCCACTTGTCCCGACTGCCCCGCTGGACTCTCAGAAAACCCGAGCAACGGGATTGAAGATTAGAACCTGGCACCGCACGTCACTTCCCCTAAGATGCTCGACTCTGCTGGGTTACTATTGAGTGCCGAGGGTGATACCTCGTCAGCACTTCTGATGATAACCTTGTAGGTTAGTTATTCGGTCGTGGTAAGCGAGGGTGATTCCTCCTACACCACCCCCGATAACGACGTCGTCGTGCAACTTCTCAAGTGTGGACCTCGAGGGTGATTCCTCATTCGTTCACCTTGACGATAGCATCGAGCGGGAATTCCATCGAGGGTGATTCCTCAGGGTTCCCCCTTGGTCTCAGACACACGGAGACTTGGTTACTATGACTGAACACTGAACTATGATAACATGTTACTAAAGACGGGTCGGCCCTGAGGGGTACCCGCGCGAGCATGGATGCAAAGTGATGTGGAGTCGGGTTGACCTGAGAGGTGCCCGCGAGATAACTACGAGGCATGGCCGGGCATTCTTAGCCCTTGCCGCAAGTCCTCGAGACAGGGCGACGGGGTCACATCAATCGTGAGTCTCTGCTCGTTACCGCGCGCTCCTAATCCACTAACGGTTTGGATATTTGATCCGAGGGGCCTCTGGCCTGATAGCACTAACCATCATGTGGGCATAGTATGGGCGTTCTGCGTCGTATACTTCAGCCGAAGCTTAATAGACGTCAGCAACTGAGCGGCACACGCTGGGTTGGACTGGGAACGCAACCGCGCTTGTATTAAGGGGTTGCTAGGTCTGCTCACCGGCGGTGTACGCAACGTGCAGGAGCGTCCGGGGCGATGGCCCAAGACCCCTGGGGGCATAGGTTAGTCCGGCGTCCTGACCTCTCTGTTAAGCGTTTGGTCGGGTGGCGGCGTGTTGCTTAGCCGAGGCCGGGTATGACCCAGAAAAGTGTGTCCGGCCGGAGTTAAGTGAGCGTGGTGGGTAAGTTGGTGCACCCCTGCAGGGAAGAAACTTCTATCGATAGCCTATCCTACGGTAACGGACACTCGGAGTTCTATCCCGATCGGTACAACTAGAACATGACTTGAGATGAGAACTGGATAGTACGGCTCTGGGATTGCTTTCTCGCAGGGAGTCGAGGAAGAATCTCTGGCCGAGGTTGATGACTTTACTACTATACTTTACATTATGTTATTCTGCTCTCTTCTAATGCTGCAAGACTGTTGAAGATGCTGAAGATGCTAGTCTTCGATAGGACTAGGCTTTCCCCCTCTATTCTGGCATTTCTGCAGCCCGGTCCACATATACAGCCCTCCTTTGAAAATGTTGCATATGTAGTGTAGATCCTTGCTTGCTGAGTACTTCGGATGAGTACTCACGTTTGCTTTATTTTTCCTTTTTCCCCCTTTATTCCTTTGTCGCATCCAGACGACGGAGCCCCGGAGCCAGTTGTTCCCGTCGACGACCACTACTACTACCAGCCCGGAGAGTACTACTACTACGAGGAGCCGACCGACGACCAGGAGTAGGATTCGGAGGGTCCAGGGCAGGAGGCCCACGCCTTTCGATCGTAGAGTTTTATTTTGCCCTGCCTCTGTGAAGGCTTATCTCTCTTGCTGTAATATATCTGTACAAAGATATCTGATGCTTCCGCTGACGCTTGTATGCCATCGAGCTATGTATTCGAGCCCTCGAGGCCCTGGTTTGTAATATTAAGCTTGTATGACTTTATTTATGTTTTAGAGTTGTGTTGTGATATCTTCAAGTGAGTCCTTAGGCTTGATCATGTGCATTTGCATGTATGGTTAGTGCACGATTAAGCCGGGGTCGTCACAGGTTGGTATGAGAGCCGACTGCCTCTAGGAGTCCCCCTATCCAATTCCTTGGCCGAAGTTGAGTCTAGTGGTCGAAAACTGTTTTACTAACTTGGCTGTGTGGCTTACGGGCCCACGTCGCCAACTGGGTGGTATTAGGATCTTTTATTCCTCGTCTTTACTCCGGGATTCTAATCTCTCTTCTATTCGGGTTTAATAAAATTTACTAACACCGACACTTAGGATCTCGTTAATTCCATCCATCCGGAGAGCTGGATATCTGTGCTTATTCCTTACCATTGATCTGATTAGTCTGATAATCATTTTCCTTTCTATTGGGTTGTTTAACCTTTTCTTTCCAAGTTATCTTATACCTCGCTTACCCTCATTTGACACTTTTGGAATCTCCCGGAAAAATGTGTCATGTTCAGCGTCAACATTTTGAGTTCTTCCGAGATGTTAATTGAATTCATGAACGGCAATGCCATCCTTGCCCTCGCTGATCTGTGTTATCATCGTCAATCTCTTTGACTACCTGCCCACGTATTGCCGTTAACCCAGAGCGTGTTCAGGCTATCCTTGACTGGACTCCTCCGAAGAATGCCAAGCAAGTCTGAAGCTTCCTCGGTCTAGCCAGTTATTGCCGTCGATTCATCGAGAACTTCTCCAAGATCGCCAAGCCCCTGACTAATCTGCTCCACAAAGGCGTTAAGTTTGAGTGGACAAACAAATGTCAGGAAAGTTTCCAGACCCTCAAGGACAAGCTTACTTCTGTTCCAGTGCTTGCTCCTCTTGATTCTCGCAAGGACTCTGTCATATATTGCGACGCCTCTCGTCAGGGATTAGGCTGTGTCCTAATGCAAGAATGAAGAGTAATCGCGTATGCTTCACGTCAATTGCGTCCGCATGAAGAAAATTATCCAGTGCATGATCTTGAACTTGCTGCAGCGATCTATGCATTAAAGTTATGGCGTCATTACCTTCTGGGTAATCGGTGTGAGATCTATACCGATCATCAAAGCTTGAAATATTTGTTCACTCAACCGGATCTTAATCTCCGTCAGCAACGATGGTTAGAAACAATTACGGACTATGACTGCAGTATTTCATATACCCCGGGCAAGGCTAACGTGATGGCTGATGCCTTAAGCCGCAAGTCATATTGCAATAACCTCATGGTTAGGCGAGCTCAACCTCGTCTTTATGCAGAACTGACTCAGCTGAATCTACGAATTGTTCCCCAGGGTTCTCTTAATAACCTTGTGGTACAACCAGACCTTCAAAAGGCTGTTAAGGAAGCGCAAGCCAAAGATGCTGAAATTGACTTGATGAAGAAAGAGCTTCACCTTGATAAGTACCGGGATTTCTCAGTTGCTGAAGATGGAACATTATATTTCAGAGACCGCATCGTAGTACCTCGCTTCGATCTTATGACTGACAAGGTCATGAAGGAGGCTCATGATACACCGTTGTCTATCCATCCGGGTAGCACCAAGATGTATCGCGATCTTCGACAGAGGTACTGGTGGTCTAGAATGAAGCAGGACATTGCTCGTTATGTTGCTGAATGTGACATATGCCGTCGCGTGAAAGCAGAACATCAGAAGCCTGCTGGAATTCTTCAACCACTCCCTATTCCTCTATGGAAGTGGGATAAAGTGCAGATGGATTTCATTACTGGTCTTCCCAAGTCTCAGAAAGGTCACGATGCTATTCTTGTCGTCATCGACCAGCTTTCCAAGGTTGCTCATTTCCTGCCTGTCAAGGAGACTATCACTGCTAGCCAGCTAGCAGAGCTGTATATCTCCAGAATCGTTTCACTCCATGGCATTCCGAAGGAGATCAGTTCGGACCGTGGCGGACTTTTCATGTCCAAGTTCTGGGAAATTTTCCAAGAAGCTATGGGGACTCACATTACATGGAGTTCAGCTTATCATCCTCAATCCCAAGGCCAAGTTGAGCGAGTTAACCAAGTGCTTGAAGATATGCTTCGCGCTTGTGTTATATCCTTCGGTAAGAAATGGGAAGAATCTCTCCCGTTTGCCGAATTCTCTTATAACAACAGTTATCAAGCCAGCTTGAAAATGGCCCCTTTCGAGGTGTTATACGGACGTAAGTGTCGAACCCCTCTGAACTGGTCAGAAACTGGGGAACGACCACTCGTTGGACTGGACATTATTCAACACGCTGAAGAACAAGTCAGAATTGTCCGGGAGAATCTCAAAGCAGCTCAAGACTGCCAGAAGAGCAATTATGATTGCAAGCGATGGGGTCTGACTTATCAACCAGGTGATCAAGTTTATCTCCGTGTCACTCCGATGAAAGGCACCCGTCGTTTCGGAATCAAGGGCAAGCTAGCTCCTCGCTATATTGGTCCCTTTCGCATTGTTGCCAGACGTGGACAGGTGGCTTATAAATTGGAGTTGCCGCCACAATTCTCTCATATTCATGATGTCTTCCACGTGTCGCAACTTTGCAAATGCTTCAAGGAATCTCCGCACCGTGCAGTGGATCACGAGATGCTTCAACTGCAAGACGATTTGTCTTATAAGGAGCATCCGATCCGCATCCTTGATGAAGCTGAACGTCGAACTCGTCAGAAGACGACCAAGTTCCTGAAAGTGCAGTGGTCGAATCACACTGAAGATGAAGCCACTTGGGAACGCGAGGATCATCTTCGGGAAGAATATCCCGACCTCTTTCCTTCTACCTCCTAAATTCTCGGGACGAGAATTTCTTTTAGGGGAGGAGAACTTGTAACACCCCTGTGTAATAGCCACTGTGATCAGCTACTAATAATGTCAAGTCATATCATTTGCAGTGCCTAAACATAGTGGTTATCCAAAGCAAATCAACTCCAATCTGAAAATCAACTCAAATTCAAAAGTGCAAAATAAATTTGCTCAAACACCTTTGGAAAAATGTTCACTAAATAGCAAATATTCCAGAAGCACTCATAAAAATATCCCCAGTAATACTTGGATTGAATAAATGATTTAAACAATATGAAACGGCACCAAAACAGCAATATTAAATCCATTTAAAATCACATTAAATTCAAATAAAGCCCAACTTTGCTCAAACCAATTTTTGGTGGATGCTTACATTGCCTATTAATATCTGGGCCAAGTTCCCTATTTTACCAAAATGCACAAGTAGCCTAACCAATACCAAACAGAAAACAAATAAAAGAAAAACACAAAATAGCGATAGAAAAATAACACGAGGCATTGTGCACTGGGCCTAAGTGCACAGTGCCCCGACAGCTGGCCCATCTGGCCCAAACTCCCTCTCTCCTTCGCGCTGTCGCCTTCCCCCTGGCCGAGCGCGCGCTCGCCGCTCCGGCGCCGACACGCCGACGCCACCGACGAAACAAGGACGAGGAGGGGATAAGGGCGAGGCCGTTCACTCCCCCTGGACCCCCTCGACCACTCCTCCCCTTCCTCCTCGCTCTCTCCCCCTTCAGATCCATCGACGTCCGACGCGGTCGCCGCCGCGCCTCGCTCCTGTCCGCGGCCACGGCCATCGAATCACCTCGCTGACGTGCCCGTCGCCTTCGTCTACGTCTTCCGCATCCTTTGGTGGTCGCAGCGGGAGCTGGGAGGCATCACAGCGCCGGGATTCCTCCGTCCCCATCTTCGGTCGCCGCCGCCCTTCTTCGTCCCTGGCGGCGTCCTGTTGCTACTAAGCTGACACCGGGCCACCTTGTGCCTCCCCGGTGAGCTCCTCTTCCTTCCCCACTCCCTGCTGGTCCTGGCGCGTAGCCTAGCTACCTCCTCCACGCGCGCCCGAACGCAGCGCTTCGGGGCTCGTCGACGGTGCCTCTCCGGTGACCAAATGGTCACGGGGCTGAGCCCTTTGTGCTCAACGCAGCGCGTAGCACCTCCCCAGCCTCTCCCTTTGCTGCCTAGCGCGCTGCAGCGCCGATTGCGCCGACGCCCGTAGCCGCTCCGCCGCAGATCTCGACGCCGGCGAAGTTTCCGGCCAGGTCCGGCGAAACCAACCCCACCACTAGACTCGCGGGCGAGCGCCCGTTCGAATGGGTCAAGCCGCGCGCCGAACAACGCTCTGTAGATGAATTCCGGCAAGAGCCGGGGCTCTCCGCCGCGTTCCAGCGTCGCCTGCGGCGAGACGCCGGCCACCGCTGACGTGGCGCAGGTGGGGCCCACCCTGGGTCACCGACCGTGGGCCCTGGGACCCCAGTTGACTGAGTTGACTCAGTCAACTCTGCTGACTAGGCACTATGTGCCTATGACATGCGGGCCCCACCGCTTATTAGTTTAAATAAAATGATTTAATAATTAAAGTTAATTGGTTATACTAATTGTCTTACTGACAGGCTGGGCCCACCTTCTAATTAACCCTGATAATTAAGTTAACACACTGTTAGTCTAAACAGAGGCTGACATGTGGGTCCCACTGGACCCACATGTCATGTTTGACCAGGTCAGCGTCACTGTTGACCTGCTGATGTCAGCAACACGTCATACTGATGTCATAATTCATTTCTGTTAAAATAAATAAATTCCAGAAAATCAGTTAAACTTCGAAAATTAATAACTTTTAAACCGTAACTCAGATCGAAAAAGTTAAAACATGAAAGTTGCTCAGAACGACGAGACGAGTTTGATCATGCCGTCTGTTTCCATATCGGAACCACTTACGTAGGAGAACTCGTAACTCCGAACCCGTATCCGATAGATGAATAGTGACTAATCACCGGGTAATAAATCCCAGATTAATTCTAAAAATAACTAAAATGACTTAGAGGCATATTTAGGCAGCCCTGCACTGCATCTTCGAATCACACGCACTGTGTTGCATCTGTTTGCATTATATTTACTTGTTTCCTCCCCCCTCTTCTCTTTCGGTAGACCCCGACGTTGCCGTAACTCCTGAGGCAGACGCCACTCCGGAGTACGACTACGTCCCCGATGATTAGGCCCTTGCCGTCGAGCAAACAGGCAAGCACCCCCATTTTGAGCATTCCGATATCGCCCACTCTCTTCTCTCTTATGCTTGCATTAGAAGTTACTGCTGCTACTGTTGTCCTATATCTGCTGCATAGACTGCTTTATTGTAGCCTACTTTTGATACCTGCCTGTTCTCCTAAACTGTTTAGTATAGGATGGGTAGAGCCTTATCAGAGACCCACTTGTCCCGACTGCCCTGCTGGACTCTCAGAAGACCCGAGCAACGGGATCGAAGATTAGAACCTGGCACCGCACGTCACTTCCCTTAAGATGCTCGACTCTGCTGGGTTACTATCGAGTGCCGAGGGTGATACCTCGTCAGCACTTCTGATGATAACCTTGTAGGTTAGTTATTCGGTCGTGGTAAGCGAGGGTGATTCCTCCTACACCACCCCCGATAACGACGTCATCGTGCAACTTCTCAAGTGTGGACCTCGAGGGAGATTCCTCATTCGTTCACCTTGACGATAGCATCGAGCGGGAATTCCATCGAGGGTGATTCCTCAGGGTTCCCCCTTAGTGTCAGACACACGGAGACTTGGTTACTATGACTGAACACTGAACCATGCTAACATGTTACTAAAGACGGGTCGGCCCTGAGGGGTACCCGCGCGAGCATGGATGCGAAGTGATGTGGAGTCGGGTTGACCTGAGAGGTGCCCGCGAGATAACTACGAGGCGTGGCCGGGCATTCTTAGCCCTTGCCGCAAGTCCTCGAGACGGGGCGACGGGGTCACATCGATCGTGAGTCTCTGCTCGTTACCGCGCGCTCCTAATCCACTAACGGTTTGGATATTTGATCCGAGGGGCCTCTGGCCTGATAGCACTAACCATCACGTGGGCATAGTATGGGCGTTCTGCGTCGTATACTTCAGCCGAAACTTAATAGACTTCAGCAACTGAGCGGCACACGCTGGGTTGGACTGGGAACGCAACCGCGCTTGTATTAAGGGGTTGCTAGGTCTGCTCACCGGCGGTGTACGCAACGTGCAGGAGCGTCCGGGGCGATGGCCCAAGACCCCTGGGGGCATAGGTTAGTCCGGCGTCCTGACCTCTCTGTTAAGCGTTTGGTCGGGGTGCAGCGTGTTGCTTAGCCGAGGCCGGGCATGACCTAGAAAAGTGTGTCCGACCGGAGTTAAGCGAGCGTGGTGGGTAAGTTGGTGCACCCCTGCAGGGAAGAAACTTCTATCGATAGTCTGTCCTACGGTAACGGACACTCGGAGTTGTATCCCGATCGGTACAACTAGAACATGACTTGAGATGAGAACTGGATAGTACGGCTCTGGGATTGCTTTCTCGCAGGGAGTCGAGAAAGAATCTCTGGCCGAGGTTGATGACTTTACTACTATACTTTACATTATGTTATTCTGCTCTCTTCTAATGCTGCAAGACTGTTGAAGATGCTGAATATGCTAGTCTTCGATAGGACTAGGCTTTTCCCCTCTATTCTGGCATTTCTGCAGCCCAGTCCACATATACAGCCCTCCTTTGAAAATATTGCATATGTAGTGTAGGTCCTTGCTTGCTGAGTACTTCGGATGAGTACTCACGTTTGCTTTATTTTTCCTTTTTCCCCCTTTATTCGTTTGTCGCATCCAGACGACGGAGCCCCGGAGCCAGTTGTCCCCGTCGACGACCACTACTACTACCAGCCCGGAGAGTACTACTACTACGAGGAGCCGACCGACGACCAGGAGTAGGATTCGAAGGGTCCAGGGCAGGAGGCCCACGCATTTCGATCGTAGAGTTTTATTTTGCCCCGCCTCTGTGAAGGCTTATCTCTCTTTCTGTACTATATCTGCACCCAGATATCTGATGCTTCCGCTGACGCTTGTATGCCATCGAGCTATGTATTCGAGCCCTCAAGGCCCTGACTTGTAATATTAAGCTTGTATGACTTTCTTTATGTTTTAGAGTTGTGTTGTGATATCTTCAAGTGAGTCCTTATGCTTGATCGTGTGCATTTGCGTGTATGGTTAGTGCACGATTAAGCCGGGGTCGTCACAGTTAATATAAAAGAGCGCATAATCAATCAAAGTAATAAATAGGCACATTATCTAAGCATCCGTGGAGCCTTTCATACTTCCTCTGTCCTTGAAAGAGTACTTCCAACTTTGTTGAAGGATCAAACTACCTCAAAGTATGAATACATCCCTTGTTTGTCTGATTGTTAATACAAGAAATCATTTGCGCGCACAAATGCAGCAGCGTGTGAACATGCAAGAAAACAGAACAGTACGTGTTGTTTTTCAAATTTAACAGAACAGTACAAGAAATCATTTGCGCGCACAACTGCACATGGACAGTCAACCAAACTTCAGCTGTTGAGCATCTCATGTCTTTCACTCACTCGAGAAGTTCAGGTCCTTCCACAGATGCGCTTAACAATCTGCCACAGCCTCTCACACCCGCCACCTGCGATGCGCTTCACATGGTCCGCAAGCATCCTTGGACCAACTAGACGAACAACTATCTGGCAAATACCAATGCCCACTGACACATAGTTGAACACCTGCAGGCAACAACAACGAACGAAAAAAATGTCACGATTTGGAAGCTTCTAAGATAGGATTAATGCACAGGGGTGTGGAAGTAAGCTTACAAGAAGATACTTGAGTTCTTCATGCTCGGCGTAGCCTTGTTGTGTCCCATTCCATGCACTGTAGCCAGAAGTGACTACACTTAGTCCAGATAAGATCATCTTGATGAGAAATGGTGCCCACGGATCATCAGGGATTGAGGAATAAAGCTGTTCGAAAATAGCAGCATCCGATGTTACAATACTTGTGTAAGTAGCACTGGATGGAAAAAGGCTTTGGTTTTAACACTAACCCGGTTGAGCACGCTCATCGATGGTGAGAAGAATATGGTTGTAAGCACAGCGGCAATAAGAGCCCCTCTCGCCCCCGAATGTTCAGCCTTGTATCCCCACTGGATTGTACCAAACATTACTGTGACGATCACCAAGAATGCTGTTGGAACAGATGCCATCTGAACCATAGTATAGAGTAAGTTTGCTTCATGACGTTCACAACACAGGACACCAATATTGTACATGTATCTTCAAAAACTAGCTTTCACCTGCAAAAAAAAAAAAAACCACTAGCCAGTGGCATGTGCATTATTACAGAGCCACAATAAATTTAGTTGAATGGATACATGGAATATGCGAATTTCAAACATTTTGAGTGCGCATTCAGTTGGACTAATTATCAAGTTACTTGCTGAAATATAGAAAGCCCTTGTTGGTAAAATGCTAGTTCTTTAGAAGAAAAAAGCACAAGTTTTTGCATATTCCTATATTGGTTGTGCTAAATATAGGAGCCAAGTTTAAAAAAACTAATATGAAGTTAAGGACTGTCATCTGATATTCTGATGCAGATCTGATGGTCGGCGTAGTTTTATTTGAATAGACCATAGGCAACAACTGAAAATTTTATAGGAGTAAGGGTATCTTACCACAAGTCATGGATGCCGAAGAGTCTCCGCACAATGAATCACATACAGAAACAACCAGCAAAAGTTGAAAGATAAACCAAACCCTGCTGTTAATATGCCATCAAACGAAGCTCCTGTCCCAGTAACAAAGCAGTAGTACGCAATCATGAAAATAAAGTTGAGTCCCTCAAGCATGAGAGACTCAGGGACAAAGCATTCATAAATTGAATCCCATTCCATGAGAGCAATTAAGCTGAACCTGAAATGACAAAAGAGCCCTTCATCATTTGGAGTTCAACCTTAAGCTTCTACGTAAGTAATTAACTAATTATAGAAGAAATGCTTATTGTCTCGAAAAAAATTAAGAAATGTTGTTAGCAAGATAGTAATGGTTAAATCAGCGGTTAATTTTACTGCAGTCTATGATGCAGCTTTGCAAGATTTTTTTTTCTTGGTCAACTTTTTTGGAAGAATGCATAATTAACAATTTGACATAAGTAGGGAATTCACAGATTATTTGGCATGGCAACATGTATAAGCAAGCGTTTGAGTTGATTCAATGGCTTCCAACTAGAGCTATTAGCGTACTAACATCCTCCAGTGGCACACATTAAACCTACACAATGGTTGGCGCTGCCAATGAAAGTTGGCATCTCAGTGAGATGAGTTGGTGTGTTACTAGAGACTATGACATTTATTTTCAAAGAACCATACTAGAAACAACTAATAATTGATCGAAAGAGAAATGATTAATAACATGTGCCTATATAGAAATAACCTAGCGTGAATTTATTACGCGCTTTGCTCGAAAACCACGTACTATTCAGGTATTCTATTTTTGCATGGTATTCAGGTGTGCCTACAATGAAAGATTCAGCATGGTACTGAGGTGTTCAACTTACAGTATGACCATGCAAAGGTAACAGACTAATCGCTAAATAATCCAGCTCGCTAGTACTTGGCTAGTGAGCATGCCCAGCATTGACCATAAGGGGGTAGACCGGTAGAATAGTGAATGGTCAATAAGTAATTACTGAGATGGGAATAAAACAGTGAATGGTCAATAAGTAATTGGTGAAGAACAGAATTCAGTACCCTTTGCCACCAAAGAGAAAAGGCAGATGGGTAAATGTGTACACATGCACCACATTAGTAGTTTAATGTGGCCCTCGTGGTCAGATCAACAGATACGGCCAGAAATGGAATAACCCAGGAAGTAACATGTTACTCTCTGCATTGACAAGAAGGACAGCAAAGTAGAACTTACATGGGCGCCACATAAGCTCCCACACTGATCCCACTGACAAGAAAATTGATCCAAAGAAAAAACTTCTTTACTCCAGCCATTGCTGTAGATAACTGCATCGGGGAGACGGAAAATGTCATATATTGTTAATCATTCTTAATGTGCTGCCAATACCAAAAATATTAGAATTAATTGTGCAGAAAAAAATCCCATGATGATGTACCCTAACCAAATTCTAACGTTAGATTCTACGAGAAAATAAGGATGCTATGCAGGGAATGCATAAATCCTTAGACAATGTATGCCTAGCGTTACTAGCATTGTTGCGTTTTCAGTATGCTTTGTGTGGTTCGTGTCCTGCCAAGCCAGCAAATGTTTGTGCAGTGTAGAATTGTGTTGCTGCACCAACCTTAAACTTGCTACACAGCATTTGCACAAACTAAGAATGCTTGGGGCCTCAAATCGATGAACGTGAAAACAATTGAGCTGCTAATGTATGTCATGCTTCCCAAGGTGGAGGGTGGATTCCCAGGATACGCTGCTGCCATTGTTGTCAATTTATGATCTATCTTGAAAAAAAAAGTCACAAATTCTTTTTTCGGTTTCAGAATCTTCTATCAGGACGCATTTCTTGAGTTTTGCTTCTGGGTTATCATGGATCGATACCGCGGTAGTTCCATCCAAACAGGCCAAAGCCAAACCATGGACCTGCGGTAGTTTCATCATGCGCATACGGAGATGAGATCAACTAAAGCAGGTTCTTTGAGAAGACAGTAAACTATGGATGGCGCAGCCTCTGTGCACAACAGCACACACATCAGTCGAGTTCGAGTAACCTTGGTAGTGCATACGGCAGACGAAATAATCTTTGATATACCGTATACTTACAAGAACACAGCCGGGATCGCTGTCCTTGGTCGATCTCGCTGCCGCGGCGACGGCCTTGTCGTCGTTGTCGAGGCACCGCCCGCAAGAATCAGCAGCGGCTAGCGTGTGTGAGCTCTAGCAACAGGCGTCAGCCGGGCCCACCGTGCTCTCGCTCCGCCACTTGCCGGCCGCTCTCCCCATCTCCCGCCGCGCCAGCCCCACTCCGCCGCGACGCCTTGACAAGGAAGCGAAGAAGAGGGAGTCGCCGCATAGAAAGTGTTGGTTCGTCGACGGAGCTGGTATCCTCTCCGGGGTCCGTGCCCAAAAGCACACCGACTTTCTCTTTCTGCTTTTTTTTGAACGAGGGGCGTCAGCTTTTTCGATTAAACGCTGTGGAATCTTTTACTAAACGAGGGAGGGTTTTTTACGCTTTGCTGCTGGTTTTATTACATATTTTTAGTGAGATTATTTCGAAATTTGTTTTTTAAGTATAGAGTTGCAGCATTTAAATGTTGTTGAAATTCATAAAAAATAAGGGGTGAAATGCATAAAAATTTGAATGATATACTTTCATATGTTAGTTTTCTAGCACGGTTAACACAATCTCAAGTATAGCATCGTTTGGAAAGTTGCAATTAAATTTTGTGTAATGTGTTTCGAACACAGTACAATCGAACATCGCCGAAAAAGCTGTAATTAATCTAGAAAAATGGGTACACCAGTATCAAGTATATGACTTGAATCCTGGTGGGCTGGTTCAACCACGAGAACCCCAACCATCTGAGCTACGATCATCTCGCAATTATTATGTTTTTTTTATATTCTTTGCATTAAGTGGCATTTGGAGTTGATTTAATTTCACAACTGTTCTTTCAAGTGGCGCGGCTTAAGTTGATGAGTTAGTTTTTGCATAAAGGGAATTCAAATGGTGAATAACCTCGTACTATAGATATTGCACATTGTAAAAACTAGCTGAGGCCCCACGCATTGCTGCGAAAATTGGTTGTAATATATTTCAATAAGATTGCGTGGAATATAAATATTTAGATTAATAACATGTGAACCAATTTTAGAAATACATACGAGTATCATATTTGCTAAAAACAATTATTGAATATAAGTAGAATAATAGAATGAAATATTTTTTCGTTCATGGTTGCATGTGGTGATGGGTCCTTTTCATGCATGGTTGCATGCTGGGGTGGGTCTCATCCCATCCATAATTGTATGATGATGTGGCATACTTGCATGTTAAGATAAATAAATTAGTGGGGATTAATCTTTTAGGTATAGTAGGATATGCTTTTATTTTTGGGGCGCACTACGATCATTCTGATTATACTTTTCAACAAACTAGCCACCTCCATCGCGTTCGAATCTAATTAAAAATGTGAATCTGGGATCTTTGATTGTTATAGCATTACACTCTCGCGTAACATTTTTCTTCGCTTGCAATATCGCTGCAATATTCTTACTCTGATCATGTCAAAAGTGATCCCAAATTGATGCAAAATTTAAATATGTTCATGAAGGAAAGAGAAATTGGGTAGGTAACTAACCCTCGTTACTTGCAGCAAAACATTCAAAATAGTGTCTCAACACACACAACATGAAAACTAAATGCATGCAACATACAAAAACGAGGCAGCAACAACGAGAAACACCTTTCCAACGTAAATCCAACCTCTCACACCATATGTCCAAAATCATTGTATAATGTTTCCTATATGCACGCAACAGACGACCTAAGTACTTGCAAGGTATCAAACTAGTCTACGTAACATAAAAAATTAAGAAATCTTCTAACTTTTTACCGCCAACATAGGAGACGCCCGTCTCCACTGATTTTGGCTCACCAAAGTTCTATCGGAGCTAGATCATGCAACTCCGAACCAGTTTCCCACAATCCCTACATCTTTCGAAGCTCGGTGCCATGAATCTCAGCTCCACCTCACATCCATGACCTTTTCGGGGCAGCCCAACTCCAGCTCCATATATGAGTTCTTGCATGGCACAAAACCCAAAGGCCTCCATCTGTTGCAGTGGAGGAGAAGATTCCTAAACAAGGGGTACATGATGTGGAAGGTTTATGGAAGGGGAAGGAGGAGGAGGAGACGTGAGAAAAGTTGCTAGAAGGACGAGGGACACTCGGGAGCTGGAGTGTTGCATGAGAGGAGGGCCCGCGGTGGAGGATGCATGTGGGAGAAGAGGACGATCCAATGCTGCATGAGGGACCTACGAGAAGGTGACACATGAGAGGAGGATGCTACGAAGAAGATAGTGAAGCAATGAGGTGAACGATCAATTCCATCAATCTGTCGGTTGACATAGACCATTTTCTTTTATTTTTATGAGATACTTAATATCATAACACTAATATTTGCAAGAGTACAATTCTAGCATTCAGAACATTCATGTAAAACATATATGGGAAATTTGTTTGTGTAGTGTAGAATCAGATGACTTTTTATATAATGTCTAAAATTTGGAAAAATCGATGCCCAATAGGAGTTTCAACCTTGCTCTGCCATGGAGCACTTGAGTGTCAATCCTCACACTACACACCCAGACATGTGGCCCCAGTGATGGACAAACTTTGTGTGGGACTGTTGGCATGTTCTTAAAAAACACCCACATTTCATTATATTCGACAAAACTTTACGAATGGAAAGAAATACATTGAACGAACCAAAGAAGAAAAGAATACATCAACATGTACTTTTTCCTCTGGCGGTGAGTTCAATGACGTTCTTCCTTGGTTAGCCCATCAGTTCTCGCTAAGTTGCGTCGGTGGGTGCGGAATAGTAACTCTCGCCACTCCAGTAGTTGGGCACTGGTCCAATAGGTGTAGCGTAGGTTTTTTGCGCTTATGTGTAGTGTAGCCAGCCTGATTCCCTGTTTCAGCTCGCGTAATATCTAATTACGTATTAGTTTCGAAGAAACCATTAATCTCGCATAATTCATAGTAAATCAACTATTGCACGGATGATCAAGTGTGATATATGAAACTTGTTTAGAAAAATGTGTAGACTCTGAATATGCCATTTGCATACATGTTTTCATTGTTTAAGTTATTGTATTTAATTAATTTGCATTCATGCATTTTTAAATGGCTTAATTAATAACTAATTAAATCTAGCTCATATTAATATGATTAAATATGTCATTTGGATCAACATGTTGAATAGATCATTAATATGTCATATTCATGCATGTTTGCAACAACTAAAATTAGAGTTAGGCTTAATCCGTATTTAACCTTTCATTTGTTATGGAATAAGTGGAAATGCCTATATGGCGCTTCCAATTCCATTTAATTTGTGTTGTTCGTATTAGATCAACATATATCCATCTTATTCCATGTCATCCATGGTAATCAACCTTAATGTGATGCTTATATTAATCTAACTTAACCATTATCCCTAATTGTTGCATTAATGGAACATGTGATGTAGGGTAGAACCCTAGATGCCCGATCTTTCACGAAATGGAGGGGATCCCGCGAAGAACACGAAGACCACGAGGAGAAATGCGAGGAAAATCATGAGGGGAGACGAGAGGAAACACTCAAATCAACAAGAAACGATCACACATGTGCTAGATCCTCGAAACACAAAGAGATACACGATCCAAAGACAACAAAGGAAAGATACAAAGGTAACTAGTTCATCTCCGAGAGGAGGTCTTGAGTCCGCGAGGGATCTTCCCGTGAGGGGTCTTGAATCCAAGCGTGGATCTTCTCCGTAGAGGCCGCGGTCTCGATGGAGGAGAACCATAAGGATGAGCAAAGCTCTATCTCTAAAATGAGCTAAACCTATGCTAACCCTAAAACGTAGGTGGAAGAAGAGTATATATAGTCTAAGGGGGCGAAGGGGTACATGGGCCTCGGCCCAGAGTCACTGCACGCAGGTAGGCCGGAAGTTCCGGGCAGGTTCCGGGCTATCCAGAGAGTTGGCGCGCTCGGGGCTGGCCTGGACTCCGGGGGCCGGAGGTTCCGGGCAGGACGGAAGGTCCGGGGGCTGGAAGTTCCGGGCAGTGGCCGGAAGTTCTGGGCTTGGCAGAAACTCTGCACAAGTCTTGATGCTGGCCGTTCCTCCTCCTTCTTCGGGACGATCGATGTACCTGATCACACATAGTGTCCTTGACTTAGGTAGCAACCATGTCTCACTTGAATGGAAAGGGGAAGCATTTAGGAACGGGTTCACCTTATGTCCAATGGCGTATGCTCGAGGTCTAGGTCTCGTCGTATGTCCACTTGGGGCTTGGGGAGTAGTCGTGGTGTACATGGGGATGATCGTAGGATGCTCCGCATCATCTTCCCCCCCCCCCCCCCTTGGGAAAGTTCCGACCTCGGATCGTAAACCTCATCACCATGGAAACGGTTGTCGTGGACGAACTTGTAGCTGGACGGAGTTGAAGACATGGCGCAATCCAAGTACTCCAAGGTGTCGCCGGAGTGGCATACATGCAAAAAGAGCAAAGACAAATGACACTCAGAAATATAATGGTTAGCGCACACAAGGTGTCCATCAAGTAAACATGAGTCCGTTCGGCAAGATTGTTCATGACAAAGCGCATGAAGCTTATTAAGATGATATAGAATGATATGCAAAGCATTCATGGGAGCAAAAGCATTCATTGTGCACACAAATGTATTGTGAATGTGATCAATGCAACCATTGTGCAAAATGATGTCATAATGGGACGGTGTATCAAAAGCATGAACATGGTAATTGGTGCTCAATGTGACTATGTGGTCATGCAATTGATAGTAGGCAATGTGATCATTATGTATGAATATGCCATCAAGGAAGATCACAACAAATTTGCTAAGAAAGTACAAAAGCTCATATATCATGGAAGACATGGTAATACAAGATGCAACATGGCAATCATAATGTGAGTCAATCCATGCATAAGATGCAAATTTGTCATGGGTAGTGTTTTACCATGGCTCGATGTCGTGGCATAAGTGGTGCTACGGTGGTGCGTCCAAAGTAGGTGAGCACTTCTCAACTTGAAGGTCCATAGGGTCCATCTCCAATGTCGGTCCTCCATCCAATAGATGTATCATGTAGACAACAAGAAGGAGGCAACAATGAAAGAATGACCCATCCAATATGCATATTTGAAGATGGCTCAAAGGGAAGGAGTTCATCTTTAGTAGTTTCTCGAAAATGTTGGTGTCACACATCATGTACGCCTTCACATAACCAATATGTCTTGTGATGGTACCGCCTTGTGAATCCTCCAAAATGAAAGAGAATGACAAACACTCGGAAAAACAAATGAGGTTAGCATGAATGCAAAACCTATTATTCGGGTGGTGAAGTACCCAACAAGTGTTCTCAGCATTCTTATCATAAGAAAGGACAAGGGTGTAGGGCATGGTATGTAGGCATAAGATGCGAGAACAACCAAGGACATTAGACTCAAGTAAACAAGCATGCTTCACAAGTAATATGTCCAAGTCTCCACGATCAATAAGCATAGCAAGTTGGCACTGAAAACAAGGTGATATGAGAGATGCAACTAATGGAGACAAGAGACAATGATCAAGACAAATCAAGTGAGAGGCATGAACATTTATGTCATCAACCCAATGCAATGAGCAATTATGTATCGTGGGTGATGCGAGAAAGCAAGAAATCATAGTAAACAAGTCATGCAAGCTAGTAGTATGAAGATGCAACATACTAGAAGGAATTATGGCGAACATGTCATGTGTGCAAATAGCGGGCATACATAATGCACATGACATAGCACAAGCATGAAAGCAAGATATGAGTAAAGTATCATCAATGTATTGGCGCGAGGCCATATATAAATAGCAATGGGACATCATGATTCTCCCAACACAACAAGCATCAATAGCATGGGGCACAAAGAAATCATGGAAATAGCTACTAGCATCTCCACCAAGCATGCAAATACACATAGGAGTAGCATAATGGTGAATCATGGGTAAATGCAAGCAAGGGTCACAATTGCATGGCAAAGTCATGTAGGCATAACATGCAAAGTTAACACGATAGAATGGGCATAAGGTGACAAGTGGTAAATAGCCCATAGCCGTGTGAGAGCCAAGTAAAAGAGGTGCACGTAGTAGTTGCTCGAAGAGAATGGTGGTAAGGACAATCCACGTGATCCCAAATCATCGTTGCTCTCAAGAGCTCATTTCGTAAACTCTTGGGATTGAGAGGTTGATGAGTATATGTGGGTACCTACACAAAACAAAGGTAAAGGGAAAATTGTGTGTGCGTGGTATATGTACACATCATCCATCATGATGCATACGTGCAAGTGTTGGTTAGCACAAAATATCCAATGCTCAAATAAATGAGATGCGTGATATAGAAACATGTCATCCATCATGATAGGTTTGTTGTTATGTAAAGCATAATGGTGACTTAAAGGGTTTAATGCATCACTAGCAATATGTAGAGCATTGTCATGAATGGTATGCATATGGTGCACGCAATTATGGGAATCATGCAAGGTATGGAATGCATCAAAATCTCCTAATATGTATGAGGAAACTATGGGGGTCTCCTCATGAGAATTAGTGGAAACATCACATGGAGAATATTGACAACATCGGAAACAAAGCATATTCGGAACAATGTGATCATGGCATGGCATAGTAGATGAATTGCGCAAATCATGTAAAGGGAGCATGGCAATATCATCACATGAAAAACAAAAGCCAATGACCATCATCTCGTCATCTATGCCATAAGTGCAAATGGAATTTATTTTAATGGGGCATGCATAGGTACTATGTTGAGATTGAAATGATGCAATATGGGAGATCTCACTCATAGCATATGACAAGTTTAATGGATTGTCAAACATGATGTGACCAAAAGAATTTTCACATGATATCCTATGGAGCATAGCATCACAACTAGGCAATTCAACATGCTCATCATCATATTCATCATAAATATGTGGCACATCTAAGCAAGTAGAAGACATAGTATGTGGTGAATCCATAAGATGATCAACATCATGCAAGCAATCATTTGCAAGATAGTACACTAGTGGGACAAGAGAAGTACCATCACCTATGTTACCTTTGGAGCGTCGCTCATGTGTTGTAGGTGAGGTGTCAAAGATCCATTCGTTGTCATCTTCATCTTGATGGAACCATGTGGGTGGTGCATCATCCTCCACCATGGCCATCGGTTTGTCCATTAGAGGTATGGACTCGTCGAGGATTGGCGCTTCGTCATGTAGGAGATCTAGCACCAAAAAGGAAAACACACTCAGAGTAGAGGTTAAGTCGTTAGAAATCATAGTGGCCTCACATGCCGTCTCAACTACCTCACTCACTAAGTGTTGTGGCTCACTCACTCCCGGTAAGATGCTCTCACTCATATGGTCGGTGGAGTCACTCAAATGGCTCTCAACCTCACATAAGATGTGTGGCATGCTCTCGAGTGTGGGGCTAGTGGTGGTCACACTCATCCTCTCATAGGAAATGCACTCAATGTCATATATGGTGGAGTCACTCATCTCGCTCACGGGGTGGTGACTCTCCTCACATGGTAATTGGGGCATTTCGTCATATGTGGGTGTCGGAGAGATGTAGGTGCAAATGTCTCCATGCTCAACTCCTATCGTCGCCTTGGTTGAAGGGATAGTCCGATGCTCAACCTCCTCATCCATAACGCCTCCAAAGATGAATGCCGTAGGAAGTGGCAAATCGTCACTCTCCTCCGAGACCAAAGAGAAGGACTCATGTGCGGTCTCATAGCTTGACTCGGAGTAGGAGTCCCATTGGGGCGTCGTCTTCATGTTGTTGAAGAGGTTCGCGCTCGTCGCCGTAGTCGAAGGGGATGGCCCTTGCTCTACCGTCTTGTCGCCGTCTTGTTGTAGGAGGCCCATATGATGTGGCACCTCGTAGCTCATCTCCATGACTAAAGGGAATTTCCCATGCTCGGCCTCTTCCTTGGGGGCTTCCGAAGATGGAAGTGTCGCCCTCGCTTGTAGGTGGTCGCCTTGGACTTGATGAAGTCGATGTAGGCGTACTCATGGGAAGTAGGCGAAGATGCCGTACGTCCAAAGACGAAGATGCCTTGATGACACTTGGCGAAGATGCCGAAGTGGTGGTGGTGGTAGCCGTAGCTTCCTCTTGGTGGTGCTTGTCTGGCGGTCTTCTCTTGTGCTCATGAAGGTTGGTCGTAGCTTGATGTAGAGCTTGTTGGGACTTGTATGTTTGCGCGTGTCGAGCATCTTCATTTTCATGATGTCGTTGTCGTACTTGAGCTCGTAGTAGATGTCGTTCATCGTTGTCGTGCACATGATGCTTGGAGGTGACTTGCCCTTCATGACGATGTGGATCACCAATGTGATGATGGTCATCACGAAGATGTGGACGTGGAAGAATTGCGCTTGCATCGCGTGGGCGCTCCGAAGATGATCAACTTGCTCGCCGTCGCCTTGAGGATGATGAAGGGGAAGAACGGTTGATCAACAAAGTCTGAATCTCCTCCATCCTTGCATCTTCCTCCTCCTTTTGTGCGGAAAGCTTGTTGTCGAAGTAGTCTCTTGTATGTGCTTCGGAGTGTCGTATGTCGATGGCAAGGTTGTCGATCCGCTCTCGCATTCTTGATTGTGCGCCTTGCATTTGTCGTTGTAGATCGAAGATGGACGTTTCGGTGATGTAGTTGTTCGCGCCGTCGTTGTCGTGGAAGACCGGAGATGAAATGCCTTGCCTATCCATCACAAGACTCGAGCAAATATGAGTGGGAGAAAGAGAAGAACTTGACCAAATGTACCTTATCCAATGTTGAAAATGGATCAATGATCACTCAATAGTGTAGCAAGGAAATAGCACAATTGGTACCGATTCTTGTCAATTCTCACACCTACACAAGTAAGGCTTATGGAGGAGCTCGGTGAGGATAGTGGCACAATTTTTTTTGTAAAATGTTAGCAAGAGTCAATAATGTTGAAAGAGATTCACAAATTCGCAAGTGCAACAAGTAGACCAATAGCAATATGTGGCACACGGAAACACACACACATATAGAGAAATGGGGTCGTGCGACCAAGGAATGAGCACAAACTGTGGAATCCACGGAAAACGCTCGTGTTGCACAACTCTAGAGAGACGCTAGCACGATTGCTCAATAGGCTGATATGACACTTGTGCACAACCTATAAGATGCAAAATGGATAAACTTTCTATCCCAAGTATGCTATGTATGTATGGTTCCCGGTGTTGTATTCACAATGATCCAAGATGATCAATGATGGCATATGATATATAATGAGGTATGATGCTATGGCTATTGCTTACAAGCTCTTTGTTCACTCTTTCTTTTGCTTAAAAGCTTATTCTTTCTCTCTCT
Organism: Thinopyrum elongatum; assembly: GCA_011799875.1. Classification (NCBI taxonomy): domain Eukaryota; kingdom Viridiplantae; phylum Streptophyta; class Magnoliopsida; order Poales; family Poaceae; genus Thinopyrum; species Thinopyrum elongatum. Next base: position 126,263,202 of record CM022301.1, read on the forward strand.
CTTTTTTTGATATGGCCACTTATGCGAAATGCACAAAACAAGATAGCAATTGTGTATATGCGGGAACAAACTTGTGACACAAGAGATGATATGATGATACCAATATGAGTATACCAAAATGATATGGTATGTATGCAATGGAAGGTGTAGATCGATGATCACTAATGTGCATAAGTAACGTTTCCGGCAATACTCAATGGCTAGTCTCGATAGGCAAGTGATGCAAAATGGGCTAGGGGTTAACAATGCAATTGCAAGAATGTACAATGACGGGATACCACGATACCAAGATGATATGGAGGTTACCGTCCGTGGCGATGATGAGTGGCGGTGTTCTTGATGTAGATACCAAGATGATGTAGACACGTCCCTAATTAGCCGAAACACCTTAGGAAACGGAAAAACCACAAACTCAAAATCTCGAATGTCAAATGTCAAATGGTGGTAGCGGAATGCGGTGGTGGTTGTGGAAGTATTGGTGGAAACCCGGTCAAAATGGGTTAAGGTGGCGGAAGTGTAACATCCCAAATTTTTAATTTGGAATGTTATGCATAGGTCATCCATGCATATCATATTTTATTGCATTTCATTTTGCGATCCTCGAAATCCTGAGCAACTCAAGGACCACGGAGAGAGTTGGGGATTTCACCGTTTTCATATTTGAATTTTCTCAAATATTGAAACAAGGATCAATTTGGTTTAATTATTTTTCTCTCCGAAAATATTTCATATTAAAAATATATGAGAGGAGATAATATGATTTCTCCAAAATAAATGGAATATTGGAGGAAAAATATTAAAATCAAATAAATATTTTATTTGGATTTTTATTGCAATTTTATTTGAATTTAGAAAAAATATGCATTTTTCAAAATTGCATTAGAGTCCCAAATAAATGTTTACCTTGTCCGGCAGATTTTTAGAGGACGGGGAAAATTTATTTCGGGAATTTTGGAGTCCGTTTAGTATTTCTTTTATTTGTTTTTCTGCGCGGAATTATTTAAAAAAAAAACTTCGCGGACCGAACTGGGCCGAAGCCCAGCCGGCCCGGCAACGCCGCCGCCTTCCTCGCGAGCCGTGCTCGCGCCGGACTCGCCGGAGTCCGACTCCGCCCCGGCCGCCCTCGCCCCCTCGCCCAAGTCGCCCCCCACCTTTATATGCCGCCCGCCCCGCCGCCTCGACCCACCCCGCCGCCGCAGCAGCAGCCGCAGCCCGCGCCAGCCGCCGCCGAGCCGCCGCACCCCGCCGCCGCTTGCCGCGCCGCCTCGCGCGCTCGCCGTCGCCCGCGCGCCCCGCCCCGTCGCCTCGCCGCTCGCGCTGCCGCGCCGCACCCCGCCGCCGCTGCAGCCTCGCCTCGCCGGAGCCGCCGCTCGCCGGATCCGACGCCCGGATTTTTTCCGGTTAACCGTTCGGTTTTTTTGGTAAACCCTAGATCTAGATTCGGTTTTTTTAAAATTCCGGTTTATTCTTTTTAGATCGGTTTTCCGTCGGTTTAGTTATTTAGCGAACGCCCGTTCGTACGTTCGTTTTAACGAACGGTTTTCACCGTTTAACCGCAGACAGCGAACGTTCGTTCGTTAGTCTGTTCGTTAGTTTTTTCTTTTTCTCGGATTTTCTGCGATTATTTTCGATCGCGATTTCTGATCCGATTTTCGTTTTAGTATAACTTTTCGCTCGTTTGTCGGAATCAGGCGATTCAAGCGCCTAGATCTTCGTCTCGAAGCCCTCTTTCTGTTTAATCAACTTAAACAAGTTTTTGCTACTGTAAAATTTGAATTTAGTCCAGATTAGTAATCGAAGCGTGTTTCTTTCGCAGTTTGAGTTTCGTTGCTCCGTTTGATTTGATTCTTTTTGCAAACCAGAGTTCTTCAGTTGAACTTTCTGGTTAGGTCTTCTCAATTGGGTTTTACCCGCGCATCTTCGCTTGATTGCTTATGTATGCTACTGTTTGTTTGCGATAGAATTCCCGGAGTGCGAAGCGTGCTACTACGAGTCTCTAGGATTTGCAGATCGTCAGCAAGGCAAGTAACACATTGATCATACTTCTTCGTTACCCAGTTTTTATGCATTAGTTTCGACCCTCAAATATTGCATGATTAGGATGTGATTAACTTGTGGGTACTGGGAAGTAGATGATGAGGTAGAACCTATTGTCCTTTTTAATAACAAACCCTTGGGAGTTACTTCTACGCTATGCTTATGTTGCCATGCTATGCTCGTAGACGTGGATTGGGTTTTGAGTGTATCCATGACAGATGTGAGATTTTTAATTAATGGTTCAACTTAAGGTGGCAACTTTAATACACATCTGGGTGGATTGCTTGTTTGGGCACCTGGGGATATACCAGTGTTGTCCTAGGAGATCCCGGGGATATACCGTGTGATCCTCCTACGGTCCACCACCCAGGCTCAAAGGGATCATAAGATTATTCATGCTAGAAACTTCCGTGTGCAGCCACAAGCTATTATGGGCTCTAGCATAGTTGAGTATGTTACATGACCTCTTTCAGTGGTAGGCTAGCAGATGTAGGGGAAAGTAGGTGTAACTGTCTACCCAGAGTAAAGAGTAAATGTTTCTGAAAGACTGTGTCTCGGTCATCCGTTTCTCAAACACCATGTAGTGCGAGAAATCCAACGGAGGAGATCGAGTCTTGTGGGGAAAAGTGCACAAACCTCTGCAGAGTGTACAAACTAATCATGATTAGCCGTGTCCCCGGTTATGGACATCTTGAGTATCTGGTTCTTGGATCATCATATTGAATCCCATCACTCTAAATTAATTTGTTGGGATTAATGATTACTTTTAATTGGGATTGAGAGGGGGTTTTACCTTCTCAATGTTCAACCACCACCATGATAGTTAAAAAAACAAATATTTCCTTTGTTGTAGGGAAAAATTGGCTTTTCGCAAAACAGTATAACCCTAGAGCTTTTCCACCAGCCAAATATGCATGTAGTATTAGCATTTATTCTGTTCATTGCTCTACTGTGTTATATTGCCAGCATATTCCATGTGCTGACCCGTTTCGGGCTGCAACGTATCATGTTGCAGACTTTTCAGACGAAGAGTAAGGTGCGCTAGGTCGTTGTCGTGCACTCAGCTATGCCGTTGGAGTTGATGGACTCACCTTATCTTCCAAGCCTTCCGCTGTTATCTTATTTAGATGGCCTTAAGCCATATTTATTGTAATTAGTTCTCTTTTGAGACATTCGATGTAATAAGTGTGTGATTGCTACTCTGTTATAAATCCCTCAAGTACTGTGTGTGTCAGCATTACCGATCCAGGGATGACACTTGAACACAGAGATTCGATCCATTCGGGTCGGGTCGCTACAGGAAGAGTATGGTGGGGCTATACATGTTGTAGGAGTTGAAGTTACGATCCCCAAGTAGCCGAAACACCTTGGGAGACACAAGCCACAACTCGAACAAGCTCAAACAAAATTGGGTTAGGTTGAGGTGACAGAATTGTATGGTGGGCAAGGTTATGAGGAAGTTATGGTGGTGGTTGATGAAGAAGTAACCGTCCCTAAGTAGCCGAAACACCTTAGGAGACTCGAATCACTACTCAAACAACCACAAATGCTATGGGGAACAAAATGGGTTAGGCTGCGGAAGTCGGTGGTGGCAATGCGGATGGTATGGTGGAAGCCCTAGGCAAAGATGCCAAAGTTCCAAAAAAATTATGGGGTCAAATGGTGGTGAAACCAAGGTGAGGACCTCAGGCACGTCGATAGCTTGAAAACGAGCCAAAGAACACTCAAATCGGAGTTCGGAGCGAAAAGTTGTGATGAAAATGGTGAAGAGGCTGATGCTGAAATTTCGGTGTAAGTCTCTGGTTAGGCCGGAAGTTCCGGGGTTAGGGCCGGAAGTTCCGGGGGGTTGCCGGAAGTTTCGGGAGTCGCGGAAAAAGTGCGGGGAGTCTGGGGGATTTTGGGGTAAACTCTCTGGTTAGCCCGGAAGTTCCGGGGGGCGGAAGTTCCGGGGGAGTCCGGAAGTTCCGGGGGTTGTGGAATTTCCTCCGGGACGAACCCTAAATTCCGGATCTGAGAACGGGGGCAGAAAAACTCGATTTCCAAGGTCAAAATTGAGAAGATTTCATGGATGGAAATGGGGGAAAAGATGGGGAAAGATAGATCCACTTGAAACACAACGAATCCATGGATCAAAATCAACAAAACATCATCCAAACCAACAAATCACAAAAAAAAATTGGGGGCTATTTTTGGTGGGGATTTTCGAATTTAGGACGAAATCAAACAAAACAAGGCTAGAAAACGATGGGGAAGGCTCCAAATTCGTGATCAACGTGGCTCATGATACCAAGATGATGTAGGGTAGAACCCTAGATGCCCGATCTTTCACGAAATGGAGGGGATCCCGCGAAGAACACGAGGAGAAACATGAGGAAAATCACGAGGGGAGACGAGAGAAAACACTCAAATCAACAAGAAATGATCACACATGTGCTAGATGCTCGAAACACAAAAAGATACACGATCCAAAGACAACAAAGGAAAGATACAACAAAGACAACAAAGGAAAGATACAACAAAGACAACAAAGGAAAGATACAACAAAGACAACAAAGGAAAGATACAAAGGTAACTAGTTCATCTCCGTGAGGAGGTCTTGAGTCCGCGAGGGATCTTCCCATGTGGGGTCTTGAATCCAAGCGTGGATCTTCTCTGTAGAGGCCACGGTCTCTCGATGGAGGAGAACCACAAGGATGAGCAAAGCTCTATCTCTAAAATGAGCTAAACCTATGCTAACCCTAAAACGTAGGTGGAAGAAGAGTATATATAGTCTAAGGGGGCGAAGGGGTACATGGGCCTCGGCCCAGAGTCACTGCACGCAGGCAGGCCGGAAGTTCCGGGCAGGGCCGGAAGTTCCGGGCTCTGGAGGTTCCGGGCAGGTTTCGGGCTATCCAGAGAGTTGGTGCGCTCGGGGCTGGTCTGGACTCCGGGGGCCGGAGGTTCCGGGCAGGACGGAAGGTCCGGTGGCCGGAAGTTCCGGGCAATGGCCGAAAGTTCCGGGCTTGGCAGAAACTCTGCACAAGTCTTGATGCTGGCCATTCCTCCTCCTTCTTCGGGACGATCGATGTACCTGATCACACATAGTGTCCCTGACTTAGGTAGCAACCATGTCTCACTTGAATGGAAAGGGGAAGCATTTAGGAACGGGTTCACCTTGTGTCCAATGGCGTATGCTCGAGGTCTAGTTCTTGTCGTATGTCCACTTGGGGCTTGGGGAGTAGTCGTGGTGTACATGGGGATGATCGTAGGATGCTCCACATCAACATGCCTAGCTATTGGATGTTAGTTCCATTTAAACTTGATCCATGTTGCACATGCATATCATCTTTGCCATGTCATGCATCACATATCATGAACATGCAGGATATTTTGTCGTAGTAGTAAGAATTGCATCGGTTGTTCCCTTTTGAGTGTTGTTTTGCTTCTTCGTGGATAGGATCCGAAGATGACGTGAGATATGAGCAAGGTTTTTCAATGTACCAAGCGTGGATTTCATGCAAGACTTACAATCCCCTCCTTGATCATGCCTTACCCATTCTCTCTCCCTCTTCTTGCACCAGGGTTACGATGCTTTAGCGGTTTGCGATACCTATTCATTGCAGGGCCTGATTTTGATCCTCCAACATATTGCCTTGGTTATACTTATCCTAGAATGACCTGATTGATTATTTTAGAAGCTTTATTCAACATGCCCTGCTTGGTATGCATGCTTAGGACTTAAGCTTTACCATGTTGTCCCCTTCTCTATCTTGCTTATGGGTAGTTGTTAACCTAGATCGGTTACACTTTTATGCCATGAAGTTAGTTATGTAATTATGTGAAGCTAGATAACCCATTGTGCCATTGGCGTAGAGACCAACTACAGCCCGAAAGTTAAGCGGGCTGCTTGAAATTGCAACCAGAAAGTTAAGCAACGCTATGGGAAGCACAACTCACAATTGTTCGTTCTAGAAATCATCACCGAAGGTTTTGGGTTAAGTACGAAGATAAATAGCAACAAAAAAATAAACTATGTGCGAGCGGGTAGGTAATGATCAAGTGCTATGCTCACCGGCAACAACGCCAAAAAATGCTTGATGGCCTGCAAGAGGACAGTGTGTTGTAGAACTTTGGTGATAAGTGAAGTGTGGAACCCCCAGGGAGCGAAAAGGAAGGTACTACTAACCCCCAACTCTGTTGTCACCGACATAGTTCCGTACACACCCAAACCAGAAACTGGAAATAACCTAATCTATAAGTTTCTAGGGAAACAAAATAAAAGGAGTTTTATCAAAACTACAAACGGAAAAGGTAATAGATAGGAATAAAAAGGAAAAAACTAAATGGATGCAGAGTTTGACTAGCAAAGCGTTCTCTAGGGTTCCGGAGTCATCACTACTAATATGATCTGTGCAACATATGTGGGGTATAGCTCTAAGTTGTATCCTTAATCTACTCTTTATGTGTCTAAGTTAGTGGATCTCGGTACAAATACGTTCTACAGCGTAGACTCCATATCACATACGTGACCTTCGTAGTTTCCCAATCCCGGTTTTCACTGCGGGTGATGTAACACCCCCTTGTAATGATGCCACTGTTACTCTGCTAATGAATGCCATATCATCTCTTTTGCTAAGCCTAATTGCTCCTTAATAAAAACCAGACTCAAATTCAAATTCAAAATGCAAGTCAAATTATTATTTCTTTTAAAAAAATGTTCGTAATATTGCAAATAATCACGAAGTAATTCTCATGCAGGAACCAACATCATTTGAAACTCTAATAATGCCCTTAGCTATTTTTGAAATGACCCAACAACACTTAAGTGGAGCATTTAAATTCAAACTTAATTTGGATGAATTCAAAACAGCCCCAAACCTTGTGGGCATCTCCAAAATATTGTGCTTGATTTATGTGACCAGTTTCATGTTGAACAAAATTCAATCGGTATTTCTTTTAAATACAAAAGAGTGGTGAATTAAATAAAACAGAAAAGAAAACTAAGAATAAAAGAAAAGGCCTAGCCCTACTGTGCAACTGGGCCTAAGTGCACAGTGCACCGAAGCCTAACCCACTCTGGCCTTTCCCCTACCTCACGCTACAGGGGGTAGAGGAGGGCGTGGCGGCCATCCACCTTGCTGACGCCGTAGTGTCAGCCATCCCACGGGTCCCGGTTGGATAAGAGCATCCCCGGGCCCCCCTCGTCGATCCCTAGCCCCCATTTCTCCCCCTCGCATTATTTCTGCTCGATCCTGAGCTCGCCCGAACCCATCGTCGCCATGGCCTCCTGCTACTTCTTGAGCTTGCGTTGGCTTTTCCCTTGAAGAGGAAAGGGTGATGCAGCAAAGTAGAGATAAGTATTTCCCTCAGTTTGAGAACCAAGGGATCAATCCAGTAGGAGACAACACACAAATCACGGAATACCTGCACAAACAATCAAACAACTTGCACCCAACGCGATAAAGGGGTTGTCAATCCCTTCACGGTTACTTGCAAAAGTGAGATCTGATAGATATAAATGAAACTAAATAAAAGATAAAGTAAATATTTTTGGTATTTTTGGTTTATAGATCGGAAAGTAAAAGATTGCAAAATAGTAGATCAGAAACTTATATGATGGAAAATACTAGATCGGAAACTTATATGATGGAAAATAGACCCGGGGGCCATAGGTTTCACTAGAGGCTTCTCTCAAGATAGCAAATAATACGGTGGGTGAACAAATTACTGCCAAGCAATTGATAGAAAAGCGCAAAGTTATGACGATATCTAAGGCAATGATCATGAATATAGGCATCACGTCCGTGTCAAGTAGACCAAAACGATTCTGCATCTACTACTATTACTCCACACATTGACCGACTCCTGCCTGCAACTAGAGTATTAAGTTCATGAAGAACAGAGTAACACATTAAGTAAGATGACATGATGTAGAGGAATAAACTCAAGCAATATGATGTAAACCCCATCTTTTTATCCTCGATGGCAAAAATACAATACGTGCCTTGCTGCCCCTACTATCACTGGGAAAGGACACCGCAAGATTGAACCCAAAGCTAAGCACTTCTCCCATTGCAAGAAAAACCAATCTAGTTGGCCAAACCAAACCGATAGTTCGAAGAGAATTACAAAGATATCAAATCATGCATAAAAGAATTCAGAGAAGATTCAAATAATTTTCATAGATAATCTGATCATAAATCCACAATTCATCGGAAATCGGCAAACACACCGCAAAAAAAGTATTACATCGAATAGATCTCCAGGAACATCGAGGAGAACATGGTATTGAGAATCAAAGAGAGAGAAGAAGCCATCTAGCTACTAGCTATGGACCCGTAGGTCTGAGGTAAACTACTCACGCTTCATCGGAAGGGCAATAGGGTTGATGTAGAAGCCCTCCATGATCGAATCCCCCTTCGGCAGGGTGCCGGAAAAGGTCCCTAGATGGGATCTCACAGGTACAGAAGGTTGCGGCGGTGGAAAAGTGTTTTTGTGGATGCTTCTGGTGGTTTGGGAACATATGTGAATATATAGGCAAAAGAATTAGGTCAGGAGGGTCACGGGGGGCCCACAAGGTAGGGGGGCGCGCCCGACCTCCCTGGGCGCGCCCTCCACCCTTGTGGCCGTCTCGTGACTCCTCCGACTTCATCTCCAAGTCTCCTGGGTGTCTTCTGGTCCAAGAAAAATCATCGCGAAGATTTTATTCCGTTTGGACTCCGTTTGGTATTCCTTTTCCACGAAGCTAAAAAACAAGGAAAAACAGAAACTGGCACTGGGCTCTAGGTTAATAGGTTAGTCCCAAAAATAATATAAAATAGCATATTAATGCATATAAAACATCCAAAATAGATAATATAATAGCATGGAACAATCAAAAATTATAGATACGTTGGAGACGTATCAAGCATCCCCAAGCTTAATTCCTGCTCGTCCTCGAGTAGGTAAATGACAAAAACAAAAATTTTGATGTGGAATGCTACCTAACATACTTATCCATGTAATTTTCTTTATTGTGGCATGAATGTTCAGATCCATAAGATTCAAAACAAAAGTTTAATATTGACATAAAAACAATAATACTTCAAGCATACTAACAAGGCAATTATGTCTTCTCAAAATAACATGGCCAAAGAAAGCTTATCCCTACAAAATCATATAGTCTGGCTATGCTCCATCTTCATCACACAAAATATTCAAATAATGCACAACCCCGATGACAAGCCAAGCAATTGTTTCATACTTTTGATGTTCTCAAACTTTTTCTGCTTTCACGCAATACATGAGCGTGAGCCATGGACATAGCACTATAGGTTGAATAGAATATGGTGGTTGTGGAGAAGACAAAAAGAAGGAGATAGTCTCACATCAACTAGGTGTATCAACGGGATATGGAGATGCCCATCAATAGATATCAATGTGAGTGAGTAGGGATTGCCATGCAACGGATGCACTAGAGCTATAAGTTTATGAAAGCTCAAAAAGAAACTAAGTGGGTGTGCATCCAACTCGCTTGCTCACGAAGACCTAGGGCAATTTGAGGAAGCCCATCATTGGAATATACAAGCCAAGTTCTATAATGAAAAATTCCCACTAGTATATGAAAGTGACAACATAGGAGACTCTCTATCTTGAAGATCATGGTGCTACTTTGAAGCACAAGTGTGGTAAAAGGATAGAAACATTGTCCCTTCTCTCTTTTCTCTCATTTTTTTTATTTGGGCCTTCTCATTTTTTTGGCCTCTTTTTTTTCATCCGGAGTCTCATCCCGACTTGTGCGGGAATCATAGTCTCCATCATCCTTTCCTCACATGGGACAATGCTCTAATAATGAAGATCATCACACTTTTATTTACTTACAACTCAAAAATTACAACTCGGTACTTAGGACAAAATATGACTCTATATGAATGCCTCCGGCGGTGTACCGGGATGTGCAATGAATCAAGAGTGACATGTATGAAAGAATTATGAACGGTGGCTTTGCCACAAATACGATGTCAACTACATGATCATGCAAAGCAATATGACAATGATGAAGCGTGTCATAATAAACGGAATGGTGGAAAGTTGCATGGCAATATATCTTGGAATGGCTATGGAAATGCCATAATAGGTAGGTATGGTGGCTGTTTTGAGGAAGGTATATGGTACCGGCGAAAGTTGCGCGGCACTAGAGAGGCTAGCAATGGTGGAAGGGTGAGAGTGCGTATAATCCATGGACTCAACATTAGTCATAAAGAACTCACATACTTATTGCAAAAATCTATTAGTTATCGAAACGAAGTACTACGCGCATGCTCCTAGGGGGATAGATTGGTAGGAAAAGACCATCGCTCGTCCCCGACCGCCACTCATAAGGAAGACAATCAATAAATAAATCATGCTCCGACTTCATCACATAACGGTTCACCATACGTGCATGCTACGGGAATCACAAACTTTAACACAAGTATTTCTCAAATTCACAATTACTCACTAGCATGACTCTAATATTACCATCTCTATATCTCAAAACAATCATAAGGAATCAAACTTCTCATAGTATTCAATGCACTTTATATGAAAGTTTTTATTATATTCCTCTTGGATGCCTATCATATTAGGACTAAATTTATAACCAAAGAAAATTACCATGCTGTTTAAAGACTCTCAAAATAATATAAGTGAAGCATGAGAGTTCAACAATTTCTATAAAATAAAATCACCGCCGTGCTCTAAAAAGATATAAGTGAAGCACTAGAGCAAAATTGCCTAGCTCAAAAGATATAAGTGAAGCAAATAGAGTATTCTAATAAATCACGATTCATGCGTGTCCCTCTCAAAAGGTGTGTACAGCAAGGATGATTGTGGCAAAGTAAAAAGCAAAGACTCAAATCTTACAAGACTCTCCAAGCAAAACACATATCATGTGGTGAATAAAAATATAGCCTCAAGTAAAGTTACCGATAGACGAAGACGAAAGAGGGGACTGAAGGAAATATGCCCTAGAGGCAATAATAAAGTTGTTATTTATATTTCCTTATATCATGATAAATGTTTATTATTCATGCTAGAATTGTATTAACCGGAAACTTAATACATGTGTGAATACATAGACAAACAGAGTGTCACTAGTATGCCTCTACTTGACTAGCTCGTTAATCAAAGATGGTTAAGTTTCCTAGCCATAGACATGAGTTGTCATTTGATGAACGAGATCACATCATTAGAGAATGATGTGATTGACTAGACCCATCCGTTAGCTTAGCACGATGATCGTTTAGTTTGTTGCTATTGCTTTCTTCATGACTTATACATGTTCCTCTGACTATGAGATTATGCAACTCCCGAATACCGGAGGAACACCTTTTGTGCTATCAAACGTCACAACGTAACTGGGTGATTATAAAGATGCTCTACAGGTGTCTCCGATGGTGTTTGTTGAGTTGGCATAGATCGAGATTAGGATTTGTCACTCTGATTGTCGGAGAGGTATCTCTGGGCCCTCTCGGTAATGCACATCATATGAAGCCTTGCAAGCAATGTGACTAATGAGTTAGTTACGAGATGATGCATTACGGAATGAGTAAAGAGACTTGCCGGTAACGAGATTAAACTAGGTATGATGATACCGATGATCGAATCTCGGGCAAGTAACATACCGATGACAAAGGGAACAACGTATGTTGTTATGCGGTTTGACCGATAAAGATCTTCATAGAATATGTGGGAGCCAATATGAGCATCCAGGTTCCGCTATTGGTTATTGACCGGAGATGTGTCTCGGTCATGTCTACATAGTTCTCGAACCCGTAGGGTCCGCACGCTTAACGTTCGATGACGATCGGTACTATGAGTTTATGTGTTTTGATGTACTGAAGGTAGTTCGGAGTCCCGGATGTGATCACGGACATGACAAGGAGTCTCGAAATGGTCGAGACATAAAGATTGATATATTGGAAGGTTATGTTTGGACACCGGAAAGGTTTCGGATAGGTTCGGGCATTTTCTGGAGTACCGGGGGGTTATCGGAACCCCCCGGGGGGTTATTGGGCCTTCATGGGCCTAGTGGTGGAAGAGAGGAGGCAGGCCAAGGTGTGGCGCGTGCCCCCCCTAGCCAAACCGAATTGGACTAGGGCTAGGGGGCCGGCCCCCCTTTCTTTCTCTCCTCCTCCTCCTTCCCCCCTTCTCCTTGTTGGAATAGGAAAGGGGGGGGGGCGAATCCTACCTGGAGTAGGATTGCCCCCCCATGGCGCGCCTCCTCCCCTTGGCCGGCCTCCTCCTCCCTCCCTCCTTTATATACGTGGGAGGGGGGCACCCAGAGACACACAAGTTGATTGTTTAACCGTGTGCGGTGCCCCCCTCCACAGATTTCCACCTCGGTCATATTGTCGTAGTGCTTAGGCGAAGCCCTGCGTCGGTAACTTCATCATCACCGTCACCACGCCGTCGTACTGACGAAACTCTCCCTCGGCCTCAATTGGATCAAGAGTTTGAGGGACGTCACCGAGCTGAACGTGTGCAGATCGCGGAGGTGCCGTGCGTTCGGTACTTGGATCGGTTGGATCGTGAAGACGTTCGACTACATCAACCACATTACTAAACGCTTCCGATTTCGGTCTACGAGGGTACGTGGAAAAACTCTCCCCGCTCATTGCTATGCTTCTCCTAGATAGATCTTGCGTGATCGTAGGAAATTTTTGAAATACTACGTTCTCCAACAGTGGCATCATGAGCCAGGTCTATGCGTAGATGTTATTTGCACGAGTAGAACACAAAGGAGTTGTGGGCGTGGGTGTATACATATTGCTTGCCGTTATTAGTTGTTACTTGGTTCAGCGGTATTGTGAGATGAAGCGGCCCGGACCGACATTACGCGTACGCTTACGCGAGACTGGTTTCACCGCTGCGAGCACTCGTTGCTTAAAGGTGACTGGCGGGTGTCTGTCTCTCTCACTTTAGTTGAATCGGTTTCAATGAAGAGGGTTCTTTTAGAAGATCAAAAAGCAATCACTACACCACGTTGTGGTTTTGATGCGTAGGTAAGAACGGTTCTTGCTAGAAGCCCGTAGCAGCCACGTAAAACTTGCAACAACAAAGTAGAGGACGTCTAACTTGTTTTTGCAGGGCTTGCTGTGATGTGATATGGTCAAGACATGATGTGATATAATTTGTTGTATGAGATGATCATGTTTTGTAACAAAGTTATCGGCAACGGGCAGGAGCCATATGGTTGCCGCTTTATTGTATGCAATGCAATCGCCATGTAATTGTTTTTACTTTATCACTAAGCGGTAGCGATAGTCGTAGAAGCAATAGTTGGCGAGACGACAACGATGCTACGATGGAGATCATGCTGGGTCGCCGGTGACGATGGAGATCAAGCTGGGGTGCCGGTGACGATGGTGATCATGACGGTGCTTTGGAGATGGAGATCAAAGGCACAAGATGATGATGGCCATATCATATCACTTATATTGAATTGCATGTGATGTTAATCCTTTTATGCATCTTATTTTTCTTAGTACAGCGGTAGCATTATAAGATGATCTCTCACTAAATTTCAAGGTACAAGTGTTCTCCCTAAGTATGCACCGTTGCTACAGTTCGTCGTGCCGAGACACCACGTGATGATCGGGTGTGATAAGCTCTACGTTCACATACAACGGGTGCAAGCCAGTTTTGCACACGCAGAATACTCGGGTTAAACTTGACGAGCCTAGCATATGCAGATATGGCCTCGGAACACTGAGACCGAAAGGTCGAGCGTGAATCATATAGTAGATATGATCAACATAGTGATGTTCACCATTGAAAACTACTCCATCTCACGTGATGATCGGACATGGTTTAGTTGATTTGGATCACGTGATCACTTAGATGATTAGAGGGATGTCTATCTAAGTGGGAGTTCTTAAGTAATATGATTAATTGAACTTTAATTTATCATGAACTTAGTACCTGATAGTATTTTGCATGTCTATGTTGTTGTAGATCAATGGCCCGTGCTACTGTTCCTTTGAATTTTATTGCGTTCCTAGAGAAAGCTAAGTTGAAAGATGATGGTAGCAACTATACGGACTGGGTCCGTAACTTGAGGATTATCCTCATTGCTGCACAGAAGAATTACGTCCTGGAAGCACCACTAGGTGCTAGGCCTGCTGCAGACGCTACTGATGACGTTAAGAACGTCTGGCAGAGCAAAGCTGATGACTACTCGATAGTTCAGTGTGCCATGCTTTACGGCTTAGAACCGGGACTTCAACGACGTTTTGAACGTCATGGAGCATATGAGATGTTCCAGGAGTTGAAGTTAATATTTCAAGCAAATGCCCGGATTGAGAGATATGAAGTCTCCAATAAGTTCTATAGCTGCAAAATGGAGGAGAATAGTTCTGTCAGTGAGCATATACTCAAAATGTCTGGGTATCATAATCACTTGACTCAGCTGGGAGTTAATCTTCCAGTTGATAGTGTCATTGACAGAGTTCTTCAATCACTGCCACCAAGCTACAAGAGCTTCGTGATGAACTATAATATGCAAGGGATGGATAAGACAATTCCCGAGCTCTTCGCAATGCTAAAGGCTGCGGAGGTAGAAATCAAAAAGGAGCATCAAGTGTTGATGGTCAACAAGACCACCAGTTTCAAGAAAAAGGGTAAAGGGAAGAAGGGGAACTTCAAGAAGAACAGGAAGCAAGTTGCTGCTCAAGTGAAGAAGCCCAAGTCTGGACCTAAGCCTGATACTGAGTGCTTCTACTGCAAAGGGACTGGTCACTGGAAGCGGAACTGCCCCAAGTATTTGGCGGATAAGAAGGATGGCAAAGTGAACAAAGGTATATGTGATATACATGTTATTGATGTGTACCTTACTAATGCTCGCAGTAGTGCCTGGGTATTTGATACTGGTTCTGTTGCTAATATTTGCAACTCGAAACAGGGACTACCGATTAAGCGAAGATTGGCTAAGGACGAGGTGACGATGCGTGTGGGAAATGGTTCCAAAGTCGATGTGATCGCCGTCGGCACGCTACCTCTACATCTACCTTTGGGATTAGTTTTAGACCTGAATAATTGTTATTTGGTGCCAGCGTTAAGCATGAACATTATATCTGGATCTTGTTTGATGCGAGACGGTTATTCATTTAAATCTGAGAATAATGGTTGTTCTATTTATATGAGTAATATCTTTTATGGTCATGCACCCTTGAAGAGTGGTCTATTTTTGTTGAATCTCGATAGTAGTGATACACATATTCATAATATTGAAACCAAAAGATGCAGAGTTGATAATGATAGTGCAACTTATTTGTGGCACTGCCGTTTGGGTCATATTGGTGTAAAGCGCATGAAGAAACTCCATACTGATGGACTTTTGGAATCACTTGATTATGAATCACTTGGTACTTGCGAACCATGCCTCATGGGCAAGATGACTAAAACTCCGTTCTCCGGAACAATGGAGCGAGCAACAGATTTATTGGAAATAATACATACCGATGTATGCGGTCCGATGAATATTGAGGCTCGCGGTGGGTATCGTTATTTTCTGACCTTCACAGATGATTTGAGCAGATATGGGTATATCTACTTGATGAAACATAAGTCTGAAACATTTGAAAAGTTCAAAGAATTTCAGAGTGAAGTGGAAGATCATCGTAACAAGAAAATAAAGTTTCTGTGATCCGATCGTGGAGGAGAATATTTGAGTTATGAGTTTGGTCTTCATTTGAAACAATGCGGAATAGTTTCGCAACTCACGCCACCCGGAACACCACAGCGCAATGGTGTGTCCGAACGTCGTAACCGCACTTTATTAGATATGGTGCGATCTATGATGTCTCTTACTGATTTACCGCTATCGTTTTGGGGTTATGCTTTAGAGACGGCTGCATTCACGTTAAATAGGGCACCATCTAAATCCATTGAAATGACACCTTATGAATTGTGGTTTGGCAAGAAACCTAAGTTGTCGTTTCTTAAAGTTTGGGGCTGTGATGCTTATGTGAAAAAGCTTCAACCTGATAAGCTCGAACCCAAATCGGAGAAATGTGTCTTCATAGGATACCCAAAGGAGACTATTGGGTACACCTTCTATCACAGATCCGAAGGCAAGACATTCGTTGCTAAGAATGGATCCTTTCTAGAGAAGAAGTTTCTCTCGAAAGAAGTGAGTGGGAGGAAAGTAGAACTTGATAAGGTAACTGTACCTGCTCCCTTATTGGAAAGTAGTTCATCACAGAAATCAGTTCCTGTGACTCCTACACCAATTAGTGAGGAAGCTAATGATGATGATCATGTAACTTCAGATCAAGTTACTACCGAACCTCGTAGGTCAACTACAGTAAGATCCGCACCAGAGTGGTATGGTAATCCTGTTCTGGAGGTCATGCTACTTGACCATGATGAACCTACGAACTATGAGGAAGCGATGATGAGCCCAGATTCCGTGAAATGGCTTGAGGCCATGAAATCTGAGATGGGATCCATGTATGAGAACAAAGTGTGGACTTTGGTTGACTTGCCCGATGATCGGCAAGCCATAGAGAATAAATGGATCTTCAAGAAGAAGACTGACGCTGACGGTAATGTTACTATCTACAAAGCTCGACTTGTTGCAAAAGGTTTTCGACAAGTTCAAGGAGTTGACTACGATGAGACCTTCTCACCCGTAGCGATGCTTAAGTCCGTCCGAATCATGTTAGCAATTGCCGCATTTTATGATTATGAAATTTGGCAAATGGATGTAAAAACTGCATTCCTGAATGGATTTCTGGAAGAAGAGTTGTATATGATGCAACCCGAAGGTTTTATCGATCCAAAGGATGCTAACAAAGTGTGCAAGCTCCAGCGATCCATTTATGGACCGGTGCAAGCATCTCGGAGTTGGAATAAATGTTTTCATAATGTGATCAAAGCATATGGTTTTATACAGACTTTTGGAGAAGCATGTATTTACAAGAAAGTGAGTGGGAGCTCTGTAGCATTTCTAATATTATATGTGGATGACATATTGTTGATTGGAAATGATATAGAATTTCTGGATAGCATAAAAGGATACTTGAATAAGAGTTTTTCAATGAAAGACCTCGGTGAAGCTGCTTATATATTGGGCATCAAGATCTATAGAGATAGATCAAGACGCTTAATTGGACTTTCACAAAGCACATACCTTGATAAAGTTTTTAAGAAGCTCAAAATGGATTAAGCAAAGAAAGGGTTCTTGCCTGTGTTATAAGGTGTGAAGTTGAGTAAGACTCAATGCCCGACCACTGCAGAAGATAGAGAGAAAATGAAAGTCATTCCCTATGCCTCCGCCAAAGGTTCTATCATGTATGCAATGCTGTGTACCAGACCTGATCTGTGCCTCGCTATAAGTATAGCAGGGAGGTACCAAAGTAATCCAGGAGTGGATCACTGGACAGCGGTCAAGAACATCCTGAAATACCTGAAAAGGACTAAGGATATGTTTCTCGTTTATGGAGGTGACAAAGAGCTCGTCGTAAGTGGTTACGTCGATGCAAGTTTTGACACTGATCCGGATGACTCTAAGTCACAAACTGGATACGTATTTATATTGAACGGTGGAGCTGTCAGTTGGTGCAGTTCTAAGCAAAGCGTCGTGGCGGGATCTACGTGTGAAGCGGAGTACATAGCTGCTTCGGAAGCAGCGAATGAAGGAGTCTGGATGAAGGAGTTCATATCCGATCTAGGTGTCATACCTAGTGCATCGGGTCCAATGAAAATCTTTTGTGACAATACTGGAGCAATTGCCTTGGCAAAAGAATCCAGATTTCACAAGAGAACCAAACACATCAAGAGACACTTCAATTCCATCTGCGATCAAGTCAAGGAGGGAGACATAGAGATTTGCAAGATACATACGGATCTAAATGTTGCAGACCCGTTGACTAAGCCTCTCTCACGAGCAAAACATGATCAGCACCAAGACTCCATGGGTGTTAGAATCATTACTGTGTAATCTAGATTATCGACTCTAGTGCAAGTGGGAGACTGAAGGAAATATGCCCTAGAGGCAATAATAAAGTTGTTATTTATATTTCCTTATATCATGACAAATGTTTATTATTCATGCTAGAATTGTATTAACCGAAAACTTAATACATGTATGAATACATAGACAAACATAGTGTCACTAGTATGCCTCTACTTGACTAGCTCGTTAATCAAAGATGGTTAATTTTCCTAGCCATAGACATGAGTTGTCATTTGATGAACGAGATCACATCATTAGAGAATGATGTGATTGACTAGACCCATCCGTTAGCTAAGCACGATGATCGTTTAGTTTGTTGCTATTGCTTTCTTCATGACTTATACATGTTCCTCTGACTATGAGATTATGCAACTCCCGAATACCGGAGGAACACCTTGTGTGCTATCAAACGTCACAACGTAACTGGGTGATTATAAAGATGCTCTATAGGTGTCTCCGATGGTGTTTGTTGAGTTGGCATAGATCGAGATTAGGATTTGTCACTCCGATTGTCGGAGAGGTATCTCTGGGCCCTCTCGGTAATGCACATCATATGAAGCCTTGCAAGCAATGTGACTAATGAGTTAGTTACGAGATGATGCATTACGGAACGAGTAAAGAGACTTGCCGGTAACGATATTGAACTAGGTATGATGATACCGACGATTGAATCTCGGGCAAGTAACATACCGATGACAAAGGGAACAACGTATGTTGTTATGCGGTTTGACCGATAAAGATCTTCATAGAATATGTGGGAGCCAATATGAGCATCCAGGTTCCGCTATTGGTTATTGACCGGAGATGTGTCTCGGTCATGTCTACATAGTTCTCGAACCCGTATGGTCTGCACGCTTAACGTTCGATGACGATCGGTATTATGAGTTTATGTGTTTTGATGTAACGAAGGTAGTTCGGAGTCCCGGATGTGATCACGGACATGACGAGGAGTCTCGAAATGGTCAAGACATAAAGATTGATATATTGGAAGGTTCTGTTTGGACACCGGAAAGGTTTCGGATAGGTTCGGGCATTTTCCGGAGTACCGGGGGGTTATCGGAACCCCCCGGAGGGTTATTGGGCCTTCATGGGCCTAGTGATGGAAGAGAGGAGGCAGGCCAAGGTGTGGCGCGCGCCCCCCCTAGCCAAACCGAATTGGACTAGGGCTAGGGGGCCGGCCCCCCTTTCCTTCTCTCCTCCTCCTCCTTCCCCCCTTCTCCTTGTTGGAATAGGAAAGGGGGGGCCGAATCCTACCTGGAGTAGGATTGCCCCCCCATGGCGCGCCTCCTCCCCTTGGCCGGCCTCCTCCTCCCTCCCTCCTTTATATACGTGGGAGGGGGGCACCCAGAGACACACAAGTTGATTGTTTAACCGTGTGCGGTGCCCCCCTCCACAGATTTCCACCTCGGTCATATTGTCGTAGTGCTTAGGCGAAGCCCTGCGTCGGTAACTTCATCATCACCGTCACCACGCCGTCGTGCTGACGAAACTCTCCCTCGGCCTCAACTGGATCAAGAGTTCGAGGGACGTCACCGAGCTGAACGTGTGCAGATCGCGGAGGTGCCGTGCGTTCGGTACTTGGATCGGTTGGATCGTGAAGACGTTCGACTACATCAACTGCGTTACTAAACGCTTCCGCTTTCGGTCTACGAGGGTACGTGGACAAACTCTCCCCGCTCGTTGCTATGCTTCTCCTAGATAGATCTTGCGTGATCGTAGGAAATTTTTGAAATACTACGTTCTCCAACAGGGATGCCTTCCGGGGCATCCCCAAGCTTAGGCTCTTGGTTGTCCTTGAATATTATCATGGTGTGCCTTGGGCATCCCTAAGCTTAGTGTAGCGACCCGACCCAAATGGATCGAAGTGTCTGTGCTTAAGTGTCATCCCTGAATCGGTATGCTGACACACACAGTATTCGAGGAATTATAACAGAGTTCAATCACACACTTTATTACATCGAGGTCCTCAAAAGAGTATTTATTACAATAACATGGCCAAAGGCCATCTAAATAAAAATAACTACGAAAGCATCGAAGGTAAATGAGTCCGTCCAACTCCACGGCAAACTGAGTGCAGAACAACGACCTATCGCACCTTTAATCCTCGTCGAAAAAGTCTGCAACATGAGACATTGCAGCCGTGTAGGTCAGCACATGGAATATGCTGGCAATTTCACACAATAGAATAATAATGAACAATATTTATCACTACATGCATATCTGGCTGGTGGAGGCTCTAAGTTTAATTCTGCATAAAGCTAATTTTTCCCTACAACAAAGGAATAAATTTTTAATTACTACTAAATTAAAATGCCATTATTGGGAAGTTTCCTCCAATTCAATCCCAAAATTCCCAAGTTATTAGTAACCCAATAATTTCATTAAAAAAAGTGATGAGATCAACCAATAATTCACTTCTAGATACTCAAGTTGTCCATAACCGGTGACACGGCTAATCATGATTAGTTTGTACTCTCTGCAGAGGTTTGCGCACTTTTCCCCACAAGACTCGACCACCTCCATGATCGAAAGATCGAGACATAGCCTTTCTGAAGTATTTCCTCCAAACCCTGGGTAGACCGGTACACCTACTTTCCCCTACATCAGCTAGTCTACCATGGAAAGAGGTCACACAACTTACTCAGATATGCCAGAGCCCATAATGGCTTGTGGCTGCACACGGAAGTTTCTAGGCATGAAATATCTTATGATCCCTTCGAGCCTGGGTGGCGGACCTAGGGTAATCGCACAGGTACTCCGGGAATCCCCTTGGGCAAGCACTGGTTTTTCCAGGTGCCCCAAACAATCCACCCAGATGTGTATTAAGGTTGCCACATTATGTTGTCCCAAAATTATTATCTCTCGCAACTTGCATGGATCACACATACCAATCCCCGTCTACGAGCATGGCTAAGCAATATATGATATAACGAATATTCCCGGGGTGATCAAAGGTCATAGGTTTCTACCACATGAACTATATAGCATAACCACATGTTCCCAATCCTACTCATGCAATCTTTGAGGGTGAAACTAATCTCTACTCCTAATGGAGCAGTTGGTAGTCTCGCTTCCAGGTTTTTTTTCGTCCCACTTTCCATGGTTTTTTTTTGGTACCTCCTCCCACCTCACACTGAGCCGCCACAAACCGAAAAAACTCCTAGTGAGGCCCCACCCAGTCCAGGCGCAAACCTCCCTCGCACCAGAGAAAAACGGCCGAAAAAACCTACGAAAAAAACCAGCGAAAAAAACCAGAGAACGAATCGCACGAGCGAGGCCTCCTGCCCTCGAGCGACCAGTCGCACGCACGACTCGCACACCAGATCCCTTCGCCGCCGCCCTCCATCCTTCGCCACCGCAGATCCATCCCGCCGCTGCCGCCGCTCCATCCCTCTCTTCCCTCCAAGCTTGTCGCCGGCGACGAAGCGTACGACGCTCCATCCCTTCGCCTCCAGGAACCTACCACGCACGCCGAGGCCAGGGCCTCGTGGACTCCGTCCGTCGCCGCTTGGCCGACGACCCCGCCGCCGGGCAGGAGGAGTGTTCCGCGCCGTGAGGAACCCGCCACGCGCGTCAAGGCAAGGCGCCTCCTGGGCTCCGTCCGTTTCCAGAGCGAGCGCCCGCGAATACCTAGCTAGCCGCCGCCGTCGTGACCGTTCCAGCCACCGCCAAGGTAAGGTGCTTTCTCCATCTCAATTTCCTTCCTTCCCCATCAAGGTTAATTTGGATGCGTACTTAAGTGATTTTGGTGTTGCTCATTGGATTTGTATACGTACGTACGTGTGTCTTCGATTTGCTTCGTTTGGATACGTTGTTAAGTAATTCACATCTTCCCCGTTACAATACGTGCATGATCTTGTCTTGTGCTCTCGGGTTTATATATCTGCTTGCTTAACATCTATCCTACTGCCTGAAATCAGCAGTCAATTTGTTCAGGAAAAGAAATCCACTTATTAGGAATTTAAGTGAAGCAACCATATCGATCCATCAATTTGTTCATTGTATTTTGTTCATAATAGCACACACAACCTGTCATGTTGTTAGTCAAATATATAGAGGTAAAGTACTCACTTAGGGAAGTTCATGCGATGCACTTATTTTCTGAAGCTTCATACTAACCTGGTCATGCAAATGTTTTAAGAACCTCACGTGATTCACCGACGTATGCGGGTTTCAGGAACCTCTCTTCATACTAACCAACCTTATTACCCTCCAGGATAGAAGGATCGTCGGACATGAGCGGCGGCATCCGCCGCCAGTTCCTAAACCTGGGGCTGTTTGACGGGCGCAAACGCGCGTATTCGCTGCGCCACTTGGACCTCTCCAAGATGGACTTTTTTCACCGGACCGCACAAGAGGCGGCCACACATGGCAAGGTGGTGCCAACACTGACGCCCGCCAAGGCATGTGCGCCCAACAGGAGAAGGATCTGCAAGACCGACTTGGCGACGGCAGAGGCGGCGGCACCCAAGATCAATCCGCCAAAAAGCGAGCTGCTCGTGAGGCCACCGGAAGTCTCCTACTCCATAAGGTCTCCTCGTTGTCTTCATTTCTTGCCCACGGCCTCGGAGAGCAAGGTCATCTTGGCCGATCGCGCGAACCGCATGTTACGCTTCGACACCATCGACGGTTGCAGCTACATTGATACAATGCCTAGCCTCCACGGGTACAAGCACTCGCCGCTGGCCATCTCTGTCCCTCCGGCGGACTTGCACCTCCTTGGACGGCGAAGACACCGGCAACCTCTACATCATTGACGCCCACTGCAGGTCCCACCCCCCCCCCCCCCCCCCCCCCCCCCCCCCCCCCCCCCCCCCCCCCCCGGTCCTTCCCCTCATCATCAGTACGTTATCCTCCCCGCTGCACCATTTCTCTTTCGGTTGGGAGAGTAGTTCTTGACATTGCCACATGTTTGATCAGGCGAGTACCTCGGGGCAGAGCCCGCGCTACCGTACCTGAGCCCCAACTTCGCGTCCGCCGGTGTCGGCATCCTCAATGACACAGGCGTGCAATTCGCAAGCTCCACGCGCACGCACGCACACATGCTCGAATCATGTATACGTATCTACAATAATGCAACGGAGATGACAATAATGCTGTACGTGTGCGTGTGCAGGTGAACATCATCAGGATCGCACAGCAGCTGCAGAACTTCCAGGACTACCAGCGGAGGCTGGCAGCGTACATCGGCGAGGACGCGGCGAGGGAGCGCGTGAGCCAGTCGCTGGTGCTCATCACGCTCGGTGGCAACGACTTCGTCAACAACTACTTCCTGGTGCCCTTCTCCGCCAGGTCCCAGCAATTCGAGATCCACGACTACGTCCCCTTCATCATCTCCGAGTACAAGAA
Organism: Thinopyrum elongatum; assembly: GCA_011799875.1. NCBI lineage: Eukaryota > Viridiplantae > Streptophyta > Magnoliopsida > Poales > Poaceae > Thinopyrum > Thinopyrum elongatum. The sequence goes on from CM022301.1 coordinate 126,286,546, forward strand.
AGTCCTCGCGGTAATAATAATTAACCTCTTCTCTTACTTACCACTAATCAATTCCCAAACATGCATAATTTCTGCTCCAAAACATAATTGCATTTGTAAAACATGATTAGCATTCAAGGTGAAAAATTGCCATGACGTTTTTTGTCTTCTATTTTGTCAGTATGGTGCACAAGAGTGGTAGGCCTAAAATTCCCAAAATTAGACAGGGAAATGAAATGCTTGCTGCATGCCGGCTAGAACAAGGTAATGTTTGAACAAATTATCGATGCTTGGTGCACAAGAGTGTCTAATGTAGACTTCTGATAGACTCATCTTCTGATAGTCACCGATAACTGGGCTAAGCCCCTAATAGCGATAAGATAACTGGGCCAGGCCCCTAACTGCCTGGGTTGTAATATAGCCGGTCATAACACCTTCCCATCTCCACCCCTATCATTAATATTCTGCTTAGTGCGTGTTTTGGGAAGATCAGGCTACATGTTGTTCTATACTTCTTTACCTTTGAAAAGTTCTTACCTTGGTTTTGATACATAATTTAGCATGGGTAAACTAATAAAATTTAATCTGATTTAGATGATGTAATCAGCTGGAGAAGGACAGGAGCTTGCACAGAGTTTTTAGTAGAAGACGGCATAAATTGTGGTATTGGCCGCAATCTGGAAGTTATTCAGGTGAGTGACATGATTTAATTTGGAGAGGCACGAGTTAGGATGCAGTCACATATTTTTTAATGGTTTCTTCCTATTCCTTGTGATATTATCAAGATTTTCTAATTGAACTGAAGTTCTATAACCTTCCAGATCCAAATCCTGCTTCAGAAAGTGTATATGAAGCAAAGGTCTGCACCTACACATTATCAGAAGTTAGGTCTTAGACAAGGTAATGTTTTTCTATCTGATGAACTAGACAAGGTAATGTTCGAACTTGGAAGTGATCAAATCATATGTTTTGGTATGCAAGAGTGTAAACTAACTATTGTATATACATCTTGGCTCTAGATTTTCAGTTTCTGCTTGCCTAATGTAGAAATTGTTGTCCATGAGGCGTGGCTTGAAGGTCAGAAAAATATCATTCCTCCTTGTGTTGCAGTAAAATATATATCTTCGTTACAAAAAAATCCATTTAGATTTGGGAGCAGTATATGCCGAGTTTCTATACTTACCAGAGTCGATTTTAAGAGGCACTGCTTAAGTTCCGCATGCAATGTGTCGTAGCCTAATTGGGGATACTCCATGGATATATTGGTCGGATTCCTTTGTTAGTTGCTCTGATAGGAATTCTCATCTCGACAAAGTTCAGTACATGGTGAAGATATTAGAGTTTGACTAATTCTCTTGAAAAATGAATCACCTCTCACCTCTCACCTTGCGTTGCGGGGCTAACAAAATATAGGTACATGGTGAAGCCAAGTGACACTCTTATTTTTCTTTCATACAGGACCGTTGCGGTGCGTAGAAGAAAGGTGCTACTTTCACTACCGGATTTACTTCATGTCAGTTGTTACTATCTCTTAGAAATTCTTTCTGCATTCATCATATAAGCAATTAAATTCACTATCAGCGAAGTTCACTGCAAGTTTGCTGCACAATTTTTATTTGATAGATACACGTGAGATTATTATTTTTCTTTACGTTTGTTGAATATATGAATAATTCATTTGAGAACAGAGACAAAACATGACAAGAAAGGGGAAGAACTAACCTACATGGAGCTTGGTCAAGGTCGCCACTCATGTTTGATGGCATTGTTTCTGGTTCCACCGACGTTGTCGATGCCTGTTACCTATGGCCCCGTTGCTGCTTTCCTCGGTCGGGCGTGGTCCACCAGCCACTGCGTGCAGACAATAGAATTTAGGCCAACAATTGTCGCTGATCTACGCTACAGATCGACCCATAGACAGGGAAAGGAGGCGATGGCTGGTGGGGAGAGGAGCCGGGGGACGTGTTGTGGCAGGACAAGAGGCGCAGTGGCAGGGAGAGAAGGTGAAGACTACGCCATGTGAGTTGCTGAAGTTGTGACTTACGCGGTGGGGATAAGGGATGTGTGATGTGCTTGTGTGGTAAGAGGCGAGGAGTGGCTTTTCCTTTTTGTGGGAGGCTGTTCATATTTGTCTATTCTATTTTTATATTCAAGATACATACAATTATTTATCATCATTATAATCGAGATAATAAATATTTATTTATTCCAGTATGTGTTGAGTTATTTTGTTTTTGATTTTAATATGCTCTCATGGAATGGTAAAAAATTGGTTCATCCAATTTACAAGTTGAGTACTCTATGTTTGCACGTTCTTACATTTTCATGTGAAATCTTCATGCTAACTGTATGAAGTACTCATGCAGGATGGTTACAAGTCAACAAAGATTTTTTTACTATAATTGCTCAAGTACTGTGCGAAGGAAGCTGAAGACAATATTCCTGATATTTTAGGAGATGCAAGTGAAGTGGAATAATGAAAATACATTGCATCAAGTACATTTTTCGATTGTTACTGTAAAAAATTTCTATACATGTGAAATTGGAAGTGCATTATGCTTATGTATGCAATCAGAAAAAAATTTAAAAGGCTCGTGGCAACGCACGGGCATTGTACTAGTGCATAGTAAAAACTGGGTATTGAAAATTATGATCAAAATGTGAACTTGCCTTGCCGACGTTCGTTGAACCCTAAAGATTCGTAGTAGCAAGCTTCGCACTCCGGATGATCTAGCGTAAGCAAACAATAACATACATAAGCATACAAGCAAAGATCCAAAAAGAAAAACAAATAAAAGACTTCGGAAAACTTCAAAAACAACCAAATAAAGTTTCTGTACAGAACGTAATTCTTACAGTAGCAAAAAATAATGGTTTTGGTTTTAACAGAAAGTACATGTCACAAGCTTCGATTTGCAAAAAGAATCACCCAAAACGGACTTACGGAACTCGAGTTACGGCCCAACGAAGTTTGAATTCAGATCTGTTTGAATTCAAATTTTAAAATTTTCAAAAATATTTTTTGTTTGGTTCTCTGGATATAGGATATTTTTATGAACTAGTACGAAAAAGAATCAACTAAATCAGATTTATAGATTAAAAGATATACTAGAAAGAAGAATTGGTATAGAATCTGAGATTGGAAAAATACTGGAAAAAGAGAAAAAAATTCGGCCAGATGCCGAGTGCTCACCGGACTTGTCGCCGGCGACGAGGAAGAAGGCGGCTCCAGTGTGTTTCGGCAAAGGACGCGTGCGGGACGGTGAAGAGCAACGTGAGGCAGATCTGAGGAGCAGTGCCGCGGTGTCGGTATCGTCTCCTGGCACGGTGGAGAAGCCGCCGGAATCCAGGAACTCCGGCGAGCAATTGAGCGGGATGGGGAGGGGGAAAAGCTCCAGAAGGAGAGGGCTTCGGATGAGGATGTAATGGGGAAGGGGCAGGGGCTTTTATAGGGATCAGGGGAGGCCAGAATCGAGCAGAGCATCGTCGGTTTCATGAGTGTAAATGGCAGCCGTTTCAAGTGCTCGTGGATGCCATTATGGCTGTCTCCGCGGCACACTAGGGGATGTGAGGGGTCTAGGGAGGTGAGGGGAACCGGTTCCGGCAGTTATTGAGTTGGGAGAGGGAGAGGAAGGGAGGGATCGAGGTATAGGCGTCCATGGCGGTTGCTCTCTGTTCATGTTCCTGAGAGGAGGAAGATGAACCAGATTGGGTCTTGAGGAAGACTGGGCCTTCCATGGCCCGTGGCTGTTTTTTTTAGACAGAGAAAAAATATATGGATAGAAAATAAAAATATTTTTATATAGGACATATATATATCAAAAAATTCAGAAAAATAAATCCTACAAGATGAACTATTTTTCAGAGGCTAAATAAAAACTTTATAAAAAACATTTTTCTGAAAAATCCAAATGAAACTCAAATTTGAATTCAAAACTTTTGGCATTGTTTTCTTCTGACTTTTTGGAGTGTCATGTTAGCTCCTCTCATACTTTTGAACAAGTATTTGTCAGGGATTTTTTTGAAATAAATTTCAAATGCCAAGTTGAATTCAAAGTCAGATAAAACTCAAATGCCTCTGAAATTTCCAAATGCCACTCAATTCAAACAAAATGCATAGATGCTTAGCTAATAATTGTAAAACATTCCAAATTAAAAATTTGGAATGTTACAAACCTACCCCCCTTAAGATGAATCTCGCCCTCGAGATTCGGGTTGGCTAGCAAAAAGGTGTGGGTGGTCCTGTCGAAGATCTTCTTCGCGTTCCCAGGTGGCTTCCTCCTCGGTATGGTGACTCCACTGAACCTTGCAAAATTTGATGACCTTGCTACGGGTAACTCTGTTGTCAAACTCGAGAATCTTGACCGGTTTCTCCTCATAAGTCAGATCACTATCCAACTGTATGGCCTCCAGTGGCACTGTATCTCTCAAAGGAATATCGGCCATCTCTGCATGGCATTTCTTCAACTGGGAAACGTGAAATACGTCATGAACTCCAGACAAAGCTTCGGGTAACTCCAGCTGATATGCAACTTCTCCTCTGCGTTCCAAAACTCTGTATGGCCCCACAAATCATGGTGCTAACTTTCCTTTGACTCCAAATCGTTTAACTCCTCGAAGTGGAGACACACGAAGACATGCTCTATCTCCGACTTCATAGGTTACCTCCTTGCATTTAGTATCGGCATAACTCTTCTGCCTGGACTGGGCTATCTTAAGTCTGTCACGGATCAACTTGACTTTCTCCTCCGAATCTTTGATTAAATCTGGTCCAAATAATTTATGGTCTCCAACTTCATCCCACATCAATGGTGTCCTGCACCTCCTTCCGTACAAAGCTTCGAAAGGGGCCATCTTCAAACTAGCTTGATAGCTGTTGTTATATGAGAACTCTGCGTAAGGCAAATTATCATCCCAACTAGATCCATAATCTAGCGCACAAGCTCTCAACATGTCCTCCAGAATTTGATTGACCCTCTCGGTCTGCCCATCTGTCTGCGGATGAAAGGCTGTACTGAACTCTAGCCTGGTACCCAAAGTTTCATGTAACTGATGCCAAAACTTTGAGGTAAATTGTGTTCCTCTATCTGATACAATGGTCCTCGAAACTCCATGCAGACATACGATCCTGGTCATGTATATCTTGGCTAACTTAGCACTTGTATATGTGATTTTCACGGGGATGAAGTGAGCTACCTTGGTCAAGCGATCAACCACTACCCAAATAGAATCATAGCCTGATTGGGTCCTGGGTAATCCTGTGATAAAGTCCATGCCAAGCTTATCCCATTTCCAATCGGGTATCGGCAAGGGCTGAAGTAATCCTGCTGGTTTCTGGTGCTCTGCCTTAACTCTCTGACATACGTCGCATACTGCTACATACTCGGCAATATCCTTCTTCATACCTGTCCACCAGAAATTTTCCTTCAAGTCCAAATACATCTTGGTGTTGCCTGGGTGTATCGAGTAAGGCGAATCATGAGCCTCCTAAAGAATCTACTTCCTAATCTCTGGGTCATTTGGCACGTAAATACGCTGCTCAAACCATAAGGTTCCGTGTTCATCCTCACAAAATCCTTCTGCCTTTCCTTGGTTCATCCTTCCCTTTATCTCCGCAATACCTTTGTCTAACTTCTGGGCTTCCCGGATCATTCCCAACAAAGTGGATTGAATTTCCATTGCGGCAACAAAACCTCGTGGTACTATCTCCAATCGGAGATCTCTGAGATCATCAATTAACTCCTAAGGTAATCCTCCTGCTGTGAGGGTATTAACATAGCTCTTGCGGCTCAATGCATCTGCCACAACATTGGCCTTTCCTGGGTGATAATGCAATCTCATGTCATAATCCTTTATGAGCTCCAACCATCTCCTCTGCCTGAGGTTCAACTCCTTCTGTGTGAAGATGTATTTCAAACTCTTATGATCCATGTAAACATCGCAACTATTTCCGATAAGAAAATGTCTCCAGGTCTTGAGTGCGTGCACTACAGCTGCTAACTCCAAATCATGCGTTGCGTAGTTCAACTCATGAGGTCGAAGTTGACGTGAGGTATAGGATACTACTTTTCCTTCTTGCATAAGAACACCTCCAAGTCCCTAACGTGAAGCGTCACAATACACCTGAAAATCCTTGCGTATATTCGGAAGAATTAGCACTGGGGCTGTGGCCAAACATTTCTTCAGCTCTTGGAAACTAGCCTCACATTCGTCGGTCCAAACAAACTTAGTGTCTTTCTTCAATAATCCCATCATGGGCTTCACGATCTTGGAGAAATTCTCAATAAACCTCCGGTAATATCCTGCAAGTCCAAGGAAACTGCGAATCTCTCCAACTGAGGTGGGTGCCTTCCATTCGGTGACGGCTTCAACCTTCGAAGGGTCCACTGCTATTCCTTTCCCTGATATAACATGTCCGAGAAATCCGACTTCCTTCAACCAAAATTCGCACTTGCTGAACTTTGCATATAACTGATGCTCTCTGAGCTTCTCCAGCACCAAGCGCAAATGTTCCTTGTGTTCCTCTTCATTCTTCGAGTAAACCAGTATATCATCAATGAACACGACGATGAACTTATCCAAAAACTCCATGAATACCTTGTTCATCATGCTCATGAAATAGGCAGGAGCGTTAGTCAAACCAAAAGACATGACCGTGTACTCATAAAGCCCATATCTCGTGGTAAAGGCTGTCTTGGGTATGTCCTGCTCTCGGATCTTCAACTGGTGATATCCTGAGCGAAGATCGATCTTGGAGAAAACACTAGCTCCGACTAACTGATCAAACAGGTCATTAATCATCGGTAAGGGGTACTTGTTCTTGATGGTCACCTCGTTCAACGAACGGTAATCCACAACCATTCTCATGGTTCCGTCCTTCTTTTCCACTAAAAGAACTGGGTCTCCCCATGGTGATGAACTCAGTCGGATATACCCTTTCTCCAGTAATTCCTTAATCTTCTTCTTAATTTCCTCCAGATCATTTGCGGGCATCCGATACGGTCTCTTGGATATTGGTCCGGTGTCTGGTAACAATTCGATCAAAAACTCTATGTCCCGATCCGGTGGCATGCCGGGCAATTCCTCGAGGAATACATCGGGATAATCCTTCACAACTGGTACTTCCTCCTGAACAACTCCCGAAAGAGAATTCACTTGAGTCCTCCTTGGCGTATGCCTCGACACATACTTGATCCGTTTTCCATCTGGGGTGGTGAGAAGAATAGACTTACGAGCACAATCGATGTTCCCTTCATACTTGGATAGCCAGTCCATGCCTAGAATTACGTCCAATCCTTGTGATTCTAGGATGATGAGGTCGGTGGGAAAAACGTGTCTCCCTATGGTCAATGGCAACTGAAAACATCCCCGACTAGCCGTATACTCTGCTCCTGGGGAACTCACTAACATTGGTGTTTTAAGGGCTACGGTCGGCAACTTAAACTTATCCACAAACCCCCTTGATATGAATGAATGCGATGCACCAGTGTCAAAAAGAACAAGGGCTGTAAATGAATTAATCAAGAACTTACCAACAACGATGTCAGGCTGGTCATAAACTTCCTCCACATCGACATGGTTCACCTGACCTCTGGTGAAGGGATTGAGCTTCTTTCCAGAGCTTCCATTGCCATTCCCGTTCTTCGCCTCTGCGCATTCGGTGGCGTAGTGTCTGGTCTTCCCGCAGTTGAAACAGGTAATGTGACTCAGATCTTTCTTTGCGGGTGTTGCGGGGCTGGAATGATTCTGATTGCTGTGTCCTCCATTCCCATTGCCATTCCTATGGCCATTATGGTTGTGTCCATTCCCTCCATGATGTGAATGTCCTCCATGGTTATGGTGAGTGTGTCCACCATACTTGCCGGATCCTGATCCATTATTTCCCGAGTACGGGGTATAGCGGGGCTTCTGCTGAACTCCAAAGTTGTACTTTCACTGTCCGTACTTCCTCTTGCGATTCTCCACCTGTTGCTGCTTGCCTTCCAGAATGAGAGCCTTGTCGACCAACTCTTGATAATTGTTAAAGGTAGCCATGGTCAACCGAATTCCCAGATCATCGTTTAGTCCCTCCAGAAATTTCTCCTGCTTAGCGGCATCATCAGCCACGTCTCCGGGAGCATACCTGGATAACTTGCTGAATTCCTCCACATAATCACCAACAGAACGATTTCCCTGGCGTAAGTTGTGGAACTCACGCTTCTTCAGACTCATAGCTCCAGCTGAAACATGTGCGGTACGGAACACCTGCTGGAACTGATCCCAAGTCACATTGGCTATGGGGAATGTGATGGTGTAATTCTCCCACCATGAAGCTGTTGGTCCATCCAGTTGATGTGCGGCAAAGCGCACCTTCTCAGCATCAGTGCATCCTGCAGTGGTCAGCTCCCTTCCGATCTTGCGAAGCTAGTCATCTGCGACGATCGGCTCCGTGCTGCTAGAGAACACGGGTGGGTTCAACCTCAGGAAACGGGTAAGGTTGTCGACCGGGGGTGGTGGCGGTGGGTTGTTGTTGTTGTTGTTGTTGTTGTTCTGGTTCTGATTCTGGATGAGTATCTGCATGAGGGCATTCTGGTTCTGGATCAACTGGGTAAGTTCCGGTGGGAATTCCGAGTCACGTCTCAGAGGCATCTGTTCGGTTTAGAGTGGATGAGAAATTAGAATAGAATAAGGGCCTAATGAGAGAAATCACTACCCATATGCTTATGATAGCAAGAAAACTTCAAATCAAGAAATTCACACCGATCACACCACACAAGCAAAACCTACAGGTAAGGTCATATCCACAAGAGATATGATCTCTTCATACTACCGCAAATCATTAGTTGGACTCAACTTGGTAGTGGTGGTCTGAACTAAATCTCCTCAAATCAATGTCAACTCTAGCTTCTTCTTCGTCAATGTTGTCTTCATAGGTCATGGTCTCATCGGGCTGAGCAACTTGGTGATGGGGTTCAACAACTATTTTATTGAAGTAGAGAAGAGATAGAAATGAATAGAGAAGAGTATAGACCAACCGATATATAAGGAAGTCGTAAAATAGAGTTTTCTTCCTATGGCTTTCCATTTCCTACTGGTCGCGTCCTACAGTCAGCGTGGGCTCTGATACCATCTTGTAGCGACCCGACCCAAATGGATCGAAGTCTCTGTGCTTAAGTGTCATCCCTGGATCGGTATGCTGACACACACAGTACTCGAGGAATTATAACAAAGTTCAATCACACACTTTATTACATCGAGGTCCTCAAAAGAGTATTTATTACAATAACATGGCCAAAGGCCATCTAAATAAAAATAACTACGAAAGCATCGAAGGTAAATGAGTCCATCCAACTCCACGGCAAACTGAGTGCAGAACAACGACCTATCGCACCTTTAATCCTCGTCGAAAAAGTCTGCAACATGAGACATTGCAGCCGTGTTGGTCAGCACATGGAATATGCTGGCAATTTCACACAATAGAATAATAATGAACAATATTTATCACTACATGCATATCTGGCTGGTGGAGGCTCTAAGTTTAATTCTACATAAAGCTAATTTTTCCCTACAACAAAGGAATAAATTTTTAATTACTACTAAATTAAAATGCCATTATTGGGAAGTTTCCTCCAACTCAATCCCAAAATTCCCAAGTTATTAGTAACCCAATAATTTCATTAAAAAGAGTGATGAGATCAACCAATAATTCATTCTAGATACTCAAGTTGTCCATAACCGGGGACACGGCTAATCATGATTAGTTTGTACACTCTGCAGAGGTTTGTGCACTTTTCCCCACAAGACTCGACCACCTTCATGATCGAAAGATCAAGAAATAGCCTTTCTGAAGTATTTCCTCCAAACCCTGGGTAGACCGGTACACCTACTTTCCCCTACATCAGCTAGTCTACCACGGAAAGAGGTCACACAACTTACTCAGCTATGCCAGAGCCCATAATGGCTTGTGGCAGCACACGGAAGTTTCTAGGCATGAAATATCTTATGATCCCTTCAAGCCTGGATGGCGGACCTAGGGTAATCGCACGGGTACTCCGGGAATCCCCTTGGGCAAGCACGACCTAACGAAGTTTGAATTCAGATCTGTTTGAATTCAAAATTTAAAATTTTCAAAAATATTTTTTGTTTGGTTCTCTGGATAGAGGATATTTTTATGAACTAGTAGGAAAAAGAATCAACTAAATCGGATTTATAGATTAAAAGATATACTAGAAAGAAGAATTGGTATAGAATCTGAGATTGGAAAAATACTGGAAAAAGAGAAAAAAAATCAGCCAGATGCCAAGTGCTCACCGGACTTGTCGCCGGCGACGAGGAAGAAGGCGGCTCCAGTGTGTTTCGGCAAAGGACGCGTGCGGGACAGTGAAGAGCAACGTGAGGCAGATCCGAGGAGCAGTGTCGCGGTGTCGGTATCGTCTCCTGGCGCGGTGGAGAAGCCGCCGGAATCCAGGAACTCCGGCGAGCAATTGAGCGGGATGGGGAGGGGGAAAAGCTCCAGAAGGAGAGGGCTTCGGATGAGGATGTAATGGGGAAGGGGCAGGGGCTTTTATAGGGATCAGGGGAGGCCAGAATCGAGCAGAGCATCGTCGGTTTCATGAGTGTAAATGGCAGCCGTTTCAAGTGCTCGTGGATGCCATTATGGCTGTCTCCGCGGCACACTAGGGGATGGGAGGGGTCTGGGGAGGTGAAGGGAACCGGTTCCGGCAGTTATTGAGTTGGGAGAGGGAGAGGAAGGGAGGGATCGAGGTACAGGCGTCCATGGCGTTTGCTCTCGGTTCATGTTCCTGAGAGGAGGAAGATGAACCAGATTGGGTCGTGAGGAAGACTGGGCCTTCCATGGCCCGTGGCTGTTTTTTTTAGACAGAGAAAAAATATATGGATAGAAAATAAAAATATTTTTATATAGGACATATATATATCAAAAAATTCAGAAAAATAAATCCTACAAGATGAACTATTTTTCAGAGGCTAAATAAAAACTTTATAAAAAACATTTTTCTGAAAAATCCAAATGAAACTCAAATTTGAATTCAAAACTTTTGGCATTGTTTTCTTCTGACTTTTTGGAGTGTAATGTTAGCTCCTCTTATACTTTTGAACAAGTATTTGTCAGGGATTTTTTTGAAATAAATTTCAAATGCCAAGTTGAATTCAAAGTCAGATAAAACTCAAATGCCTCTGAAATTTCCAAATGCCACTCAATTCAAACAAAATGCATAGATGCTTAGCTAATAATTGTAAAACATTTCAAATTGAAAATTTAAGATGTTACACTTAGGCTCTTGCCACTCCTTATTCCATAGTCCATCAAATCCTTACCCAAAACTTGAAAACTTCACAACACAAAACTCAACAGAAAATCTCATAAGCTCTGTTACCATAAGAAAATAAATCACCACTTTTGGTACTGTTGTGAACTCATTCTTTATTTATATTTATGTAATATCTACTGTATTCCAACTTTTCCATGGTTCATACCCCCCGGTACTACCCATAGATTCATTAAAATAAGCAAACAACACAAAGAAAATAGAATCTGTCAAAAACAGAACAGTCTGCGAAGATCCGAATTGTTCTAATACTTCTGTAACTCTAAAAATTCTGAAAAATTAGGAAAACATAGGAAAACTTGTATATAAATCACGTGTAAAAAATTCAGGGGTTTTCAACGCTCCATTGAATTATTAAAATTCTGTGACTGAACAAAAAAGTTTCTATTTTTCAGCAAGATCAAATCAACTATCATCGTAAGCCATCCCAAAGGTCTTACTTGGCACAAACACTGATTAAAACACAAAACAACATCTAACCAGAGGCTAGATGAATTATTTATTGAAAAACAGCAAGGAAAAATATTGGGTTGTCTCCCAACAAGGGTTTTTCTTTAAAGCCTTTTAGCTAGACATTGATAATTTTGATGATGCTCATATGAAAGAAAAGAATTGAGGCACAAAGAGAGCATCATAAAACATGTGAAAAACACATCTAAGTCTAACATAATTCCTATGCATAGGCATTTTATAGGAAAACAAATTAGTAAGACAAGCAAGATCTAGCATGTGCAAGGAAGAAGAAAGAAACAATAGCAATCTCAACATAATGAGAGGTAATTTAGTAACATGAAAATTTCTACGACCATATTTTCCTCTCTCATAATAATTACATGTAGGATCATAATAAAATTCAACAATATAACTATCACATAAAATATTCTCTTCATGATCCACATGCATACAAAGTTGGCACTCTTCCAAAATAGTGGGATTATCATTAAATAAAGTCATGACCTCTCCAAGCCCACTTTTATCAAAAATTTCATAAGATTGATCATACTCCAAAGTAGTGGGATCATTATTACCTAGAGCTGACACTCTTCCAAACCCACTTTCAATATTATTGCAAACATATTCATCATGAGGCTTAAATAAATTTTCGAGATCATAAGAAAAATCACCCCAATCATGATCATTGCAACAAGTAGTGGATCTAGCAAAACTAGCATCCCCAAGCTTAGGGTTTTGCATATTATTAGCACAATTGACATCAATAGAATTTATAGTAAAACCATTGCAATCATGCTTTTTATTCAAGGAGCTATCGTGAATCACTTCATAAATTTCTTCATCACAATTTTCAGATTCACGAATTTCAAGCAAAACTTCATAAAGATAATCTAGTGCACAAAACTCACTAGCAATTGGTTCATCGTAATTGGATCTCTTAAAAAGATTAACAAGTAGATGAGGATCCATAAACTTTTGTTTCTGAATTTCAATAAACACACAATTATATCAAGCGAACAAGCAAACAAGCCAAGTAAGACATAGAGGCAAACGAAAAGAAGGCAAATAAAAAGGCAAATCTTTTCGAAAATTGTTTTAGAAGTGGGGGAGAGGAAAATGAGAGGCAAATGGCGAATAATGTAATGCAAGAGATGAGAGGTTATGATGGGTACTTGGTATGTCTTGACTTGGCGTAGATCTCCCCGGCAACGGTGCCAGAAATTCTTCCTGCTACTTCTTGAGCTTGTGTTGGCTTTTCCCTTGAAGAGGAAAGGGTGATGCAGCAAAGTAGAGATAAGTATTTCCCTCCGTTTGAGAACCAAGGTATCAATCCAGTAGGAGACAACACACAAATCACCGAATACCTGCACAAACAATCAAACAACTTGCACCCAACGCGATAAAGGGGTTGTTAATCCCTTCACGGTTACTTGCAAAAGTGAGATCTGATAGATATAAATGAAACTAAATAAAAGATAAAGTAAATATTTTTGGTATTTTTGGTTTATAGATCGGAAAGTAAAAGATTGCAAAATAGTAGATCGGAAACTTATATGATGGAAAATAGTAGGTTGGAAACTTATATGATGGAAAATAGACCCGGGGGCCATAGGTTTCACTAGAGGCTTCTCTCAAGATAGCAAATAATACGGTGGGTGAACAAATTACTGCCGAGCAATTGATAGAAAAGCGCAAAGTTATGACGATATCTAAGGCAATGATCATGAATATAGGCATCACGTCCGTGTCAAGTAGATCGAAATGATTCTGCATCTACTACTATTACTCCACACATCGACCGACTCCTGCCTGCATCTAGAGTATTAAGTTCATGAAGAACAGAGTAACGCATTAAGTAAGATGACATGATGTAGAGGAATAAACTCAAGCAATATGATGTAAACCCCATCTTTTTATCCTCGATGGCAACAATACAATACGTGCCTTGCTGCCCCTACTGTCACTGGGAAAGGACACCGCAAGATTGAACCCAAAGCTAAGCACTTCTCCCATTGCAAGAAAAACCAATCTAGTTGGCCAAACCAAACCGATAGTTCGAAGAGAATTACAAAGATATCAAATCATGCATAAAAGAATTCAGAGAATATTCAAATAATTTTCATAGATAATCTGATCATAAATCCACAATTCATCGGAAATCGGCAAACACACCGCAAAAAAAAGTATTACATCGAATAGATCTCCAAGAACATCGAGGAGAACATGGTATTGAGAATCAAAGAGAGAGAAGAAGCCATCTAGCTACTAGCTATGGACCCGTAGGTCTGAGGTAAACTACTCACGCTTCATCAGAAGGGCAATAGGGTTGTTGTAGAAGCCCTCCGTGATCGAATCCCCCTCCGGCAGGGTGTTGGAAAAGGTCCCTAGATGGGATCTCACGGGTACAGAAGGTTGCGGCGGTGCAAAAGTGTTTTTGTGGATGCTTCTGGTGGTTTGGGAACATATGTGAATATATAGGCGAAAGAATTAGGTCAGGAGGGTCACGGGGGGCCCACAAGTCAGGGGTGCGCGCCCTACCCCCTGGGCACGCTCTCCACCCTTGTGGCTGCCTCGTGGCTCCTCCGACTTCATCTCCAAGTCTCCTGGGTGTCTTCTGGTCCAAGAAAAATCATCGTGAAGATTTTATTCCGTTTGGACTCCGTTTGGTATTCCTTTTCCATGAAGCTAAAAAACAAGGAAAAAACAGAAACTGGCACTTGGCTCTACGTTAATAGGTTAGTCCCAAAAATAATATAAAATAGCATATTAATGCATATAAAACATCCAAAATAGATAATATAATAGCAAGGAACAATAAAAAATTATAGATTCATTGGAGACATATCACCTCCTCCATCCACGTGGCCACCGTTGTCCGCGCGCCAAGTTAGTGTGCCCCCGGCTTCCATATCGTCGTCTACGTCACCTACGAGGACCCGATCGAGCCACGACGCCCCACATCGACCAGATCGAGTCGTCTTCAACCTCAGGACACTGCCGCTCCGCCGCATCGATCCGCTCCGTTCTGCTGCTCCTAAGCCCCCAATGGCCTTTCTTGCGCCTCTCGGTGAGCATCGCGTCCAAACCCCTCTCCCCCGTGCCGCGCCCCGCAGCCTCCTGCACATGCGCTCGTCGCGGTCGCCTGAGCCTTGTGCGTGTTGTGTGTGTGGCCGGCTTGGCTACTGCCTAAAGGGCCGGTCCTATTAATTTGGAGTAGATTAGATTAGGGGCTAGTTTAGACTATGCCAAGTGGGCCCCTATACTTAATTAGTTTACTTAATTAGGTAGGTTTATTTATGTTATTAGGGGTAGTCTATGACACATGGGCCACACACCCTGTTGACTGGGTCAACCCAGCCCATGACCCCCACCTGTCAGCCTCTAACCCACTGCTAGGTACACTTTCGGGTGCACTTAGCATTTAGTCCGTTTAATATTTTGAATTAGTATTAATTTCAAAATTCCAGGAAAATCATTTAAACTTTGAAAATTCATAGAAAATAATTCGTAACTCGGATGAAAATAATTTATATACGAAGAGTAATCAGAAAAATATAATGAATCTGAATATGTCATCCACATCTATGACAAACATCATTATCACAATGAACATTGAACTTTTGCTGCCGAATCAATATACCGGATAATACCTGGAGTCGGGAAAATATCGCCAGATATTTTCCCCCTTTAGTTAAAATGCTTAGCAATGCATTAGAGCATATCACCAACACATTTTGCCGTGACATACATCCATGATGCATTTGATTGCTATGTTATTTATTGTTTCCCCCGTATTCACTTCTTTCCGGTTGACCCTGAGACCAACATTGATTCGGTGATCGACGATGTCTACTTCCGAAGATCCGTTGTCGTCTGCAGAACAACTAGGCAAGAAAAAACCCCTAGATCATTCAGATATTGCCCATTCTTTCTCTCTTATTCTTGCATTAGGTTATGTTACTGTTGTTGTTCTGATAGCTCCTATTCTGATGCATAGCCTGCTTTTGTAACCTGTTGTTGATACACTACCTGTTATCCTAGCATGCCTAGATTAGTTATGTTAGTGTCCCATCAGTGACCCTGCACCCTTGTCCATGCTGCTATGTTGTACTATCTGGGTTGTCCGAGATAATGGATCATTGTACCGAGCCCCGAACACCCCTAAAGGCCATTACAATTGTACAACTCTATAGTGCCATATCAAGTGTGATCTACTGAGGGTGATTCCTTGTATTTCACTCTCGATGATGATTCTGTAGTGTAGCACATCTAGTGTGATCTACTGACGGTGATTCCTCGTATTTCACTCTCGGTGATGACTCTGTCATGTAGTATATCAAGGTAAACCTATTGAGGGTGATTCCTCTGGTTTCACCTTGATGGTATGGTCCCGAACCCCAACTGTTACAATGATAAAGACGGGTCAGCCCCAAGGGTACCCGGGAGAGATAATGTGGTGGAACAACGGGGCAGGTGGGGACAACCTAGGAGAGAGGTGGGCCTGGTCCCTGGTCGTGGTCCGCGAAATACCAAGTCAGCGCAACAGGAGACATGTTCATGTCCGCGAGCTACTAATAATACACTAACGGATTTGGGCATTTGATCTGAGTTCTGTTGGCCTAAACGCACTAACCGCCACGTGGGATAATGGTATATGGGACCCTCAGCGTCATACGATTTCTTCCGAAAGCTCTATCAGACGTCCAGTTCAGCATTGCGGCATGGTCGAGCAAGAGGATCCTGGAAGAGTTCCGTTTGGCCCCGGTCACCCTCTGTCGGTGTCAAAACCGGCGGATCTCGGGGTAGGGGGTCCCGAGCTGTGGATCTAGGATCGATGGTAACAGAGACGATGAACACAGTGTTTTACCCAGGTTCGGGCCCTCT
Source organism: Thinopyrum elongatum (assembly GCA_011799875.1). NCBI lineage: Eukaryota > Viridiplantae > Streptophyta > Magnoliopsida > Poales > Poaceae > Thinopyrum > Thinopyrum elongatum. The sequence goes on from CM022301.1 coordinate 126,303,189, forward strand.
CTATGGAGGTAAGACCCTACGTCCTGCTCTTGTTTATATTGATGAAGTATCAAGGTACAGAGTTGATCTACCTCGAGATCATATGTTGTGGTCTAAACCCAAGGGGTATGATGAGTAATGTCATAATGATCTATCAACGAGCCCGGCCTCGGCTTATATAATGTACCGGAGGCCCAGGATGACAAGAGTCCTAGTCGGCTACGTTGGTGGAGAGGAGTCCTTGTCTTGATCACCAAGTCTTGTGGAATCTTCCTTGTATATGTCATCGGCTGTCCGAACTGGCCCATTAGTGAACCGCCACGGGGGTCCTCGGCCCAACTCAGTGGTCGGGAGACGACATGGTGAGTACCCCCTAGTCCAGGACACCGTCAGTAGCCCCCTGAACCGGTCTTCAAGTTGGGGACTCTCCTCAATTCTTCCGAACTGTTCTTCATCTTCGGTCGTCGGTCTTGAAAACTGGTTCAACAAATCTTCCCATCTCCGATCTTGAGGATCGCCGAGGTGTATCCGAAGAGTTCATACGTCGGGTATCCGAGGAGCCCCTTTAAGTTTTCGGCCTTTATCAATGCCTTGTTATTTTTTACGCCACACCTCGGGTTTGAAGTTGTTCCCATGCGGTGGTGTCCTCTTGCATCCGAGCTCCAACGCCGGACTGTATTTGAGGTAGCCGAGCACCAACGCCGGACTGTATCCGAGTTCCAACGCCGGACTGTATCCGAGCTCTAACGCCGGACTGTATCCGAGCTCTAACGATGGTCAGCGTCCGAGGTGTCATAAACTACCTCGGTCTTTAACATATTGAATGAATTCAGCCGAGCTTAATGCCGGAAGTGCCCTCTATGGAGCCAGCCACTGGCGCCCGAGCTTTATGCTGGACTACTTCCGAGGTGGTGCACCACCCCGACTGCGGGCTGATTTTTTGTGAATATTTTTGATTGGTGCGATTTATTCTCCGCCGAGATATATAGCCAGTAGCCCTCAAGGTGTGTGTCGGTCTAAAACCCGAGATGCACCTGAAGGAAAACATGAAACCGCTGATCCAAGTAGCCCCTGAGACTCAGGTCGATGCGCGAAATCGGCCTGAGGATCAACTCCAAGCTCGGCAGCATACGTAGGAATAGAAACGCAATGTAATATATTAGAGATAATAGTGATCGGCGAACGGTCCCTTGAGAGAGGGTCTTGAGAAGTTGCCGTAATATATTAGCTTGATGCCAGATAGGTCTAGATGGTACCTGTTGTTGTCCGAAGACGCGTTTGCCTATAGTTCGGTCAAGCCGAACACTCAGCACTTTGAATTTTCTGCATTGAACAAGCAATGCAGTAGCCCCCGAGACACTGGTCGGGTGGCAACACCAGATCAGGGGATCGATGTGCCCCTTTAATATTTGTAAATAATAAGCCCGAAGCCCAGTAGCCCCCGAGTCTTAATGCGGGCACGGGTGGCCGAATTAAGGATCGATATCCATAGTAAAATCACAAATTATGTGTAATGACTCTATGTATCCAAGTACTTTACATCATTAGTGCTCGGATCCGCATTGTACAAAACTTTGTTGACCGACCATCGGCTTCAACCTCTTCGGCCAGTAGGCGAGGAGTGTTTTCCTACTTTATAAAGCCGTTATAAGGGCAAAGATTTATGGAAAACAAGGCAATCCGGTCATACGGTTTTATAAACAAAGGTACACGGAGAGATATATTATATTACGTTTTAACGTAAGAAACATCTTCCAAAGAAAATAGTCCCGCTATCGGTTCCTTTCTTTGGGTCGTCATGCTTATCATGATCATGAAACCTCACCTCCGATCAATGTGGGAGGAAAATATTGAGGATTTAGTTCGGGGAAAGTTCCCGAACTCTATGGTATTAATGAACCAAAATTTTCACTTCCGTTGTTGCCGAGCAATGTGATCCTTTAAGATTGCTAGCTTTCGGCTTCACCCAGTCTGAGGTACTTACTCGGATGACCCGGTAGTAACAATCGCAGAGGTGCTCCCTTTACCACCTAGCCGAACAATCGGGAACGTAGGGGTAAGCACAGGAGCGAGGCAACCCAGCTTGGCCAAAATCTTAAGTCAAATTGATGCATATTTATGGCTTTATAACGATGATTGCGGAAGGAGGCCCTCGTATATTAAATACAAACGCCGATGATATGTTTATTTTGACTCCGTTGCGACCGTTTATCATTTGAAAGTGGCCCATCGTCGGCTTCCACCCCCTTGTAGATGCTACGCAGGGTGTTTTCGCAATAACAAAACAACCCTTAGCCGACGTCTCGGTGCCCGAAGGCAGTTGTGTTAGCGGAAACGAGGCAATCAGATATGCGGGCTTTATAACTTTCACTTAGTCATAGGAGCTTAAAGTTGGGAGGCTAGTTACTAGCCCCCAGTTAGTGTTCGGCGACAGTCGAGGTCAAGCCGTAAACACTTCGGCCAATGTTATGAACGGACCGTCATTTAACATGGGGTGACCTCTATCGATCTTATAATTTAACACAGTCATCAGATCGCTGACCAGTTTACACTTATTGTGACAGTCAGTATTCGGCTTTCTCCACTGAGGCACTTAACCATGCTAGCTGGAAGCACAATCGCAGTGGTTCTCCCTTTGCACACCTAGCCGAACAAAGCGGAACGTAGGAGGCAAGCACAGGAGCCGGGCAACCCAACTATTGACCAAAGACACAATTCGAAACCGATGCATATAAAGCAATACCCGAGAATGTTTTGCCGAATCTCTAAAGGTGTCCGGCGTTGCACTGCGAAACTTATGCTGGAAACACACAAATAGTTTAAAAGTGCCATAGGCTTGAAAACCAAAAGACTTATGCGGAAACTCCACGTCCGAACTAAATCAAGTCAATTGGTGCCAATCCGAAAATTGGTCTAAAAAATTTTTTGTGCTTCTGTCGTGCTTTAACATGACACATCCGATCTCAAGACTGCAAGTGGGTCAAGATCGGACCCAGGCTATCCGGCTATTGACCACACACTCGAGTCGAGGAAGGAGTGATAGAAAAAGACTTTGCAACGAACAAGAAGAAAACACACTTATTATAAAAAGGCTCATGTAAATTTAAGAGCCCCCAGCTAACATGGGTAAAGGGAGTTTCTTTTAACAAACAACTCACGTGAGCACGGTCGAAACGAACACAAATTAAAAATTTAAAACTTTGGGCATGAAAGCGACTTAGCTGGTTAATGTGCTCGGCATTGATGACGCGGTCCGAGTTTACGGCGGGACGAGGTCCCAGCTCCTAAGCTGGTCCCGAGATGGAGGAGCGAAGAGCTCGGCACTCCGAAGTGGCGACACAGCATGGCCAATGTGGCGAGGTGGAACCCTCCGTCCGTCCGAGGCGACAGAGTAGGCCGGCAGTATGACGCCGAAGTTCCCGGTGTGGGTTAATGAAGTGATGACGAAGCCCCTGGTTCAGCCGAGGTGACAGCGCTGCCCAATCCAGATCATTTACCTATGCACGGAAGATAGTGCAAGCCGGAGATAACAGTAATAAAAAAAGGTTGCATAATTAATAATTCATGCAAAGTGAGTAATAAAAGAAATATGACCCGTGCGCCAAACACCCGACGAGGTAGGACCCTCTTGATGATGCCGAAGTCCCCGAGGCAACCGAACATGTCGGTATGGCAATTCAATCAACAAGATAATCATGCGAGCCGATTTATGCCAATTGGGACGACGACATTGGCTTGCCGAAGTGACCGCGTGACGCAGTCGAAGTCAATCACCTGCACACATAAAATAGTGCGGTCTAAAAAGAATAATATAAATATATATATAAAATCCTTGCATAATTGCTTTTCGCAAAGATAATTTATTTAAAGAGCTGTGGCCTGGCGCCGAAGTCAATGTTGATGCAGGGCGTCGGCATGATGCGGTAAAGGCGTGGCAAAGCCCGAATTCACAGGTCGGTCCGAGTTCCGGATGCGGCGTTCGCCGAACTATGTACGGAAACTGGCCGAACCACCACGCGACCGTCGTTAATGCGGCCACCATTTGATAGACCTGTGTACAGATGACGGAACAAACCAGAGTAATAATTCCTTGGGAAAAATAAACCCAAACAAGCAAAAATTGCTAGGATTAATAGCACCTGGTTTATTTGTTGTAGCAGTCCGAAGAAAGGTTACTCCCAAAATTGGGACTCGATCCGCACACCCATTGCCTGATGGGTGATGAAGCGACGACATGGCGATACTGGCAAAGATTGTCTCGCCGAGGCAAAGCCCCCGGTCCAGCTAACGTAACGAAGCTGGTCGGCTGGTGACGCCGAAGTCTCCGGAGTAGGTTGATGAAGAGATGGCGAAGCCCCCGGTCTAGCCGAGGTGACGGAGCAGGTCGGTAAGGAGGCGTTGCAGTTGCCATGTCAGCCGAGGTGTTGAAGCAGTTCGGCGTGATGGACATCGGCTTGAAGAAGCAACAGTGCGGCCATGCCGATGCAGGTCGTAAATTGTGACGCGGTCAATGCCGACTTGATGAAGTGGCCATGCGGCGGTGCCGGTGTGCCCGCTCCGTGTAATCCGTGGGGCAGCGATGTTGGTGATGATTTATCCTTGGCGATTCCGAACTCTTGTTCGGCTCGCCGAGATGATGATCCGAAGAAGTTGAGCTCGGCTCAAAAAGCGACAACGCGTCTAGCGCAGGTTGGCAGCCGTGGAGCAATATTGCCGGACTGGTTTGACACCAGCGTAATGGTGAAGATTACCTCAGAGGAGGCTTAAAATTTTATGGGCACGTGTTCAAAAACAATGCACAATACCTTAGAAGAAAATTCCTTTAAAAAGGTTGTCCAATATCACGTTCATAAAGAAACATGAATTCGGATCGGATCCATATTCGCGCAGAAAACAAATCTGAAAATTGGTCCACTCATCGGAAGGTTCCCTGAGTTTGAACCGTCGAATCGAGCTGAAATTTTGAGGGGTGGTAGATATAGGAATTCCGCAGCCGATCAACGGTTGGATCTTCCAAAGGACGTCCGAGCTAGATGCTGGACACCACGCTCCAAACTCATCCAGGTTCCCGTCCAGATTCGACAGGGCTCCGGTATATCGGAGATCGCCGGAGATTCCTCCATCGGAACTCGGCAAAATTTTGCATGGTTGTTGTAGACTTAATTCCGCACAATTCCACTGAAGCAATCGTTAAAACAACACTCGAGGAGGCGGTGGAGGCGGATAAAAGTTTGTTGTCTAGAAAAACAGCACGTTCGCCCGAGGGCAATGTTGACGTTGAGCCCCCGAGCTCCAAGGATGATTCCTCCGTGATCATGATAGAGATCGGAGTTGATGTTTGATGAAGACCCTCGTCCGAACATGACGATCGGAGACGGAGCGCAGTCCTCAGTCGAGCCAAGGTGACCAGTCGAGCCGGCGACGAAGATGCCGACGTCGCAGTTGATCTGCGGGCGAGCCATTGATCCTTTGCCGATCACACAGCGGAACTCTCAATGAAAGCACCATTGTCGGTGTCAAAACCGGCGGATCTCGGGGTAGGGGGTCCCGAGCTGTGGATCTAGGATCGATGGTAACAGAGACGATGAACATGGTGTTTTACCCAGGTTCGGGCCCTCTCTATGGAGGTAAAACCCTACGTCCTGCTCTTGTTTATATTGATGAAGTATCAAGGTACATAGTTGATCTACCTCGAGATCATATGTTGTGGTCTAAACCCAAGGGGTATGATGAGTAATGTCATAATGATCTATTAACGAGCCTGGCCTCGGCTTATATAATGTACCGGAGGCCCAGGATGACAAGAGTCCTAGTCGGCTACGTTGGTGGAGAGGAGTCCTTGTCTTGATCACCAAGTCTTGTGGAATCTTCCTTGTATATGTCATCGAATGTCCGAACTGGCCCATTAGTGAAACGCCACGGGGGTCCTCGGCCCAACCCACTAGTCGGGAGACGACATGGTGAGTACCCCCTAGTCCAGGACACCGTCACCCTCACAACAACCCGGAGTGCTTAGGTGTGAGCGGCCGAACAACCCCTTCGCGCTTAGGATGTAGACCTGTGAGGACCTCTCTACGGAGTCTAGGTAGGACTACGGCGTGTCGATTACCCGAGGCTGGGTATTACCCAGAAAAGTGTGTCTGGCCAGAGGTAATTGAGCGTATCGGGTAATGTGGTGCACCCCTGCAGGGAAGTTAAACTATTCGAATAGCCGTGTCCACGGTAACAAGATGCTTCGATATATGAGAGTATACCAATCTTATACAACTTGAACCAGATACTTGATTGAAATACATTGCTCAACAAATATGGAATGCCCACGGATCTTTTCTCGCGGGGAGTCGAGGAAGAATCTCAGGGTATTTTATTGATGTGTTAATTACAAGTTGGTATCGTATATGCTCATACTCCTTCCCCTGCTCCAAGATGATCTCCTCTCCTCTCATCTATTGCTGCAAGATGGTGGCCTTTGTATTACATACAACTTCTCCCTCTTGTTCTGGCATTTCTGCAATATAGTCCACCGAGATAACCCCCTTCTTTGATACCGATGCATACTTAGCATAGTTCTGATGTAAGTCTTACGAGTACTTCGGATGAGTACTCACCGTTGCTTTGCACCTCTTTTCTTTTACCCGGTTGCTGCGATCAAGTGATGGAGCCCAGGAGCCAAAGGATTCCGAGCTTGTCTACTACATGGAGTTCGACATCGAGGAGTAGTTCATAGGTCCCAAGCAGCAGGCCTGCGCCTTTTCGATTTAGAGTCGTTGTTTGTTTTCGCCTTCTTAAGGCACCCTTGTATTTGTCTGTAGTCATACCTAACTCTTGATGTAATATCGGGTCTAACGACCCTGGCTTGTAATATATTGTTTCCTTGTTTAAATTTGCGTCGTAGAGTTGTGTTGTGATATTATCCCGTGAGTCACTGATCTTGATCAAGCATGCTGCATGGATGTTTAGTGCACGATTAATTTTGGGGGCATCACAGGTGATTAATGGTTTCCCCGTGGACGCATCCTTCTAGGGTTTGTTGTTACTCCCCTACCTATTGCAAAGTCTTGAAGGAGAGATGTGACCGTTACCTATCTCCCTCAACATTGTAACCTCTACACCAATAGTAATATGCTTCATGGCCAATCAATGGCAATAATGTTGTGTGGGATCCCTTTGCAACAAGCATTAAGGTTATTAACCTGAACATAAACAAAAGATATTGGATCGCTTATAGGAACTTAATTATAGTCATAACAGAGTTCATCCATATCCCCGAGAAAAAATATAACTACTCAAACATAAAGATGGTAAACATAAAAGAGAGGGTCAAGGTATAAGTCATCATCAAGAAAGGGAAGGAGAAGGCCATGTTGTGTTGGTGGAGAAGGCACCGGTGGAGATGGCACTTGCCCGAAGGCCTGTGCGGCGCGATGGCGGAACCTCCTCTTCCTTCTTCTCGATCTAGCCCCTTCTTATATAGAGGTGGTCTTGGAGCATTCATGACCTGCAAGTGCATAGGGCTATGTAGCAATTTCATGATAAGTAAGGTTTTTCGACCCCACACAGAGCGAAAAGGATGGCACCACAATCACCGCAGTTGCGTTGTCACTTAACACAAGTACACTCACATCCAAACCGGAGTTTGGAAATAGTTCACTTGAGTATGTTGCTAGGGAACGGAAAAAGGGAGAATTATACTAAGTACTAGAACGAACTGAAAATAAATACTAACTACAGAGAGAACAAACTATGAGAAGTATGTGATGTTTTAGATGAGTTTGCTGGCACCTAGGTACGGTCTCGTTCCGCACGGGTGTGGAATGGAGTTAAGTTTTACGACTTTGCCATGTTGTGTCTAAGTCAATACCATGCATTATAGGATACCACAGTCTACATCTGGTGGGCGGTCCCTCACATAACATTGTCTCTCAAGATGCACTATATTGAGAGAACTCAATCGTCCTACTTCTTGTCCCATACTTGTGGCGGCTAACGTAAAGATATTAAGGTCACGAGGACCGAACGAAGGCAATAAGTTCTATGGACAATCGTGACTCCTAGAGTAATTGTGTTCCCCTCAAGATGTCTACACATGTCATAGGTCTATTAGTTTTCACAACCATCTATATACTTCATGTGGGGCTTGGGGAGTTGGATGTCTCCAACCTACGCCAATGGAAAGGACATCTCTAATCACTAAATTACCAGAGGTAAATAGGCAACGCGCATAATTAGACAACACATATCAAATAACCACTTACTAATCGACCGACCAATAGCCAACAATATCTTAAGTAACATCACATAAAAGAGGGTTCAAGAGTTGTTACAACCCATCCCAGAGACTGTGATGGAGGAGGAAGAAGGGATGATGATGGTGGTGATGGCGATGTGGTTGATGATGGTGATTATGGTGGGCCACGCCCCACCGGCGGCGGTCCTTCGATTGCGGCTCCCTTCTGGTCTCCTTCAAGGTATCAACAACGGTGTGTGTTCTTGATGATGGATGACAGCTGGACGTGGAGATGAGATGGCTAGATGAATGACGAATGATGACGGCGACTAGGGTTTATGGTGTATATATATTAGCTCTCCCGTAGCCTCCTCTGTTGATGTAGCATCTCTCCTTTGATCCAAGGGCTCTAGGAAAGCCTTATCCTCTCCCAAAATATCCCTTGAAGGTCAAGGAAGTCGTGGGAACAAATAGGACAAATCCATGAAGAATCCCCTCTAGAGAGGCATTCTTCAAGCAATTTTGGAGCTCATACGAGTGCACGTACGACCACGCATGGTCGTGCGGTTGGTCTTCTTGGGATGTGACCCTCTCCGGTAAAATCAGCCGTCATTTCTCCATAGGAACTCGGAATTTGACGTTCTTGGGCTTGTTGGATTCATATGAACGAAGCTGATCCATTTCTGGTTTATAATAATGAAAAGCATGATTATGCGGTCACTCTTACATAGAAGCTTGGCGTGCCTGATATGTCTCCAATGTATCTATAATTTTTTATTGTTCCATGCTATTATAGTATCAATTTTGTATGTTTTATATCTCATTATATACAATTATATATCATTTTTTGGGACTAACCTATTAACTTAGTGCCTAGTGCCAGTTGCTGTTTTTTTGCATGTTTTTGGCTTTTCAAAAAATCAATATCAAATGAATAAAAAACTTTGGATTAATTTTTTCTGGACCAGAAGAGACCCTAGAAGGTTCGGGAGGAGACAAGCCCTAGGGGCGCGCCCCAGGGGGGCAACCCAGGCTTGTGGCCCCCTCGTGGCACAACCAACCCTAATTGCACCTCTATAAATACTCAAATATTCCCCTAACATCTGAGAGACACGCGAAATACTTTTTCCGCCGTGGCAAGTTCCAGAACCACGAGATCCCATCTGGAGGCCTTCTCCGATACTCTACCGGAGAGGGAATCGATCATGGAGGGGCTCTACATCAACCTTGCCGCCCTTCCGGTGATGCGTGAGTAGTTTACCACAGACCTACGGGTCCATAGTTAGTAGCTAGATTTCTTCTTCTCTCTATTTGATCTTCAATACAATGTTCTCCTCGATGTTCTTGGAGATCTATTCGATATAATGACTTTTTGCGGTGTGTTTGTTAGGATCCGATGAATTGTGAGTTTATGATCAGATCTATCCATGAATATTATTTGAGTTTTCTCTGAACTCTTTTATGCATGATTACTATAGCCTCGTACTTCTTCTCCGATTTATTGGTTTAGTTTGGCCAACTAGATTGATTTATCTTGCAATGGGAAGAGGTGCTTTGTAATGGCACTACTGCAGGATGCTGCTAACGCGACACTACAATCAGAGACCTTTCGACGAAACTGTCCGCGATGCATTAATCGCAAACGGTGATGTAAGAAAAGTGTCAAAAATGATACAAAACGTTTGCGATAGCAGCGACATCAAACACGGTTCAGATTATAGTTGTGTGTGCGATGCGTGGCATACGGTTCTCTCCAATGAACTATTTGCGATGAGGTAGAATAACAAAAACGGGCAGCCAGATGAAGGTGTGTGCGATATACGGCATACAGTTCACTCGGATGAACTATTTGCGATTAGGGAACACAACAGAAACAGTCACGCAGATCAAGGTGTGTGTGATATACGGCATACAGTCCACTCGGATGAACTGTTTTCGATTAGGCAACATAACAGAAACGGTTCAACTTAACAAGATGTGTGTGATATGCGCCAAACAGGTTCCTAATCAGAAATGTGTGCGAAGACCCATAATAACACAGACAATTTCTGCTAATAAGCCATGTGTGCTGTGGGCAAACGCTTGCTGGTATACAATTGTCAGCAATTGATGAATTTATCACCAACGGGTTCCCTAGTATGGTCTGTGTGCGATGTCATTGCATACAGAACAACAATATATGTATCTATAACTTATAAGGACTTGATTCCATAACCAAATTGAACATCCAATTACATGGGTGGCTAGTACACACATGGCCTTTGCACACACCAAAGTATGTACCAAAATGCCTAGAAAACTCAAATAATGTATAAAAAAGCAAAACGAATGCTGAATAATTTCATATTTTTTGGGAAGACACTCCTATAGTTGCATGTTGCCTCTGTAAAATAAATCAATGCGGGAAGAGACAACGTATGTCGTTTTGTGCAATGAGGGTAAGTCAACACCACCTTGGATAGGATTTTTCCTCGTGGGTCCCAAATGTCAGAATCCAAATCTGTCACGGCCATGCAGCCTTTCTTTTGAAGAATTATAGCCTATTTGGTGTGCTAGCTCAAAATCAGTTTGTGGGTGCTGGCGGGTGCTAAGCACTTGGGTTCTATAATTCACAATGAGCTCAAGCAGCCGACGAGAGTGATGTTATTTCCCTGGGATTTGTTACAATATTTCTCTCTTAATTAAGGAAATGGCAAGCCATTTGCCTTGTTTCAAAGAAAAAATGACAGTCACAGCCAAGTTGAAAAGGGCAACAACATCTAACTCAAGCTTACAAATGGTACAAAAGCACAAGGATTAATTGTTCATCAGGTTTAGGCAAAACCCAGATTGAAAAGGGCAACAACATCTAACTCCAGCACTGTTCTCGTCGGTCACAATCAAATGGATCAGTCAGGTCCATACAATGAATATCCTGGGTCGTAAAATTTACAACATCATGACAACAAGATGTTGTAAATAGAAGCCCGGCACATTCAGAAGCCCTTTTGTCCACCTGAAACTCATTTTTTTGCTCTTCGACATACCCATCTGTCAAAGCCATGCTACTGATAAACTTAAGCCTGATGGACAATAGTAACCTCGCATTCAGCAGGAAGAAATTGACAAATCTAGTGTTTGCATGGTTGGCTACATATCGTTCCAGCGTTATTGTCTTCAATCGAATGTCATGAGAATTGAGAAAATCCATGTGCTTACGAAACCACTGATTCGTTATAACTTTCTTACCCCATCCTGTTGCCTAAATAGAGATGAAGATTGAAAATGGTTAAGGTCTAAAAAAAGAGTGTCGAAAGAGCAACAGCTGAATGGTCAATTCTAATACACTATATACGGGCTTCCAATGTGCTGAAATTGTCACCTTTATATGCAACTTCTCCAGACATGGAAAGCATTGCAGCAAGCCAATAATCTTGTTCAGATCAAAAGTATTCATATTGATATATAAGATCTTGACAGAATCCAGCACCATTGATATGTTATCCATGGAAAAACTCTTCATTAAGCATAGAACATAATATTAGTACAAAAAGTGTACTCCAAGATAATATAGAACTTATGCGCACAAATGAAAAATGCAGCTTATGATTACAAGTGTAGATGATAATATACAGTACCTGAAGAACTATGGAGCCGAACACCATCTTGAAATGAGCACAGAGATCATGTATTACATCCAAGGTCTCCAGTTTGGGCGCAGAGACAACAGTTATTTGTGAAGGTTAATAACGAGAATCAAGTATCAACCTTTGAAGTAAAGGGGCATCTTCAATGATGAGCTTCCTTCCCTCAAAAGAAATTCCAAGTCTTACAAGGTTAGGCAACTTTATTTGGAGACAGCCGATTGTAACTGTCAAAACAAGCACCAACCACTCCAGGGCGGGGCAACTGGAGTTGATGATGTTGTGCAATGAGGCCTCCGACATACGAACCAGCACAAGTGAACATTTTTTGACAAGTGGGAGTCGAAGCTTTTGTACCAGATTGTCTGGTAGTTTGCACAGTGCAAAGGTGGCGGTGTGGAGAGAGAGGAAAACCGCGAGATGGACATCGGTGTTGAGGGCACAAGTACATGGCGATATATGTGGTATGTGATTTCTATGGGAATAGTAGAACTCAAGCAGCTGCAGTTTTCTAAATTTAGGGGATTTCAGCTAGCTGTTCACTATGTAGGGCATGCACAGATAGCATGTCGGGATGTAGAGGCCTTTAACGGAGCCCTGGTGGGAGGAGAGGATGGCTCCGGGGAGTTCAAAATCATTAAAGAGAGATAGGCCACGACAGTCGAGATTAAGAGGCACAGCATGCCACTGAGTGCGCCACCGAGATGTGAGGACTTGTGTGCGGCAGCCATCCTTGGTGGGGAGAAGGGAGATGATCTCCCAAAGGATGGCATCCGGTAGATCGCTGATGCGGTCCGCCCGAGATTCTACAGGTTGCTCGGATCCAGGGGCCGTGGCCGCTTCTGGCCGCGCTGCCGGGTGCAAGATCTACAACCAGTGGCGCCGCTGGCCGGAGCCTCATCTGTGTACATACCAATCTGAAAAAAATGGCAGAAACATACATGTAGGACATTCAAAATCAATTCTCAAGATCTGGAAGAAAAAAAAGGCACAAACATATATGTAGGACATTCAAAATCAATTCTCAAGATCTGGCCACGAGTTATTAGCACGCACGCTAACCCTAGTCGGATTATTAGCAAAAATCATAGGATACCATTCAAACAATCAATACACTACATGCATCTAACGGATCTTAATTACTCTGATTTCATGGACTGGGAGAACATAACCATAGGATTTGTATTCAAAAAAATTAGAGGGGGTGGGGGGAGTAACCAGAGAAAACACATGATATATTTGCCGCACAAATGGGTATAGATGACTAACCGGTTTTCCGTCGGAGTCGCAGTCATTGTCGGAGTTGCTGTGGACCTCCGGCTCCAGCTGGGGGGCATGACGGCGCAGACGAAGTCAAGGTCGTGCTGCTGTCCACGCGAGACCTCGTCGGCGACGACGGCAACCTCTGTGCCCAACTTCACGTGTTGCGCGGGTGCTTCACTAGCCCCGGCATCTCCCTTCGATGGTGCGCTTCAGTGGCATCCTCATACACTCTAGACGGCGGTGACCACTGTGGACCGGGGGTGCGGCCGCCTATTATGGCCAGCGGCTTAGGCGCGCCATTAATATGGAGCAGTGGGAGCGAGGCAGGCGGCGGTCAAAGGCTGTCTCGCCTCCCGGTGAGCCTGTGCGGCGGACTTCTGGCATGCCTACCATCATTTAACACACCTACTCGCACGCCTCCCAGTGACACTGCATAGCAAAATGCCTCCCATCAATTCACACACCTGCACACATGCCTCCCGGTCTTCCTGCGGCGCACTGCTCGCATACGTCCCGTCAACTCACGTGCCTGCTCGCACGGCACAGGGGGTGCATGGCGGCACATATATTGTTTTCTTTTTGTACGATTAATTCTGCCGCTTTATTGCTTAACCGAAGCATGGCATGTATACATTGTTGGTCTAATGCACATGGTCCGAATAAATAATCCATGTGCGATATCGGTTGCCAATTATTAACAATCTCCCGTTTGTAAGAACATTATATCAAAACTTGTCTCAAATTTGACGAAAAAATACAATATCACAGTCTAGTGGTGTCCATATGACACCACCATAAGTTTCATGAATTTCAACTAAGTTTTGGATTTACTGAATTTTAAAAATCAATATTCTCAATGTTTTGAATTCTCTTGCACGGGGAAACATGCACCCAGGGACACACATATGATTTTGCAATCCATTTTGGTGCACATGTAGCTCAAATTTGATTTTTGCACATTAAATCCCTAGGAAACTAATCAATGTATAAAAATGATCGAATGATCTCTAGTTTTGTTTTCAAATTTTAACACGACACTCCTTTGGTCACATGCATGTTCACTGCAGGAAAAGTTTGACATGCCTCAGAGTGGTGGTGGTGGTGCGGGATGTGTGTGTCTGTGTGTGTGGTGGGGGGGGGGGGTCCGGCAGTACACTACGACTCGTGAGCCTTCGTGTGGGATTGATCATTTTGTGAGTCATATATATATGCCACATCAAAGTCATGACTTGGTTATTTAAAACATTACACAACCCTTTCATGCATACATGTTCGGGCCACATGCATGCATTAATTGGTGGTCCTCTAGGACAGTCCCTTGTGCAGTTATCAGCGACGTGCCCATTCGTTAGCCCGCAAAGGTTTTCAGTTTCCACCGACAACAAGAGACATATGACCAAAGGTGGATTCATCTTGGCATGTGTGTTACGGTGTGGATCATGGTGAGATTCCATATCAAAGTTTGGGCACGTGCGTACACATGAGTCCCTCCCACCGGCTCGAAATGAGGGGGCTACGCGTCGTGAACCGATCTGTGTAGTGTGTTTCTGGTTTGTGAAGCATGTGCCACATCAAAGTTGTGCATTGGGTATTCAAACATCACACAACACACCTGGGCACATGCATGCTATGGTTTGTCTTATGACACTCACTCGCGTGTGACTCTCTCTGTGGACCTGCAAGGTCATCATCGATCAGTTGAACCTACAGCGAGAGAGAGGTTAATTTGACCAACAGGGATGGTTCTTTATTGGTTTGTGTTACGTGTATATGCACGGTAGGAGTATGTAGTACATGTCAAAGGAGGGGGCAACATATATACTATATATATATATATATATATATCCGTCATAACCTCGCTCCATGTGGGGACTTTATGGTTCCCGAGGCAGGTGCCACATCAAAGTTGTGCGTTGGTATTCAAACTTCACGCAATACCATGCAGGCGGTGGTTGCCCTATATATAGGAACTCACTCGCGTGCGGAGCTTCCATCTGTGGGCCCGCAAAGTTGTCCTCCATCACTTTGACCCAACGAGAGAGAGGTTAATTTGACCATCAAGGAATGATTCTTTTTGGTTTGTGCTACAGTAGGAGTATATATATACCACACGTCGAATGGGGGGGGGGCTAGCATACATACCACGCATCATGAACCTCGCTCTCTGTGGGGACTTTTTGGTTTCCGAGGTATATAGGTGCCACATCAAAGTTGTGCACTGCGTATTCAAACATCACACAAACACCTCTTTGGGCCACATGCAGATGATGGTTGTCCTATATAGGACGCTCACTCGCGTGCGACATACACTTCTCTCTTGTGGGCCCGCGAGGTCGTCGTCCATCACTTTGACCCAACGAGAGAGAGGTATAGTTTGACTAACAAGGAGGATTAATTCTTTTAGGGCTGTGTTACGGTAGGAGTATATATATATATATATATATATATATAGTACGTGTCGAAGGGGGGATGGGACCAGCATATACTTGGTGTCATGAAACCTCACTCAGTTTGGGGACTTTACGGATTTTGAGGCAGAGATGCCACATCAAAGTTGTACATTACGTATTCAAGACATCACAACCACACACCTCTTCATATATGTGTTTGGCACACATGCAAGCGATGGTGGTTGTCCTCTGGCACTCACTCACGCGGTTATCGGCGATGCTTCCATCTGTGGGCCCGCTTGGTCCATCACTTTCACCGACAGCGAGAGAGTGTTAATTAATTTGACTTAGGAGGGGATTAATTTTTTGTTTGTCTCATGGTATAGGTCATAATTAATAGCGCATGTGTACACATGAATCAATTAATCCCACTGGATCGAAGTGGGGGGGGAGGGGGCGAGCACACGACACGTCATGAACCTCTTGCTCTGTGTGGGGACCTGTGCGATTTTCAACACATGCACCACATCAATGTTGTGCATTGGGTATTCAACACATATGCATGCATCACGCACCTCCATAAATATATTTGGGACACATGCATGCAATGGTTGTCTTTGGACACTCTCACTCGCTTGGTTATCGACGGCAAGCCTATATATATTTGTGGGCCCGCGTGGACGTCCATCATTTCGACCGACGACGAGAAAGGTTACCAGGGTGGATTCTTCTTCTTTGGTTCGTGTTTCCATATAGTAGGTCGATCATTCCAGGCCTAATTAAGTTTGAGCGCATGCTACGCGTCGTGAACCCTCGCTCACTATGGGGATTTTACGGTTCAAAGCATGGTGCCACATCAAATTTGTGCATTGGGTATTCAAACACCACACACCACTTCCATATATATACATATGTTTGGGCCACATGAACAGAGTGGGTTTTGTCTTCAGGTACTCCCTCGTGAGGTTATCGGTGCCAAGCTAGCCCATTTTGCGGGGCCGTGTGGACATCCATCACTTTGACCAACAACGAGCGAGAGAGGTTACGACCAAGTTGGATTCCGCTTGGTTTGTGTTACAGTACGTATTGGTGAGATGCCCTCTCCCCCCGACGTGTGTGTGGGGGGGAGGCTACTTCGCACTACCTGCGCGCAACCTCCTGAAGGAAATATGCCCTAGAGGCAATAATAAAGTTATTATTTTATTTCCTTATATCATGATAAATGTTTATTATTCATGCTAGAATTGTATTAACCGGAAACTTGATACATGTGTGAATACATAGACAAACAGAATGTCACTAGTATGCCTCTACTTGACTAGCTCGTTAATCAAAGATGGTTAAGTTTCCTAGCCATAGACATGAGTTGTCATTTGATGAACGGGATCACATCATTAGAGAATGATGTGATTGACAAGACCCATCCGTTAGCTTAGCACGATGATCGTTTAGTTTGTTGCTATTGCTTTCTTCATGACTTATACATGTTCCTCTGACTATGAGATTATGCAACTCCCGAATACCAAAGGAACACCTTGTGTGCAATCAAACGTCACAATGTAACTGGGTGATTATAAAGGTGCTCTACAAGTGTCTCCGAAGGTACTTGTTGAGTTGGCGTATTTTGAGATTAGGATTTGTCACTCCGATTGTCGGAGAGGTATCTCTGGGCCCACTCGGTAATGCACATCACTATAAGCCTTGCAAGCATTGTAACTAATGAGTTAGTTGAGGGATGATGTATTACGGAACGAGTAAAGAGACTTGCCGGTAACGAGATTGAACTAGGTATTGAGATACCGACGATCGAATCTCGGGCAAGTAACATACCGATGACAAAGGGAACAACGTATGTTGTTATGCGGTTTGACCGATAAAGATCTTTGTAGAATATGTGGGAGCCAATATGAGCATCTAGGTTCCGCTATTGGTTATTGACCGGAGACATGTCTCGGTCATGTCTACATAGTTCTCGAACCCGTAGGGTCCGCACGCTTAAAGTTCTGTGACGATTTGTATTATGAGTTTATGTGTTTTGATGTACCGAAGATAGTTCGGAGTCCTGGATGAGATCGGGGACATGACGAGGAGTCTCGAAATGGTCGAGACGTAAAGATCGATATATTGGATGACTATATTCGGACATCGGAAAGGTTTCGAGTGGTTCGGGTATTTTTCGGAGTACCGGGGAGTTACGGGAATACGGGGAAGAAGTATATGGGCCTTATTGGGCTTTAGGGGAGAGAGAGAGGCAGGCCGCGCGCCCCCCCAAGGCCTAGTCCGAATTGGACTAGGGGGAGGGGCTGCGCCCCCTCCTTCCTTCTCTTCTCTCTTCCCCTTCCTTCTCTCCTACTCCTACTACTTGGAAGGGGGGGAATCCTACTCCCGATGGGAGTAGGACTCCTCCAGGGCGCGCCATAGCTAGGCCGGCCCTCCCCCCTCCTCCACTCCTTTATATACGTGGCCAAGGGGCACCCCATAGACACAACAATTGATCATTGATCTCTTAGCCGTGTGCGGTGCCCCCCTCCACCATAATCCACCTCGATCATATCGTAGCGGTGCTTAGGCGAAGCCCTGCGTCAGTAGCATCATCATCACCGTCACCACGTCGTCGTGCTGACGAAACTCTCCTGTGAAACTTTGCTGGATCAGAGCTCGCGGGACATCATCAAGTTGAACGTGTGCTGAACTCGGAGGTGCCGTGCGTTCGGTACTTGGATCGGTCGGATCATGAAGACGTACGACTACATCAACCGCGTTGTGCTAACGCTTCCGCTTTCGGTCTATGAGGGTACGTGGACACACTCTTCCCTCTCGTTGCTATGCATCACCATGATCCTGTGTGTGCGTAGGAAATTTTTTGAAATTACTACGTTTCCCAACAGTGGCATCCGAGCCAGGTTTTATGCGTAGATGTTATATGCATGAGTAGAACACAAGTGAGTTGTGGGCGATACAAGTCATACTGCTTACCAGCATGTCACACTTTGGTTCGGCGGTATTGTTGGATGAAGCGGCCCGGACCGACCTTACGCGTACGCTTACGCGAGACTGGTTTTACCGCCGTGCTTTGCACACAGGTGACTTGCGGGTGTCAGTTTCTCCAACTTTAGTTGAACCGAGTGTGGCTACGCCCGGTCCTTATGAAGGTTAAAACAGCACTAACTTGACGAACTATCGTTGTGGTTTTGATGCATAGGTAAGAATGGTTCTTGCTCATCCCATAGAAGCCACGTAAAACTTGCAACAACAAAGTAGAGGACGTCTAACTTGTTTTTGCAGGGCATGTTGTGATGTGATATGGTCAAGACATGATGCTATATTTTATTGTATGAGATGATCATGTTTTGTAACTGAGTTATCGGCAACTGGCAGGAGCCATATGGTTGTCGCTTTATTGTATGCAATGCAATCGCCCTGTAATTGCTTTACTTTATCACTAAATGGTAGCGATAGTCGTAGAAGCAATAGTTGGCGAGACGACAACGATGCTACGATGGAGATCAAGGTGTCGCACCAGTGACGATGGTGATCATGACGGTGCTTCAGAGATGGAGATCACAAGCACAAGATGATGATGGCCATATCATATCACTTATATTGATTGCATGTGATGTTTATCCTTTATGCATCTTATTTTGCTTTGTTTGACGGTAGCATTATAAGATGATCTCTCACTAAATTTCAAGGTAAAAGTGTTCTCCCTGAGTATGCACCATTGCCAAAGTTCGTCGTGCTGAGACACCACGTGATGATCGGGTGTGATAAGCTCAACGTTCATCTACAACGGGTGCAAGCCAGTTTTGCACACGCAGAATACTCGGGTTAAACTTGACGAGCCTAGCATATGCAGATATGGCCTCGGAACACTGAGACCAAAAGGTCGAGCGTGAATCATATAGTAGATATGATCAACATAGTGATGTTCACCATTGAAAACTACTCCATTTCACGTGATGATCGGTTATGGTTTAGTTGATTTGGATCACGTGATCACTTAGATGATTAGAGAGATGTCTATCTAAGTGGGAGTTCTTGAGTAATATGATTAATTGAACTTTAATTTATCATGAACTTAGTCCTGGTAGTATTTGCAAATTATGTTGTAGATCAATAGCTCGCGTATAGCTCCCCTGTTTTATTTTTGATATGTCTTAGAGAAAACTAAGTTGAAAGATGATAGTAGCAATGATGCGGACTGGTTCCGTGATCTGAGGTTTATCCTCATTGCTGCATAGAAGAATTATGTCCTTGATGCACCGCTAGGTGACAGAACTATTGCAGGAGCAGATGCAGACGTTATGAACATTTGACAAGCTCGGTATGATGACTACTTGATAGTTTAGTGCACCATGCTTTACGGCTTAGAATTGGGACTTCAAAAACGTTTTGAACGACATGGAGCATATGAGATGTTCCAAGAGCTGAAATCGGTATATCAGACTCATGCCCGTGTCGAGAGGTATGAGACCTCTAACAAGTACTTCGCCTACAAGATGGAGGGCAATAGCTCAACCAGTGAGCATGTGCTCAGAATGTCTGAGTACTACAGTTGCTTGAATCAAGTGGGAGTTAATCTTCCAGATAAGATAGTAATTGACAGAATTATCTAGTCACTATCACCAAGTTACTGGAACTTCGTGATGAACTATAATATGCAAGGGATGACAAAAACGATTCCCGAGCTCTTCGTGATGCTGAAACCAACGAAGGTAGAAATCAAGAAAGAGCATCAAAGTGTTGATGGTTAACAAGACCACTAGTTTCAAGAAAAGGGCAAAGGGAAGAAGGGGAACTTCAAGAAGAATAGCAAGCAAGTTGCTACTCCCGGGAAGAAGCCCAAGTCTGGACCTAAGCCTGAAACTAAGTGCTTCTACTGCAAAAGGACTGGTCACTGGAAGCAGAACTGCCCCAAGTATTTGGCGGATAAGAAGGATGGAAAAGTGAACAAAAGTATATTTGATATACATGTTATTGATGTGTATTTTACTAGTGTTCATAGTAGCCCCTGGGTATTTGATACTGGTTCAGTTGCTAGCATTAGTAACTCGAAACATGAGTTGCAAAATGAACAGAGACTAGTTAATGACGAGGTGACGATGGGTGTTGGAAGTGATTCCAAGGTTGATAAGATCACCATCGCACACTCCCTCTATTTTCGGGATTAGTGTTGAACCTAAATAAATGTTATTTGGTGTTTGCGTTGAGCATGAATATGATTGGATCATGTTTATTGCAAAATAAAAGTTATTTGGTGTTTGCGTTGAGCATGAATATGATTGGATCATGTTTATTGCAATACGGTTATTCATTTAAGTCAGAGAATAATTGTTGTTCTGTTTACATGAATAAAAACCTTCTATGGTCATACACCCAATGTAAATGGTTTATTGAATCTCGATCGTAGTGATACACATATTCATAATATTGAAGCCAAAAGATGCAAAGTTAGTAATGATAGTGCAACTTATTTGTGGCACTGCCGTTTAGGTCATATTGGTGTAAAGCGCATGAAGAAACTCCATACTGATGGACTTTTTGGAATCACTTGATTATGAATCATTTGATGCTTGCGAACCATGCCTCATGGGCAAGATGACTAAAACTTCGTTCTCCGGAACAATGGAGCGAGCTACGGACTTATTGGAAATAATACATACCGATGTATGCGGTCCGATGAGTATTGAGGCTCGCGGCCGGTATCGTTATTTTCTTCACAGATGATTTGAGAAGATATGGGTATATCTACTTAATGAAACACAAGTCTGAAACGTTTGAAAAGTTCAAAGAATTTCAGAGTGAAGTGGAAAATCATCGTAACAAGAAAATAAAGTTTCTATGATCTGATCGCGGAGGCAAATATTTGAGTTACGAGTTTGGTCTTCAATTAAAACAATGTGGAATAGTTTCACAAACTCATGCCACCTGGAACACCACAGCATAATGGTGTGTCCAAACGTCATAACCATACTTTATTGGATATAGTGCAATCTATGATGTCTCTTACCGATTTACCACTATCGTTTTGGGGTTATGCATTAGAGACAGCTGCATTCACGTTAAATAGGGCACCGTCTAAATCCGTTGAGACGACACTGTATGAACTGTGGTTTAGCAGGAAACCTAAGCTATCGTTTCTTAAAGTTTGGGGTTGCGATGCTTATGTGAAAAAGCTTCAACCTGATAAGCTCGAACCCAAATCGGAGAAAAGTGTCTTCATAGGATACCCAAAGGAGACTGTTGGGTACACCTTCTATCACAGATCCAAAGGCAAGATATTCGTTGCTAAGAATGGATCCTTTCTAGAGAAGGAGTTTCTCTCAAAAGAAGTGAGTGGGAGGAAAGTAGAACTTGATGAGGTAGTGGTACCTTATCTTGAATTGGAAAGTAGTTCATCACAGAAATCAGTTCCAGTGATGCCTACACCAATTAGTGAGGAAGCTAATGATGATGATCATGAAGCTTCAGATCAAGTTACTACAGAACCTCGTAGGTCAACCAGAGTACGTTCCGCACCAGAGTGGAACGGTAATCCTATTCTGGAAGTCATGTTACTAGACCATGATGAACCTACGAACTATGAGGAAGCGATGATGAGCCCAGATTCCGCAAAATGGCTTGAGGCCATGAAATCTGAGGTGGGATCCATGTATGAGAACAAAGTGTGGACTTTGGTTGATTTTCCCGATGATCGGCAAGCCATAGAAAATAAATGGATCTTCAAGAAGAAGACTGACGCCAACGGTAATGTTACTGTCTACAAAGCTCGACTTGTTGCAAAAGGTTTTCGACAAGTTCAAGGAGTTGACTATGATGAGACCTTCTCACCCGTAGCGATGCTTAAGTCCGTCCGAATCATGTTAGCAATTGCCACATTTTATGAAATCTGGCAAATGGATGTCAAAAACTACATTCCTTAATGGAATTTTTAAAGAAGAAGTTGTATATGATGCAACCAGAAGGTTTTGTCAATCCTAAAGGTGCTAACAAAATATGCAAGCTCCAGCGATCCATCTATGGACTGGTGCAAGCATCTCGGAGTTGGAATATACGCTTTGATAAAGTGATCAAAGCATATGGTTTTATACAGACTTACGGTGAAGCCTGTATTTACAAGAAAGTGAGTGGGAGCTCTATAGCATTTCTGATGTTATATGTGGATGACATATTGTTGATTGGAAATGATATAGAATTTCTGGATAGCATAAAAAGATACTTGAATAAGAATTTTTCAATAAAAAGGACCTCGGTGAAGCTGCTTAAGTATTGAGCATCAAGATCTATAGGGATAGATCGAGATGCTTAATAGGACTTTCACAAAGCACATACCTTGACAAGATTTTGAAGAAGTTCAAAATGGATCAGACAAAGAAGGAGTTCTTGCCTGTGTTACAAGGTGTAAAATTGAGTAAGACTCAAAACCCGACCACGGCAGAAGATAGAAAGAGAATGAAAGTCATTCCCTATGCCTCAGTCATAGGTTCTATAAAGTATGCCATGCTATGTACCAGACCAGTTGTGTGCCTTGCTATGAGTTTAGCAAGGAGGTACGATAGTGATCCAGGAATGGATCACTGGATAGCGGTCAAAGTTATCCTTAGCTACCTAAGAGGACTAAGGAAATATTTCTCGGTTATGGAGGTGATAAAAGAGTTCGTCGTAAAAGGTTACGTCGATGCAAGCTTTTACACCGATCCAGATGACTCAGAGTCTCAATCTGGATACATATTAAAAGTGGGAGCAATTAGCTAGAGTAGCTCCGTGCAGAGCATTGTAGACATAGAAATTTGCAAAATACATACGGATCTGAATGTGGCAGACCCGTTGACTAAACTTCTCTCACAAGCAAAACATGATCACACCTTAGTACTCTTTGGGTGTTAATCACATGGCGATGTGAACTAGATTATTGACTCTAGTAAACCCTTTGAGTGTTGGTCACATGGCGATGTGAACTATGGGTGTTAATCACATGGTGATGTGAACTATTGGTGTTAAATCACATGGCGATGTGAACTAGATTACTAACTCTAGTGCAAGTGGGAGACTGAAGGAAATATGCCCTAGAGGCAATAATAAAGTTATTATTTTATTTCCTTATATCATGATAAATGTTTATTATTCATGCTAGAATTGTATTAACCGGAAACTTGATACATGTGTGAATACATAGACAAACAGAATATCACTAGTATGCCTCTACTTGACTAGCTCGTTAATCAAAGATGGTTAAGTTTCCTAGCCATAGACATGAGTTGTCATTTGATGAACGGGATCACATCATTAGAGAATGATGTGATTGACAACACCCATCCGTTAGCTTAGCACGATGATCGTTTAGTTTGTTGCTATTGCTTTCTTGATGACTTATACATGTTCCTCTGACTATGAGATTATGCAACTCCCGAATACCGAAGGAACACCTTGTGTGCTATCAAACATCACAACGTAACTGGGTGATTATAAAGGTGCTCTACAGGTGTCTCCGAAGGTACTTGTTGAGTTGGCGTATTTCGAGATTAGGATTTGTCACTCCGATTGTCGGAGAGGTATCGCTGGGCCCACTCGGTAATGCACATCACTATAAGCCTTGCAAGCATTGTAACTAATGAGTTAGTTGCGGGATGATGTATTACGGAACGAGTAAAGAGACTTGCCGGTAACGAGATTGAACTAGGTATTGAGATACCGGCGATCGAATCTCGGGCAAGTAACATACCGATGACAAAGGGAACAACGTATGTTGTTATGCGGTTTGACCGATAAAGATCTTTGTAGAATATGTGGGAGCCAATATGAGCATCCAGGTTCCGCTATTGGTTATTGACCGGAGACGTGTCTCGGTCATGTCTACATAGTTCTCGAACCCGTAGGGTCCGCACGCTTAAAGTTCTGTGACGATTTGTATTATGAGTTTATGTGTTTTGATGTACCGAAGGTAGTTCGGAGTGCCGGATGAGATCGGGGACATGACGAGGAGTCTCGAAATGGTTGAGACGTAAAGATCGATATATTGGACGACTATATTCGGACATCGGAAAGGTTCCGAGTGGTTCGGGTATTTTTCGGAGTACCGGGGAGTTACGGGAATACGGGGAAGAAGTATATGGGCCTTATTGGGCTTTAGGGGAGAGAGAGAGGCAGGCCGCGCGCCCCCCCAAGGCCTAGTCCGAATTGGACTAGGGGGAGGGGCTGTGCCCCCTCCTTCCTTCTCTTCTCTCTTCCCCTTCCTTCTCTCCTACTCCTACTACTTGGAAGGGAGGGAATCCTACTCCCGGTGGGAGTAGGACTCCTCCAGGGCACGCCATAGCTAGGCCGGCCCTCCCCCCCTCCTCCACTCCTTTATATACGTGGCCAGGGGGCACCCCATAGACACAACAATTGATCATTGATCTCTTAGCCGTGTGCGGTGCCCCCCTCCACCATAATCCACCTCGATCATATCGTAGCGGTGCTTAGGCGAAGCCCTGCGTCGGTAGCATCATCATCACCGTCACCACGCCGTCGTGCTGACGAAACTCTCCTGTGAAGCTTTGCTGGATCGGAGATCGCGGGACGTCATCGAGTTGAACGTGTGCTGAACTCGGAGGTGCCGTGTGTTCGGTACTTGGATCGGTCGGATCGTGAAGACGTACGACTACATCAACCGCGTTGTGCTAACACTTCTTGTTGCTATGCATCACCATGATCATGTGTGTGCGTAGGAATTTTTTTGAAATTACTACGTTTCCCAACACCTCCGTGGGGTCGGGGAAGTCCGGTTAATTTGCGAGGCACATGTGCCACATCAAAGTTGTGAATGTAGTTAAATATCATACCGCACCCTTTTCATACATATAGTAGGGCCACCCGCAGGTGGTTCATATGTGGTCTCACCCATCTCGCGCCACAAGCACACATTTGTGGGTCGGCACACGACCCAGCTTTGTTCGGAAGCGAAAGGGGAAGTTTGACCATGATGGAATCCTATAGGTTTTGTGTTACGGTAGGGTGAGATTTCTGACCTAGCTATTTGGGGGCATGGGTTCGTAGCTAGGATTCCCTTACCGCCGACACAAAGTGGGGTTCGTAGCGGGTGGTTGACTAGCAATATTGTGCGCTTTGTGCGACATGTGCCACATCAAAGTTGTGCACTGGGTATTTGAACATACATATATTTGGTCCACATGCAAGTGTGTTTGTGTTCTGACCCTTTCCCGCATTATTCTTTTTGCCAAATTTGTAAACAGCAAATGAGTTGGATGCAGCAACCATCTGCGATTGGGGACGCAATAGACACGGTTCGCTCAGAGTACTCGTGTGCCACGCCCGTGCCCCTATCACTCATATCAGCACAGTAGATTGGGCTCCACAAGGCTTGCCTCTCGCTGTCGAAAATATCTACTACCTCGCAATCTCAAAAATATCTACCGCCTGGAAGGTTTTATGTTTGATAGCACATGATTAGTATGTGTGGACCGTGTGCAATGTTTGTTACTGTCGCTCTGTTTCAATCCCTTGATTCAAATTTTCAGTAGCACTGACATTTTTCTCCTGCCTATGCATCCCTCACAATCTCAAAAATATCTGCTCGCCCTTGATTCAAATTTTCAGTAGCCCCGGCATGTTACTCCCGCCTCTGCATCCCTTGCAATCTCAAAAATATCTGCTCGCCCTTGATCCAAATTTTAAGTAGCCCCGGCATTTTATTCTCGCCTCTGCATCCCTCGCAATCTCAAAAATATCTGCTCACCTTTGATCCAAATTTTCAGTAGCCCGGCATTTTACTCCCGCCTAGTAAAATTTCCAGTTGCTGCGGTATTTCCTCAAACACCACCTTGGCCCCCCCTCCGCACACACACCCCAAAACCTCTGCTCACACAGACACACACCACCCCTCCCTCGCTGGAAACCATTGGTAGGTCACCGCCACCGCCTCCATCCTCAACCTCTGCCATTTGTGTTAGGGAGCTCGAGGAGCCAATGGCCCAAAAGAGGTTTATCGCGGACTCTTCGCCCGACGTCAGCAAGGTGGCCGCCGAGGTGTCCCCGTCATCCTTCGTGGGCTCTTTAACGATCCGCCGTCGCCGGTCACCCGATCCGCCCACCGCCGCACCCCTACGCCGGTTTGAGGACTTCCCCATCCTTCCTCGGGCCCGGCCGTCGACGAGGTCCTACCTCGGGGTCCAACAATGGCGGTGGCGGGCGTGGGTCGCCAACATTACGGATCGGGAGACCCACACCCGCCGGTGGCTCGGTAGCTTCCACACGGCCGAGCTCGCGGCCGTGGAGTACGACCGCTGGCAGTGACGATGACATGTACCTAGGGTAGGGTCCTAGGCCTGATCGACATACCCTACCCAAGGGCACTACCCAAAGAATCCAACACCTACAAAGTTAGAAAGGAGGTACCGACTGGAATGACCACGACGCATAAGTCACTCAACAGAAGTTCCACTCGGTTACTCCACCTCCACTCGGCCATCGTTATTCACTCGGAGATTCTGGTTTCACTCGAAGGCAGAAGATCTAGAGTCACTCCGGGATGACAACTGTCAGGACATTGATAACCCACAAGTATAGGGGATCGTTTGTAGCCTTCTTCGATAAATAAGAGTGTCGAATCCAACGAGGAGCTAAAGGTAGAACAAATATTCCCTCAAGTTCTATTGACCACCGATACAACTCTACGCACACTTGACATTTGCTTTACCTAAAACAGGTATGAAACTATTTTGCAAGAATAAAACTATGAGTACTTTGCGAGAATAAAACTACGAATAAATTGCAAGGTAATAAAAGAAGATAGCTTTTGTCAACAAGAAAGTCATTTGTCCCTAGGCAATCGATAACAAGTACTGGTAATCATTCTTGTAATTTTACATGAGGGAGAGGCATGAGCTAACATACTTTCTCTACTTGGATCATATGCACTTATGATTGGACCCCTAGCAAGCATCCGCAACTACTAAAGATCATTAAGGTCATGAAACCCAACCATAGCATTAAGTATCAAGTCCTCTTTACTCCCATACGCCATAACCCACTTATCCGCGTTTAGGCTGCTGTCACCCCCGCAACACCGACAATAAGCAAACCATGAACATATTGCAACACCCTAGAGCGGGGGCCCCTCCGTTTGCGTGACACGGAGGGCATCGTAGGATAGCACCATAAATAAAATATACAATCATACCAACCAAGATCACGATTAACCCACAGGACAAAACGGGTCTACTCAACCATCATAGGATAACCATAGGTCATTGGGAAATAATATATGGAGTTGAGCACCATGTTTAAGTAGAGATTACAGCGGGGAGAAGAGGTGTTACACCGCTGCATACAAGGGGAGAAAGTTGGTGTAGACGGTAGCAAGATTGTTGATGTAGATCGCCGTCACGATCCTAGCCCCGGCGGCACTCCGGCGCCACCGGGAGAGAGGGGGAGAGAGCCCCCTCCTTCTTCTTCTTCCTTGGCCTGCCCCCTAGATGGGAGGAGAGTTCCCCCTTTGGTCCATGGCCTCCATGGCGGTGGAGGGGCGGGAGCCCCTCCGAGATTGGATCTCCCTCTCTGTTCTCTTCTATTTCGCGTTCCCCAGATCTGGCCGAAAACCGTTTCTTATATTCCCGGAGATCCGTAACTCCGATTGCGCTAAGATTTTAACATGATTTTTTTCCGGATATAAGCTTCCTTGCGCCCGAAGTAGAGCTCCAACCGACATCCGAGGAGGGCACAACCTACCAGGGCGTGCCTGGCCCCCTGGGGCGCGCCCTGGTGTCTTGTGGGGGCTGTGGGCCCCCGTTTGTGTTGATTCCATGTCCCAAAAATCACATATATTCCACAATAATTCTCCGTAAATTTTTATCACGTTTGGACTTCGTTTGAGATGGATTTTCTGCGAAACAAAAAACATGCAACAAACAGGAACTGGCACTGGGCACTGAATCAACAGGTTAGTCCAATGAATCATATAAAATGTTGCCAAACATATGTGAAAGTTGTATAATATTGGCAGGAAACAATAAAAAATTATAGATATGACGGAGACGTATCAGCATCCCCAAGCTTAATTCCTGCTCATCCTCGAGTAGGTAAATGATGAAAAAGATAATTTTTGATGTGGAATGCTACCTAACATAATCTTGGTCATATGTCAAATCATGGCATGAATATTAAGACATAAGTGATTCAAAGCAATAGTCTATAATTTGACATAAAGACATTAATACTCAGGCATCCCAACAAACAATCGTCTCTTTCAAAA
This sequence comes from Thinopyrum elongatum, assembly GCA_011799875.1. NCBI lineage: Eukaryota > Viridiplantae > Streptophyta > Magnoliopsida > Poales > Poaceae > Thinopyrum > Thinopyrum elongatum. The sequence continues at coordinate 126,331,920 of CM022301.1, forward strand.
TATCAACGCTAAAGAAAGCTATCCCTACAAAATCATATAGTCTTGTCATGCTCTGTCTTCTTAACACAAAGTATTTATCATGCACAACCCCGATGACAAGCCGAGCAATTGGTTCATACTTTTTAATGCACTTCAGCTTTTTCAACCCTCACGCAATACGTGAGCGCAAGCCATGGATATAGCACTATAGGTGGAATAGAGTATGATGATAGGGGTAAATATTGAGAAGACAAAAAAGTAAGAAAGTCTCACATCGACGCGGCTAACCAACGGGCTATGGAGATGCCCATCAATTGATATCAACGTGAGGAGTAGGGATTGCCATGCAATGAATGCACTAAGAGATATAAGTGTATGAAAGCTCAACATGAAAACTAAGTGGGTGTGCATCTAATCCTATAATGAAAATTTCCCACTAGTATATGAAAGTGACAACATATGAGGCTCTCTATATGAAAAACATGGTGCTACTTTGAAGCACAAGTGTGGAACTAGCATGCCCCTTCTCTCTTTGTTTTTTTTTCTTTTCTTTTTTCTTTTTTTTCTCTTTTTTTTCTTTTTCTTTTTTTTCTTTTCTCTCATTGTCCGGAGTCTCATCCAGACTTGTGGGGCAATCATAGTCTCCATCATCCTTTCCTCACTGGGGCAATGCTCTAAAAATGAATAATTATGATCATCACACTTCTATTTACTTATAACTCAAAAGAAATAAAAATTACAACTCGATACCTATAACAAAGTATGACTCTATATGAATGCCTCTGGCAGTGTACCAGGATGTGCAATGATCTAGCATAACATGTATGAAAAATGATGAACGGTGGCTGAGCCACAACTGCTATGTCAGCTATATGATCATGCAAAGAAATATGACAATGAATGCTCAAGTCATCAAAACGGAAGCGATAGAAGTTGCATGGCAATATATCTCAGAATGGCTATGGAAAGGCCATAATAGGTAGGTATGGTGGTTGTTTTGAGGAAGATATAATAATGCTTATGTGTGATAGAGTGTATCATATCACGGGGTTTGGATGCACTTGCGAAGTTTGCACCACATCTCGAGGTGAGAAAGGGTAATGCACAGTACCGTAGAGGCTAGCAGATTGCGAAAAGGTAAGAGTGCGTATAATCCATGGACTCACATTAGTCATAAAGAACTCATATACTTATTGCAAAAGTTTATTAGCCCTCAAAGCAAAGTACTACTACGCATGCCCCTAGGGGGATAGATTGGTAGGAAAAGACCATCGCCCGTCCCCGACCTCCACTCATAAGGAAGACAATCAATAATAAATCATGCTCCAACTTCATAGCATAACGAGAGACTATACGTGCATGCTTCGGGAATCACAAACCTTAACACCAATATTCTTACTAACCACAGCCGTTTACTAGTACCTCCCACATATTACCATCTCTATATCGCAAAACTATTGCAAGGAATAAAACATATCATATTCAGTGATCCATAAGTTTTATGTAGGATTTTATGACTAACCATGCAATTGACCAATTCCTGCTGACTCTCTAAATAGGTATAAGTGAAGCAAGAGATTTTAATTCTTTCTACAAAAGACCGTGCTCTAATAAGTATAAGTGAAGCAAATGAGCATTCTACAAATAACGGTTTTCTATGTGAAGAGAAACAGGCAATCCAAACTTAAAATGATATAAGTGAAGCACATGAAGCATTCTATAAAGCCACACTCAAAAGATATAAGTGAAGTGCAATGAGAATTCTATAAATCGACCATGGACTATCTCATACCAGCATGGTGCATAAAATAAAAATGAAAAATAAATACAAAAGACGCTCCAAGATTCACACATATCACATGAACGAAACAAAGATGAAAACATACCGATACTTGTTGAAGAAAGATGGGATGCCTTCCGGGGCATCCCCAAGCTTAGACGCTTGAGTCTCCTTAAATATTTACTTGGGGTGCCTTGGGCATCCCCAAGCTTGATCTCTTGCCTCTCCTCCTTCTTCTCATATCGGGACCTCCTCAATCTTTGATCACTTTATCCACACAAAACTCAACAGACACCTCGGTTAGATCCGTTAGTATAATAATGCAAATCACTACTCTAAGTACTGTTGCAAACCAATTGATATTTTATTTTTGCATTGTAGCTACTGTATTATAACTTTTCCATGGCTTATACCACCGATAAAAATCGATAGTTTCATCAAAACAAGCAAAACAATGCATCAAAAACAGAATCTGTCTTAAACAGGACAGTGTGTAGCAATCTGAACACCTACCATACTTCTGGTACTCCAAAAATTCTGAAAAATTAGGAAAAAATAAACAATTTGTATAGCAAGACTGTGCAAAATGTTTCAGAAACTTTCGACATTCTAGTAAAAAAATGTAAAATCGTGCACTACAGCCAAAGTTTCTATTTTTGCACCGCACATACCAACAAGCAATCTAATCATCCTAAAGGCAAATCTTGGCACATTATTTTTATAATACAATGGATTTGTACAAGGGGATAATTATTTTTGTTGAAAATTTTCTGTAATTAAGATTCACAAAGTTTCCATGGGCATGAGCAAAGTTCAAGGCTAGCTCCCACTTTCACAATGCTCGTCCCTCTCACTTTCACTTTTCTTTTTGTGAAGTTTTAAGTTCCCCTCTATATTTTTTTGTTTTTAAACTTTATAAAAGCACTCAACAGAAATAAATGACTCTCTAAAACTTCCGGGTTGTCTCCCTGGCAGCACTTTCTTTATAGCCATTAAGCTAGGCATAAAGTGCTCAAGTAATGAATCCACCTGGATCCCAAGGTATATCAAAGCTAATTTTAATTAACAATGATTTGACATTTAGTAGTGAGCACAAAGCGACATATATCATGCAATGACGAAGTCTAACTCTCTTCCTATGCATCGGCATGTCATACAAGAACAATTCATGCACATTAAGTAAAGGCCAATACATAGCATAAGCAGATTCTTGCAATTTTATCGTGTTGGAAACATAGAAAGGTGGAGATATAGTTCCTCTCTCATAATAATTGCAAGTAGGAGCAGCAGGCACATGCATATTATATTCATCAAAATCATCGTGTGTAGTAGCAAAACGCAACCCATCAATATAATCCTTAATAAGAGCAAACTTCTCCGATATAGTGTAGTTTGGAGAATTCAAAAAGATAATAGGACTATCATGTGTGGGTGCAATAGCAACAATTTCATTCTTAACATAAGGAACTATAGCAAGTTCATCTCCATAAGCATAATTCATATTGGCATCTTGTCCACAAGCATAGCAAGCACCATCAAAAAGGGATATTTCAAAAGAATCAACGGGATCATAGCAATTATCATAGCATTCATCCTTCGGTAAGCATGAAGGGAAATTAAATAATGTATGAGTTGAAGGGTTACTCTCATTGGAAGGTGGGCACGGGTAGCTAATCCTCTCTTCCTCCTTTTGTTCTTCGCTCTCCTCATCGTCTTTTTCATCCAATGAGCTCACAGTTTCATCAATTTCTTCTTCCATAGACTCCTGCAAAATATTAGTCTCTTCTTGGACAGCGGAGCCTTTCTCAATAAATATATCAATATCAAAATTGTATTTATAATTATCATAGCAATATTTAAGGATAGCAAAATTTTCAGGTCTATAAACTGAATCATCAAAATCTTCAAACTTTTCAAACAAAGATTCAATTTCATAAGCACCCTTAAAAGCAACAAATTCTTCTTTTCGTTCCACATCATAATAATCATATCTACCATTGGCATAAGAAGCCAAGGTTTCATTATCATTAAATTTGCATGTAAAGGGAAGGTGTGGAGCGTTCATCCTAGAGCAACAAGTATAATCATATCTCTGGCATAAATTCCAAGCATACCAATGCAACATATCAATTTGATCCCATAATAATTTCCCTTTTTGTGTCAAATGATAATCCCTAAAGTATTCATGTTGATCCAACGTGTCTCCCATTATCAAGTTGAATGGGGTTTTCTCAGGATTATCGAAGTAGTGCATAATATTTTTCACATAACGAGAATCGAGGGTTTTAGGAGCTTCCCCATCTCCATGAGTAGCAAGTACAACTAATTTTTTTGGTGTTTCGTGTTCCATATCCATAACTAAAGATAGAGAACAACATAGAACTGGAAATAAAAACTACTTAGTGATAAAGCAAACAAGCACACACGAGAATATTCACCCCACGCTATTGCTCCCCGGCAACAGCGCCAGAAAAGGTCTTGATAACCCACAAGTATAGGGGATCGTTTGTAGCCTTCTTCGATAAATAAGAGTGTCAAACCCAACGAGGAGCTAAAGGTTGAACAAATATTCCCTCAAGTTCTATCGACCACCGATACAACTCTACGCACACTTGACGTTTGCTTTACCTAAAACAGGTATGAAACTATTTTGCAAGAATAAAACTATGAGTACTTTGCGAGAATAAAACTATGAATAAATTGCAAGGCAATAAAAGAAGATAGCTTTTGTCAACAAGAAAGTCATTTGTCCCTAGGGAATCGATAACAAGTACCGGTAATCATTCTTGTAATTTTACATGAGGGAGAGGCATGAGCTAACATACTTTCTCTACTTGGATCATATGCACTTATGATTGGACCCCTAGCAAGCATCCACAACTACTAAAGATCATTAAGGTCGTGAAACCCAACCATAGCATTAAGTATCAAGTCCTCTTTACTCCCATACGCCATAACCCACTTATCCGTGTTTAGGCTGCTGTCACCCCCGCAACACCGACAATAAGCAAACCATGAACATATTGCAACACCCTACAGCGGGGGCCTGATACGTCCATTTTGCATCATGTTTACCTACTGTCATTTATAATGTTTTTATGCATAATAATGCTTTTTGGAGTAATTCTAATGCATTTTCTCTCATAATATGCAAGGTATACACAAAGAGGGAGAATTCCGGCAGCTGGAAATCTAGACCTGAAAAAGCTACGTCAGGCTACCTATTCTGCACAACTCCAAATGAGCTGAAACTTCACGAGGATTTTTTATGGAATAAATAAGAAATATTGGAGCAAATAACTACCGAAGGGGGGCCACCTGGTGAGCACAAGACACCAGGGCGTGCCAGGCCCCCCAGGCGCGCCCTGGTGGGTTGTGCTCAGCTCAGCCCACCTCCGATGCCCATCTTCTGGTATATAAGTCATTTTGACCTAGAAAAAATCAGGAGAGGACTTTCAGGATGAAGCGCCGCCATCTCGAGGTGGAACTTGTGCAGGAGCACTTTTGCCCTCCGGTGGAGCGATTCCGCCGGGAAAACTTCCCTCCCGGAGGGGAAATCATCGTCATCATCATCACCAACAACTCTCCAATCTTGGGGAGGGTAATCTCCATCAACATCTTCAACAACACCATCTCCTCTCAAACTCTAGTTCATCTCTTGTGTTCAATCTTGGTACCGGAACAATAGATTGGTGCTTGTGGGTGACTAGTAGTGTTGATTACATCTTGTAGTTGATTACTATATGGTTTACTTGGTGGAAGATTATATGTTCAGATCCATTATGCTATTTAATACCCCTCTGTTCTTGAGCATGACTATCATTTGTGAGTAGTTACTTTTGTTCTTGAGGTCACGGGAGAAATCATGTTGCAAGTAATCATGTGAACTTGATATGTGTTCGATATTTTGATGATATATATGTTGTGATTCCCTTAGTGGTGTCATGTGAACGTCGACTACATGACACTTCACCATATTTGGGCCTAAGGGAATGCATTGTGGAGTAGTTATTAGATGATGGGTTGCAAGAGTGACAGAAGCTTAAACCCTAGTTTATGCGCTATTCCGTAAGGGACCGATTGGATCCAAAAGTTTAATGCTATGGTTAGAATTTATTCTTAATACTTTTCTCGTAGTTGCGGATGCTTGCGAGGGGGTTAATCATAAGTAGGAGGTTTGTTCAAGTAAGAACAACACCTAAGCACCGGTCCACCCACATACCAAATTATCAAAGTAGCAAACACGAATCGAACCAACATGATGAAAGTGACTAGATGAAATTCCCGTGTACCCTCAAGAACACTTTGTTTATCATAAGAGACTGTTTTGGACTGTCCTTTGCCTCAAAAGGATTGGGCTACCTTGCTGCACTTTTGTTACTACTACTGTTACTTGCTCGTTATAAATTATCTAGCTATCAAACTACTCTGTTACTTACAATTTCAGCACTTGCAGACGGTACCTTGCTGAAAACCACTTGTCATTTCCTTCTGCTCCTCGTTGGGTTCGACACTCCTACTTATCAAAAAGGCTACAATTGATCACATATACTTGTGGGTCATCAGGGCCCCTTCGTTTGCGCGACACGGAGGGCATCGTAGGACAGCACCATAAATAAAATATACAATCATACCAACCAAGATCACGATTAACCCACAGGACAAAACGGGTCTACTCAAACATCATAGGATAACCATAGATCATTGGGAAATAATATATGGAGTTGAGAACCATGTTTAAGTAGAGATTACAGTGGGGAGAAGAGGTGTTACACCGCTGCATAGAGGGGGAGAAAGTTGGTGTAGACGGTAGCAAGATTGTTGATGTAGATCGCCGTCACGATCCTATCCCCGGCGGCACTCCGGCGCCACCGGGAGAGAGGGGGAGAGAGCCCCCCTCCTTCTTCTTCTTCCTTGGCTCCCCCCTAGATGGGAGGAGAGTTCCCCCTCTGGTCCATGGCCTCCATGGCGGCGGAGGGGTGGGAGCCCCTCCGAGATTGGATCTCCCTCTCCGTTCTCTTTTGTTTCGCGTTCCCCAGATCTGGCCGAAAACCATTTCTTATATTCCCGGAGATCCGTAACTCCAATTGCACTGAGATTTTAACACGATTTTTTTTTGGATATAAGCTTTCTTGCGTCCGAAGTAGAGCTCCAACTGAGATCCGAGGAGAGCACAACCCACCATGGCGCGCCTGGCCCCTAGGGCATGCCCTGGTGTCTTGTGGGGGCTGTGGGCCCCCGTTTGCGTTGATTCCAAGTCCTTAAAATCACATATAATCCAAAATAATTCTCCGTAAATTTTTATCGCGTTTGGACTTCGTTTGATATGGATTTTCTGCGAAACAAAAAACATGCAACAAACAGGAACTGGCACTAGGCACTAAATCAATAGGTTAGTCAAATAAATCATATAAAATGTTACCAAAAATATGTGAAAGTTGTATAATATTGGCATGAAACAATCAAAAATTATAGATACGATGGAGAAATATCAGACACCAATCCGTCGCTGTAAAGACCATTAAATATAGGCGTTACCAGTAACGCTCGCACCTTTTACTGTCTCATTGAACCCTTGCGTAACAGAGGTAGATGAGGGGTCAGCAGACTCTATATAAGCCACCCCTCCACTCCTTCACAAGGGTTCGCACCCCCTGTAACTCAACACTCCATACAACAAAGCTCCCGCAGCACCGAGACGTAGGGCTATTACCTCCTCCGAGAGGGGCCTGAACTTGTAAATCCGAGTGTACAACTTCGCCGTAGCTAGGCTCTGCCCTCTCCTACGTACCCCTAATCTCTACTGCCAGATCTGTTCCCACGACAGTTGGTGCCCATCGTGGGGCAGGCGTCTAAGCGACTTTCGGCGAGGTTGCGTTCTTCGAACTCCTTCGACATGGTTTTCGGCGATGGACTGCCTCTGGGTCGCGAGATCCGTCTCGGCGCACTCAGTTTCGTCGCCGATGATTCGGCCTGGCTCCAAGAAGCCCCCCTTGACGTCGAGGCACTCCCTATTTGCGGGGCGGCGCACTTCCGTGGCGTCTTCCCTCCCCCCTGCTCGCCGTCGCAAGTGATCCGATCGCTCGCGTCTCCAGCAGTGGGTGAAGCACGCGGTGGCTCGTTAGTCGTCCGTTCCTCAGATCGCGGCGATTGAGCCCGACGAGTCCCTTTACGGCTTGTTCGATCTATCGTCTGCTCACTCGGATACGCTTTCCGAGTGCGAAAGCAATGACCCGGCGGTGGAAGTCCTCATGATTGGCTCCCAGCGTAGCCCACCCAGATTTCCCCGCGGCGGAGGTGAAAGTGGTGGTCCGTCGCACACCAACGACGAGTACTACCCACAGGCCCTCACTGCGGAACAGAGAGAAGAGCTGCAGCGCAGGAACGAGCAGGTCCTCCAGACCCCCATTGCTGGGGAGACTGCCGAGGCCCAGCCTTGGAAGCCATGCGCATAGCCACTTTGGCTGAACGCGCGCGTCTGGAGGATCTTCAGAAGTCACTTGATGATCGCGCTCGCAGGCAACCCCCAAGTTCCAATCGGCGGCAGCGGCAGTTATTTCTGAGTGGACCGCAAGGCGAGTTTGAGGTATTCCGCACTCCGATTCAGAATGTTGCTGCTGCGGCATGCATTGCAGATTCCATCCAACCATCCCGGTCTGAAGCCGGAGAAGGACTACGGCAAATCCGAGCGTTGCTCAGGGCGGCTGGCGAACAGAAGTCGGCTGTTTCCCAGTCGCGCAACAGAATCCATAGCAGGTCAGTGAGGGCGGATACAGTTCAGTCGGCACACAGTCCAAGATCGCCTCCGCGGCGTGAAGGTCGTGGTTATCGCCAAGATCAGTACCTGGATCAAGGCCATGGTCAGTTCGCTCCTCGACATCACCGTGATGACCGCCGTCGAGTGCCATCGCCTCTCCCGAGAGGTGGTTCGTACGCGCCCCGGCAGTACGACGACAGGCGTCCATACAGCAACGAGCGGAGGGAGCCAATCGATCCCAGAGATCCGAGGTTCAACGCCAGGTCAATCATTGTGCAAGGTTTAGTCGACAGAGGTAGAGCTCGCCGTGAAAGCATGGACAGGGATCGCCCGAGTGGAAGCGGCGTGTTTGTTTCTGGGCCCGAATGTTTCAGCAGGGCCATATGAGCCGCTGAGATACCACCCAATTTCAGATTGGCCACGGGCATGAACAAATTCACTGGTGAGTCGAAGCCAGACATGTGGTTGGAAGATTACCGAGTGGCTATACAGATTGGTGGAGGCAATGATGATGTTGCTATGAAACATCTGCCCTTGATGCTAGAAGGATCGGCCCGGGCGTGGTTGAACCAGTTGGCTCCTGCCAGCATTCACTGCTGGGAAGACTTGGCCCGAGTGTTTATTAAAACATTCGAGGGCACTTGGAAGTGACCTGCTGGACTGACTGAATTGCAGCATTGCGTCCAGAAGCCGAATGAAACTTTGAGAGAGTACATACAGCGTTGGACCACACTTCACCATGTGGTGGAGAATGTTACGGAGCATTAAGCAGTCTGTGCTTTCAAAGAATGTGTCTGATACAGAGAGCTCAACCTGAAATTTGGGCGGTCTGGGGCCCTATCCATGAACCGAATGATGGAAATTGCCACTCGGTATGCGAATGGCAAAGAAGAGGACCGCCTCCATAGTGGCAAAGGAAAGGCGGGAATCCCAGTCGAAAACAGAAGCGCAAAGCTGAGGCCACTGGTCAAGCAGAAGCAGTAGTAGTAGCTGCTCAAGGCAAGTTCAAAGGGAAGGCCAAAGAGCAGTGGGTTCCTAAGAAGAAGAGAGACCAGTCGGGCCAGGACGTCCTGGATCTACCGTGTGCCATTCACACGAAGAAAGATGAAGAGGGTAACCTGATTTTACCCAAGCATACCACTCGACAGTGCAGACTCCTTATTCAGCAGCTCCATGAAGGTCAGCCGAGTGAAAAGGGCTCTCACAAAGATGATGATGAAGAAAAGGCAGAAGATTACCCGAAGGTCAATGCCACTCTGGTGATTTTTGCTGACGTTGAGAGCAAAAGTCGACTGAAAGTCATCAACCATGAGGTGAACATGGTTGCTCCGGCGACTACAACATACCTCAAGTGGTCAAAGACTCCCATTACCTTCAACCAGTCGGACCACCCAGCTCATGTTGCTACCCCTGGGCGGCAAGCACTGGTAGTGGATCTAGTCGTAGGAGGCACTCGGTTGCGCAAAGTTCTTATGGATGGCGGCAGTGGTTTGAACATTCTCTATGCTGAAACCCTCCAGGGGATGGGCATTCCGACGTCCCGACTCAGTGAAAGCAACATGCAGTTTCACGGAGTCATCCCAGGGAAAAAGGCAAAGTCACTCGGTCAGATTGCTTTGGATGTGGTTTTTGGTGACTCGAAGAATTTTCAGAAGGAAAAGTTGACGTTTGAAGTGGTGGATTTTCACAGTGCCTATCATGCTATTCTGGGTCGGCCAGCTTATGGTCGCTTCATGGCCCGTCCATGTTACATGTACCTTAAGTTGAAGATGCCCGGACCCAAGGGCATGATCACCATCACAAGGAATAGGCAGAGAGCAGAGGAATGTCTTCAGCGGGGATCCAAATTTGCTGATGAGCAGATGGCAGTAGTGGAATTGGAAGAATACAAGAAGAACGCCGATCCGAGTGATTTGCTCCGCTCTAAGAAGCCAGCTTCGGAGTCCGCTTTTCAGTCGGCAGGAGAAACCAAACAAGTTCACATTCACCCGGAAGATCCCACAGCCGCTCCAACCAATATCTCAATGACACTCGACAGCAAATAGGAAGTCGCGCTCATCCAGTTCCTCCGTGAGAACTGGGACATCTTTGCATGGAAACCATCCGACATGCCAGGTGTACCCAGGGGACTGGCTGAGCACCATTTGATAGTCGACTCGAAGGCCAAACCTGTCAAAGAGCATCTCCGCCGCTCTGCTGCGGAGAAGAGGAAGGCGATTGGTGAAGAAGTGGCTCGGCTCCTGGCGGCCGAGTTCATACGTGAGATATACCACTCCGAGTGGCTCGCCAACGTCATCATGGTCCCCAAGAAGGACAAGTCACTCCGTATGTGCATCAATTTCAAGCATATCAATCGGGCCTGCCCGAAAGATCATTTTCCGCTCCCTCGCATTGACTAGATTGTGGATTCCACTGCAGGATGTGAGCGTTTGTCTTTCCTTGATGCGTATTCCGGATACCATCAAATCCGACTGTATGGGCCGGATGAAATAAAAACTGCCTTCATCACCCCTTTCGGATGTTTTTGCTATGTCATCATGCCATTCGGTCTCAAAAATGTTGGTGCCACATTCATGCGCATGATTCAAAAGTGTCTGCTCACTCAGATCAGTCGGAATGTCGAGGCTTACATGGATGATATCTTGGTCAAGTCACGCAAAGGTTCCGACCTGCTGACTGATCTTGCTGAAACCTTTGCCAACCTGAGAAGGTACGACATCAAGCTGAACCCGCCCAAGTGCACCTTCGGAGTGCCTGGAGGCAAGTTACTTGGTTTCCTCATTTCCGAACAAGGGATAGATGCCAATCCCGAGAAGATCGGCGCTATTGTCCGAATGAAACGCCCTGAGCGTGTGCATGACGTCCAGAAGCTCACAGGTTGTCTCGCAGCATTGAGTCGGTTCATTTCTCGTCTCGGTGAAAAAGCACTGCCTCTTTACCGATTGATGAAGAAGTCCGATAAGTTCGGGTGGACTCCCGAAGCTGAAGCAGCGTTTGTTGAGCTCAAAGCTCTACTCTCCACCAAGCCGGTGCTTGCTGCTCCGAACGGCAAAGAACCTCTGCTTTTGTACATAGTAGCCACTGGCCAAGTTGTTAGTACGGTCCTCACAGTGGAACGAGAGGAAGAGGGCAAGGTCTATAAGGTTCAGTGTCCAGTATATTACATTTCTGAAGTCTTGACTCCGTCTAAGTAGAGGTATCCTCACTATCAGAAGCTTGTCTATGGCATTTACCTGATAGCGAAGAAAGTTGCACATTATTTCCAAGAACACTCGGTCTCAGTCGTCAGTGATGCCCGCTGTCTGAAATCATGAACAATCAGGACGCAACTGGTTGAGTGGATAAATGGGCCATCAAGCTCCTCCCTTTTGACATCAAATTTGAAGAGAAGAAGGCGATCAAGTCTCAAGCACTCGCAGATTTCTTGGCCGAGTGGATAGAACAGCAACAGCCGACTCAGATTCACTCGGAGCAGTGGACTATGTTTTTCGATGGATCTAAAATGCTGAATGGTTCCGGTGCTGGAGTGGTCCTGGTGTCTCCAAGAGGTGATCGACTCAGTTATGTCCTCCAGATTCACTTTGATTCCTCCAATAACAAGGCCGAGTACGAAGCACTCCTCTATGGGTTGCGTATGGCCATCTCACTCGGCGTCCGTCGCCTGATGGTCTACGCTGACTCGGATTTGGTGGTCAATCAAGTGATGAAGGAGTGGGACGTCAGAAACCCTGCTATGAGAGGATATTGCAATGCAGTGAGGAAGCTAGAGAAAAAGTTCGAGGGTTTGGAGCTTCACCACATTACCTGAATCAAAAATCAAGCAGCCGACGATCTGGCAAAAATCGGTTCACTCGAAAGCCTATCCCCAGCAATGTGTTTCTTGAGCACCTCCATTCCCCATCAGTGCAGGAGGATCCTTTCACTGAAGAGCCTCCCCAAGCGATAAGTCCTACTGATCTGACTAAAATCGAGATCCCTGCAGTCATTGACTTAGTTATGGAGGTTCTAGTAATTACCCCCGACTGGACGGTGCCATACATTGCATATTTGCTCAGGCAAGAACTCCCAAAGGATGAAGTCGAAGCACGTTAGATTGTCCGCAGATCCAAAGCTTTCACAGTGATAGATGGACAGCTTTACAGAGAGAGTGTCACTGGCGTAGCACAACGATGTATTTCTCCAGAAGAAGGTCGACTGGTCTTAGAAGAGATCCACTCGGGGACCTGTGGTCACCACGCGTCCTCTCGGACAATTGTGGCCAAAGAATACCGAGCTGGATTTTACTGGCCGCGTGCCAATGAAGTTGCTAAGGAGATCGTTCAGCGCTGCGAAGGATGCCAGTTCTATGCGAACATGTCCCATAAACCCGCATCCGCCTTGAAGACCATTCCACTCGTCTAGCCGTTCGCCGTATGGGGTTTGGACATGGTTGGACCACTCAGGACAGGCAGGAGTGGCTTCACTCATCTACTCGTGGCAGTCGACAAATTTACCCAGTAGATAGAAGCCAAGCCAATCAAGAAGGTAGATTCACGTACAGCCAATCAAGTTCGTGAAGGAGTTGATATTCCGATATGGAGTCCCACATAGCATTATCACAGACAACGGCTCAAACTTCGATTCGGAAGAATTCCGAGAGTTCTACGCTTCCCAAAGCACTTGGGTGGATTACGCATCCGTTGCGCACTACAGTCGAATGGCCAAGCTGAGAGGGCGAATGGTCTGATCCTTCAGGGATTGAAGCCACGACTCATCCGTGACCTCGAGCATGCAGCTGGAGGCTAGGTGACCGAACTGCCGTCTGTCCTGTGGGGTTTAAGGATGACTCCTAACCGGTCCACTGACCGCACTCCTTTCTTCATGGTGTATGGAGCCGAAGCCGTGCTGCCAAGCGATCTCTTCCACAATTCACACGGAGTGGAACTCTACTCTGAAGCTGAGGCGGAGCAGGCACGGCAGGATGTCGTCAATCTTTTGGAAGAAGAACGAGAGATGGCCCAGATTCGGTTGACTGTTTATCAGCAGGATCTTCGTCGATTCCATGCCAGAAACATCAGAGGTCGAGCGTTTCAAGAAGGAGATCTCGTGCTCCGAGTGGATCAGCAGCGACCACACAAACTCACCCCCGCGTGGGAAGGTCCCTTCATCGTCACCAAGGTGTTACATAACGGGGCCTACCACCTCTACAACCTCGCGAAGAAGATTGACGAGCCGCGTGCCTGGAACGCAGATCTTCTTCGTCGATTCTACACTTAACATTTGGATTGTCGAGATGTAATAAGAGTACTTTTAGATTGTTTATCAAAGGCATGACTCCTGCAGTCCTATGATGATTTCCCTCGCATAAGCGCATGTTCAAAACCCCCAGTGGGTGGCTTAGCCGCGAGCCAGTCCTCGCCTAAGTTAAAAAAACTACTCCGAGTGAGAGCATCCCTCCCACTCGGGGGCTTAGCCATGAGCCAGCCCTCGCCTAAGTTAAAAAAACTACTCTGAGTGAGAGCATCCCTCCCACTCGGGGGCTTAGCCGTGAGCCAGTCCTCGCCTAAGTTAAAAAACTACTCCGAGTGAGAGCATCCCTCCCACTCGGGGGCTTATCCGTGAGCCAGTCCTCGCCTAAGTTAAAAAAACTACTATGAGTGAGAGCATCCCTCCCACTCGGGGGCTTTCCGCGAGCCAGTCCTCGCCTAAGTTAAAAAAACTACTCTGAGTGAGAGCATCCCTCCCACTCGGGGGCTTAGCCGCGAGCCAGTCCTCGCCTAAGTTAAAACTACTCGAGTGAGAGCATCCCTCCCACTCGGGCTTAGCCGCGAGCCAGTCCTCGCCTAAGTTAAAAAAACTACTCCGAGTGAGAGCATCCCTCCACTCGGGGGCTTAGCCGCGAGCCAGTCCTCGCCTAAGTTAAAAAACTACTCCGAGTAAGAGCATCCCTCCCACTCGGAGGCTTAGCCACGAGCCAGTCCTCGCCTAAGTTAAAAAAACTACTCCGAGTGAGAGCATCCCTCCCACTCGGGGCCTTAGCCGCGAGCCAGTCCTTGCCTAAGTTAAAAAAACTACTCCGAGTGAGAGCATCCCTCCCACTTGGGGGCTTAGCCGCGAGCCAGTCCTCGCCTAAGTTAAAAACCTACTCCGAGTGAGAGCATCCCTCTCACTCGGGGGCTTAGCCGCGAGCCAGCCCTCGCCTAAGTTAAAAATCTACTCCGAGTGAGAGCATCCCTCCCACTTGGGGGCTTAGCCGCGAGCCAGCCCTCGCCTAAGTTAAAAATCTACTCCAAGTGAGAGCATCCCTCCCACTCGGGGGCTTAGCCACGAGCCAGCCCTCACCTAAGTTAAAAATCTACTCCGAGTGAGAGCATCCCTCTCACTTGGGGGCTTAGCTGCGAGCCAGTCCTCGCCTAAGCTTAAAAATTTGTTCACTCGGAAAATGTAGTAAGCTGGAAAACAACAGTTCAGATAAATTCGCTACCTCAAGTTCGGAAACGTAGGCAAAAGTACTCGGGCAGAAAGCCCGAACGAGTTTAACGGTTACAAAATCACTCGGAATACTAAGCCAAATAAGTTCCGACTGGAAGATAAAGTTTTCTTTCAAGCACCGGTGGGACTCGCAGGCTCGACGAAGATGTCCAGGTCTATGCCATCTGCAATCTGAGTCGCTGCCTCAATGAAAGTCTCCATGAAAGCTTGAAATTGGAGCTTCTTTGTGTTAGCCACCTGGAGAGCTTTCAATTTTTCTTACTTGGCATCCTTGCAGTGGACGCGGACAAGGGAAAGTTCCACATCGGCCCCGCAGCGAGTGGTAGACTTCTTCCATGCTTGCACTGGACTAGGGATTTCATTGAGTCGAGTCATCATTGACTCGAGATCATTCAGGAGTGTATCCTCAGGCCACAGTTCTTTATCTATCTTCGCCAGTGCGGCCTCCAAAAGATCCTTTTCCCTTGCCGCGCATCGACTAGGTTGTGGACTCCACTGCTGGTTGTGACCTACTGTCGTTCCTTGATGCCTACTCAGGGTATCATCAGATCTTCATGGCAAAAGAAGATGAAGAAAAGACCGCATTTATCACCCCATGTGGTACGTATTGTTTTATACGAATGCCTTTCGGGTTGAAAAGTGCTGGGTCTACATTTGCGAGAGCGGTCCAAATTGGTTTTGAGCCTCAGCTCCATAGAAACATGGAGGCATACATGGATGACATAGTGGTCAAAACCAAGGACAAAGCGACGCTCATACAAGATCTAGAAGAAACATTTGCAAATCTGCGCAAGATCAATTTAAAGCTCAATCCTGAGAAGTGCGTGTTTGGTGTTCCTTCCGGCAAGCTTCTCGGGTTCTTTGTATCTCAGCGAGGGATCGAAGCGAACCCCGACAAGATCAAAGCTATTGAGCAGATTGAAGCGCCAAGACGCGTCAAGGATGTACATCGTCTTGCCGGCTGCGTTGCTGCCCTAAGCAGGTTTATCTCCAAATCTGCTGAGCGCGCCCTGCCCTTTTTCAAAATTTTGAAGAAGGCAGGTCCAATGAAATGGACTCCGGAAGCGGAGGCTGCGCTGCAAGATTTGAAGGAATACCTTTCTTCTCCGCCGACACTAGTCGCGCCTAGGCCACAAGAGTCGTTGCTGCTGTACCTGGCAGCGACAAATCAAGTGGTTAGTGGTGCGTTAGTGGAACAGAGAGAAGCTGATGAGGAGGTAACAACAGCGGCAGGACTGCCAAGTGACGCGGCAGGATCTTCCCCGACAGGAATTGGTCCCGGCAAGACAGGATCTGCGCAGTTAGAAGAACCAGTGCAAAAGAAAAAGATGGTGCAGCGCCCAGTTTATTTTGTTAGCTCCCTTTTGCAAGGAGCTAGGTCAAGATACTCTGGTGTGCAGAAGTTGCTCTTCGGCCTCCTTATGGCCTCGAGGAAGCTGCGCCATTATTTTCAAGCGCATGAAATCACCGTCATCACTCGCTTCCCGTTGCAACGGATTTTGCGAAATCCGGAGGCAACCGGCAGGATCGTGGAGTGGGCGCTGGAATTGTCAAGCTTTGGTCTCAAGTTTGAAAGTACTTCGACAATTTAGAGTAGGGCCTTGGCAGAGTTCATTGCGGAATGGACCCCAATGCCAGATGAAGAGGTTCAAGAAATGACTCTCCCCGACAAGGAAATTGATCAAGAATGGGTTATGTACTTTGACGGGGCTTTCTCGCTGCAAGGCGCCGGTGCTCGCGTGCTGCTTGTCGCACCCACCGGAGAGCACCTCAAGTATGTAATCCAGATGCATTTCCCCCGGGAGAGTTCGACAAACAACACTGCGGAGTACGAGGGGCTGCTTGCCGGTCTTAGGATCACGGCAGACCTTGGTATCAAGAAGCTCGTCATCAGAGGCGATTCGCAGCTTGTTGTCAGGCAAGTTAACAAGAATTATCAGAGTCCATTGATGCAAGCTTACGTGGATGAAGTGAGAAAAATGGAAGAGCGCTTTGATGGTCTGCAAATGAAGCACATTCCTCGTGCCGAAAATAGTATTGCTGACGACCTGTCCAAGCGCGCTGCCCTCAAGTTGAATGTGGAACCAGGAACTTCTGTGCTCCATTTGACTCAACCATCTGTGGCACCATCAATGAGGCAAGAAAAGAGAAGAAGGTTGAATTCTGGATAGTACTTTTAGGCAGAGCTCCCTGGAGCCACCGGCAAGGAACTTGCTGGGATCAGCGACAAGCCTGCCGGGGAACGATAGGCTCTGGCGGAACCTCACGCTTTCGTTGTCGAGACAAATGTTCCCCCGGTGGAAGAGATGCCTTTAGTCCTAGCTGTCAAACCCCAGGCTCCAGCATGGGCACAACACATTGTCCATTTCCTTCAGATAGGAGAACTCCCTGAGGAGCAGGAAGAAGCGGAAAAAGTAGCCCATCAGTCTACTATGTACCAGTTCGTCGATGACGTCCTATACAGAAAGAGACCAAACGGCGTGAAATTGAAGTGCATTCCTCGGGAGGATGGACTAGAGCTGTTGGCAGAGATACATGGAGGCATATGTGGCTCTCACATAGGGTCAAGAGTGCTTGTCAGAAAGGCATTCCGACAAGGTTTCTTTTGGCCCATCGCTCTCCAGGATGCAACTGCACTAATAACCAAGTGTGAAGCGTGCCAGTTTCATTCGAAGAAATCACATCAGCCAGCTCAAGCTCTTCAGACGATTCCTCTCTCCTGGCCATTTTCGGTCTGGGGGCTTGACATACTAGGCCCCTTCCCCCGTGCTACCGGGGGCTTTGAGTACTTGTGACCAAAACCTTTGACAAGCTGAGAAAGTGCAGAAGACGCTGGATTGATGAGTTGCTGGCGGTTCTTTGGTCAATCAGAACAACACCAAATTGAGCCACCGGCCAGACGCCCTTCGCTCTGGTCTACGAAGCGGAAGCAGTTCTCCCCACGGAACTATTTTACGGATCACCTCGAGTGCTCGCTTATGATGAGCTTGAGCAAGAGCAACTGTGACAAGATGACGCTGTGCTCCTTGAGGAGAATCGTCTTCAGGCTGCTGTGCGAGCTGCACGCTACCAGCAAGCCTTGCGCTGCTACCATAGCCGCAAAGTTCATGCCCGAAGTCTTGAGGAAGGCGACCTTGTTCTTCGACGGATTCAGTCCGCCAAGAATTCAAACAAGTTGACACCGAAGTGGGAAGGCCCTTATCGGGTAGTACGAGTCACCAGGCCCGGCGTTGTCCGCCTGGAGACCGAAGATGGCGTTCTAGTGAGCAACTCCTGGAATATCGAGCATCTTCGCAAATTCTACCCATAAGGCGCGGTTGCCGGGGGCCCCCGGCAACCACCTTTTTGTACAAGTCTTGCCGGCAAGGCATGTAATCCTTTGTACAAAGCTAGGCGCAGACCCTGTGCCCAGATGACTAAGTTTAAGTGTTGTGCATTTCCTTATCGATTTCCATGTTTATATATATATATATGCATGCTTGTCTAAGATGTTGTATGACACTTGTTCCTGGTAAGTATTAATGAACCGCCAAGGTTCCATATCTTTATTTTCTCTTCTTTCTTTTTCTCAAAAGATAGAAGGATTCCTCGCACGCATGTTTGCCGGGGGGGAAGGAAGATATGGGTACCAGTGGGCGACGATCAGAATTGACGTCTTACCGGAGGAAGTACAGCAACAGAAAGCTAAGTTATAAAACTTTAAGCAACTTTCTTTTATTATGAAGTTATTTTCCTTAGACGATTTCGACTTTTGTATGGAAAACCTGCACACGAAGGAACCCTTGTCGTAATTGATTGCGCCCTTATTTTGTTTCGAGTCCGCTCAACAATTTAAGTGGCAGCACTGAGAACGCCAAGGTGTCTTGCCGGCCGCTGCACCTCCAGCAGGCTGCTGAAGTCCCGCACCCAGCGCTCGCGGCAGGTTGCGCGCCGGCAAGTTTTCAGTAAGCGTAGGGTGTACTCCGTACATGAAGAAATCAGACAAGGGAAATAGCATGCATATACCCAAACATACGCAAGTTATATTACATCAATAAGTTGCCGCAGTTCTAACACAAGACTTGATTGTCTTTTGGCATGGAATGGTGGCGACAAGGAAAAATGAGGCGGCTAGTCCCTGCGTTGGCCCTCGACCCTCTTGATAGAATCTACCTTCTCAAGGATGGGCGCGACAAGCTCCTCAAGTGCCTTGAGATCTGCATCCTTCGGCAAGCGATCGAGCACGTTGGTGAGATCAACGCCAGGGTTCTTATGCACCACCTTGACGAGTACCTTGCGGAGGACGGCCTGGCAAAGTTTGCGGGATTCATTGGCCAGTTGGGTCGCTCGGTTGGACTGTAGCAGCTTCAAAGGGTCAATGATGCTTTCGAAGAACATGGTCAACCTGGCGCTCGAAGATATGCTTTCTTCGGAGGAATACCTGAAGTTTTGCAAGCCATCCTGGCCCATGGTTGACAATTGTGATGTGAGCCTCTCCGCGGTGTCGACAAGGCGATCAGTCCAGATTTTCACACCCTTCTCATAGTCAATTTGGGCGGCGGCAGCGCTCTTAAGCAAGTTCTTCTCATCCTGAAGATCTTTGCTTAGGGCCTTCTCGCGGGCCCTGCCGTCCTTAAGAGACTTCTCCAGCGTGGTCAGCTTTAGCCTCAGATCGGCAATGGCATCGTTGGCTGAAGAGAGCTGCTTGGTCTTGTCGGACATGGCAACTTGCATCTCCGCCAGGCTGTGGAGAGTTTTCTCCCTGTCCCCCTTGAGCGTCGAGAGCTCCTTGCCGTGTTCTTCAAGATCCACCTCCAGCTTCTTCACTTTGTCGCTCAGCTCGTTCTTGGCGGCCTCTACAGCCTCGGCAGCATCGATGGCCTCCTTGAGCTTGCCGGCGTGATCTACAGTTAGAGCTTCGAGCGCCTCCTTGTGCTTTTGCTCCAGCTCCTGGATCTGCTGCACGACAAGCTTATCGATCTCCTCATCTTTTCCGCGAAGCTTGGCGGCGAGCGCTTGCTCACGTGCGGCAAGATCTTCCTCGTGGGCATCAAGCGCAATGCAACACTCCGTCAGGAGAGCATCTTCAGCGGTAGTTCTTTGTGCAGCTTCCTCTTGCGCCTTCTCCATGTCAGATTGTTTCAAGAGGAGCTCCGTCCAGCTTTGGCTCACTTGTTCCCGGCTGGCAGTCAACTCCTGAAGGGCCTCGGTGTACAAGATCTACATCTACTCAACGCGTTTTTGAAAACCTGCTTCGGCTGCTTCGACAACTGCAACTCTGGAATCTGCGTTCTCCTTTCGAGCACGGTGGAGTTCTTGGAGCTTGCGGAAATTTTTGCCCATGGCCTGAAGGAGCTGATCCTCTTCAGATTTGCCACTGCTGGCGCTTGGATCATCAACAATTTCGAGCCCGGCAGCGGCGATGATTTCTTCATCAAAGGTTTCCCCTTCAGACCGCGTTCCAATATTTGCCGTGCCCGGCAAGTTGATGAATAGGTTGTCGCCAACCTTGAGATATTTGCTCGATGAGGGAGCTTCGGATGTCGATGGTTGGTCCTCGACGTTCGTCTCGCCGGTGGCTGTAGGCTCTGTGGCCGATGTAGCGCCTGGCGCTCCTGCGGCAGGAATGCCGTCAGTGTGGTCATCAGTCTTCTCGCCGGCCCTCTCGGCAGATTCCTTGGCGGCTTCCTCGGCAACAGTTTCGCCGACCTCGACAGTGGCGTCTTTGGCGGCCTCGCTAGCGGCGATCCTGTCAGCTTCGGCGGCGGCGTCTCTGGCGGTCTCCTCGATGACAACGTCGACATCCATGTGTTCCATCACAGGGAATTCTGGAGGATGAAGGAAAGAAATAAAATAAGATCAAGATTGAAGTTCAAGAAGACAAAAGAAAGAGAGATAAAGAAAAGGATAGCAAGCGCTCTAAGGCAAACAGTTACCCGCGTCGAGTTGTTGAGAGGTGGCCTCGCCCCTCCCGGCAACGTTGGCTGCCGGAGAAATGTTGCCGGTATCCATGCGTACCGGCTCCTCCTCAACCAAGATAGGCTCGTCGGTGGTAACTCTTGCCGGGGATGCGCTTGTGGGCGACGTGGTTGACGAAGGCGGCACAACGGGGGCAGTTTCCGCCTCTCCCTGTTGCTATTCTTCTCCTGCAAGCCCGAAGATATCAGCGGCAAGGGTAGAAACATCAGCGCCCGCCAGCGGAAAACGAGTTGAGAACTCACGCTGGGGGCTGCGCTGGGGGCTGCGTTGAGGGCTGAGCCCCGGGCTAATGACGACAATTTCCGGCGCGCTCGTAGAGCCGGCCGGGGGCTCATCGCCCGTGGAAGGCCTCGACCTCTTTGCCACCCTTTCCGCCAAGGTTTCTGCATTGCTGCAGAGACAAGACGAAGCAAGGCTAAAAGATTATTCTGAAATTTGGGAGATAAAGGCTATGACACGATACTTACTCTTCCTCTTCTCGCTCTGGGCTGAAGCCGGAGATGTCGAAATCGACCTCCGTTGCAGTGTCCGTGTGAGGGGCGGAGGAGGGGTCCTGGGTCGCTTGGCTGTAGCAGGTGCAGGAGATCGGCGTGGTTCCGCCACTTCAGCCTCCGGTGCGGTTGTGTGAGACGCCCCTGCCACCCCAGTAGTTGCCGCAGGTGTGTGTCTCGCGCGCCGCGCAAGTTGCTGTCGAACTCCTTGCCGCGGCGCAGTCTTGCCGGCTGCCTCCTTGCCGGGAGCCTCGCTGCTCGAAGAGGGTTGGCTTGCCGGGATGCCAGAAGCGGCCTTTCGAAGAACGCGCTTGGTCTTCTTCGGAGCTGGGGGCTCCTCCTGCGGCCCTTCTTCGGCTACGTCTTCGTCGGACGAGCCCTCGGCGGCCGTGCTGCTCTGTTCCCCGGCAGCCTTAGCCTTCCCGGCAAGATTTTCTTCCATCACAACCTCCGCGTCGCTGGTTTCCCATTCTGTGAAACCGACACTGCCGGCCTCCGCGGCAAGATTCGCCTCTTCCACCCTAGTGGCAATATACGCCACTTCTTCGTCAGTGGTGGCGCGAATGAGGTCCGTCTCTTCCCGGATGGCCCTCTCTGACAAGTTGTCGAAGAACTTTTGTGCTTCCTCCTCGGTTGGCTCGGCCCAAGTCGCATCAAGACCATGGGCGTTGAATATTGGCATGATAGCGATGATTGACCCCAGGGCAGAGTTGTTGCACAAAGGGACAATTCTTGCCGGCAACCGGTGTTTGTCATCGCGCTGGAATAGTTTGTGGCGGAGAGCGCCGAGCTGCATGGCCATCAAATTGTTGTTCAATCCAGGGCGCAGCCTCATGATGGCCGCTGCGTTCTGGTACTCCCAAGCTGGTCTTCCCTTGCTCTGTAGGGCGGCGATGCGGCGGCGGAGGAAATCGAAGCCAATAATCTCCATTCTGAGCCCGGCAGCTTTCAGGCGAAGGATCCTGGTGGTGGCGATCATGAGCCTCTCATCCTCCGCAGTGAAATTGCTCCAGTCACTGCCGCGGACTGCCTTCTGTTGTCGAGGCAAACAGAACGGATGGGGATCTGCTTCCTTGATCCAGCACCACTCAGACTGCCATTGATCCCACTTCTCGCGGTAGACCCCATCTGGGTATATCTCCTTATTCCAAGCCCGTGTAATCCAGGCGATAGAACCGGAAAGGGCCTCCCCCTTTTGGATGCGAGGAATAAAGTAATGGCGGAAGAGGGCAGTGTTGGGAACTACTCCGGCAAAGTTTTCGCAAAGATGAGCAAAGACGGACATGCACATTACGGCGTTCGGCGTGAAATCAAGAAGATGGAAGCCATATGTGTACATAATGTCGTTGAAGAAGTCAGAGAATGGAGGACAGAGTCTGCAATAGAAATAAGTGGTGAAGAAGCGATATCTGTCAGGTCCGCTCTCGGAACAAGAACCTGGAATCACGCGAGTTGCGGGGTGAGCTTGCGTCTCCTTCACCCACATGCACTGGTACCGGTTCTTCAAGGCCCTCGCATTGAGCGTCGGAGTGAAGACGACGTACTTCTTCCGCATCTTCACCAGCTCGCTCTCCGGGACATCGGCCTTCGTCTCCTTGCTTTTGCCTTTGCCCTTGCTAGCCTTGGGTGGCATAGCGATTGCGAAGGTGGAAGCTGAGGATAGAGCGGGTGCGGAGGCGAAGAGCGGATAAGGAGAAGTCTGGCTTTCAGCTCAAGAAGGGGAAGATAATGGCGGAGTCCAGATTGAGAAGAAAAGGGGGTAAATAGGCTGCGCCTCTGCAGTTTCCCTTTTTTATGGGGAAGGAGCGAGGCTGCCTCTTCTACTCCCCAATGTAAATATGCCTCTGCAGACGCGTTGCAGCTGCAGCCTTTCGGCGCACGCTTCCCACGTCGCGCATTCAGCGCGCGTAGTGGGGGGGTACAGTAAGCGGGATATTTACGAGCAGTTAATCCCCTGCCACGCGTGCCTGTGCACTGTTTGGGCCTAGCCCAACAACGCCTCGCACTCGTGTGTGTCCTAAGCCCTGGGGCTCCTATCGGTGTACTAAGTATTGGGCCATTAGTACCCCGTACTTGTGCACGGGCAGTTGTAGCCATACCTACGGCCAGGCTTGTCGAGGAACAGTTGGAGGTTAATTCAAGTTATCAAAGAAACACCCAAGCCAAGGATCAGAGGATCAGCAGATAAGAAGAGCTGAAGACCGAAAGCCTGCCTCCCCGGCAAGATCTTGCTGGGGTGGCCTGCGAAGCCCGGCAAGATTCAGCGCCCGGCAAGATTTCGCGCCCGGCAAGATTCAGCGTCCGGCAAGGTTCTGCCACTGTGCCACCACTTCAGCACAGCAACTAGCCTGGCATTCTGGGTCCTTCTCTGGATGCGTGGCAAGGCGCCAGTGGAGGAGAGCTTAAGCGGTGCTGATGGGATGGCCCCTTTTTCCATCCCCAAGAAAGCGAGGACACCTAAACGGACACCTCACGGTGCATTAAATGCATTCGTCCTAATCCGTCAGTGGTTAGGTATGATGACCCTGTAGCTACTTTACACCTCAATGTATGTACATTCTGCCACTGTGGTGACCCCTTTGGACGTATAAAAGGAGGCCCAAGGCGACTGCTACAGGGGAAGAGGATCTTCGGACCCATCCTGCATGCGTAGCTGCTCTTTGAACGTACTGTTCATCGCAAGCGCTCCTGGAGCCTGGGCTCAAGAACACTCATAATAAAACAAGGCAGGAGTAGGGTTTTACGCTGATTAGCGGCCCGAACCTGGGTAAAATCACCCCGCGTCGATCGTTGGTTCTGCTCTTTGCGCATACCTCTCTCCCTGCCGAATTGTAAAGGGGTCCTTTGGGATCCCATAGGTGTCGCACGCCAACACGGGAGAAATCTTGTTGCAAGTAATCATGTGAACTTGATATGTCTTCGATATTTTGATGGTATGTATGTTGTGATTCCCTTAGTGGTGTCATGTGAACATCGACTACATGGCACTTCACCATATTTGGGCCTAAGGGAATGCATTGTGGAGTAGTTATTAGATGATGGGTTGTGAGAGTGACAGAAGCTTAAACCCTAGTTTATGTGCTACTTCGTAAGGGACTGATTTGGATCCAAAAGTTTAATGCTATGGTTAGATTTTATCTTAATACTTTTCTCGTAGTTACGGATGCTTGCGAGGGGGTTAATCATAAGTAGGAGGTTTGTTCAAGTAAGAACAGCACCTAAGCACCGGTCCACCCACATATCAAATTATCAAAGTAGCAAACACAAATCAAACCAACATGATGAAAGTGACTAGATGAAATTCCCGTGTACCCTCAAGAACGCTTTGCTTATCATAAGAGACCGTTTTGGCCTGTCCTTTGCCTCAAAAGGATTGGGCTACCTTGCTGCACTTTTGTTACCATTACTGTTACTTGCTCGTTACAAATTATCTTGCTATCAAACTACTCATTACTTATAATTTCAGTGCTTGCAGAGAATACCTTGCTGAAAACTACTTGTCATTTCCTTCTGCTCCTCGTTGGGTTCGACACTCTTACTTATCGAAAGGACTACGATTGATCCCCTATACTTGTGGGTCATCATGCGCAGACCCCAACCACTGGCAGAGTGCGCGTGCAGGGATGCGGGCAGAGCGCTCCGCGGTCGCCTCAACGGCGGGCAACCATATATATGCATATAGCAATAAACATGCAAGGAAAAGCTATCCACAAGCCAAGCGCGTGGAGGTACGCGAGCAGAGCGCGCCGACGAACGCGAGCAGAGCGCGCCGCGGAGCCTAACGGCGAGCATAGCGTACTGCGGCGCCTAACGGCGAGCACAGCGCGCCGAGGGACGTGACCAGAGGCCGGCACAGTGATACATGGCAAATAAGATGAACTGTGCGAGCGATGGCGGAGACATCAAGCACGAATCAGATTAGAGTTGTGTGTGTGATACATGGCATACAGTCGATCCATCCGAGTTGTTTGTGATGGAATAAGCCATGTGTGTTGTGAGCAAACGCTTGCTGGTATACAACCGTCTGCTATTGATGAATTCATCATCGACGGGTTCCCTAGTGTGGTCCGTGTGCGATGTGATATGCTCTGTCTGCACAACATCTATGCTCTGTGTACAGAAGAACAACATATATATACTTATAACAGGACATGATTGCAAAACCAAATTAAACATCCAATTACGTTATATAACAAATACCATAAATAATGCAAGGTTCAAATTCCAGCATTACAAGGCCCAAATTCAAAGATTACAAGGTTCAAACTATTCAGACACATAAAATTCATCTTCTTCAGAATCTTTTTCATGCATTATTTCTGCGAAAGGATCAGCCACCGAGAAGTCATATAGCGGCTCGATACAGTGACTTCCGAATAATCTATCATATGAAGTTACAAACCGAAATTCAGCTTCTGCAGAGCCTTTTCCATTCAGCTATAGACGCCTGCGCTCTTTAGCAATCCATTCACTTCTACGTAGTAAATATAGGGCAAACCTCATTACCTTCAGCAACCTTGCTTTCTCAACAAAGAACCTAGCGAATTTAATTTCTGGTGTGGTGCCTCGATACTCGTTAAAAGTAATTTCTGTGAGATGAAGATCAAGGCATTCAATGGGGTTGTTATATTTCCCAACATTTTCTACTTTCGGGCCTGCTAGTATCTGCAAACGAAGACAACATATTAGTGCCTAGCTGCAGATTTGAACACTTCGGGCCTCTTTGATTTGTAGGATTTATAAAATACACGAAAAGAGTGAAATGACACCTTCAATCTTTCATGATAAACTTTTATCACGAATGCATGTCGGGCGAAGGAATAAAACGCGTACAACACTAGCATCTCAAAAATTATATGTATTGAAATCCTCCAAATTTCCTTTAGAAATCATTCTACATTTGTCATTGTAATCATGGGTAAAAGTAACAAAAATTTGAGCTCCGTTGTGGTTAACAATTAACAGGAAAGAAGCATCACCTCGATGTATAGCTTCTCCATGCAAGGAAAGCATCTAAGGAATCTAACAACTTCATCCAGATTGGGGTCGACAGATTGTAGTGCCAAGATCTTCACTGTGCACAAAGACCGGGTCAAGCTTGTGGGAATCATTTTCTGGATGACATGCGAACATATAGATCAACAAAAATTAGATAAAATATGTTGTCCAATAATATATAAGAAGGAGAAGAAGAAGACTGTTGTACCTGAACGGATAATGATCCAGTAACAAGTTCGTTGAATTCAACACACAAATAGCCCAACACTGTCAATTTCGGTGTGTGAATGACCCTAATTCTTGCTGGACCGAATTTATCAAGTACATGCAATCTCTCGAAGAAAGGCACATTCTCAATGACCATATCATGAAACACCTCAACTGACAGCCTTGGGCGGCACCAGCAATGCACATAAATCGCACGCAAATTCGTCGAGGTGATGTGGAGGCTACTAAAACCATCCATCGCATGAAGACGAAGGTACTCGAGCGTTCTACAGCCGATGAGCAGGCGCTCCAAATCCTCCTTCGAGATGCGGACGGCAATGAGCTTGAGGTGCTTAAGTTTAGGGAGATGAAGAGCGTGTGCGGCATCAATCCGGGGGAAAATGCATTGCCTGAATGTAGCACGGCGCAGCGTGGGCGCGAGGCAGAGCGCGGATGGCGGCAAAGAGCACGGACGCCCAGCTATAAAGCTGAGCTCCTCTAGCCGATCTAGGGCTAGGGATAGGAACCAGTAGTGAAACCTGGGTTCGGCCTTGCAGTGGGGACTGAACCTGTCGATAGCAAGGCGTCTGACCGGCCCAGGGTGCGTGGCGAGGACGTGGGACAATGCGTCCAGGCGTTGCTGCTCCCCGCTGCAGAACTCGTGGTCGACGATGAGGTCCAGTGGGTGGAGTGCCAGAGGGGGCGCCACCACCGCGAGAGGACAGTGGTCCGCATGCCATATTTGATGGGGAGGTGGGATATGCTGGTTACCAACATCTCCTCGGGGAGGCTGCTAATGAAGTCCATGTTCGTCGGAGGCTCTTGCGGTTCTGGCTCGACCCGCCCCCGCTTGTTGGCCGGCTCGTCCTCCATCTCGCAGCAGGCGGCGATCCTCGGCGGCGGTGCTTGTAGATGAGAACGAAGGACTGTTCTACGTACCTTCCCTAGGCGGCCGAAACAAAAATCCAAAACCACCAATAAATTGCTGTGCTCGCGGCTCGCTTCTCGGTATGGTGAGCGTGCGCGGTGGACTGCTCACAGTCGTCCCGTCTAATCAAACAACTGCCCGCGGTAGTAAATGGTTAGTTGAACGCCCATGGTTGGACTAATACGACCGTTTGCGATAATAATATGGTGGCTATTTGTTAAAAATGCCTAGGAAAATCAATGTATAAAAAGGCGAAATGAACCCTGAATAATTTCATATGTTTAGCACAGTTGCATGTTGCCTCTGTAAAATAAATCAAGGTGGGAAGATACAGCGTATGTCGTTTCACACACAAATCATGTGACCAAGTTCCCTCTCGGAACCATGAGGCTTCTTGATAGAAGCTCCGGTTTGTATGAAAGAAAATATGGGTCAAAGCCGAGTTGAAAAGGGCAGCAATATTTAACTCCAGCTTACAGAAGGTACAAAAGCATGATGATTAATTATTCATCAGGTTTACACAAAATATAGATTGAACAGGACAATAACAACTAACTCAACCAAAGTTTTCGGCAGTCACAATCAAATGGATCGGTCTGATCCATAAAATCAAGATCCTGGGCCAGAAAATCTATTGGTACATGAAGACAAGTTGTTTTAAATAGAAGCCGATCACGTTCAGAAGCCCTTTTGTCCAACTGAAACTACTTTTTATGTTGTTCAATGTGTCCATCCGTGAGAAAGTTTTTGTTAAAAAACTTAATCCTCATAGACAATAGTACTCTCGCATTCAACAGGAAGAATGTGACAAAGCTAGTGTTTGCAAGGTTGGATGCATATCCTTCCAGCGTTATTGTCCTCAAACGAATGTCATGAGAACTGAGAAAATCCCGGTGCTTCTTATGCCATCGATTGGTTATACCTTTTTGTCCATGTCCTTTAGCCTAAATAGACATGAAGACTGAAAACTGTTAATGTCTAAAAAAATAGTACACCTGAAGTCAAGGTCGCGTTGCTGCCCGCGCAAGACCTCATCGGCGGCGACATCAACCTCTGCGCCCAGCTTCATGCGTTGCGCGGGTGCTTCACTAGCCCCGGCGTCGCCACTCCCTCCGATGGTGCGCTTCGTCAAAATCCTAATACACTCCATGCGGCGGTGAAAACTGTGGATGGGGGGTGCGGCCGCCTATTATGACCAGCAGATCGGGCGCGCCATTAATATGGAGCAGTGGGAGTGAGGTGGGCGGCGGTCAAAGGACTGGCTCGCCTCCCCGTGAGCCTGCGCAATGGACTGCTGGCATGCCTACCATCATTTCACACAGCTACTAGCACGCCACACGGTGAGTGCGTAGTGAACACGCGCATGCCTCAGCCTCCCAGTCTACCTGTGCGGCGGACTGCTAGCATGCGTCTCGTCAACTCACGCATGCTCGTACGGCACACAGGACGTGTGGCGGCACGTATTATATTGATTTTCCCTTTTTGATGATTAATTCTGCCGCTTTATTGCTTAACCGAAGCACGACACATACATTGTTGGTCTAACGCACACGGTTTGAATAAAGAGTCTGTTTGCGATATTGGTTGATAATTATTGATACTTTCCTGTCTATAAGAAGATTATATCAAAATTTGTCTCAAATTTGAAAAAAAAATATAAAATATCACAGTCTATTGGTGTCCATATGACACCATGATAAGTTTCATGAATTTCAACTTAGTTTTGGATTTACTGGATTTTAAAATTAAGATTCTCGATGTTATAAATTTCTTGCATGGGGACTAAACATGCACCCAGGGACACGTACGCGTATGATTTTGCAATCAATTTTCATGCACTATCATGGGTCTCATGTAGATCAAATTTGATTTTTGCACATTAAATCCCAGGGAAATCAATCAATGTATAAAAATGGACAATTTTATCTATTTTTTTAAATTTTTAACACTAAACTCTTTTGGTCGCATGTTCGCTGCAGAAAAAGTTTGACATGCATCTTTGGGCCACATGCACGCGGTGGTCCTAGGACACTCACTTGCGTGTGACACTCTCTGTGGGCCCGCGAGGTCGCCGTCCAGCACTATGACATGCGGTGAGAGAGGTTAATTTGACCAACAAGGATGGTCATTTTTGGTTTTTGTTACGTACGGTAGGAGTATATATATAGTACGCGTTAAAGAGGGTGGCCAGGGGTAACATATACTATGTGTCATATAGGACAGTCACTCGCGTGCGATGCTTCCATCCATGGGCCCGCGAGGTTGTCCTCCATCACTTTGACCCAACAAGGAGGTTTCTTTTTGGGTTGTGTTGCGGTAGGAGTATATAGCACGGTCGAAGAGGGGAGGAGGGGGTCGGGGCAGCACGTACTACACACACGTCATGAACGATCTCGCTCCGTGTGGGGACTTTTTTGGTTTCCGAGGCAGGTGCCACAAAGAAGTTGTGCATATTGGGTATTAAAAACATCACCAACACATTGGGCCACGTGCAGACGATGGTTGTTGTTGGGAATCGTTGCATGGAAAACAAAAAAAATTCTACGCACACGCAATGAACTATCCATGGAGATGCATAGAAACGAGGGGGAGAGTGTGTCTATGTACCCTTGTAGACCGTAAGCGGAAGCGTTTAACAACGCGGTTGATGTAGTCGAACTTCTTCGCGCTCCAACCGATCAAGTACCGAACGTACGGCACCTCCGCGTTCTGCACACGTTCAGCTCGGTGATGTCCCTCGCCTTCTTGATCCAGCAAGACGTCGGGGTAGTAGATGAGTTTCGTCAGCACGACGGCGTGGTGATGGTGATGGTGAAGTGATCTCCGCAGGGCTTCGCCTAAGCACTACGAAAATATGACCGGGGTGTAAACGGTGGAGGGGGGCGCCGCACACGGCTAAACAATTGTCTGGGGTGTGCTAGGCGTCCCCTCCCACATATATATAGGTGGGAGGGGAAGGGGAGAGGCCAGGAGGCGCCCCAAGTAGGACTGAATCCTACTTGGGCTCCTCCCAAGCCCCCCCCCCCCCCCCTGCCATATATATCGGAGGGGAAGGAAAGAGGGGGGAGGAGGAAGGAAGGGGGAATCCTATTCCCTTTCTTTCCTTTCCTTCTTCCCCTTTCCTTCTCCACCTTGGCCAGCCCATATAGGGGGCGCACCAGCCCCTTGTGGCTGGTGTGTTTCCCCTCTTGGCCCATAAGGCCCATATCTTTTGCCGGGGGTGCCCGGAACCCCTTCCGGTGACCCGATAAGTACGCGGTACCCCCCGAAACACTTCCGGTGTCCGAATACCATCGTCCTATATATCAATCTTTACCTCTTGACCATTTAGAGACTCCTCGTCATGTCCGTGATCTCATCCGGGACTCTGAACAACATTTGGTCACCAAATCACATAACTCATATAATATTATATCGTCAACGAACGTTAAGCGTGCGGACCCTACGGGTTCGAGAACTATGTAGACATGACCGAGACACCTCTCCGGTCAATAACCAATAGCGGAACCTGGATTCTCATATTGGCTCCTACATATTCTACGAAGATCTTTATCGGTCGAACCGTTATGACAACATACGTAATTCCCTTTGTCCATCGGTATGTTACTTGCCCGAGATTCGATCATCGGTATCTTCATACCTAGTTCAATCTCGTTACTGGCGAGTCTCTTTACTCGTTCTGTAATACATCACCTCGTGACCAACTCCTTAGTCGTTTGCTTGCAATCTTATGATGTGTATTACCGAGAGGGCCCAGAGATACCTCTCCAAAACTCGGAGTGACAAATCCTAATCTCGATCTATGCCAACTCAACAAACACCTTCGGAGATACCTGTAGAGCATCTTTATAATCACCCAGTTACGTTGTGACGTTTGATAGCACACAAGGCATTCCTCCGGTATCCGGGAGTTGCATAATCTCATAGTCGAAGGAATATGTATTTGACATGAAGAAAGCAATAGCAATAAAACTAAACGATCATTATGCTAAGATAACGGATGGGTCTTGTCCATCACATCATTCTCCTAATGATGTGATCCCGTTATCAAATTACAACTCATGTCCATGGTAAGGAAACCTTAACCATCTTTGATCAACGAGCTAGTCTAGTAGAGGCTTACTAGGGACACGGTGTTTGTTTATGTATTCACACATGTATTATGGTTTCCGATCAATACAATTCTAGCATGAATAATAAACCTTTATCATGAATAAGGAAATATAAAATAACAACTTTATTATTGCCTCTAGGGCATATTTCCTTCAGTCT
Organism: Thinopyrum elongatum; assembly: GCA_011799875.1. Lineage (NCBI taxonomy): Eukaryota > Viridiplantae > Streptophyta > Magnoliopsida > Poales > Poaceae > Thinopyrum > Thinopyrum elongatum. The sequence continues at coordinate 126,363,761 of CM022301.1, forward strand.
CCCACTTGCACTAGAGTCAATAATCTAGATTAGCTTGTAATGATTCTAAAACCCATGGAGTCTTGGTGTTGATCATGTTTTGCTCGTGGAAGAGGCTTAGTCAACGGGTCTGCTACATTCAGATCTGTATGTATCTTGCAAATTTCTATCTCTCCATCCTTGACTTGTTCACGAATGGAGTTGAAGCGTCTCTTGATGTGTTTGGTTCTCTTGTGAAATCTGGATTCCTTCGCCAAGGCAATTGCTCCAGTGTTGTCACAAAAGATTTTCATTGGATCCGATGCACTAGGTATTACACCTAGATCGGATATGAACCCCTTCATCCAGACTCCTTCATTTGCTGCTTCCGAAGCAGCTATGTACTCCGCTTCACACGTGGATCCCTCCACGATGCTCTGCTTGGAATTGCACCAACTGAAAGCTCCACCATTCAATATAAAAATGTATCCGGTTTGTGACTTAGAGTCATCCGGATCAGTGTCAAAGCTAGCATCGACGTAACCATTTATGACGAGCTCTTTGTCACCTCCATAAACGAGAAACATATCCTTGGTCCTTTTCAGGTACTTCAGAATGTTCTTGACCGCTGTCCAGTGATCCACTCCTGGATTACTTTGGTACCTCCCTGCCAGACTTATAGCAAGGCACACATCAGGTCTGGTACACAGCATAGCATACATGATAGAACCTATGGCTGAAGCATAGGGAATGACTTTCATTTTCTCTCTATCTTCTGCAGTGGTCAGGCATTGAGTCTTACTCAACTTCACACCTTGCAACACAGGCAAGAACCCTTTCTTTGACTGATCCATTTTGAACTTCTTCAAAACTTTATCAAGGTATGTGCTTTGTGAAAGTCCTATCAAGCGTCTCGATCTATCCCTATAGATCTTGATGCCCAATATATAAGCAGCTTCACCGAGGTCTTCCATTGAAAAATTCTTATTCAAGTATCCTTTTATGCTATCCAGAAATTCTATATCATTTCCAATCAACAATATGTCATCCACATATAATATCAGAAATGCTACAGAGCTCCCACTCACTTTCTTGTAAATACAGGCTTCACCGAAAGTCTGTATAAAACCATATGCTTTGATCACCTCATCAAAGCGTATATTCCAACTCCGAGATACTTGCACTAGTCCATAGATGGATTGCTGGATCTTGCACACTTTGTTAGCACCTTTAGGATCGACAAAACCTTCTGGTTGCATCATATACAATTCTTCCTTAAGAAATCCATTAAGGAATGCAGTTTTGACGTCCATTTGCCAGATTTCATAATCATAAAATGCGGCAATTGCTAACATGATTCGGACGGACTTAAGCATCGCTACGGGTGAGAAAGTCTCATCGTAGTCAACTCCTTGAACTTGTCTAAAACCTTTTGCGACAAGTCGAGCTTTATAGACAGTAACATTACCATCAGCGTCATTCTTCTTCTTGAAGATCCATTTATTTTCTATGGCTTGCCGATCATCGGGCAAATCCACCAAAGTCCACACTTTGTTCTCATACATGGATCCTAACTCAGATTTCATGGCCTCAAGCCATCTGTCAGAATCTGGGCTCATCATAGCTTCTTCATAGTTTGTAGTTTCGCCTTGGTCTAGTAACATGACTTCCAGTACAGGATTCCCGTACCACTCTGGTGCGGATCGTGTTCTGGTTGACCTACGAGGTTCTGTAGTAACTTGATCCGAAGTTTCATGATCATCATCATTAGCTTCCTCTCTAGTTGGTGTAGGCATCACGGGAACGGTTTTCTCTGATGAACTACTTTCCAATTCGAGAGAAGGTATGATTACCTCATCAAGTTCTACTTTCCTCCTACTCACTTCTTTCGAGAGAAACTCCTTCTCTAGAAAGGTTCCATTCTTGGCAACAAAGATCTTGCCTTCGGATATGTGGTAGAAGGTGTACCCAATTGTTTCCTTAGAGTATCCTATGAAGACGCACTTCTCCGATTTGGGTTCGAGCTTATCAGTCTGAAGCCTTTTGACATAAGTGTCGCAACCCCAAACTTTAAGAAACGACAGCTTAGGTTTCTTACCAAACCATAGTTCATATGGTGTCATCTCAATGGATTTAGACGGTGCCCTATTTAACGTGAATGCAGCTGTCTCTAATGCATAACCCCAAAACGATAGTGGTAAATCGGTAAGAGACATCATAGATCGCACCATATCTAATAAAGTACGGTTACGACATTCAGACACACCATTACGCTGTGGTGTTCCAGGTGGCGTGAGTTGTGAAACTATTCCACATTGTTTTAAATGAAGGCCGTGTTGGAAATATGCCCTAGAGGCAATAATAAAATGGTTATTATTATATTTCCTTGTTCATGATAATTGTCTATTGTTCATGCTATAATTGTATTAACCGAAAACCGTAATACATGTGTGAATACATAGACCACACCATGTCCCTAGTGAGCCTCTAGTTGACTAGCTCGTTGATCAATAGATGGTCATGGTTTCTTGACCATGGACATTGGATGTCATTGATAACGGGATCACATCATTAGGAGAATGATGTGATGGACAAGACCCAATCCTAAGCATAGCACTAGATCGTGTAGTTCGTCTGCTAGAGCTTTTCTAATGTCAAGTATCATTTCCTTAGACCATGAGATTGTGCAACTCCCGGATACCGTAGGAATGCTTTGGGTGTATCAAATGTCACAACGTAGCTGGGTGACTATAAAGGTGCACTACAGGTATCTCCGAAAGTGTCTGTTGGGTTGGCACGAATCGAGACTAGGATTTGTCACTCCGTGTGACGGAGAGGTATCTCTGGGCCCACTCGGTAATACATCATCATAATGAGCTCAATGTGACTAAGGAGTTAGTCACGGGATCATGTGTTACGGAACGAGTAAAGAGACTTGCCGGTAACGAGATTGAACAAGGTATAGGGATACCGACGATCGAATCTCGGGCAAGTAACATACCGATGGAAAAAGGGAATTGTATACGGGATTAATTGGATCCCCGACATCGTGGTTCATCCAATGAGATCATCGTGGAACATGTGGGAGCCAATATGGGTATCCAGATCCCGCTATTGGTTATTGGCCGGAGAGGTGTCTCAGTCATGTCTGCATGGTTCCCGAACCCGTAGGGTCTACACACTTAAGGTTCGGTGACGCTAGAGTTGTAATGGGAATTGTATGTGGTTACCGAAAGTTGTTCGGAGTCTCGGATGAGATCCCGAATGTCACGAGGAGTTCCGGAATGGTCCGGAGGTAAAGATTTATATATGGGAAGTCCTATTTTGGCCACCGGAAAATGTTCGGGATTTTTCGGTATTGTACCGGGAAGGTTCTAGAAGGTTCCGGAGTGGGGCCCACCTGCATGGGGGACCCACATGAACGTGGGTAGTGGGGGCAAGGCCCCACACCCCTGGTCAAGGCGCACCAAGATCCCCCCTTAGAAGGAATAAGATCATATCCCGAAGCGATAAGATCAAGATCCCTAAAAAGGGGGATAACAATTGGTGGGGAAGGGAAAGGATGGGATTTCTTTCCTCCCACCTTTGCCAACGCCCCAATGGACTTGGGGGCAAGAAACCAGCCCCCTCCACCCCTATATATATTGGGGAGGTGCATGGGAGCTGAACCCCTTGCCCCTGGCGCAGCCCTCCCCCTTCCTACTCCTCCTCCTCCGTAGTGCTTAGCGAAGCTCTGCCGGAGAACCACGAGCTCCACCGCCACCACGCCGTCGTGCTGCTGGAGATCTCCCTCAACTTCTCCTCTCCCCTTGCTGGATCAAGAAGGAGGAGACATCCCTGGGTTGTACGTGTGTTGAACGCGGAGGCGCCGTCCGTTCGGCGCTTGTATCGGATCTTCCGCGATTTGAATCGCCGCGAGTACGACTCCATCAACCGCGTTCTTGTAACGCTTCCGCTTAGCGATCTTCAATGGTATGAAGATGCACTCCCTATCAATTGTTGCTAGCATCTCCTAGATTGATCTTGGTGACACGTAGGAAATTTTTAAATTATTACTATGTTCCCCAACAGGCCAAACTCGTAACTCAAATATTCGCCTCCGCGATCAGATCGTAGAAACTTTATTTTCTTGTTACGAAGATTCTCCACTTCACTCTGAAATTCTTTGAACTTTTCAAATGTTTCAGACTTGTGTTTCATTAAGTAGATATACCCATATCTGCTCAAATCATCTGTGAAGGTCAGAAAATAGCGATACCCGCTGCGTGCCTCAACACTCATCGGACCGCATACATCGGTATGTATTATTTCCAATAAGTCATTGGCTCGCTCCATTGTTCTGGAGAACGGAGTTTTAGTCATCTTGCCCATGAGTCATGGTTCGCAAGTATCAAATGATTCATAATCAAGTGATTCCAAAAGCCCATCTGCATGGAGTTTCTTCATGCGCTTTACACCAATATGACCTAAACGGCAGTGCCATAAATATGTTGCACTATCATTATCAACTTTGCATATTTTGGCATCAATATTATGAATATGTGTATCACTACAATCGAGATTCAACAAAAATAGACCACTCTTCAAGGGTGCATGACCATAAAAGATATTACTCATATAAATAGAACAACCATTATTCTCTGATTTAAATGAATAACCGTCTCGCACTAAACAAGATCCAGATATAATGTTCATGCTTAACGCTGGCACCAAATAACAATTATTTAGGTCTAAAACTAATCTCGAAGGTAGATGTAGAGGTAGCGTGCCGACGGCGATCACATCGACCTTGGAACCATTCCCGACGCGCATCGTCACCTCGTCCTTAGCCAATCTTCGTTTAATCCGTAGCTCCTGTTTCGAGTTACAAATATGAGCAACCAAACCAGTATCAAATACCCAGGCGCTACTAAGAGCATTAGTAAGGTACACATCAATAACATGTATATCAAATATACCTTTGTTCACTTTGCCATCCTTCTTATCCGCCAAATACTTGGGGCAATTCCACTTCCAGTGTCCAGTCCCTTTGCAGTAGAAGCACTCAGTTTCAGGCTTGGGTCCAGCTTTGGGCTTCTTCCCGGGAGTGGCAACTTGCTTGCCATTCTTCTTGAAGTTCCCTTTCTTTCCCTTGCCCTTTTTTGGAAACTAGTGGTCTTGTTAACCATCAACACTTGATGCTCCTTCTTGATTTCTACCTCCACAGCCTTAAGCTTTGCGAAGAGCTCGGGAATTGTTTTGTTCATCCCTTGCATATTATAGTTCATCACGAAGCCTTTGTAGCTTGGTGGCAGTGATTGAAGAACTCTGTCAATGACACAATCAACTGGAAGAACAACTCCCAGCTGAGTCAAGTGATTATAATACCCAGACATTTTGAGTATGTGTTCACTGACAGAACTGTTCTCCTCCATCTTGCAGCTATAGAACTTGTTGGAGACTTCATATCTCTCAACCCAGGCATTTGCTTGAAATATTAACTTCAACTCTTGGAACATCTCATATGCTCCATGACGTTCAAAACGTCTTTGAAGTCCCGGTTCTAAGACGTAATGCATGGCACACTGAACTATAGAGTAGTCATCAGATCGAGCTTGCCAGACATTCAAAACATCAGCATCTGCTCCTGCAGCAGGCCTTTCACCTAGCGGTGCATCAAGGACATAATTCTTCTGTGCAGCAATGAGGATAATCCTCAAGTTACAGACCCAGTCCGTGTAGTCGCTACCATCATCTTTCAACTTAGCTTTCTCTAGGAACGCATTAAAATTCAAGGGAACGGTAGCACGGGCCATTGATCTACAACATAGATATGCAAATACTATTAAGACTAAGTTCATGATAAATTTTAGTTCAAATAATCAAATTACTAACGAACTCCCACTTAAATCAACATCCCTCAAGTTGTCTAAGTGGTACGTGATCCAAATCAACTAACCCATGTCCGATCATCATGTGAGATGGGTTAGTCTTCAATGGTGAACATCTCTATGTTGATCATATCTACTATATGACTCACATTCGACCTTTCGGTCTCCAGTGCTCCGAGACCATGCCTGTACATGCTAGGCTCGTCAAGTTTAACCCAAGTATTCTGCATGTGCAAAACTGGCTTACGCCCGTTGTATGTGAACGTAGAATCTATCACACCCAATCATCACGAGGTGCTTCGAAACGACGAACTTTGGCAACGGTGCATACTCAGGGAGAACACTTTTATCTTGAAATTAAGTGAAGGGATCATCTTATAATGCTACCGTCATTCTAAGTAGAATAAGATGCATAAAGGATAAACATCACATGCAATCAAAAATATGTGACATGATATGGCCATCATCATCTTGTGCTTTTGATCTCCATCTCCAAAGCATCGACATGATCTCCATCGTCACCGGCACGACATCTTGATCTCCATCGTAGCGTTGGGATCCCAATCATCTTTCAACTTAGCTTTCTCTAGGAACGCATTAAAATTCAGGGGAACGGTAGCACGGGCCATTGATCTACAACATAGATATGCAAATACTATCAGGACTAAGTTCATGATAAATTAAGTTCAATTAATCAAATTACTAAAGAACTCCCACTTAAATAGACATCCCTCAAGTCATCTAAGTGATACGTGATCCAAATCAACTAACCCATGTCCGATCATCACGTAAGATGGGGTAGTCATCAATGGTGAACATCTCTATGTTGATCATATCTACTATATGATTCACGTTCAACCTTTCGGTCTCCAGTGTTTCGAGGCCATGTTTGTACATGCTAGGCTCGTCAAGTTTAACCCAAGTATTCCGCATGTGCAAAACTGTCTTGCACCCATTGTATGTGAACGTAGAGTCTATCACACCCGATCATCATGTGGTGTCTCAACACGACGAACTGTAGCAACGGTGCATACTAAGGGAGAACACTTTTATCTTGAAATTAAGTGAAGGGATCATCTTATAATGCTACCACCGTTCTAAGCAAAATAAGATGCATAAAGGATAAACATCACATGCAATCAAAATATGTGACATGATATGGCCATCATCTTGTGCTTTTGATCTCCATCTCCAAAGCATCGTCATGATCTCCATTGTCACCGGCTCGACACCTTGATCTCCATCGTTGCGTCATGGTCGTCTCGCCAACTATTGCTTCTACAACTATCACTAACGCATAGTGATAAAGTAAAGCAATTACATGGCGTTTGCATTTCTTACAATAAAGCGACAACCATAAGGCTCCTGCCAGTTGCCGATAACTTACAAAACATGATCATCTCATACAACAACGTATATCACATCATGTCTTGACCATATCACATCACAACATGCCCTGCAAAAACAAGTTAGACGTCCTCTACTTTGTTGTTGCAAGTTTTACGTGGCTGCTACGGGCTTCTAGCAAGAACCGTTCTTACCTATGGCAAAAACCACAACGGTGATTTGCCAAGTTTGCTGTTTTAACCTTCTTCAAGGACCGGCCGCAGTCAAATTCGATTCAACTAAAGTAGGAGAAACAGACACCCGCCAGCCACCTTTATGCAAAACTAGTTGCATGTCAGTCGGTGAAACCGGTCTCATGTGCGTGGACATGTAAGGTTGGTCCGGGCCACTTCATCCCACAATACCACCGAATCAAAATAAGACATTGGTGGTAAGCAGTATGACTATCACAACCCATAACTCTTTGTGTTCTACTCGTGCATATCATCTACGCATAGACCTAGCTCTGATACCACTGTTGGGAATCGTTGCATGGAAAACAAAAAAAATTCTATGCACACGCAATGATCTATCCATGGAGATGCATAGCAACGAGGGGGAGAGTGCGTCTACGTACCCTCGTAGACCATAAGCGGAAGCGTTTAACAACGTGGTTGATGTAGTCGAACTTCTTCGCGCTCCAACCAATCAAGTACCGAACGTACGGCACCTCCGTGTTCTGCACACGTTCAGCTTGGTGACATCCCTCGCCTTCTTGATCCAGCAAGACATCGAGGTAGTAGATGAGTTCCGTCAGCATGACGGCGTGGTGATGGTGATGGTGAAGTGATCTCCGCAGGGCTTCGCCTAAGCACTACAAAAATATGACCAGGGTGTAAACGGTGGAGGGGGGCGCCGCACACGGCTAAACAATTGTCTGGGTGTGCTAGGCGCCCCCCTCCCACATATATATAGGTGGGAGGGGAAGGGGAGAGGCCAGGAGGCACACCAAGTAGGACCGAATCCTACTTGAGCTCCTCCCAAGCCGCCCCCCATGCCATATATATCGGAGGGGGAAGGAAAGAGGGGGGGAGGAGGAAGGAAGGGGGAATCCTATTCCCTTTCTTTCCTTTCCTTCTTCCCCTTTCCTTCTCCACCTTGGCCGGCCCATATGGGGGGCACACCAGCCCCTTGTGGCTAGTGTGTTTCCCCTCTTGGCCCATAAGGCCCATATCTTTTGCCGGGGGTGCCCGGAACCCCTTCCGGTGACCCAGTAAGTACCCGGTACCCCTCGAAACACTTCCGGTGTCCGAATACCATCGTCCTATATATCAATCTTTACCTCTCGACCATTTAGAGACTCCTCGTCATGTTCGTGATCTCATCCGGGACTCCGAACAACATTCGGTCACCAAATCACATAACTCATATAATACTATATCATCAACGAACGTTAAGCGTGCGGACCCTACGGGTTCGAGAACTATGTAGACATGACCGAGACACCTCTCTGGTCAATAACCAATAGCGGAACCTGGATGCTCATATTGGCTCCTACATATTCTACGAAGATCTTTAGCGGTCGAACCGTTATGACAACATACGTAATTCCCTTTGTCCATCGGTATGTTACTTGCCCGAGATTCGATCGTCGGTATCTTCATACCTAGTTCAATCTCGTTACCGGCAAGTCTCTTTACTTGTTCCATAATACATCACCTCATGACCAACTCCTTAGTCGTTTGCTTGCAAGCTTATGATGTGTATTACCGAGAGGGCCCAGAGATACCTCTCCGAAACTCACAGTGACAAATCCTAATCTCGATCTATGCCAACTCAACAAACACCTTCGGAGATACCTATAGAGCATCTTTATAATCACCCAGTTACGTTGTGACATTTGATAGCACACAAGGCATTCCTCCGGTATCCGGGAGTTGCATAATCTCATAGTCGAAGGAATATGTATTTAACATGAAGAAAGCAATAGCAATAAAACTGAACGATCATTATGCTAAGCTAACGGATGTGTCTTGTCCATCGCATCATTCTCCTAATGATGTGATCCCGTTATCAAATGACAACTCATGTCCATGGTCAGGAAACCTTAACCATCTTTGATCAACGAGCTAGTCTAGTAGAGGCTTACTAGGGACACGGTGTTTGTTTATGTATTCACACATGTATTATGGTTTCCGATCAACACAATTCTAGCATGAATAATAAACATTTATCATGAATAAGGAAATATAAAATAACAACTTTATTATTGCCTCTAGGGCATATTTCCTTCAGTTGTCACTCATTCGCCTGCGACGCTTCCCTCCATGGGCCCGCGAGGTCGTCGTCCATCTAATATATGACACAACGAGAAAGGTAATTTGACGAATAAGGAGGATTATTTTCGGGTTGTGTTATGATACGTAGGAGTATATATTACGCGTCGAAGAGGGGAGGGGCCAGCATATATATACTGCGTGTCCTAAACCTCGGTTCGTGTGGGGGACTTAAAGGTTTCCGAGGCAGGTGCCACATCAAAGTTTTGCATATATATTAGGTATTCAAACATCACAACCACACATCTCCATACATGTGTTTGGCCCACAAGCAAGCGATGACGGTTGTCCTCTAGCACTCACTCACGGGGGTATCGGTGAGATGCTTCGTCCATCGATCTGTGTGTACCCGCTTGGTCAATCACTTTGACCGACAGCGATAGAGGTTAATTTGACTTATAATTAGGAGGGGATTAAATTTTGGTTCATCTTATATGGTACGGTACATGCATGTCATGATGTGAGAGATAACATATTATACTTTGAGCGCATGTGTACGCATGAATCCCTCCCACCGGGTCGAAGTGGGGGGGGGGGCGAGCACGCGATGCGTCATGAACCAGATCTGTGTGGGGACTGTGCATTTTTTGATGCATGCATGCGCCACATCAAAATGTTGTGCTTTTGGTATTCAAACATATATGCATGCATCACGCATGTCCATACATATGTTTGGGGCACATGCATGCAGTGGTTGTCTTTGGACACTCTCCCTCACTTGGTTACCATCGACGACCTATATATTCATTGTCCCGCGTGGACGTCCATCACTTCGACCAACAACGCGAGAAAGGTTACCAGGGTGGATTCTTCTTCTCTTGGTTCGCGTTACCGTATAGTCGTACGTCGATCATGGTGAGATTCGAGACCTAAGTTCGAGGGCTTGCATACACATGAATCCCTATATATATATATATATACGCGTCGTGAACCCTCGCTCTGTGTGGGGACTTTCCGGTTCCAAAAGCATGGTGCCACATCAAAGTTGTGCATTGGGTATATTCAAACACCACATGACACTTCATACATATATGTTTGGGCCACATGCACGCAGTGGTTGTCTTCAGGCACTCCCTCGCGTGGTCATCGGCGACAAGCTAGCCTATTTGTGGGGCCGTGTGTGGACGTCCATGCATGACTTTGACCCAACAACAAGAGAGGTTATACGACCAAGGTGGTGATTCTTCTTGGTCAGTGTTACAATACGCCTTGGTGAGATGCCCCCTCCCACTGACTCAAAGTGTGTGTGGGGGAGGGGGGGCATAGTACTACTTCGCACTAGATGAACCTCCGTGGGGTTGGGGATGTCTGGTTAATTTGCGATGCACATGTGCCACATCAAATTTGTGATTTGGTTATTTAAATATCACACCACATCATTTTCACACACACACACACACACACATCGAGCCACCCGCAGGTGTGGTTCGTATGTGGTCTCACCCATCTAACGCCAGAAGAACACATCTGTGGGCCCGCACACAGTCCACATTTGATCGAAATCAAAGGGGGGTGGGGGTTGACCATGATGTACTCCTTTCGGTTTTGTGTTACGATAGAGTGAGATGTCAGACCTAGCTATTTGGGGGCATGCGTTCATAGCTTGGATTCCCCTCCCGGCAACACGAAGTGTGTGTGGGGGGGAGGGGGCTAGCAACAATAACGTGCACTTTGTGCGACAGATGCCACATCAAAGTTGTGCATTGGGTATTTGAACATCAAACCACCCTTTTCATACATATATTTGGTCCACATGCAAGTGTATTCGTGTTCTGACCCTTTCCCGCATTTTTTTCCGCCAAATTTATAAACAGCAGACGAGTCGGACGTAGCAATCGTCTGCGATCGGGTACGAAACAGACATGGTTCCCTAAGACTACCTGTGTGACGCGCCCATGCCCCTGTCACCCACATGATCACAGTAGATTGGGCTCCACGAGGCTTCCCTCCCCCTCTCAAAAATATCTACTCCCTCGCAATCTCAAAAATATCTACCCGCCTAGATGGTTTTTCTGTTTGATAGCACATGTTTACTATGTGTGGACCGTGTGCAATGTCTGTTACTCCCCCTCTGCTTCAATCAGTAGATCCAAATTTTCAGTAGCCCCGGCATTTTACTCCCGCCTGCATCCCTCGCAATCCCAAAAATATCTGCTCGGCCGGAGTGGTTTTTTGTTTGATAGCACACGATTATTATGTTTTAACCGTGTGTGATGTTCGTTACTCCCGCCCCGCTCTGCTTCAATCCCTTGATCCAAATTTTCGGTAGCCCCGCCATTTTACTCCCGCCTAGTAAAATTTTCAGTACCCGCGGCATTTCCTCAAACACCACCTTGGACCCCCTCCACACACACACCGCAAATCCTTCGCTCACCCCAAATCCCCCGCTCACACACATACACACCACCCCTCCCTCGCTCGAAACCTAGCTAGGTCGCCGCCGCCGCCGCGCCGCCTCCATCGTCAACCTCTGCCGGTCAGCCCGTGCAGTTTACCCACCGATATACATACCCTCGCCACCCTGAGTTTCTTAGATGACGCCTGCGAAATGCCCCCTTTCCCACAGATCCCCATCCCCACCCCCTCCCCCACTCCAGACCATCGCAGCCTAAGCCCGACTACGCTTCCCGGGGAGCTCGAGGAGCGAATGGCCCAAAAGAGCTTTACTGTGGCCTCTTCGCCCGACGTCGGCGAGGTGGCCGCCGAGGAAGCTGACGACGATGACTGGACCTAGACGGAGCCTTTCAATCAGCGGGCTAGAGTATTCTGGCATGTCGCGGACGCCGGCTACGACATCGAGGTTGTCGACAGCGACGGCTTGATGCAGGCTATGTCACAGGTTAAGTTGCCCACCCCCAACCCTTCGGGTTCGACAGCCGTCAATCTCATCGATGGCCCTGCCGCTGATCTCCTGTGGCTCGTTATGAACAATTTGCTATCCTTCATCGCCATGGAGCCCCTTTTATCATTTCTAAAGGACACGTTCTGCGATGCTGGCTTGGGATCCTCAGCTGGCAAGTCAGACCTCATCGACGGCGACCACGAGAAGGAGCCAATCTGTGACAAGTGAGGAAACCCATGATTTGCTTTCTCGAACCCCTTTTGTAGTGAGAACTTGTCTAGTATTTATTGCTATATTTGGTTGTTTGCATTACGCCTTGTTTATTTCTATAGTTTTCGGTTGTTCGGTTGTTTGTAGTTAGCATATGTCCAGTTTGAATTTCCATCTTTGGTTGTCCGTAGTATGCCTTGTTTATTTCAGCTATTCACAGTGTGATGTTCTATATGTGCTAGTATGAATTGTGCAGTTCAATTTCATCAAATACCAATTTTAACAATAGCTCTATGAATGACTATATTTGGTTGCTGTGAAGCATGTTGTAGTATTTAACATGCCTTTCCATTTGATTTAACAATGGCACTGCTTGGATACTCTAACTTAGCTAGAGGTTAGAGTTAGTTTCTAGCTCATGACAGTTAAAAGGGAGAGAGAGAGATTGGTGGAATAGTTGATTTGTATTGCTTGAGCCTCATGGGCATATATATAGGAGTACATGGTCATCTTGGAGTACAAGTCAAGGTAGAATAAATCCTACGCTATCCTACGTTTCCTAAATAACAATGATACTCAACAATATGACTAACCCTAAACTAACTCTAGACAAATAGGTGTTTGGATGACAGTGTTAGATTGACAATAAATGCACTAGGAGAACTAGCCCCAATTAGCACCTCTTGGGTGGGATAGTTGTTTTTGGTGGGTTAGACGCAACTAGCTCAAACTAGCCCTCGTGTTTGGATACTTTAGGGCTATTTGAGCATAAACTAGCTCAAACTAACTCTAACCTATGGATCCAAATAGAGCTAATAACTAGTGTACTTAGACCTGCACAATACAAGTTTGAATGACTATGTTTGCTTGTTTTTAAATATTAGGCCTGTTGCAGTTAATAACACACCTTTCCACTTCTTGTTTTGAAATATTAGGTTTTTAACAATTTGGTCTTGCACATGTAGGTCCTGCTGTCAGAGGTTTTGACCCACTGTTCGACCCTTTTTGCATATGGGGAAATGAGTTGTCCATGAATATCAGTCAAGTCAAGAAACTCAGAAAGATTGTTAGGATAAAGAAATTAGTGACAAAAAACAATAAGATCTTTGTCTGCACAATAAAGAAGACATCAGTTCACTACAGGATGGTACTAACTGTTATACCTTGTCTTTTTAATTCCTTTGCGCCATTTCAAATCTAGAGAAGATATTTAAGCATATCCTTGTTTTCAGGCCTTTCCAAAGCAGTTCACTAATGATTACCTCTCAAACCACTTGTATGATCAGGAGGCGAGGAAGGTATTCATACAACACCCACGGTTTAATATTGAAGTCTTCCTGAAGAGGACGAAGGATGGACGGTCAATCATCCACAGGCACTGGCCTAAAGTTGCAAAGACCTTCAACATCAATGAAGGCTCAATATTCGCCTTCCGCTTCAGCAGTTTTCCAGATGAGATTCATCTGTCTATGTACCATCTATGATGCTAATTTTGAAAGGTTATAGATGTTGCATATGAAACTTGGTGCTGGTGCAGTTGTGTAATGGGGTAGCTGAGTGCTGAAGCTATATGATGTTGTACTCTGATGTATTTCAATTATGAAATCCTGCTTCCTTAATATGAAAATGTAATATATTGTGTGCTTAATATGAAATGTCAATTAGATTAATAAATGGATTATTAATAATAGGCTAATTAGCTTGCTAGTCGGGTTTATATTGCAAACGGTTATTGAGAAAACATCATGGGCGATGACCTCAGACAACGCACACAATTTCTAGGAATAAAACGTGTTGGATCAATGAACAATCGCACACGACTTCCTCTTGAAAACTGTTTGCGTTATGTCATCGTGCGCAAACGTTTACCACATAAAAAGTGTGTGTGATGGACAAACGATGCCACACAGTTTCTTCTACGCATCGTGTGTGATGCATTCAATAACGCAAATGGTAAAATTGTTAATATCGTCTGCAATGACAACGCTATCACAAACGATTTAATGGGGAAAATTATGTGTGATGTACGTACGAACGGAAACGTTTTTCCTGGATTGACTGTGTGGGATGTATATACGAACGGAAACCTACTTCTTGGATTGACTGTGTGAGATGTACATACGAACGGAAACGTATTCCTTGGATTGAGTGTGTGGAATGTACATACGTATTGAAACGTTTGTCTGGGACTGCCTGTGTGGGATGTACTTACGACCGGAAATGATTGGGCCTGTATAATTGTATTTTTTAACACAACTGTACGTATAACCGTATTTGATCGCTCGCCCATCGCACATGATCTCATTTTGCCCAGTGTGTGTGACCGGAGGGCCTATCCCCGACGGTTTCTGGGTCATGTGGGAAGGACCCCCGTATCGCACACACTCACTTGGTGACGGTTTAGAATGCTGTCGCGGAAAGGGGTTAAAACCCGTTTGTATAGCACCTTGCTGTACCAATGCGTAGCCATGTGTTGTCAGTTGATAACGGGATCACATCATTAGGAGAATGATGTGATGGACAAGACCCATCCGTTAGCTTAGCATATGATCGTTCAGTTTATTGCTACTGCTTTCTTAATGTCAAATACATATACCTTCGACCATGAGATCATGCAACTCCCGGATACCGGAGGAATACCTTGTGTGATATCAAACGTCACAACGTAACTGGGTGATCATAAAGATGCTCTAAGGTATCTCCGAAGGTGTCTGTTGAGTTGGCATGGATCGAGATTGGGATTTGTCACTCCGTGTGACGGAGAGGTATCTCTGGGCCCTCTCGGTAATACAACATCACAAGAAGCTTGCAAGCAAAGTGACTAAGGAGTTAGTTACGAGATGATGTATTACGGAACGAGTAAAGAGACTTGCCGGTAACGAGATTGAACTAGGTATGGAGATACCGACGATCGAATCTCAGGCAAGTAACATACCGACAGACAAAGGGAACTACGTATGTTGTCATAAAAGTTCGACCGATAAAGATCTTCGTAGAATATGTAGGAACCAATATGGGCATCCAGGTCCCGCTATTGGTTATTGACCAAAGAAGCGTCTCGGTCATGTCTACATCATTCTCGAACCCGTATGGTCCGCACATTTAACGTTCGTTGACGATATAGTATTATATGAGTTATGTGAGTTGGTGACCGAATGTTGTTCAGAGTCGCGGATGAGATCACGGACATGACGAGGAGCTCTAGAATGGTCCAGAGGTAATGATTGATATATAGGATGATAGTATCTGGTCTCCGAAAAGGTTTCGGAATGCACCGGGTATTTATCGAATCACCGGAAGGGGTTCCGAGAGGCCACGGGAAGTTACTGGGCCTAACAGGCCAAGGGAAGGGGAGCACACCAGCCCACAAGGGGCTGGCGCGCCCCAACCTAGCCGCCTGTCCTTGTAAAGGAAAGGGAGGGGCTCGCCCCCTCCTGCCTTTCTCCACGGAAGATAGAAAGGGAAAGGGGGGCGCCTAAGGCAGCCAACCCCCTCTCCTTTCCCCCATGCGCCAAAGAAGGAAGGGGGGCGCGGCCAGGGCAGGCCCTAGGGCGCGGCCAGGGCTGGCCACCGGCCCCTTTGGGGGCGCCCTAGGCTGCCTCCCTCCCCCCTCCACCTATATATATGTGAGGAGGGAGAGGGGCAACAAACACCACGATCCCCAAGCCATGTGCGGCCCCCCGTCTCTCTCTAGTTTTAGTTCCTCCTCCGTCCACGTCCGTTGTGCTTGGCGAAGCCCTGCGGATAGTTTCACCACCTCCGTCACCACGCCGTCGTGCTGCCGGAACTCATCTACTACTTCGCATCTCTTGCTGGATCGAGAAGGCGAGGACGTCATCGAGCTGAACGTGTGCTGAACGAGGAGGTGTCGTACGTTCGGTACTTGATCGGGACGGATCGTGAAGGTGTACGACTACATCAACCGTGTTGATAAACGCTTTCTCTTAGCGATCTACAAGGGTATGTAGATGCTCTCCCCCTCTCGTAGCTATGCATCTCCATAGATAGATCTTGCGTGTGCGTAGGATTTTTTTTGTTTTCCATGCAACGTTCCCCAACAATAGCAACAATAAAGAGTGTTACCTTAATGTTCTGATGATGTCTACATATACACGTAATAAGATCTTATATAATGGGATGTAGGGAGCGTTGTACTACATCATTGTGTAACTGTTGTTTAGCTTCTAATATTAACTTGGTGCTTTTAGGTACATATGTCATTGCCAAAGATCCACGCTTCGACCTTTTCTGCGTATGGGGTAATGAGATCAATATTCATGAACAAGCATCAAGCGAGAAAACTGATAAAGATTGTTATTAAAATGGGTCAAAAGATGTCAACCGAACTATTTGTTTACATTTTATGCAAGACAACAGTGAACTGCAGGATGGTAAGTAAGAACTCTTTAGCCTTCTTTTTACTGCCCGTAATGAGTTGTGTTAGATGACAATGTCTGAATCTTTTTCCTTTGCAGTGGTTCCCGAAGCAGTTTACTCAAGATTACCTCTCAAACTACATGATTGGCGGCCGGCCATCACAAGGGGTTGGACTAGAGTCGTGCGTGCCTTCTGCATGGAGGAGAGCACAATAGGGGCATTTCGCTTCACCTTGTTCAGCAACCAGAATGTCTCTCGCCTCTTTCTTTACCATCTTTAATAATACAAGTATACAACTCTGGTTCATCATTCTTTATTTGGTGCTTATTTAATTCTTTTTTTGATGTAATTCTTGAACATATGTACCAGTGAATCGAATAATCCATTGGTTGTTTGAACCTGATGGATATGAATAAAGCTATAGCCTACTTTCAAATTCAAACTCGGTAGAATTTTAAATAGCAGCAATTAAATTAGGGTGAAATTACACTCTGCAGGTCATTACGGCGCACACGGTCTATAAAGCACAATGTGTGTGATATACATCATAATCCGACACGGTTCACGGAGAGAAAACATGTGCGACCATGCACACGGTTGCCGTTTGCAAAGCGTGTGTGATGTCAGACAATATCACAAACGATGCGAGAAAACTAAATGTGTGTGATTGTCGCCTTATCGCACACGCTTTACAATCATGAACTGTTTGTGATGTGGCGTGCATCGTAAACGTAGAGCCAGTTTGGTACATGCCTGGAAAAATCCCGTGCCTGGACTGTGCCTAGCCTGCGCCTGGTATAAGGTAAAACCACAGAAGTCCGACTGCGATGGTAATGCGAGCATAAATGAGTAGCAAGGATGGAGCGTTTGGGATACATGTCGTCAATGCATACGCTTAGTTATCGAAAACGTATGCATTGCTACTCCCTATCCCCGACGGTTTCTGGGTTGTGTGGGAAGGACCCCCCTATCGCCCACACTTACTAGGCGACGGTTTAAAATGCCGTCGCGAAAAGGGGTTAAAAACCGTTTGTATAGCAGCTCGTTGTACCAGTGTGGGTTCGATCTTACGGTGCTCAATCCCAGTGATAGAAGGGGACATCACACGTATGTATCGTTGCTATTAAGGGTAAAAAGATGGGGTTTATTCATACGTGAGTTTATCTTGTCTACATCATGGCATCTTGCTTAAGGCGTTACTCCGTTTTTTCATGAACTTAATACACTAGATGCATACTGGATAGCGGTCGTTGTGTGGAGTAATAGTAGTAGATGTAGAATCGTTTCGGTCTATTATGCCTATATATGATCATTGCCTTGGATATCATCATAATTATTTTTTTCTATCAATTGCCCAACAGTAATTTGTTTACCCACCGTATGCTATTTTCAAGAGAGAAGTCTCTAGTGAAAATATGGCCCCCGGGTCTATCTTCTATCATATATTAAAACCAAAAAATACCTTGCTGCGTTTTTCTTTTATTTATTTTATTTTGTATTTTTGTTCGATCTATCTATCAAAAACTATACAATTTAATCTTGCTCGTAACCGTCAAGGGATTGACAACCCCTTGTTCGCGTTGGGTTGCAAGGATTTGTTGTTTGTGTGCAGGTGCTGCTAACAAGTCATTGCTTGGTTCTCCTACTGGATTGATAACCTTGGTTTCTTAACTGAGGGAAATACTTATCTCTACTGTACTGCATCATCCTCTCCTCTTCGGGGAAATCCCAACGCAAACCACAAATAGCAGTGCCAACTTGAGAAAAAAAATCTACACTCTCAATGATAGGCAAAAAGACATCTGGTGGTGGTGTGATAGGATAGAGGAAGTCCAAGGTAAATTTGAGGGAACGAGGATATAGAGCATTGTAGGATGTCGGCAATTTCTTGGGCCTGATTCGAGGTGGTATGCAAGGGGATAAAGGTGGTTTTGGAGTAGTTTAGATTGAGACCCGTTATGGAAGCGAAATGCTTAGAACGGATTTTAGCTGAGATGCAACAAAGAGGAGGCTCGGGGGATAATAAGGGTGTCGTCAACGTATTGTAGGGTTGTTGGGCGAAGGTTAATAAAGATTGGGTGGTGTAGAGTGGAGAGAAAGGGGATTTGTTGGATCATTTGTTGAAGCAGTCTAGCTATAATAATGAAAAGGTAGGGTGAGAGGCGGACCCCATGGCGGAGTCCATTTTTGCAGACAACCCAGTTTCCGGAAACCCCATTTAAGAGGATGGCATTATTTCCAGTGGAAAGTAGTAGGTTTAGTATGTTGTATGCAACTAGAAGAATGCCTCGTGCATTGCGGCGGGAATGGTTCTAAATGAAGTTGTTTGCAAGGCACATGCAAATGGTAGAAGTAAAGATTAAATGCATGTTAAACTTAGGAGTTAACTAATTTGTTGCCTACGGATGCCAATAGTACACCGTATAACCAACTTGTTAAATCAAAAATATTCCAGGGACTAGATTTGCAAATTACTTGATTTGAGCAGACAATGACTACAAATAGTTAAAGACTAAAATAAAGAAATGTTAGTTATTGCCATTGGCATTTCATCAAATAGATGTAGGGTACCAACGGAGACAGAAAATAAGACATGTGATTAGGCAGCACAATTTTTTTCTAGAATACAACACCATGTGTAAAGGTGTATCATCATTTCATTGAAGAAGAGACAAGTGGCCAGAACAACGTTAAATGGCAGATACAATGCCAAAAGACAAGCAACTCCACGCTAATCCCTGAGATTAGAACCCCACCTGCTACAATTGAACAACAAGGGAGCTCGCCATGCTCAACCTCTGGCCAAGAAGGCGGGGAAACGGGCTCACAGAGCAACCAAGCCACGTCGCTACCAATTACACAACCAAGATGCAACAACAACCATAGGACTAACTGGGTCAATGTACCACCCCGCCTATAACACCTAGAGAAGTCGGCAAGTGGGTGGCAACGAGACACGACCATGGCCATCGCATTGGCGATGGCATACATTGCGCCTCGGAGGCCCATGACCTGAGAGGCAGCCCTAAGCGAAACCGAGCCACCCAAAGCTCCAACTCCGAGGACTCTGCGAATAGCCAAGGCAGCGCTTTCATGAACAAGAAGGGAGCTCGCCTTGCTCGACCTCTAGCCAAGAAGGCGGGGAAACGGGCTCACAGAGCAACCAAGCCACGTCACTACCAATTACACAACCAAGACGCAACAACGACCATAGGACTAACTGGGTCAATGTACCACCCCACCTATAACGCCTAGAGAAGTCGGCAAGTGGGTGGCAGCGAGACACGACCATGGCCATCGCATTGGCGATGGCATACATTGCGCCTCGGAGGCCCATGACCTGAGAGGCAGCCCTAAGCGAAACCGAGCCACCCAAAGCTCCAACTCCGAGGACTCTGCGAATAGCCAAGGCAGCGCTTTCATGAAGGGCACGGCGTCGTGACGTCATCGTTGCCTGCTTCGACGAACCGGAACAAGGGTTTCCCCCGACACTCAAGGAGAGACACGACCATGGCCATGACAGTGCCCTCGAGGAGGACACGACACTCGCACACGTCGCCGCTGCCATCATCCAGCTTGGGCCGGCCCAGCCCACAATCCCTCTTCTGGATTTTTTTCGTATTTATTTTCTTTTTTCATCTTTATTTTTTATTTTCGTTTTATTTTTCTTTATTTTCACGAATATTTGAGGGGAACCTGCGGGCGCCGTTTATTGGGCAAATCCTAAACGGCGCCGCTGCGCCCGTTTTAGCTGTTTTCACTAACGGGCGCATACCCCCTCAGCGACTTGGGCTCGGCCCATCTATGTTCTTTCTTCTGCTTTTATCCCGCAAAAAAAGCAAACGCGTGGGTTGGATTCGAACCATTGACCTCTCCATTCTATTTATGCCGCAGTAACCAACCGGACAAGCACACCAGATATGTTCATTTGTGTCTTCTTCACTGTTTTCTTCATTCTTCATTCTTCATTCCTTTCTTTTTCTTTTTTCCCGTTCCTTTTTCTCATTTGTTGGAACGGTTTTGTTCGTTTTTTCTTTTTCTTTGTTAAATGTGTGAACTTTTTTTGAAAATCTGATGAACCTTTTCAAATTCGTGAACTGTTTTTCAAAATCGATGAACTCTTCTTCAAAACCGATGAACTTTTTTTCAAAATCGATGAACTCTTTTCCAAATCGATGAACTTTTTTTGCAAATCGATGAACTTTTTTTCCAAATAGATGAACTCTTTTCAAAATTGATGAACTCTTTTTTCCAAATCAATGAACTTATTTTCAAAACCGATGAATTCTCTTCAAAAGTCAAAACCGATGAACTCTCTTCAAAACCGATGAACTCTTCGTCAAAACCGATGAACTCTTTTTCCAAATCGATGAACTCTTCTCAAAATCGATGAACTCCTTTTCCAAATCGATGAACTTATTTTCAAAACCGATGAACTATTTTCAAAACCGATGAACTTTTTTTCAAAATAGATGAACTCTTTTCAAAATTGATGAACTCTTTTTCCAAATCGATGAACTCTTTTCAAAACCGATGAACTCTTTTTCCAAATCGATGAACTCTTCTCAAAATCGACGAACTCTATTTCCAAATCGATGAACTTATTTTCAAAATCGATGAACTCTTTCCAAAACCTATGAAATTTTTTTCAATTCGATGAACTCTTTTCAAAATCGATGAACTCTTTTTCTTTTTGAACTTTTGTGAACACATGAACTTTTTCGTATTCGTGCCTTTTATTTTAATAAGTGATTTTTTGAAATCTGTGAACTTTGAATTTTTTGTTTACATTAAAAAACACATTTTCCATAATAGTTTTGAAATAATTCACGAATCAAAGTGCTACAGTAAATACTATAACTGTGCAATTAATTGCGCTGCTACGTATTCTTAGAAAGTTCGCCCTCAATTGGTCGCTACCACATAGTTGTTGTGGTGGTTTGCCATGGTCGAACGTTTTAATCACGGCGCGAGTTCGACGATCCTCCAGAGCGCTACTTTTTGTGTTTCCAACGCGAAGCGCCCAATCTCTCCAACCCCGTCCGCCGCACCACCTTCGAGAAGTCTCCATCGCCTCCACCACCACCAATGGGGAAGAAGGGGCGGAAGCCGGCGGCGACGAAGGGGGAGACTGGAGGGCTGCCGACGCTCTTCGATGCCGTCTCCGACGCATGGAGGGTGCTGACGATGCTCGAGGTGGACCCCGCCACCGAGGATCCTGCCCTCCTCGACGCCATCAGGTACGTACGTTGACGCCATGGACTCTCGCCCAAGTCGTAACCCACGAGCACGCGCATACTTATATTTCTACTACGTGGACGGCGATGGCGAGGACGGTGGCTTGTCTTCCCTGCTTTGCATTGTGTTGAGATAAGGTGGGGTTTTGATCTGTCTAGGGTTTACTGGCTTCTTCGAGAAGAGAAATGCCATGGCACGCGTGGTTCTTGTTGGGTTGGATGGAGTCAATCCAAATGTATCTAATAGGTTTAATCTACTGGTGCAAATGGGTGGATTTGCAAATGGGTGGGGAAAGGGGCGTTCCGTACTAGCACTGAATTCTCTGACGAAAATTGAGATGGGAAATTTGTTGATTGTGTACCCAACCGAAGTTTCAAAAAAGTGATGTGAGTAATTGTATATACAATTTATTAATCGCCCTTGTAAGTTAGGTTCTTCTTGGGTTGACGGAACAAGTCAAATGTTTGTTTCAGGCTGAATCTGCTACTGCGAAATAAAATTACCACAGTAAGGCTTGACTTCTACAAGCGTTGAATGCTGTGACAAATGTGAAATTTGTAGATGATTTATCAGGTATTCAATAGATAGTTCAAAAGCAAATGTAGTGTATACAATTGGTGTATTGTACACCTTTATTTATTAACTAAAAAATTAAGTATTTTGTTTGGCTTGTGGCATAGGGGCATCACCATTTCGTGGTGAACCAATCCACTCACTTAATTGTTATTGAAGCATAGATCCCAGATGACATGCCATTTCATATGGCGCTTTTTGTAGTATATGCTTGGTTCCATTTCACAATAAAACCAGAGTTTGCATGGTTCAGGCATACATTCCCTAAAGACGGGCCCACCGGTGAGAGAAAGAGATCAGCATCAACAATATTACAGTCCTTACAGTTCATATAGTGTTGTTACTTGCTACTTCCTCTGTACAGAAATATAAGATCGTTTAGATCACTACTTTTAGTGATCTAAACGATCTTGTATTTCCTTGCAGAGGGAGTACTTATTTTGACCTGCCCCGTGCATTGAGTTGGCATACTATGCTTTGGGGCCTTAGAATAATGCTGATATTTTGGGTTTTATGTGATTGCATCTTGATGAATGATCAACCCCATTTGCTAGTTATTTCACAATAGCTTATAAAATACTTATTAAAATTGTTTGTTACAAACTTCCAGTAGCTATAGGTGTGAGTTTTCCATTGTAAGCTCTTTCAAGATATTCCCTATGCTTTGATTCCCTTTCAGTGTATGCCATTTTTTGTTTGAGCTGCTGTGTTTACTTGTGATTTCTCAGGAAGAAGAACAGCGCTGCTCTGATCTCCATGCTTGATCCCCGTGATGAGCTCTCAGCAGAAGACAGTACAAATGCAGCTGGTGCTGTTTGGTATCTCGTCATAAATGGCAACCACATAACTGGCAATCTGAATCTGCTGACGGACCTCACGCCTGTCTGTGACCGTTGGGTCTGTAACCTCTCTGGGACAGGCCTCCCGATGCAAGTCTGCGCTCGGGGATCGGTGAACTCTAACAGGATCAAGCTTGATGACGTATGGTATGTTCCGGGGGTCGCCGAGAATATGGTGGCGGTTGCCCATCTTACCAGTACCAATGAAGGACTTAAAGTCGGAGTGGATAGAGATGGCTGTTCTATTGTGCGGCGTGATGGTACTGTAGTTGGCAGAGGTCGTTCCAAAAACGATCTGTATGAGCTTGAATTTCTCGACGCCATTAGGTACAATAGACACTTGCCTGAATGATTTTTTTCGATGGTTTCTTGGTATGGTAATATGTTATGATGGTAGTTAATTAATTTGGACATGCTAAGCTGTGTCCACAAATACAGAATTGTCATGCATGGAAGCATGGCTCAAAGATCATACATTGTTAGTTTATTGAGCTCTTGCTTCTTAGGGGTAAGATAATTCTAAATCACAGCTGTCCACTATGAGGGCAGGGAAGTTTCAGTTAAATGATATCATCAAATGTGTCATTCCTGCCATGCACGTTTAGAATGAGATTAGTTTTGCACTTTTGCATATTTATATTTCTTATGAAGCAATTCTTTATGCTCTTGTTATCAATTGATGTGCATCACACTATAAGTTAAGAGACTCACCGTGGTAGTTGCACACAAATTTACAAATGATGCCACATAAAAAATTAGAAATGATGT
Source organism: Thinopyrum elongatum (assembly GCA_011799875.1). Lineage (NCBI taxonomy): Eukaryota > Viridiplantae > Streptophyta > Magnoliopsida > Poales > Poaceae > Thinopyrum > Thinopyrum elongatum. Next base: position 126,388,098 of record CM022301.1, read on the forward strand.
GAAACGAGAAAATTGGAATTAGAAGTAACTGTAAACATGGATCATTTTGTAGAATGGTCAGTAGAATAGACAATTAATCGTATGCTTTCTTTGCATACCTCACGCACCATGTATGATGCGATGACCAGCACATATAATGGAGATCGTGTTGATAACTAAAGTCCGGAACAGGAAGCGAAGAATAAGTTGACATTGTTTTTGTAGACCTCTGTAGTTGTAAGTCTATTATTTAACCTTGGTTTGGTCTGAAATAAGGGTAATATGATCGATTGGATCACTCAAAACTGGCAGTCCCTATTTTAAGTGGTTGTACCCTAAAATTTCCATAGTTTGTTACCAAATCAACTGTCTATATCTTTGCTAGATTAGGGTTCATGGTTCACTTTGTTCACAGTATGATTTATTACTCTACTAGTCTACTCTGATGGTTACCTATGATTGTCTACTGCCTTTGTTTGCTCGACTTCTTAATCAGCATAATATTTATGACATGAAGAATGCTAACCTTTTCTCCTGTATCTGGTCAGTGGATCTTCCTGGTACATCGTCTCAAATGCTGCTGAACACATGACCGGCGACCTGCACCTCCTGACGAACTTCAGTCCCACGCGGCCAGGCCGCTCAGTCCGGACACACACGGGCGCCATGCTGCAGGTGCGTGGCAAGGGGTCCCTGAGCTCCACCCAGTTCGCGGTCCCTGGAGTCAGCTACGTCCCAGGGCTCACAGAGAACATCATCTCGGTGACCCAGCTCACCGACAGCGGCTTCAGCGTTGCGTTTGGGCCCCATGGCTGCACTGTCACGAGGAACCGCGATGGGGCTGAGGTTGGCTCCGCGTTCAATGCGGGAAGCCAGCTGTACCGGCTCGACCATCTCAGGGTCGCTGCCAGCAAGTAGCTTGTGAACCGAAAGTTGTGAGGGTAACCGGCCGTATGAGTTGCGAAGATGAAGAGGAAGTTTAGCTGCTCAGGTCTTTTGGCTGCAAACAAGCTGTTAGCTGTGTCTCTATGAAAATCTCCTAAGATGTTTCAGTTAATGTTCAGTTAGGATCCTGATACTACTATTTCTGTGTATGGGCTATGAGAGGGAGAAGACAATGTATTACCACTCACCAGTTACACATGGTTGGGTTGCTTCATTTGCCATTGATGTGGTTAATATGTATGGCTGGTTGCATGGTGTGGTTAGTTTTGTCTTTTTGAACTTATAATTCTCGCACAATTTCGACTCCACAGGCATCCAATTCCAAACATCAAAATTCATGACAGCAAACAAAAATTATCCACATACGGTTTCAGCCATGAACGAGTTCCTTTTGCGAGGTAAACTCAAGCCGTATCATCTTTTACTAGGCTACTAGCAAACGGGCATTACTAGCAAACATGCCCGTGCGTTGCAACGGGAGAGTAAACATTTTTTATCTGAGTTGCTATTTTCGTTTCAATTCAATTTTGATTCCGACTTGTTATGATGGCATGCACCTACGGCCACACTCGGGCAGCATCTGGGTGGTGCCGTTCGACACTGAGGAGGCCGCGTCTATAATTTAATTCTATTTAAGAAAGCCTATATCTGTCACCGTCACATGCAGAGGATGGAACACAAATTAAGACCGTACTTATCGGTTCCAATATTAACGTTCATAACTATCACAAGAATTGTTTAGATATTTTCAAAATAAACCTTCATGTACTTCCGATGTTCGTGAATTTTATAATTGCATGTAAATCCTATAAATATTGTGTATTCACTAAAAAAAATGTGTAGCCTGTTCCTAAGTACGCGCGTGGATTTCGTCAAGAAAAGCTACGTGCATGAGACATGTACAAAGAGATAATCTGGTGCAAACACAACATGCCAAAGGAATATAATGGACTCATATAATCATTTCCCTCACTCTCTCTTTGCCAGCCAGCACACAACAATGTGTTCGGCATGTTCATTTGCAATACGGATCGGCGACAGTATGAAAGAAAAACGAATCATGCGCCATTGATTAAACTTGCACCCTAAATAGCAAACTAAAAATAGTTAACAAGTAAAATAACATCATATTTAGATTCTACATATTTTTCTAATCAAATTCCATATATAACATGTCAAAATTGGAGTTATCATTTAAAAGATATGGTTATTTTAAAAATTACATTTATTGTTGATGGACCGCGGGGTGGTTAACACAAATATCAGGTTTTTTAATGTAAAACTGCAAAAAAAAAAAAGATTCGTTGTGACTTAAAAATGAACTGCGGGTTAATAGCATAAAAGATAGGGGCTTTTCTTGTAAAACACAAAAAAAAAAACATTCCCATCCAATTCAGGCCCCGCCCCTTCCTCCTCCGTCTGCCCTATGTTCTCCTCCGTGTGATGCTTGATTTTTTTACCATGGATCTGAGATTCATGGGGTTCTAAGAAGATCCACCCTCCCCTCTCCTCCCCCTGCCGACCCCAACATTGCAAGGTGAGTTTCCCTCCCCTCTACTACCTCCCCTGCACCCCTCTCCTTTTGTCAGAAAATTTATTGGGAAACACTCCAGATCCTTGCAAAGACAAAACACATGGAAGTGGTTTTCGATATTGTGGAGTGTTATGCATGCAACTCCCCTTCGTATTAGGTTGATTTTTTTACTGGAATTGTACAAAAAATAAGACATCAACTACTTGGGTTTTTTGAGCAACTTCAGTGCGTTTAACATGCAACTCATGTATATTGCAGCCTGACTTGATATATAGACAAAAACACGGGCAAGTGGTTTTCAATTTTGTGCAATTATTGTGTGTTATGCATGCAACTCCCATCATATTAGGTTGTTTTTTGTATTGAAATTGTATAGAAAAAGATAACAACTACTTGGGTTCTTTGGGCAACTTCAGTGTGTTCAAGAGGCGACTCCTGTGTATTGCAGCATGACTTGACATCTAGACGAAAACATGTTGCCTTTTAATAGGAAATATGCAACTCCTCGAAAGGCATTGAAAACATGTTTTAAAAAGGCCTTGGGGGTTGTGTGAAGCTTACCTTGGGGGTGGCTATATTGTAGCTTCTTGCTTTGGTGTGCACACAAACTCCATTGTTGTTGTTTGACTCGTTGAGAATTTAGTCTTCGTTCGGTATGCAGGATTTTCTCAAGAACTTTTGGAGGATCGGTTTCCGTAGGAATTCTACCTGCAGTGTGTTCGTTTTGGAGGAATCTCGATGGCCTGCTTCATCGTAAAGTCACGCGAACCTTTAGTTTTCACAAGAAAACCAAAATCCACTAGAACCTCTGGCGCTAGGGCAGTCCAGCCAAATAAACAATGCAGCTGCATAGGAAGTGTGAGAGGTCATCACTTCTCAAGACAATAAAAAAATATAATCAGCACTGAGAACACCCATCCCTCCATTATAGTCCAAGGGTTCCTATTCCTGCAAACCGAACAGGCCAGAAGGCTCCATAGGTTTACTCTTCACATGCAACTCTATTCTCGTGAAGTTATTTATTCCTTGGTTTTTTTCTGCCTCCAAACTGAATGGAGCCTTAGGGGATGCCCCCTGCAAGAACAAGAAAAAAGAGAGGGGAAACACAGGGAAAAGGCGCGAAAAACACATCAAGTGGATCAGGTAACTCCACACCACAAATTCAGGCAAATCACAAGCACAGACCAGGTAAAATCACATGCATGCAGTGAAAAGTTCCTAGACATAGTGTGGGATGCATCAAAACAAAAGTGTCAATAGACCAACACCGCACATAACGAATGTGATGTATTGTTTTAGTGAGAAACGTAGGAAATACACAAAAAGAAGCCATGTCCCCGACTGGTGCTACTGTTGTTTGTTTTGTTTTTTGTTTTTTTTTTGCGGGTTCATTTTATTTTCAGAAACATGGTGCTATGAAGAAAAGAAGAGAGCATAATTGTGAGTCTGCTTCACCTCTGCAACATTCCCCATCATTTTTACTTGGTAAAAAAAGGAAAAGACATTTTTATTCTTTTGTGCATATATACAACATGGAAAACATGAGATTTTGGTGCATACATACGTAATGAACCCATGTTGTTCCTGGTTTTGCTCAATTTATGTCTTTGTATAGTTCTTTTTGCTTATGTCTTTGATTATTTTTATTAGGAGTTGCATGGATTATAATTTTTTATAGTTTCGCAGATATAGGCCTGATTTTTTGACCCAAAACTGCAGGAATTTCTTCCCACAATGATTTTTATATATTTCCAGAATAAATAGTTATGTGCAGAGAAAGAATAAAGGCCTTGATTTTGTTGGTTTGTTACTTTGCAAAAAAAAAAACATTAATCGCATTAGTTACCTGGTGTTGCTGGGTTAGCTGCTTCATCTTTATTTCAGTACAGGTCAGTTCATCATTGTTGTGTTTTGCTGACTTGGGCATGTGTGAGTTTATTTTGTTTCAGACATTTGCTTCTCTTGAAGAAAAAAATTGCATGCCCGGTGATTTTTTGTTTAACTTGTTTTTCTGAGAAAAATGTACAAAGAAAGATGATTGACCTTAATGAGTTGGCAGATGACTTTAATTCCGAGTTGTCAGATGGCATGGGGATTGAGGATCTCGTGTATTGCTGGCATGAGGATTGAGGATCTCGTGTATTGCACACAACCTGCTTCCCTTGGAGGTGGTGCAAAAAATGTTGATGTTGTGGTTAAATCCGGTACCCCTGTTGTCGCCCATAACGCTGCCACCCCTGAGGTAGAAACAATGCCCTGAAGTACTTTGAGCTTTATTAATATATGGGAAGCCCTCTTTTTTTTTTTTGTGGGTGGGAGTTTGCCAAAAGAAAGAGAGAAATTTTAGAGCTTAGAAGAATTACCAATTTAAAATCTCGCGAGCTTAGAGAAACTACTCAATTTAAAACCTCGCATCATCGGAGGGTGTGGAGGTGTATATCCGACCGATCTCGTAGGATTCGGTCGGTGATTGTCTTTGGTGGATCTGCTCAGATCCGCTCTTTGTTCGTCTACTTCGTGTGTCTTTAGATTGGATCCTTCTGATCTACGCTTTTCTTCATCGGCGCACAGTTGTTGTTCTGGTGCACTGGTCCTATGGGGCCTTAGCATGACGACTTTCCGACTGTCTACTACAAAAAGTTCTGTCCGACTCTGGTGAGGGAGGACCCGAGGAGCGATGACGGCGGCGCGCCTTCGGCTCGCTTCAGTGCTTGTAGTCGTTGCTATGTGATCTACGGATCTGATTGTAAATTTTATTATTTTTTATATTTGTTGCACTGCCATGATTGAAAATGAACTGATTGATTGTTTTATTTATAAAAGAACCCAATTTGAAACATCGCTAGCTTTAGCTTTCCCTGAAAACAAAACTCGCGAGCTTTACCGTCGATGGCTACGGGCAAGTCCAGCCCGGCCCACTTCCGCGGGCCATTTTGAAGGCACGGTTTCCAAGGCGAAGCATCCTCACTCGGTCACTCCCCACAACCCGTCCGCACCTCCGCGCTTCACCTGCTTCCAGAATTCTCCAGCGCCTCGCCTCCACCGCGCCAATGGGGAAGAGCGAGGCTACGCCGACGGCGACGAAGGGGGAAGGGGAGAAGGTGATGGTGCTGACGACGCTCGAGGTGGATCCCGCCACCGAGGACCCTGACCTCCTCGACGCCATCAGGTACGCACGCAGACACCAATCGACGCTCCCCCAAGTGGTAACCCACATGCACGCTTCTACTAGGTCGACGGGGATAGCGAGCGCGGCGGCTTGTCTTTGGTTTGCTCGCGTTTTGACGAGATAAAGGTGGGGTTTTGGGGCTGTCTAGGGTTTGATGGCTTATTCGAGAGGAAGTATGCCATGGCTATGGTTCGCGGCTCTTGTTGGGGTTGGATGGAGTTGGTCCAAATGTGTCTAATAGATTCAATCTCCTGAATGCTGTGAAATGAGAAATTTGCAGATGATCTGCTGTGTACCCAACCAATGTTTCGAAAAATGTTGTGGATTTGTGTACAATTGACGGATTGCCCTTGGAAATTTAGTGTCTTGTTAGGTTGACAGACGAATGTCTGTTTTAGGTTGAATCTGCTAGTGAAAATTTTCCCTTTTTTATATAGAAATAACCACATAAAGAGGTGACTCTTTATACTATCACCAAATGCTGTGCCAAATAGGAATTAATGAAAAATTTGTAGACGGTTTATCATGTATTCAACCGATGATTCAAAAACAAATATAGTGTGTTTGTGTACAATAGGAGAATTCCACACCTTTATCTATTGATGAAGCACTCTGTGCTCGTCCTAGGACCTCATAACTGCTGATATTTTGGGTTTTATGCAATTGCATCTTGATGGATCGTGGACCTTGGCAATAGGAACCCACTCGGGTTCTTCTTCCTTTCTGAAATGTACCTATTCGCCCTTTGTAGTCATGGAGCACAGATTTTGGCTCTTTGCCGTTAATATTATAGCTTGGTTGCTTGTTGCATGCTTAGTGTTTCTCTTCGGAAAGAGCCAGATTATCGTAGGCGTTTGGACATGCACACTATTTGTCTGCTAGTTATTTCATATGGCCTATAAAAAAGTTTGTTTTGTGTTCTTTCCATTCTTAGGTCTCTCTAGTTGATCCTGATGCTTTGATTCCGCTGCAGTGTTTGCCTGTTTTTATTTATGCTGCTGCGTTGACCTGCGATTTTTCAGGAAGAAGAACAGTGCTGCCCTGACCTCCATTCTTGATCCCCGTGATGAGCTCTCCGCCAAAGACAGTTCAAATGCAGCTGCTGCTGTTTGGTATTTCGTCATGTATGGCCACCACATAACTGGCAATCTGAACCTGCTGACGGACCTCACGCCTGTGTGTGACCGTTGGGTCCGTTCTCTCGTTGGGACAGGGCCGCCCATCCAAGTCTGTGCACGGGGATCTGTGAACTGCAACGGGATCAAGCTCGATGGTGTATGGTATGTTCCCGGGGTCACAGTGAACATGGTGGCGGGTGCCCATTTTACCAATCAGGAAATTTCAATCACTCTGGATCGCAGTGCCTTTTCTCTTAAGCGCCCTGATGGCACAGTGGTCGGCAAAGGACGTGTTAAAGCCAATCTGTATGAACTAGACTTTCTCGACATCAGTAGGTACAGTTACTTGACTGAATGCTTTATTTTACTATGCTTTCTTAGATATTAAGTTATCCTGGTACACTGTTAGTTTATTGAGCTCTATGCATTGCACTCCGTCTTGTCTCATAGGGGGTGCTCTAAAGCGCAGTTGTCCATTATGGGAGCACTGAATTTCCAGTTAAATGATATCTGTCAAGTGCGTCATTCCTTATGAGCGATGCCGATTTTTTTTGAACCGTGCATAACCCCTTTCCATTAACTTGAACTACTCCTTTTCTAAAATTAACTTGAACTATGCTGATTGAAGGTAGTGCTGCCATGCATGCACAAACAGAATGACATCTGCATATATCACTTAAGAAGTAATTCTTCATGCTCATCTACCAAATTCATGTGTGACATACTAGAAGTTAAGAGACTCGCCATGGTAGCTGCATAATTTTTTACAAATGATGCTGCATATGATTTTACAAATATATGCACTCACAACTTTGCAAGGGAAAATGGAAGTACAAGAAACTGCATATTTGACTCGTATTTTGCAATGGTCAGTAGAATAGACAAAGTTCTTAGATGTATGTGTTCTTTGTATGCTTTCCGCAGCATGTATGTAAGATGACCAGCGCGTGTGGTGGACATCATGTTTTAGAACTAATATTTCCAACATAAACCTAAAATTAGTTGACTTTTTTTATTACTTTCATGTATACCTTTTTAGTAGCTGTTTGGTTTGGGTATTGGTATCATTTTGTATCTCTATAGGACGTAAGGGTAATATGATTGGATAATGCAACATTAGAGGTCCATATTAAAATTAAAGTGGTTATACCATAAAATTTCTAGTTTGTTACAAAGTTGATTATTTGTAGCTGTGCTTGTTTAGAGCTTATGTCCAAATTGTTCACAGTATGATTTAGTTAATCTACTGACTTTATATTTGAAAAATAGTCCTGCTGCTCTCATGGTTACACATGAATATTTATAGCGTTTGGATTCATCGACTCCTTAATCATCTACTTCCTCCGTTCCAAAATAAGTGTCGTAGTTTTAGTACAAACTAAAACCACGACACTTATTTAGGAACGGACGGAGTATATGTTTGTGCGGGAAATAACGCTAACGTTTTCTCCTGTGTCTGATCAGTACAACAGCTCCCTGGTATATCGCCTCGAATGCTGCTGAACACATGACCAGCAACCTGCACCTCCTGAGCAACTTCGCACCCACCCAGCCGGGCCGCACAGTCCGGACGCACACCGGTGCGATGCTGCAGGTGCGCGGGAAGGGGTCTCTGAGCTCCACCCAGCTCTCCATTCCCAGCGTCAGCTACGTCCCAGGGCTCACAGAGAACATCATCTCAGTGATCCAGCTCACCGACAGCGGCTTCAGTGTCGCGTTCAGTCCCCATGGCTGCACCATCACAAGGAACCGCGATGGGAAGACGGTCGGCTGCGCGTACCATGCCGGTGGCCAGCTGTACCGGCTCGACTACCTCAGGGTTGCTGGCAGCAGGTAGCCTGTATGAGTTGCTGATAGACATTGTAGTGAGGTAAACCCTACGAGTTGCGAAGATGAAGAGGAAATTTAGTTGCGAAGGGCTTTTTTGGCTGCAAGCGAGTTGTTAGCTGGTTTCCTGTATGAAAAACCTCCTGGGTGCTTGGTTAATGTTCAGTTACGATCCTGATACTTGCTACTATGTCTGTATGGGCTATGGGATATTACCACTAACCAGTTACGCATGGGTTTCTGCGTTTACCATGGATGTGGTTAATATGTATTGTTGGTTGCATGATGTGGTTAGTTTCTTTTTGAGCTTATAATCTTTCCTAGTTACAAAGATTTGAGTTGGTGTGGCTGGTGAGTTCACATGTGGGGCCATACAAATAAGCAAATGCATTTCTACCCACATGTGAAGACATAAATAAACAAATATTACTTTTATAAGATGTGAGACCGATTCCAAATAAACAAATACATTGCTCCCCTAATGTGAGAATAATACTCTTGTAAAAGCACGAATTATTAATGCAAGTACATGGCTCCAACTTAAAATCACGGTCTTGTTTTTAGTTTCTCGGGCCAACCAATTCTTTTGGTTTTATACATAGCACAAGAGAGCAAACAAATTGCAATTTCAACACAGCCATAGATGTTGTCCTCCTACCTAACCCATGATCTTGTGCATTCAACCTACTCATGCCCATTCTCCTATGTTTCAAAATCCAAAATGTTATTTCTCAATAGAAATCTTGCAAAGGACCTACTATGGTTGCTCGAGATTCTTCAGAGACTGCAACATGATCTCTCTCTATATTTTTCGCTCTCTTTTTAATCGTGGACCATTCAACAGTCGCAAGACACCATCATATTTTGACAATCTCCAAGTCAGTGATAACTCCTTGTCTTTTTTATGACTTTCTAGTAACGCATGGATATTGTGCTAGTTCTCACACAATTTCGACTACAAATGTTCCAAACATCAAAATTCAGGATTGCACAAAAATTATCTAGCTACGGGTTCAATTGCGAGAACTAAACGAGTTCCTTTTGTATATGAAATTTAAGTCGTCCGGATGAAAATCCTCTCTTTTTTTAGAAAAAATCCACAAAGTTTCTTTTTGAAAAGTCCAGGGGGTGATCGTCCACCTGAGCATTTCATCAAGTCACGGTTTTTTCGCAGAAAGGATCAAATATATTATAAAAATTCATCGGAAGTACAAAGCATCTCAAACATAATTAAAAATTACATTGAGATTCCGTACCACAGAACGACCACTACTATTGCCAGAACGAGCCACCGACGCGTCGTTGTCGCCGCTCTCCTACCAGAGCCGGCTTGACCTTGTCGATGACAACCGTGACAAAAAAAAGAAGTCTTCGTGCACGTGCCCTAAGGACCAGCGCCCTGGAGCTGTAGTCGTCGCTGTTAAACCTTTGCATAGATCCGAAGCATCTGACACCAAATCTCGTCAATGTGACGAGAAACTCTAACCTCACCTCCCCAAGGAGACGGCAGGAATCTACGCTGGAGCTCCGTCAACTATGTCCCAACGAATGAACTTGAGGAGGATCAAAACTCGGAAGACAAACTTGAAGAAGAAGCGCCGCCATCTGTCCGAGCGCCGCACCTGTGAGGACTAAAAAAACCCTAACCTAAACGACTAACCAGACGGAGGCACCGGGATTCTCCTCCCCACCACGGGCCGCCGGAGCGACAAGCAAAGGGGATGCGAATCCACGGGCTCGCTGGTGAAGTCAGGAGGGGAAAGTTTGCCCTAGCCACCTAGGGTTAGGGTAGGAAATGAGAGGAAGTATCGTGATATATCCTTTTGTTTCCTTCGTCCAGTCAAAGACACGACTCATCATCAAGTTGTGGTTGACACGACAAGAATTAGAATATCATACAAGGGTGGACGGGAGCCGACAACAGACGTGTCTGCAGACACGCACATGGATGTTGATAATTATAGGAACTAGTAGACTGCCCGTGCGTTGCCACGGGCCAGGGAAAAATTTGTAAACAATGCTCAAGTTACCCTCCCCGAACGAAAACATTGCACGCAATGTTCAACCAAAACACAAATGCAAGTATCTTCTCTCTATTCCAACAAACACCATGCACCCCATCTAGGCTCTGTTTTTTGTTGAACTTCTCCCTAGCCCTCTTTGTCCATACATAAACCATCCTCTCAATCTACATCCCCTTGATTATGCATGTGGCTTCTATGTCATTGTTTTGTTGTCTCGCTCTACTACGTATGTTAAAAATATGGCATATACAAGGCACCTCACCTTAGTAGAAATAGTAAGAAAATGTGGCATATGAACAATAAAACATTCTTTCCACCACATGTTCATTCACAAACTAATAATTCTCTGTTTATCTCTGGGCTCTGCTTCCATTTCCACCTAAGATGCATCTCCATCACTTTATCTCACTAATACATATTTTCCTACGGACCTCAAATATACATACAAGAATCACACGACAAGGTTGCGTCATTGTCATTCCATCTCTTCTTTCACTTCGGCTCTTTTGGTCATTGCAACACCAGCGTGCGCCGTCTTCGCACTGCTCCAAATCTGCCCATGTTTCCATCCGGCTCCAAATACGCCCATTTTTTCTCTAAGTCAGCCATGTCGTAACAAATTTGTACTTTCAGCCTCAGAATTTCATTGTTTGGAATGAGGAGGGATTTCAGAGTTCACTTCTCTAAAAGAGAACACAACACATATTGATACAGATTAGTGATGAACAAAAAATTGCTTCCATAGATGTAAATTACTTCTGTATGAAAATATATTTTGTTTCAAATGTTGATACTCCTTGCTTTTGGAACTTTAGTTTCCTTCATATGGTTTTTTCACTTCCTTTTTTTGGATGGTAACTGTTTCGGGTCAAATTACTTCTATGGCAACTAAATATTGTTTCCATATGGTTAAATTTTGTTTGTTTGGACTGACCACAGAAAATGATTCCTTGAATTGGCAATCGTTTCAATGTAGTACTCCCTCCGTCCCGCAATAAGTGACTCAAAAATGACTCAACTTTGTACTCCTTCCTTCAATTGGAGTATATGTTTTCCTTTCTCATAGGAAAGGAGAATGCTTTAATTTGTTACAGAACAAAATTGAGATTGCTTTATTCTTTAGTTAAAATTGGTGCCACGAATATGTTTCATGGAATCTGAGAATTGTTCCAAACATATCGATAAAGTGCTTCCAATGAAGTAAAAATTGGCAATTTGAGGATTTTGCATTGAACCTCTTCTAAAATGGTGATGAAAGAGCACACATGTTGAAGATAAGTTTAGCCTTAATCTAATCGAGAAACAACTGTTTTTCATACCAGACAAGCAACTACTCCTCTCTGACTCAATGTGCCACACCATTCACTCACCGGTGTAATCCATACACATGTTTAGTACCTTTTGAATTTTATGCTCCCGCTTCTCCATGTGTCAACTCCTTTGTTCCTTGTTGACCCTAGCTTGTCTTGATACAACATCAAGCAACAACAAAATATTACACCTGATACGACATCAAGCTATACAGGAACTATTACACCACCCAAATTATTGAAGCTTCAGAAGTTGTGTCTGGGTCCATGCCTAATAAACTGGAAGAAAACCAAAAGATACTTAATGATATGAATCAAATTAATAATTAAGGTCGTCTCCAAGTTCAAAGTGTTTTTTAGTATGTTAGATGCCCATGCATTACCACATGCCTTTTAGTGTATTGTTGTATGATCAAATGTCGTATAAGACTATGCCAGCACCTCGCAAGCTATATGGATTGAATCAGCGAGCTAAAAACTCATCAAGAAGCGAATCAGTTACATGCCTACGGAAGTGAAGATTCAAGTTGAACCTGCAATAGTAGAAGCATTTACAGTCCCCTCAATATGTGATCATACTGAAACTGGATGTACCTAAGACCATTTTCAGTGCATAGCAATATAAGGTTACTACTTAAGTTTGCTCACATAATATTTTCATAGCATATAGTACAAAGTAGTGATTGACTGGTTACGTGTAGATGTAAGACAATTGTGCATGCATATTACTCTAAATATTCGAATGCCCACAATGGAAAAAATCTGTTAATTCAATGGAAATAGATTTATCCAACAATATTTTTACCATTATCAATCTGCACAGTAACTTGCAACTGATAACGAAGACATATCCCTGAGATGACCTCCAAATAAGTCACCTGCTTCCCTTAAAAAATTAATCAACATACTCTCCCACATATCGTCTCACAGGCATTACGAAGCTAGCGCTCTTTGTTCGTCCATTCGAGACCACAAGAAATTCGCATTCGAGACCACAAGAAATTCCTACAATGTTGAAGCAGTGGCTGAACCTTGCAACACGAGCATCCAAACATAAATAAATGACAAATAAAAATGCAGAGGAAATATTTCACAGAAAAGAGGAGTATCAAATTTGAATCTAGTTCACCATCTTGCTGGTACATATGCTACAAAAGGAAATATTTCAGAACTGTAACTTGGCAAGTTGTCATTTTTTTAACACCATATACTATTATGATAAACTACAAAAGGTGGAACAAATGGCTGTCCTTATTTTCAGAACCCTACACTTGATAAAGTATATTGAATATCCAGATAATCATACATTTAACTAAAGTCCAGGGATGCATAAGGAGCAGCAAGAATCAAGTGTGTCAACCTCAGGATCCCCATGTCTCTAAAGTAATAAATTTTAAGGAAGCGCCTAAATTGTTTGTACGGCGCGTCTGACAGAGGGTTGGTCACCATCGAATAGGTAACTATGCTTAAAGCAAAGTGCCTAACCTATAAATCAGATTACCTGAATTAGTAGCTGGAAGAACTCTGCCCTGTACTATTATACAGCCTAAGCACCAGATTGACACCTAAGAAATGGATATCCAGTGTCCATATTTCCCTATCTGCAGTAGAAGATAAAATTGAATCAAATCGAAGGTACCCGTGCATTGCAACTGGATGACAAAATAGACACATGGGTATACTTTGATAAAAGAGAGCATCATGCATATTCTGCATACAACTTTATTTTAAACAAAACATAGTCGTGGAAATTGCTAAGCTACTGGCTATGTCCTGAATATACTGAAATTGACTTCAGTGGATTAATGGCTTCAAGGTGGGCAAGATCTGCATGTTGATCCAGCACAGAAAAGTCATTACCCCTAATATTTGATAGAGACAAAGGCACCGACACAGGATCATGGCAAAGCAAAATCCATTTTTATCACCAACAAGAAATGAAAAAACAAATTATTGGTGCTTCCTTTCTCTGTAGTTCTGAACCACTACTTGCATTGTGTGGATAATAGGTAACTTACATATAACAAGAACGCTTTCTAATTTGGAAGTATATGATATAGCATGGACAACAGTGTTCTCTCAAAATCTGTAGCAATCAATGGAAAGAAGTAAAAGCTAATCTCCTAACACTACAATATTCTCAGGTATGTATAGCGAATAGGGGTCATCTTACTATGCCAGGTACAAAATTGATAGAGACAATGGTACTGCTAGTAGTCATCCATTTAATGCTGCTATAGAAAGACCACCAATAGGCACCCCTCAACTATACTGAAATTTTCACTCATAAATCCAGGGCTAGTATGCCTATAAAAGTGTTAGTAATACATCAGGTAGTCTTCTTTCCTTTAGCTGGGATTTGGAAAATGCCAATCAGACTCTGAGCATAATAGAGATTGCATTACACAAATAAACTATTGATTTTGGTGGAAATTGTTCTACTTTTTCTATAGCAGCAAAACCAATCCAGAAAACCGGCAACCACCTGGGCAGGAAAGTTCTTGTGCAACAGAGAAGCACGCGGGCAGTTGGAGGATGAAGGAGCCATGAGGAGGCCAACAGAGGTCATAGAAGCTGCAGGGCAGTGGCGCTAGACAGTGTTTAAGGACGAATACCGCGTAGACATCCGCGGAGCCGGCGGGGTCGCATGCCATAGCAGAAGGTGAATTCTTTAACATTTCTCTTTACCTTTTAGAATCATCAACAATGACAATAATGTTGAAAGAATTAGCATAAATAAATTAGTGATACTAAAAACATGATGGCGTGATTAGTTAAACCATTACCGCTCATTCTCACCTTACTGACTCATAATAATCAAGCCTAAAAACCATGATCTGACCATGGACAAAGACAAAGACAAAATGGCCAAAAAATATATAAATAGAACTGTAGCAATATTTTTTGGATATTAACAATATGACTTTAAGGGGGAAAATCCTCACTGAACAGTAAGCTCCCATTGCTAATCTAATAAAAATAATTGATCAAAATATGCAGGTTTGGCCCCTATCCCAAAGCTACTACCTAATGTGCCTTAGTGGAATATAGTCTGCCGCAATCAAAAGATAAAATAAACAGCAGCGAAATTGCATTAGGGAGGTTCGTTGCGTACATACCAGATGTACTCGGCGACGACCACGGTAGTCTCAATGGCGAGGGCCAGAACCTTCAACCCAGATGCTCCTCCCGACGCCCCACACCCTTGCTGCCGCCGACTTCGTGTGGATGGCTTACTTGTCCTGCACCATGAATTGGCACTGACAAAGATTTTACTTTTAGGAAACAAATTTACCATAATGTGAAAGCACTGTAATTATGCGGCATAGCAGGACATTGACTTTATGCTTGCAGATTTATCACCTCTAGCAACGGTTGCCAAATTGTCACAACGATAGAGCCCCAACCAGATTACTGATCTATCTTAACTCTCAAGTATTAACTTATTAAATGTACAATTCAGATGCAAGTGCAGTAGATTACTGCAGTTTAGCACTAACTGTACAACCAACAATTAAGATTTCAGAGGGCAAGCACTGTAGAATAGCATATGCTACCTTCACATCGGGTCCATGAGGTGTCGTGCAGCCACTGTGCGAAACCGACAGGCTCAGCCACGGTATGGAGCACACTTATCTCCAAATCCCGACAATCAACATCGTCGCCACACTGGAAGATGCCAAGGCAATTCTAAACCTGACGTCCTGACCCGATGGCTTACGATTTTGCTGTTCTTTAATCTCTACATCCCAAATCAACTCTGGATCAACCAAAACAATAAAAAAACATTAGTAAGTACTAAAAGGGAAATTAATGGCCGAATTTGGATATTTCTACATGCATCAGACATGCAAAAGTACTGATTCTAGGCACATGAATCGTACATTTGCATGCTTGGACGGATTGGTTGCATCAAAGATAATTAAGCTCTCAGTGTTAGCAAGTATAATGCTTAAATACTGGCAGAATCATGTTCCTCACGTATGGTGTTGCAATATTGCTTTTGGCGTCTAGCTCGTCTTCCCATCGTCCTGCACACATGCTAGTTCAACCAAAACAGCCGAGATGAGACAGCAAGGAAGCGGGTCAGTGTTGTACCTCAAGAAGTTTCCTTCTGAACAAATTCAGCAAAATAGATTACCTGGCATATAATCACCCAGTCGCTCCCAAGGTCCAAAGGCACAGGAGACGGCGACCGGGACCTTCGCAAGAGGCCGGTCGTGGTGGCGGTCAGACGTCGATCCCGCAGCTCGGCAAAAGGCGACCATGGCTCGCGAGGCGCACGTGCGCAGTGCAGTCAGGGCATCGCGGATCGAGGAGGTTGAGGAGGAGGCGCGACGCTCGCGCCACAGACGACCGGCAATGGACCAGAGTTGGCGGAAGGAGAGGGCCATGGATCGGGGCGAGCTCGGGCGGCCGCGGATGAACAAGGGTTGGAGAGAGAAGGAGGAGAACGGAGAGGAAACAGGAGGCAGGTAGGTTGCGTGAGATCGCTGGTGTGGCCCTCGTCGGCGGCGGGGCTCCCGGCCAGATCTACGTATGGTGGGGTGGGGGCTCTGGCAGGAGGTAGGGAGACGGAACCGCCCCGCCGCTGCCGTCCCTGGGCGCGGCGCGGCTTCGCTGGCCGGCCCTCCGGCAGCGGCGTTGCGGGGAGCGGTGGGGGCGGAGCGGGCCTTGGGCGGCAGCGCGGAGCGTGGCGGCTGGGCAAACCCTAGCGTTGTTTGAGATCGAGGGGAGCCTCGTTCCCGTCGGAGCTCGAGGGGTTTTTTTTCGTAGGTCTTTTTCGTAGATTTTTTTTCGCTGGTGTTTTTTTCATTCAGGCATGCGAGTGCGAGGCGTGCGAGGGACGGGAGGCATTGCTCTTACGTGGTTTTGGTTGGTTTTTTTTGGTATACGGGGAGGCGGGAGGGAGGACGAAAATAAACCAGGAGAGGTGGGATGAAAATTAACCGGCGGAGACCACCAACTGAGACATTAGAAGTAGAGATACAAAACAGGTCACGGGGCTCTCTTAGCCAAAGATGGCGACCCTAATCTAAACAGTGAGAAAACTATTGTGAGCTTCAAGGTTTGAAGCACGCCCTTGAAGGACAAAGTTGTAGCTACCAAAATATGACTTCTTTTTTGTAACTTTCTTGATGATCCAGCTATATCAGCCTCCATGTCCGGATCGGATGTTGTCCACGATATACCTGCGGTCAAATGCAACATGAAGCCTTTCCGACGAAAGATCTTCAACAAGCGCCAGGGCCTCGCGGCACGCCAACACCTCTAAGGTGGCAAGATCAGTTTCCCGGAATAACAACGGAAAAAGTTCCCCAAAACATGCAAATCCTGATTGTGACAAACGCCGACAGCAGCTCAACATGTGAGAGGCCTCCCTCAACGTTGGATTTAGCCGGCAGCTCAACACGTGAGACGCCTCCATTAACATTGAATTTAGCAAAGTCGGTTGGAGGTGATTTCCATGAAGAGCTATGGCGTTTGCTTGTACGTACGTTGTTCTTAACTAGGGCAATGATTTTTTGAGAGAGTTCTTCACTGGGGTGCTGGAAGATTACCTTTTTTACACTAGTAGAAAACAGGGCATTGGTCCAGGCCAGCCCAGCCCATTAGTCCCGGTTCAGTCAGGAACCGGGACACATGGGGGCATACGTCCCGGTTCGTGCGTCCAGGGGGCCGGCCGAGGCTCGTGGGGCATTGGTCCCGGTTCGTCTGGACCCTTTGGTCCCGGTTCCAGACACGAACCGGGACCAATGGGCCTCGCTCCTGGCCCACATCCATTGGTCCCGGTTCATGGTTGGAACCGGGACTAAAGGGTTCGTGGCTGGAACCGGGACCAAAGGGTGGCCTTTAGTCCCGGTTCCAACCATGAACCGGGACCAATGTTGTGCCTATATATACCCCTCGCCCGCGAGCAGAGCACTCCACTACTCTGTTTTTTCTGGCCGGCGAGGGGAGGTGTTTGTGGTGCTCTAGCTCACCTCCTATGCACATGAGGTGTTCGATGAAATGCCCGAGCAACACTACTTAAGCTTTCTCCTCTCCAAACTCGACCTTCAAACTCCATTTTCCTCAAGATTTGTCTAGGTTTAGCGGTCCGTCACGTCCCGTTCCCGTCTTCACCGCCGTCGATCGCCCGCGCCGATCTCGTCGCCGGCATAACCGTGGTGAGCCTCTTGTTCTTATCTTCTTTCTAAAAGAAAAAAATTCTTACTTGTATGATTTACATAGATACTTGTATAATTTTCTTACTTTTATTATTGTTTGTTATTATATAGTGCGATGGTTTTGGTATCCGCCCCCGTCGGCCCTCGTCCTATCTATGATTCGGATGTGGTATATATTATATTTTATAACTATTTGGTTCATTTGTTGTTTATGACAATTATGCCGACCAACGTGACATAGATTTTTTTTTATCTAGGAGGTATGTGAACCGGAAATTCCAACCGATCCTATTGTCGAGAGGTTAAATTTAGTTGAAGAAGAAAACAATTACTTGAAGGAAAAATTGAAAAAAATTGAGGAGGAGAAGATGATATTGGAGTTGCATGTTGCGGATGTCGTCGATGATCACAAGATTAAGATGGATGCAATGCGCTTCAAGATTAGAAAGTATAGAAAATATGCCATTCATACCGAGGCTTGGTATTATTATACCGTTGGATCAATTGTTACCTTGGTTGCGATTATGATCGCATTTGTTGTTGCATTGAAATGTTTTACATAGTTTCAATAATGTATGGTTTAATTAGATGCTCTGAAGAGCTATATGTTGTTCAATGAGAACTATGTATGTACTTTGGTTTTAATGTGATGATGAACTTCTATTAATTTGGTCACTTATCTGTTCATGATGTTTTGTAATGGTTTTTGACACACTTAATTATATATAATGCACGCAGATGAACCGGCAATGGATGTACGGTGACAGACGCACCTCCGAGTATATTAAGGGCGTGCATAATTTTCTCGAAGTGGCTGAGGCAAACAAGCAGAATGGTTGTATGTGTTGTCCATGCCCTATATGTGGGAATACGAAGTCTTACTCTGACCGGAAAATCCTTCACACCCACCTGCTTTATAAGGGTTTTATGCCACACTATAATGTTTGGACCGGGCACGGAGAAATAGGGGTTATGATGGAAGACAGCGAAGAAGAAGAGGACGATGACAACTATGTGCCCCCTGAATATGATGATGCTGCAACGGGGGAAGCTGAAGATCAAGAGGAACCAGATGATGTGCCCGATGATGATCTCCATCGGGTCATTGTTGATGCAAGGAGACAGTGCGAAAGTGAAAAGGAGAAGCTGAAATTCGATCGCATGTTAGAGGATCACCAAAAAGGGTTATACCCCAATTGCGAAGATGGCAACACAAAGCTCGGTATCATACTGGAATTGCTGCAGTGGAAGGCAGAGAATGTTGTGCCTGACAAAGGATTTGAGAAGCTACTGAAAATATTGAAGAAGAAGCTTCCAAAGGATAACGAATTGCCCGACAGTACGTACGCAGCAAAGAAGGTCGTATGCCCTCTAGGATTGGAGGTGCAGAAGATACATGCATGCCCTAATGACTGCATCCTGTACCGCGGTGCGTACGAGGATTTGAACGCATGCCCGGTATGCGGTGCATTGCGGTATAAGATTAGACGAGATGACCCTGGTGATGTTGACGGCGAGCCCCCCAGGAAGAGGGTTCCTGCCAAGGTGATGTGGTATGCTCCTATAATACCACGGTTGAAACGTCTGTTCAGAAACAAAGAGCATGCCAAGTTGATGCGATGGCACAGAGAGGACCGTAAGAAAGACGGGAAGTTGAGAGCACCCGCTGACGGGTCGCAGTGGAGAAAAATCGAGAGAAAGTACCGGACTGAGTTTGCAGGTGACCCAAGGAACGTATGGTTTGGTTTAAGCGCGGATGGCATTAATCCTTTCGGGGAGCAGAGCAGCAATCACAGCACCTGGCCCGTGACTCTATGTATCTATAACCTTCCTCCTTGGCTGTGCATGAAGCGGAAGTTCATTATGATGCCAGTACTCATCCAAGGCCCTAAGCAACCCGGCAACGACATTGATGTGTACCTAAGGCCATTAGTTGAAGAACTTTTACAGCTGTGGAATGGAAACGGTGTACGTGTGTGGGATGAGCACAGACAAGAGGAATTTGACCTGCATGCGTTGCTGTTTGTAACCATCAATGATTGGCCTGCTCTCAGTAACCTTTCAGGACAGACAAACAAGGGATACCACGCATGCACGCACTGTTTAGCTGACACCGAAAGTATATACCTGGACAAATGCAGGAAGAATGTGTACCTGGGGCATCGTCGATTTCTTCCGACCAACCATCAATGTCGAAAGAAAGGCAAGCATTTCAAAGGCGAGGCAGATCACCGGAAGAAGCCCGCCATGCGTACCGGTGATCACGTACTTGCTATGGTCAATGATTTACACGTAATCTTTGGAAAGGGTCCCGGCGGACTATCTGTTCCGAATGACGCTGAGGGACGCGCTCCCATGTGGAAGAAGAAATCTATATTTTGGGACCTACCCTACTGGAAAGACCTAGAGGTCCGCTCTTCAATCGACGTGATGCACGTGACAAAGAACCTTTGCGTGAACCTACTAGGCTTCTTGGGCGTGTATGGAAAGACAAAAGATACACCGGAAGCACGGGAGGACCTGCAACGTTGGCACGAAAAAGACGGCATGCCTCCAAAGCAGTATGAAGGTCCTGCCAGCTACGCTCTTACCAAAGAAGAGAAGGAAATCTTCTTTGAATGCCTGCTCAGTATGAAGGTCCCGTCTGGCTTCTCGTCGAATATAAAGGGAATAATAAATATGGCAGAGAAAAAGTTTCAGAACCTAAAGTCTCATGACTGCCACGTGATTATGACGCAACTGCTTCCGGTTGCATTGAGGGGGCTTCTACCGAAAAACGTTCGATTAGCCATTGTGAAGCTATGTGCATTCCTCAATGCAATCTCTCAGAAGGTGATCGATCCAGAAATCATACCAAGGCTAAGGAGTGATGTGGCGCAATGTCTTGTCAGTTTCGAGCTGGTGTTCCCATCATCCTTCTTCAATATCATGACGCACGTCCTAGTTCATCTAGTCGACGAGATTGTCGTTCTGGGCCCCGTATTTCTACACAATATGTTCCCCTTTGAGAGGTTCATGGGAGTCCTAAAGAAATATGTCCGTAACCGCGCTAGGCCAGAAGGAAGCATCTCCATGGGCCATCAAACAGAGGATGTCATTGGGTTTTGTGTTGACTTCATTCCTGACCTTAAGAAGATTGGTCTCCCTCAATCGCGGTATGAGGGGAGACTGACTGGAAAAGGCACGCTAGGAGGGGACTCAATAATATGCAGGGACGGGCATTCTTGGTCTCAAGCACACTACACAGTTCTACAAAACTCTACCTTGGTGACCCCGTATGTCGATGAACACAAGAACATTCTGCGCTCCAAACACCCGGAGCAGTGTGACGACTGGATTACATGTGAACACATCAGGACTTTCGGCAGTTGGTTGGAAACACATCTCAGAGGTGACAACACTGTTTCTGATGAGCTGTACTCGTTGTCCAGGGGACCATCTTCGACTGTATTGACTTACAAAGGATACGAGATAAATGGGAATACATTTTACACGATCGCCCAAGATCAAAAGAGCACTAACCAAAATAGTGGTGTCCGCTTTGATGCAGCAACCAAGAGGGGAAAGGACACATATTATGGTTACATAGTGGACATATGGGAACTTGACTACGGACATGATTTTAAGGTCCCTTTGTTTAAGTGCAAATGAGTCAATCTGTCAGGAGGCGGGGTACAGGTAGAGCCACATTACGGAATGACAACAGTGGATCTGAATAATCTTGGGTACACAGACGAACCATTCGTCCTAGCCAATGATGTGGCGCAGGTTTTCTATGTGAAGGACATGTCTACCAAACTGAGAAAAAGAAAAGATAAGGAAGCGAATACATCATACGATGAGCCAAAGCGCCACATAATTCTTTCAGGGAAAAGAGACATCGTGGGAGTGGAGGGTAAGACAGACATGTCTGAAGATTATGAAAAGTTTCATGAAATTCCTCCCTTCAAAGTCAAGGCTGACCCAAGCACCCTGTTAAGCGATGAAGAATATCCATGGTTACGGTGCAATAAGCAAAGGACACAAGCGAAGAAAAAGTGAAGACAGCTGAAGTCAGAAAGGGTTGAAAATTGATGATGTGGCTTTGAATGGTTCATTTTGAGCACACAAAAAGTCTGGAGTTCAAATTAGTTCAAAAAAATGAAATCCCTTTGTAACAGGTGAGTTTTTGTTCGAAACCCTGATACTTCGAAAGAGATTGTCCATTTTGTACACGAAGTGCATCCAGTTTTTGCCGTAACCCTCTCAACTTTTTAGCACATGCTATGTGGGTGAAATGATGATATCATGCCAATTTTCAACCTCTTCAGAGTTCATTTGAAGTGCTTTTCAATTTCAGGGTCATTTAGCTCAAAAAAATCAGTAAATGCATGAAAAATAACAGATGAACTCAGAAAGGGTTGAAAATTGATGATGTTGCTTTAAATGGTTCATTTTGAGCACACAAAAAGTGTGGAGTTCAAATAAGTTCAAAAAAATAAAATCCCTTTGTAACAGATGAGTTTTCGTCTGAAACCCTGATACTTCGAAAGAGATTGTCCATTTTGTACACGAAGTGCATCCAGTTTTTGCCGTAACCCTCTCAACTTTTATGAAACTCTAATAGCAAAAATAATAAACTAAAAGAATGAACTAGAAAACTTTGATGAAACTCTAATAGAAAAAGAATGAACTAGAAAACTTTAATGAAACTTTAATAGCTAAAGGAATCAACTAAAAAACTTTTTAAACCTCTTGTATTATTGAAACTAAAATTATATAAAATTTATGCAACTAAAATTATCAAAGTATTTTCTCTTCAAAACATTAAAAGAAAAAGAATTTTCATAAAATAAATAAAAAAAGCAAGAAACAAAATAAAATAAATAAGTAGAAACGAAATAAACTTTAATAAATAAGTAGAAACAAAATAAAATAAAATAAAATTTAATAAAATAAATAAAAATAGCAACAGTAAGTATTTTGTTGTAAGTAGAAACAAAATAAAATAAATAAAGCAACAAAGAAAACAAAATAAAAATAAAAAAAGTGCCGCCTACTGGGCCACCACGGCCTGAATACGACTAGAAACCCAACCATGGGCCAGGATTCAGGCCCGCAGCAGGCCCAGTAGGCCCACAGGCACATAGTGCGAGTTTAGGCCCGAAAGCCTGCAGTTGAGAGGAGCTCGAGAGAGTGGGCGCAGCAGCGCTTATAAACCACTCTCGAGCTCTCTCAACTAGCGAGGTGGGACTAAACTTTTGGCCGCGACGCGGGCAGCACAAGGCTTTTTGTCCCGGTTGATGGCACCAACCGGGACTAAAGGGGTGCATTGGTACCGGTTCATGGCACCAACCGGGACCAATGCACGCCCTTTAGTCCCGGTTGGTTCCACCAACCGGGACCAAAGGTCCCTGCTTCCCGCCCTTTGGGCTGCTGAAAAAAGACCTTTGGTCCCGGTTGGTGGCACCAACCGGGACTAAAGGGGGGCATTGGTCCCGGTTGGTGCCACGAACCGGGACCAAAGCCTTTGCTATATAAGCCAGCACTTAGGAAATTTTCAGATTTCCATCGCCAGTTCGTGCCCGACGCCCCAGCGCTGCTCCTCGTCGTCGTCGCCGTCGTCGCCCCTGCCTCCGACGTCGTCGCCACGCCGCCCCTGCCCCGAGCCCTCGACGCCGTCGTCGCCCGCTCCCCGCACCTCGTCGTCGTCGCCCAGCGCCCCTGCCCCCGACCACGCCGTCGCCGCGCCGGCCCCTGCCCCGCGCCCAAGCCCCTGCACCGGCCCGCCCCCGCCGTCGCCGTCGTCGTCGTCGCCGTCGCCATCGCCGTCGCCAGCCGCCCCCACTGTGAGCCGCCGCGCCGCCCCGTCTCTGTTTTTTTTTCATTTTTTATTAGATTAATTTTTTGTTCATATATATATAATGTATATATTTATGTATGTGCCTATATGTATGTAGATGTTCATAATGTATTAATTTTTTTGTTCAGAGCATGTTTTTGTTCATGATGAGGGGGTGGGGGTCGATGTACATATGTATATATATGATGTAATTTTTTTGTTCATATATATATATAATATAATTTTTTTCAATGTATATATGTATGTGGTAGCTATATATGCATGTTGAGGGGGGTGGGGGTCGATATACCCCCTCCCCGATAACTTTGACATGAGGGGGAGGGGTCGATATACCCCCTCCCCGATAACTTCGACATGAGGGGGGGGTCGATATACCCCCTCCCCGATAACTTCGACATGAGGGGGGGGGTCGATATACCCCCTCCCCGATAACTTCGACATGAGGGGGGGGGTCGATATACCCCCTCCCCGATAACTTCGACATGAGTGGGGGGGGGTCGATATACCCCCTCCCCGATAACTTCGCCGCGTGCTCCCCCGAGCTCGGCCTTGCTCTGCCACTGCTCAAAAGTTTCAAATGATCAAAGTGGGTTTTTGCCTAAAAATGATCTATAGGCATCAGAGGACTTCTCAAAAAAATTGTGGCATTTGAAAAGAATTATTTGAAATAGTTCTAGTGCAACAGGGTCATTCTAGAGTTTGAAAATACTAATAAAAGAATTTTTTGAGGCCAAATCATTATAAAAATAATTACTACTGATGTGTTTGTTCATAGCATTTTTTTCAATGTATGTATGTATGTATGGATGGATATAGAAAATGTTCATATATGATGTTTTTTTTGTTCATAGCAATTTTTTTCCATGTATGTATGTATTTTTTTTAGATGTGCTATGTTTTTTCAGATGAGATGAAATGAGATGAGTTGTCCATTTGTTGTATAAACATAACCCCGATAACTTCAATTCCCCTCGGGCTTATATTTTTGTGAGCATAGAAATTTTTGTAACTTGTATGTGTTTGATCACCGCGGACTTATATACTTGATTGGACTATGGAGTGCATATTTAGTCGAGTCCAACATCAATATTTGTGAATGATTTCATATTGTTGGGCACCGCGGATAGTTGTGAGAGGAGTTTTTCCTTTGATTTTGAGGCATGTGATCTAGATAATGTCCAATGCCTCATATCGCGAACATAGTTATATTGGACAATTGATCTTCATATAAATGAAGCATAAAAGTTTAGCAAACAGTTTGGCAATCACTTAGAAATTTTCATGTTGTAGGAGTACATGTAAAAAAAATTCAGAGTTGTTCATTCACTTCGACATGAGGGGGGACGTCGATCAACCCCCTCTCGCCCGAACAAGTCTATGTATTATTTTATATCGCGGTGGACATATATCAAAGTTTGATCATATGTCAAAGTTTGAATTTTGACATATGCAACATTTGATCATATATCAAAGTTTGATCATATGTCAAAGTTTGAATTTTGACATATGCAACATTTGATCATATGTCAAAGTTTGATCATATGTCAAAGTTTGAATTTTGACATATATAGATTTATCAAGAATGCCCCCATTATGGATGTGCACAAGTTGATCCAATTTTTTTCCTGATCTCATCTATATATATATTCTTCTATATGTCACGTTGTCTGTCAAAGTATTGAAGAAATCCATGGCTTCATCATTAGTCGGAAGTAACAGGCGTATGATGCTATGAAGCTCTTCAAAGTTGTTTTGGAACGGAGTTCCGGATAGAATAATTCGCCTTTTGGTATGAATTTCAGCAAAGGCCTTCCAAATAGCGATATTCGGAAGGCTCTTTGCTGAACTTTGTACCAAAAAGCGAATTATTCTATCGGGAACTCCGTTCCAAAACAACTTTGAAGAGCTTCGTACCATTATACGCCTGTCATTTCCGGCTAATGATGAAGTCATGGTTTTCTTGAATTCTTTGACACTAGACAACGTGACATATAGAAGGGTAGATGAGATCAGGAAAAATATGGACCATTTTCTGCACATCCAGAATGGCATCATTTTGTTAAATCCCTTGTCGGTCCGGACGTCGGACATTCATGAGAGAGGCGGTACAGTTTGCACTAATATATCCATCTGTCATGTTTGTATATTAATTGCCATGTTGTAATATTTGCAGAAACTATGGAGCACCGAGACATCGAAGCAGAACAGTTGTTGGGGGACATAATCCTCGGCGGAGGTGATATCTTGTCGTATCTCAACGACACCGATGGTCTGGAAGGAGAGGGTGAAGCAGGCTCCGGTGATCGAACAATGGAGGTGGAAGGACATGATTATGATGGCTCCGATGAGCAAACGGAGGAAGGAGCTGTTGCAAAGTCCGGCGAGGTATATATATTAATTAAGCCTGTGCTGACTAGCTAATTGATGCATTAATTGTTTTGGTATGTACACATATTAACTCTCTTCTTTCTTCTTTTCTAGCCCTCCGGATCGAGCCAAACTTCGGTAACGAGACGAGGCCCGAAGAAAAGGTTGCGCCAGGATGAAAGGTTCACGATCACAGCAATCAAGGGCGATGGCCAACCGATTGAACCCAGCCGGACCAAGGAAGCATTTTCTGCTCAGTGCGGGGTTCTTGTTAGGGACATGATCCCGATCAGCATCCACCAATGGAATAAGCCTAAGAGCGAAGACCCTCAAGTGTCTTTTGTCAACGATAGACATAAAGATGATCTTTGGACCGCGCTGAAGGCAAATTTCACCCTACCGCCAGAGGAGGATCCGGATAAGCCAGTTATAGAGCCATTGGTCAAGGCTCATGCTCTTAAGAAGATGGTAGATCTATTCAGGAGGTGGAAGAATGAGTTGAAATCAACGTTTGTCGACAAAGGGAAGACTCCAGAATTCACCGGCCGATTTGAGAAGATAAGAGATCACTGGCCCGCATTTGTGGCCCACAAGACATTGGAGAAGAGTAAGAAGATGTCAGCGACAAACAAGAAAAATGCTGCATAGAAGGAGTATCACCATCGCACGGGGTCAGGTGGCTACCTCAAAGCCCGGCCGTTGTGGGACAAGGCTGAGAAGGACCTG
Organism: Thinopyrum elongatum; assembly: GCA_011799875.1. NCBI lineage: Eukaryota > Viridiplantae > Streptophyta > Magnoliopsida > Poales > Poaceae > Thinopyrum > Thinopyrum elongatum. The sequence continues at coordinate 126,415,109 of CM022301.1, forward strand.
CTTGATAAAGGGGTCGAACCAGAGACATTGAACTGGCCAGACCGTTCAAGGACTTGGTTCTTCGGGGTTGGGGGAACCTTGGACCCTGAAACAGGGAAGTGCCGTTGGACGAAGGAGCAACTTGAAATACCCGTCAAGAAGCTTCAGAAGTATATCGCCGCAGCGCAGGAAGGGACGTTCGTTCCCGACAGAGAGAACGACGAGCTCACACAGGCCCTCGGGAATCCTGAGCACCCAGGACGAACACGAGGCACGGCAGGCTCCGTTGCGTGGAGGGTTGGGTTTCCCAGCGCAGGCGGTTACAAAACCCGGGAGAGGAGGAGGAAAGTGGAGCAGACGGAACTGCAGTCGCTGAATGCAAGGGTACGAGCGCTAGAGGAACAAGCACTACTAGTTCAGAGCCAGCGACCTGCCGGAGCTACCCCAGAAGCTACCCCTCCATCTCAGCGGAGAAGCAGCGTGGCTTCCACCGAGGTCCTTCAGCAGCCTGACTTCACGGCTCCCAGCTACCCCGTGGATGCTATCACGGAGGCTCAAGATTGCCACCTTATGGCGCAATGGCAGCACCTCAAAGTCAAGGCGGCTGTCGGCTCTGTTGCACCTTCTGGACCCGGCGCAACTTTTCACTACCTTCCGATTCCACAAGGCTATGCTGTTGTGATGATCGATGAAATAACGGAGGGATTTGAGGAGCTCCAGCTTGACCACCCTACCGGTGAAGGGGAGACTCAGCTGGGTCTTGCTCTGAAGACTCCATGTCTATGGCGGAAGGAGCTCATCAACCTTCCGAACTGGACGCCTCCGCCTCCTCCTCCGGCGAGTCAGGGCACTCCGCCTCCTCCTCCGCCTCCTCCTCTGGCGAGTGATCAGGGCACTCCGCCTCCTTCTCCGCCTGCGCCGGCGCGTCCGAGCAGCCCGCCTCCTTCTCCGCCTCGTCAGCAACGGCGGAAGACAGCTGCCGCCGCTCCGGCTGCTCCGGCGCGTCGTAGCACTCCACCTCATTCTCCGCCTCGTAAGCAACGAAGGAAGACAGCCGCAGCCACTCTGACTGCTCCGGCGTCTAGCAGTACAGCCAGAGGCGGGAGGCAATACAGATTCGGTCCGACTCTCACGCCTCTAGAGAAGTTACCATACGAGATGACCGACGAGGAAATCGCAGAGATCTGTAAAGCCCAAGTGAGGGACTTTTTTGCAAAGAAAAATCCACCTCCGGAGGAGAAGATGGATCCGATGAAATTGAAGCGCACTGTGAAGAACCTGAAGCGACCACCACCGCCTCCGCCGGATGACAACCATGTCCGCGCTCTTAAAAAGGCAGTGGAAGGAGCGCGCCGGTCGGGAACTACTTCAACTGACAAAAGGTTACAAGAACGAAGAAGTGGGAACAAAATTCCCCAGCTCGGCGAATAGGCAAACCAATCGTGCCCCCCGCTCAAGGTGTCTAGCGATATCGTCGCAAATCTGCCGGGGATGCTGCCCGGTACCAATCCTGGTGATTACCTGCCCGACGATGCACATTTTGATACAAATGGAGGTGGACGAACACAAATACCAGTACGGGAAGCCTCTCGTCAGACCTGGTGATCCTCCTCTAACAACGATGATGCGAAGATTCCATAAGTGGTACATGGACACCTGCAAGTCTGGGAAGGATATTTTGACGCTGAGAGTTAAAGAGGAGCACGACCTCGTTGGAATTGATCTGTTGTCTGTTCCATTTGAGGAGTTCTTCCAGTTTTTCAATCAAAAGGACCTCGATAAAATAATCATCACTTGCTACTGTCTGTAAGTACTATACTTCTGTAATTAAGTCTCTATATATAGCTCAGCTCTTTCATTGCATGTATATATAATTATCCTCACTATATTATGCAGATTGAAGATCGTCGAATGCAGAAATGCACAAATCTATGATATTGGGTTCATTAACACAAATCTCATAGATGAATGGACGGTTACATATAATCCGAAAGAAACCGAGGCCAACTTGCTACAATCGTTGCTTAAAAATCAAAATAAAGATAAAATACTCTTTCCTTACAACTTCAAGTGAGTGTTACTGTCTTCTGCATATTCGGTTTCCATTATTACTCGAGGTTATAGTAATGTAATTGATGAGTTATGCATGCGTGCGCAGCTTCCACTTTATTCTCCTAGAGATTAAGCTTGAGCAGGGACTAGTAACCGTCTTAGACTCAAGACGAAAAGATCCCAAGGAGTATGCGGCCATGACTGAAATGCTCCAGAAGTAAATTCAATTGATCATTATCGCACCATATCGGCAACTTTGTTCATTTCCTGATATCAAGTAATTATTTTCTTTGTCTCGCAGGGTTTGGAAAGTGTTCACCGCAGAAGTTCCGGGACTGCCGGGGGATCTGCGATTTACACACCCGAAAGTAAGTACTACTAGCTAGTTCCGTGCATCTCCCATTGATTCTAGCTAGTTTCATCAATACCATTTATAATGCTTGATTATCAGTTTGATTGACCTCTATTTCTCGTAAAGTGGTTGTGGCAGGAAGGCGGGAATAATTTTTGTGGATACTACGTTTGCGAGTACATCTACAACGCAACGACCTCTAAGCGGGGCTACTCTGAGAAACAATATGAAGTGCGTAAGCAATAATATTCACAATTTTATTTTATTACCATCATTTGTGTTGAGTTTCATTCATATATATGTATTGACCCCCTTCTTTAAATTAGATTTGGCAGATGCGGGATGAACTCCTACCACAAGATCGCTTAAAGGCAATTCAAGAGGAATTGGCTGGATTCTTTCTTGACCACGTCATCAATCCAGCCGGAGAATACCATGTGGAACTTGACATCAGATGTTAGGGATCTTATATTGTATATATGTAGCTAGTAGCGTCGGATAGATATACGAAAACTTGTTGTTCGACCAATCTCTCGGAGAAGGAGGAGGTCGATCACTTCTCTCTGTATATGTTCATGACGATCTTGTGTACTTAATGGTTTCCTTCTTTTGCTTACTAGCTAGCGTGTCGAGTCCTCTCTATACGTATAGTATGTAGCGTCGACAAGCACGGAGATAAGAGATGACACTTCTCTATTAGCTAGCAACACAATATATGAAACCCCTAAATTAACCTACAAAACCCCAAACCCCCCCCCCCTTTCAAAAAAAAACAAAACCCCAGCTCCTGAGCTGCTGACACGTGGATGATCTTTGGTCCCGGTTGGTGTTACCAACCGGGACTAAAGGCCCTCCTCTCTGGGCTCGCCGCAGCGGCCACGTGGAGCCCCATCTGTCCCGGTTCGTATAAGAACCGGGACTAAAGGTGTTGGGCTTTAGTCCCGACCCTTTAGTCCCGGTTCCCGAACCGGGACAAATGGGCCTTATGAATCGGGACAAATGGGCCATTTTCTACTAGTGTTAGGGGGTTGCTAAGATTACATTAATCATAACAAATCTTTGTACGGATACATAATGGATCATGAGGAGTGCCAAGCTACATGTGGCGACCCGGATCAAGCGAATGAAAAAACTCTAGGTTACGAGCCTCCATGTTTGATTTTCGACCCACAAAACAAAAGAACCAGCTAATAATGTTTTCCTTTTTATCTATAACCTCCTTAATGATAGAGCCAAAGAGACCTGCAGGGCCTGGTGTTCTACATGAGAGTTTTGCGGTCAAATGTGATAACAACCTTGGAAAGTGAAAGATCTTCTGCAAGAGCTTGTGCTTATCGGCAGGCTAAGGCAAGAGAAGACGGGTCTGTAACCTCTGGGAATACAATCAAAGATGACCCCAGATAATGCATATCCTGGTCACAACATACTGCACCCACTTCCCTAGAATTCCTGTTGCGGGACACTCATCGACATTGATCTTCACGTGGCCTACCAATGGAGGCTTCCACTCTCGAGAGCGACGAGCACGTTCAATTATCGGTTGGATGACAACAGTAGTAGCCTTTGTGATGCATTCGAGCCTAGAGATGTACCTACCCCCAACAGGTTCGACAAGAGTGGACTTTGAAAAATTCCTTCATGAATAGTTTTTCCCTCGCCTTCGAGATAGCCCATAGGTAACAAGCTTGATGAAGCTCGCATGAGGTAGAATATCCATCATGCCAAATATCCATTGCTTAGCGCTCGGGTCTTCTTCTTTTTTTTTTGAGAAAAGTTTGCTAGGCCTTTATTGATTAGCTAAAATGTTCATAGGAATTACAATTGGGTCATGCGAAGTGCCCAACCACAGATGTCTCCCCACAGGGAGAGAAATACTAAACCTAGCAAGCCTACGAGCCTCATAATTCGACTCTCTATTTTCGAAAGCAAAATTACAAGTAGCAAATAAAGAAGAAGTTTGTAATATCTCTCTGATGGTAGAGCCATAGTCTCCTCCAGCTTTTTGATGAATGTGATGTACCACTTGCTTGCAATCCGATGAGATTTGGAGATGGTCCATCCCTAAATCCTGAGCCAAGGACATCCCCTTCATACATGCTATTGCTTCGAGCGTCATAGGGTCCAACATACCTTGAATCACCAGCAAGGAAGAGCCCGGAAAAGTTCCGTCACGGTCTCAAAATTACAGCTCGGGTCTTTTGATGCCATTAGGTGTTCTGACAACGGAAGATTTCTAATCATTCTCATTTTTAGAACAGCTAATTATTCTCATGCCCCTGCAAAAAATGAATTATTCTCATGTCGTCCTAATTGGGCCGGAGGCAACCAACCAGGCCGGTCCGTAAACCCAAAATTTCTTTGCCGAGTGGACCCCACCTAACAGTTGCCCAGCCTCTCCTCATTTGGGCCTGGCTTGGGCACATTGTCCTCCTCCTCTCTTCGGCTGGGCCTTCTCCTCTCCTCTCCTCTCTCTCTCTCTCTCTCTCTCTCTCTCTCATGGCGGCGGCCACCTCCTCGTCGGCGGTGGCGGTATCTACGCCGCAGGGAGTGGCGGAGCGGCGGGGAATCCCGGCGGCGTCCTTCGTCGAGGATGTCGAGACCTACCTCCGCCAGGCCGGGCTCGAGGTCAACTCCGCCCTCGCCTTCCTCCAAGAAAGGTAACCGCTGCTCCGCCCCGCTCCCCTCCCCTACACCCTACCTTCGTCCCCATGCATCCAACCCGCAGAACCTGTCGGCTTTGGGTTCTCGCGGTGTTCCGGGGTCCTGGTCCGGCTGCCGCTGCAACCAGGAAGCTGGATCCTTTGGCTGCTTCTCGCGATGTGCCCTCCACCTGTTTGGTGAATTCGGGAGCTGGGTGGGTGGCCATCGGCTCGCCCTTGATCCGGAAATCGTCTCAGACGTGGGACGATTCGCTTTGATTTGGAGGTCCTCTTGGCGTCCTTACCATGTACTCCATCGGTCCCATAATATAAGATCCTATTACATCCAATATGAGTACCTTTGATCTATCTCAGCAAAGCTCCTCTACATGTTAGATCCTTGTAGGGGTCGGTGCTGCTCACAGATTGCAGTGGTCGTTGGAGTAGGTTTTTGCGACTGGTGCTGTGCTTATGTGGCCCCTGCTTGGATTGGTACTCTGCAAGTTTTCAGTCTCTATTGCCTACTTGTGGATGAGCATCTTAGATTATTAGTCCAAACTATACACTGTGTTGAACTCCTAATTCATTGCGGCTGCGAAGAGGCAAACTCTGCCATAAGCTGTGCAGGCCACGCGAGAGAGGCTTATTGTCCACTCAATCATGGGATACGGTTCATTCACATGTCAAATGAACTGCTTATTATGAGATCATGCATATTCGACCAAATTCATTGTTGAATTTACGGCCTACCCTCTGTTCCTCACCCTACCTAATCCATGGTGCCGCTCACAATGGTACTGAGGCCAGAGGGTAGAGACCAATATATATATAAGGTTATTCTGGTTTAGTTTAAACCGTATACAGATTAGTTTCCAGATAATCAATCTGTTAAACAAAGACTCCAGATTAGCACAACCAACCACGATCATTAGTAATCAAATAGGGGTCTCAACTTAATCTGTAATAAGGTCTCATCACGCATGTGTGAGTCATGCGCCGGATTTGAATAAATTCCTATTCAAATCCGCAGGCTTTTAAACAATCCATATTGCCAAATTATGGACAACCTGGTCATTCCTATCATGCGGTGCCCGGGCTATATAAACAAAGTTTAATTTCCAGTACACATGTACTGTACTTCCAGCATGAAGTACCGGCTTTCTCGGACTAATTTCCGTCCAAGTTTCCATGTACACCGTACATGTATATGATGCTTTCAATTCCACATCTACACTTTCCAGGAGATAAATTAGCAGTAAAATAAATGTTGTAAGCCACACACACACATATACTGAATATTCCAACATTCATCTGGGTTGACAGTTCCTACAAGTAAAGTCGCTGTTCCTTCCATTATATTTGAACCTGCCATTCCATAATGACTGATTTTGTCGTTCCTTTGTGGTTTAGTCTAGTATTTCTTTTGAAAACTATGAAAAGTATGTATGTTCTTGCCTTCAGCGTTCACTTCTAGTTGGTAGGCAGCTGCAACTGATTTTGTGCATCACAGTTTGATATTTATCCGAATAAGAGCAATTTAATATTATTTCTCCAGCAAGTTTTGGCAAAAATCTTGTTTGTCCCTACATGTGTACATTACACTTTTTACCTTGTTGTTTTTTGATACTTGGTTCTGCTTTAGAGAAATGTAACCCGTTTAATTTTTTTAGGCTGCAGCAGTACAAAATGGTGGAGATGAAACTTTTAGCACAACAAAGAGAACTTCAGGTGCTCATGCTTTTTCTTCTTAGATTTATGGAGGCAGGCTAAGATCAAGTATGGCTTTGGAGTGGAAGTTTGCTTAATTGCTTATATTTACTTCTTTGACGATGTTCTTTGTGCTTTTGAATTATAATTTGGGTGTTCCACAACACAATTGTTCTCTAGTTAATACTGATAAAAGATTGAGAATTAGTACTGTAAAAAATGTCAAAGCTTACATGGAGTCAACTCTTGATCATTGACCTAACTTAGCACCATGCTAACTTCTAGTAGCAGTTATCATTGATACATGCTAGTTTTAGCATATACTTTATAAACTTATTTTAGCTAGCTGTTCTTATTACAGGTGAAAATTCCTGATATAGAGAAGTGCTTGGATATTGTTGCGACATTGAAAGCTAAAAAAGCTTTGGGTGAGGTTTGTATAATTTCCTTAACTCCGCTCCTTTTTCAGTTTACCATTTCTATTTCTGTGCATTGGATTTTCCCCTTTTGCTCAGCCTAATGATTTAAATTAATGTATATTTCTTACTTTGAATACCATGAACCATGATTTTACTGCTGAAGGTTGTAGTTACATTACCTTATCAATTAACCTGTAAAATGTCAAGTTTGACCTTGTGCATGTTTCTTAACAGTTTGCTGCTAACACTTCATTACCTTAGTTTAATATGGTAGGTTATTATTCATTTTTACCTGTTTCAGTTATCTCCAAAATGTGGAATACAGATCGTATTATACTTTTTTAGTCCATTTTGTTATTATTCATTTGCTAGTTGCTAACATCTGTTAAACTCATCTTTTGAAAATGAAACAGTTCAAACTTGATAATGTCTTGAAACTGTAACCATGCTGAACGCTTGTTCTGAATGGAATCATTCAAGTGAAAGTTAAGTAGTTAACTATCCGTGTCTTTCATATATTTAATGCAGGCACTCATAGCTGATTTTGAATTATCTGAGGGAATCTATTCGCGTGCTAAAATCGAGGACTCTGACTCGGTGTGCCTATGGTTGGGTGCAAATGTGATGCTGGAATACTCCTGTGACGAGGTATAGTTTTAAGCATTGTCATATTACTGTCCTTCAATTTTTAGTTTCCCCCTTCATTTCTGGTAGTTTTGCAGGCCAATGAGCTCTTGAAAAGTAACTTGGAAAATGCAAGGGCCAGTTTAGAAGTCCTCGTTGGCGACCTTCATTTCTTAAGGGACCAGCAAACGATAACTCAGGTAAAATGGCCATGACTAGTTTGACTACTCACCATCATCTCACGCTCAGTATTGCTAAACTCAATTCTTTGCCAGGTTACAATTGCTCGGATATTTAACTGGGATGTGCACCAGCGGAGAAGCAAACAATCTGTTATGAAAGAAACATGATCATCATAGGGTATGCGCAGCCAATGAAATCGGGTTATTTTTGTACTTCTTGCTGCCTCTGGCGATTTAGTCTATCGTCATAGTGTGTGCGCTCTTTGCTGGTGATGGTGCCTTGGCCGCGTGACAGAAATGTATCAATCGCATTCAGTTTTATGGTGTTGGAACTCTAGACCGTGTGGTGTAGATGACATTCGCTTCTGTTTTGGGCTACATGTACTTGTTTAGCGCTTGATGAAACAAAATCTGCGAAGCATTTTTTTTTGTTAATTACCTTCTTTTCTGGCATGTTCACTGGTTTTAAATCCTCTAAAAGATGAGCTGCTCCAGTGTCAGTTTACAGAGTATCCTGTTGCAATGTTTACCAGTTACTGCATTTCTGCAGGCTGGTCACAGTTAGGTGTTAATCGATAGGGTCTCAGTGGTGATGCTGTTCGCAGTAGGGTACCAAATGTTCCTATCAGATGTTACTATTACTCTTTTTCTTTGTTCTTTCGAGGGCTACTATTATTCTGCTTTTGCATCAAGAGGCCATTGATTAGCCTGCTTCCTTTCGGCAACAGCTACTCCCTTTCACACGAAAGAAGAACATGACATGAAACGGCATTTTTCTGACTGGGCGGCGGTCGGTCGCCGCTGCCAGCCCGCCCTGATCAATTTCTCAGGGGTGGCGGAAAACATGGTCCAGCTTCACTCGCGCTGTTAAGAACTCAACGTGGAGTTGAAACTTCAGGTTTTGCCTAACTGCACGACCTGAATTTCACAAGCATTTTTGCATGCTCTGAGCAGCACTTGCCACCCAGGAGAAACACATACCGTGCTGCTGTTGACATTCTGATCATATATGACAGCAACATATGCTAACCCTACAGCTACAGGTAACCGTCTCCGTGACTAACATGCTCTGAAACTCGGTCAATGTGTTGCTGCTGCTTTGCCATAGAGGTCCCATCCTACTTGGCCGACATCGGTAGCTTGATAGGTTGCCAGATGTTGTTCTCAGGTTAGTTAGCTTTTCAGATGTGATTGAAACTAGGCATCCATATTCTCACCATGAGTTTGTGACCATACCAAGGGGGAGGCTCATCAGCTTCCGCATAAATTTAGCTTGATCTTCAAATGGAAAGAAAAATAGCAACAAGAAATCCGTGTTCTCTGTCGGTGAATCCAAACTCCATTAACCGAATTGCTAACCACGACTTTCCTTCTGACTGCTGAAACCTACTGGAACTTCTGACTGCTGAAACCTACTGGAGTTCCATATCACTTTCCAGTTGAAAGTTTCTAAAATTGCCGCGAGCGACAATTCAACAAGAAACCAGAAAAGGAAAGTATCTATCACTATCACGAGTTACCGACTTTTCTAATCTTTTGCCGATATCCACCCGACACCGACGTTCTAAAGGAAAAGTGCCATTGCCGTTTTTGAAGTATTAGGCTCCACAGCCATTCTTACTTCTCAGTTCATGTTTCAAATTTTGGGGGAGCTGTTGGAGATGGTCTTAGCTGTTGCTAGCTAAGATGTCGTTTTAAAACTTCTTTTTTTTCCGGTTAATTTTGTTAATCATTTTGTTTCCTGGCTGTGCTGTTATTGTTGATACCATGGCCGTCCTAATCTGATGTATGTGGCGACGTTGGATACAGCTAGCATTCAAGCTTTGTCCTCTTGGCAACTGGCATTCAACACTGACATTCCTCTAGTAATACTGTTTGAGCCTGATTGTGCATGTAATCCATCAACCAAACACTGTGGTCATCAATGACGGAGTCCTACGGTACGGCGTGTCTTTTGGTTGAGGCCTAGAACAATCCCATCTAACTTATTTATTAGTAGGGCACATGAACTTGCCTAATTCCAAGATGAACTTGCCACTGGAAATCAAAATTTAACCTGTGGAGATCTATCCTCTAAAACTATTGGAAGGCTTATCTTCTTGTTTTCTCTGGAAGCAACGCTACATTACGTTGTCCATGTTGGTTTTTTTCTTCCGATAAATTAAACCTATGATTTTCGAGCCTTGATTCAAATGTGAAGTATGATATTTAGATGTGAAGACATAAAAAAAAAACAGACAGTACAATGAAAAAACAGTTGGGCACATAACGATCAACAAAATATAAAATTGCATTGAAATTATACTAGCCTTTTTCTTTCTCCGATCGATCGATCGTCGTCCGTCGGAGATTGAAAACTGCACTGAACCAACAATAAAAACGTCCTCACCATACCCGGCTTTAAAGACCGCAATAACCACTCGCCGTTTGAAACGAGATCCAAAAGTCGTTGAAGAAAAATCGGTTGAAGTATCACCCCACACAGTACAAGCTTGCAATCCATCACCACCGGTCCAGAGAGTTGAAAAAATCAGACCATGTCGGAATACAACATAGAAGAATATGTCGAAGTCGCCACATCAATAACAAACCAATTGCTCTCCTTGATAGACACACCGACTGCTAAGATCCGAAGAAAGCTAACAGACTTGACGGCATGAACTCTCACAAGCCCTTCGTCGACGCCGGATCGAACTCGTCGAGATAGGAAAAGATGGGAGAGTCTTTATTCGAACACTCCATCACCACCACCACCTGATGCCGCTAGGGAAACAAAACCTAAGCAAAGAAAAAACAAAATAGACGGTCCCCACTCCTCTTGCCATCGGCAAGATCGCCATGACGCGCGGGGGGGGGGGGGGGGGGGGGGTGGTGAGGAGAAGATCCTTGGTGGCAGCTAAGTTTCGGAGCTGGGCACCGGAATGTGAAGCATGTTGATCAAACGTGTTCAGGATGGATGACTACCTGTGTTGATCAAAAGGTGTTTGATCTAAACTCGTACTGCCCGGGGCCATGCTCCCGGCCCCTTTCATCCTTAACGTGGCAATCTAGGTGGTCACCTCTAACTAGATCGATATGCCCAACCGATTAACGTTAAATGCGTTTGATTAGCCATGCATACGGCCACACAAGATATGATAGAGAGGAGACACTTTTTTTTTAACACAACACAAACACACATGCTCATACATACACATATTAGAGAGGCGGCACCTGACAAGTCCCAATGCAATCACATGATAATATTTTCTTTACCATAATACACAAACGCAGATGCTCATACACCATATTTGAGACGCGGCATCTGACTGACAAGTCCCAATGCAACCACATGATCTTGAGCTAGTGTTGTGCTGTATATAAACGCGCGTGCACGCGCGCACACACACACACACACGACACGAGGGGTTACACTCACAACTCACAAGCGCTCTTCCCCGTCATGATCCTCTTCCAATGCAAAACTTCCATGTGTGTACAAGTGTCGCCGGTGCGCGCGCGCGCGTGGGAATCATGTTTCAAGGTTTTTTGTAAAGCCCTCACCATTTTCATTTTCCCTTTTTTGCCCTATTAGAGGTATGATGTATGAGGTACATTGTCACCGAGAACATATCCGGTGCACCGGGTGCACCCATGCTACTTGAGCCGTTGGATAGGAAAAAACATGAGAGGATCGAGCTAGAAGATGGGATGGTCGCATATTTGCAAAGTGAGCCTTCTGTATAGTCAAAACCAACCCATGCTCCACGTCATTGCGTTTTTGGATGCCCATATTTTTCACAGAATAGTGAGCAGCACCTGGCCACATATGGTCATCTAGACCAGCCGACATGCTTCATTCCCTAAGGTTGGCGATGGTGCATGGAGGAAGGATGTCAATTCGTTGCCAGAGCCCGTCAGCGAGAGGGAAATGGATGAGGATGTGTGAGGCATCCTCATAGTCATGGCTGCGCCTCACGCATGTGGCGTTGCTGGAGGTGTGCTTCTCATGTATATTGGCCTTGGAGTTGAGTAGGTCTCGTAAGAGAAGCCAAGTGAAGAAATTGATCCAGATGGGAACCCAAGAGGACCAAATAGTCATAGTATGAGTGTCTTCTCCGCCTCCAGCATGGTGAGGTTGTATGTGCGCCTTGTGGAGAAGGATGTGCACCGGTTGAGGAAGTGAACGTCGTGGTCCTAAGATGACTGGAAGTCCTGCAACACAGAAATGAGCGCAGTGAATTCTGTGACAGCAACATTAGTTAGGCAGATTCACAAAGAGGATTCCAAACCGCAATTTGGTATGGTCGCCACTCTGGTTTGTAGCTTGGGAATATAGGTTTGCTAAAGCAGTGGCAACTGTTTGCTAGTGTAACAAATTATCAAGCTAAAATTAGGTATGAGTTCCATTAGCAGTGAAAAGGGGAGAGAAACTTAATTTCTATGGTAGCCATTTGCTGGTTAATGATTCTACAAATGTACGAGTTTCTATTTTGCGGTGTAATAAGGGCATTTGGTTGTTGTGCGTTGATCCAATCTAGCCAGGGGGAATCGGGTAGTAATGATTTTATTACAAATTCATGAGAAGGTAATTATTCTGTTGGCCAAGGCTTTTATTACCCATACCTTTTTGGTTTACACATACAAAGAGGAAAATTTGTGGAATTTTTCTATGATGGGTAGAAAGTCATTAGGCAATAGGTGAATTTGTGAGAGTAGTAGCCCAAGGTAAATTTGCGGTAATGCCGACACTTGGCATTGCAAGATGTGATTAATTTCACTTGCAAGGTTGGGCGAGGGTATATATGGGGACAAATGTGGTTTTGGAGAAATTTAACTTTAGCCCCGTATCTAGGGAAAAGTCGTGGAGTATGAAGTTTAGGTGTAACATCACAAGCGGGGATGCACGTGCGACTATGAGTGTATCATCGACATACTGAAGGGTGATGGGTGGGAGGTGGGTCAAGATTGGTTGGTGCAACTCATGTAGGTGCTGATTTTGCCGAATCGTTTATTGTAGTAGATTAGCCAAAATGATAAGGAGGTACGGTGAAAGGGGGTCACCCTGCCTAAGGTCATTTTTGCAGTTGATCCAGTCACTCGAAACCCCATTCATCAGGACAACAATTTTTCCATTAGCAGTAGGTCAAAAACCCAGAAGAACAACATTTCTGGGAATCCATGACATCTTAATATGGAGAGTAGGGAATCCTAGGAGAGTGAATCGAAGGCCTTGCGGAAGTCTAGTTTTATAACCATGTTGGGCTCATTCCAAGAGTGGCATTAAATCACAAGGTCTATCACATAGACAAAGTTTTCAGCGTTGTTGTAGCCTGAGGCGGATCTTCTCTGATTTCTATGCACAAGTAGAGGTATAAGTGGTTTTAGCTCGTTAGTGAGAAGTTTGGCGATGCATTTGCTTGGATAATTTTGGAGAGAAATTGGTAGATAAGCATCAGGCATGGTGACATAATCCTTTTTAGGAAGAAGCCCAATGAGCATGTGATTTAGGCTTTCCTTTTGGGCTCAGTGTAGCTGGAAGTTTTGGAAGAAGACGATGATGGTTGGATTGAAAATATAAAATAATTTGCATAAAAGACTGGACCAAGTCTTTTGGCCTAGGGCTTGCGAGAGGGTTCATTTGAAGGAAGGTCGTTTTGATTTCAATCTCAAGGAAGGGTAAACTTAGGTTTTGAAGCTGGTGGTTGATATTGGAATAAATTTGTTGAATTTCAAAGTTCTACCGAGTCTGAGGATTGTGTCCAATAATTCAGGCGAAATATTATTTGAGAATTGAGGCTTCTTGGTAGTGGGTGGGGAATTCTATTTCAAGTTGGTTTAGAGAAACAATGGTATTTTTTAGCCATTAAGAAGCATAGGTATGGAAATATTTCATGTTTTCTTAGCCCTCAATGGATGTATGCCCCTTGCCTCGTTATTTCCAAAAATGGCCATTTTCTAGTGGCCTTATGGAGGGACAAGATTGTGACCTGACTTTAGCTTATGTTCAACCTTTGGCATCGTTCTAATTCTCCTTTAAGGTCAATATACTTGATGACCGATTTCGGAAAGGAGATGAATTGTTGGGCTGGGGATCATGTAGCGGCCCATCATCGTAATGTTCCTGTCGATGGTGAGGCGCTCGCGATGACTTTGTAAATCTTTAGTAAGCTCTTTGGGAGGTAAAATAATTTTGTAAGAAAGGAGATGGACAGTGGAGGAGATGGAAGGGAGAGAAGAAACACGGCGCTGGGAGGGGTGTGGCTGAAGGTAGGGGATGGAGTGCAGGGGGGAAAAGATAAGGCAGGAAGGGGCGGTCTGCGCGGGTCCACCAAATACACCCGTCTCATGCGGGGGGCTGCTTGCGTGGGTGCACGACGCCAGCGTGGCGCGCGTCCAGCGGAAAATTCATTTGAGAACGGCGCGCCGTACGAATTTTTGCTGGAACCGGTAAAATAATGCTGGAACCCGTAAGAATTTTTGCTGGGAGGATAGACGAGAATTTTTGTAGCGGCCGGCGCGACTGTGGTTCTTTTTGCTGGATTCGATGATTCTTTTTGCTGCAACTGGCATGTGATGATTCGATGATTTTATTAGGTATAATATCCTCCCCCCTTCCTTTGTATAGCTTTCTTTAGCTTTCTGTAGTTTTCTTTTTCTTGTTTCTTTCTTTTCCTCATCTTGAGGAATCCTTGTACTGATGCTATTTTTTAATAAAATGATGTGGGGAGCAAGCCCTGCAGTCTTCAAGATAAAAAAAAACTGACATGTGATTTTGCTACTACTGGCAAACTAATGGAGTTTGTGTTTTTGCCGAGGACACGGTGGTTCGAACCGAACGACGGTGACGAGCGGAGGCGCTAGCGGTGCTCAGGGATGTTGCAACCATGGCGACTAGAGCTGGAACCGGCCGACGGGTGAGCTGCAGTCATCAATGTCATGTGACGGCTGAGGGATGAGCGCAGGTGGCACGGATGGCCGGCGAGCAAGACACGAGTCCTTTTTGGTGCTGGGGCCGATGATGCAGCGACTAATCCGGTCGAGGAGGCGCGGCGATGCCGCCGGCAAGGAGCGGCGTCGCGGCGGGGGACCGATCTGTAGATTTGGTCAACGGGCGCGAGCAGGAGGAAGGGCAAGGGCGCAGGGTGAGCTGTGCGTCGGGCGAAATCTGACGGCCCCGCAGCTCGCATCGTATGGCTCAGGTGCGACCGACCCAAAGTTTGGGCCGGCCCGGCGCGCCGGCGCCTATCATGCCCCCTAAATATAAGGCTGCAACTGACCAACACCGTCGTCAGGTTGTTTTTGCAGAAGGAGATTTGGTATGGGCTATCCTCGTCAAAGATCGGTTTCCTACTCGAGAATACAACAAGTTAAGCCAGAGGAAAATAGGACCGTGCAAAGTGATAAAAAGGGTTAATAATAACGCGTATAAACTGGAGCTACCTAGCCATCTACGCACTTCTGATGTGTTCAATGTAAGGCATCTTGTGCCATATCATGAGGAAACATTTGAAGTTCAGGTTTAAAGTCGAGGACGAGTCCTTTTGTTTTCTTTTTCTTTTTTTTCTTGAATCTACTAGTTAACACTGTACACTCTGTAGAGTTTTCTCGTACTAGTTTCTAGAGTCCTCTATTACCTTATTTTGTAAGCCTCCCCTAGTGACTAGAGGGACAGAACAGAGTACTAGATGAACTTCTTTTCCTTTGTAATGGAAAAGAGCAGAGGTTCAGCTCGTAGCAACCCAGCCAGCTTCCCCTGAGATTTGCTCGTGTGCCTCCTTGTCTTCTAATCTACTAGCGGATTCTACTCATCCCCCTGCATTACCTACCCCTTCAATCACCTGGAGCCGAGCGCCTCGGCCCGACCTCTTTCGTGCCCACAGTCACGTCCTCCCATGGACGAGGCACGACCATGTTAAAATACTGCTGTGTATACTGCATTGAGTATTGTACTGATGTAGCGTATGTGCATGTGGTTTTTCCCTGTCAACATGCACGTCCTCCCACTTCTCGTCATGGCCTTGCCCACGATGGTGATCGTGCGCTCGCCCCCTCTGTATAAGTTCAGCCGAACGCTATGAATGAATGTGTGTTCGATCTCTTCTTCCTCAAACATGGTATCAGATGCTGAGGACCCCCACAATCCCTTCGCAACCGATGCCAACCCCTCTTCCGCTGCCATGGACATCAACCCCATCTCCTCTCCCCATTCCTCCCAAGACGGCGACGGCATCCTGTGCGATGCCACCGGCGATGGCGTCCTGCGTGATGCCCCCAGCGACGGCGTCCTGCGCGATGCCATCCTTCTGGACGCCGCGGCTGTCGCCACTGCCACGGCCGTCGCCCCGGTGCCGCTCGCTTTCCGCGCTTTCCCCTCGTCGGTCCTCCAGACAATTAACATTCGCCACCATGTGCCCGTCACCTTGGATCTCCACGGTGGCAACTACACCCAGTGGCGCCGGTTCTTCAACACTGTCATCGGCATGTTTGGTGTACGCGAGCACATCCTCGCCGAGGCCGCTCCTCTTTGTCGCAACCGTGATCCGGAGTGGGTCATGGTCGACCACTGCATCGTGCACTGGCTGTACGCCACGATCTCGCCGAAGCTCGTCGACGCTGTCATGCAGCCGGACGACACGGCGGCTACTCTCTGGGCCGCGATCGAGAGCATCTTCCACGACAACCAGCTCTCGCGCGCCGTCTACCTCGACGCCGAGTACCACGCCGTCATCCAAGGCGATCTCACCATCATGCAGTACTGCGCTCGCCTAAAGTCATTCACCGACCAGCTCCGCGACCTCGGGCAGAAGATCACTGACACCCAACAGCTCTTCAACATGCTCCGCAGGCTCAGTCCATGGCACCATCACGCCATTCCCCACCTCACCTCCCGTGTGCTGCTGCCGACGTTTCTACAGGCTCGCTCCTTCCTGCTCCTAGAGGAGCACCGTGCCGAGCAGTCCACGCGCCAGTAGTCCGCGCACGCCCTGCTCACCACGCGTGCACCAGCTCAGGCGCCCGCGCCCCGTCCTCCCGCTCCGTCGCCCGCCCCCTCTCCACCAGCAGACTCCGGGCGTGGGCGCGGTCGTGGTCGTCGCCGTGGTTGGGGCTCCGGGGGGGGGGGGCGTCCTCCTCCAACACGTCACCAGTGCTCCCTGCTGCTCTCCCTGGCGCCGCACCCGGTGCCAACTCCTGGACAGGCATGGTCCATGCGTGGCCCATGCCATGGCGTGCACCTGGGGCTGGCGTCCTCGGTCCTCACCCTGGCATTCCGCATCAGCAGGCGTACCTCGCTGGCCTCGCGCCTCCGACGCCCTCGCCGTACGGCTACTTCCCCTACGCTGCTCCCGGCTTCACCTACGGCGACCCGGGCACGAGCTCCAGCACCGGCCCCCAGCCGCCACCACCGCCGCAGCCTTTGAACATGGGGCCGCTACAGACCGCTCTCCAGACCGCGTCCACGACCTCCCCACCACCTGGGAACACCTCGGACTGGTACATGGACAGTGATGCGACGGCGCACATGACCTCGAACACGGGTAACCTTCACTCCCTTCGCCCTAACAATTCTCTTCAAATCATAGTGGGCAGTGGTGACCGCCTTCCGGTCATCCACACCGGCTATGGCTCTCTCATCACCACCACTAGTCCTCTCTATCTTCGCAATGTTCTTCTGTCTCCATCCATCCTTAAAAACTTACTGTCAGTTCGTAAACTCACCCGCGAAAATCCAATTACTGTCGAGTTTGATGAATTTGGCTTTTCTATCAAGGACATCTGCACCCGCCAGGCGATTCTGCGATGTGATTCCACTGGTGATCTCTACCGTATGACTCCTGGCTCGCCCACCGTCTCCGCTCCTCCCTTCGTCGGCGTCGCAACCGTGGAGCTCTGGCACCAACGGCTCGGTCACCCCGGAGATGAGGCGCTTCGGCGAGCGCTACGTCACACCTAGTTCACCTGCCGCCCTTCGTCGAGCCATAGTTGCCGTGCGTGTCGTCTGGGCAAACACGCACGACTGTCGTTTTCTGATTCATCGCATCGTAGTTATTTTCCCTTTCAAATTCTGCATCTAGATGTTTGGACGTCGCCTGTCAGTAGTGTCTCAGGGTTTCAGTATTATCTGGTTGTACTTGATAGTTGTACTCACTATGTCTGGACATTTCCTCTTCGCAACAAATCTGAAGTTCTCTCCGTTCTCTCAGCTTTCTATGCTTATGTTCAGACACAATTTGAGCGCCCCATTCTCACCATGCAAACTGACAATGGTCACGAGTTCGACAACCTCCCCCTTTGCTCTCTGCTCACGCAGCATGGCACGGTCTTTCGCCTCTCGTATCCCTCTACTAGCCAACAGAATGGCCCTCGGTGATTTTCGCGTCATGCATGTTCCGACCTCGCAGCAACTCGCCGACGTGATGACCAAGGGACTTCCTAGCTCTGTTTTTGGTGAATTTCGCTCCAGCCTTTGCGTCTCCGACCACGACGCCAAGACTGCTGCGGAGGGGGGGGGGGTGGTGTTAGAATACTGTTGTGTATACTATATTGAGTATTGTACTGGTGTAGCGTACGTGCGTGTGGTTTTTCCCTGTCAACTCGCACGTCCTCCCACTTCTCGTCATGGCCTTGCCCACGATGGTGATCGTGTGCTCGCCCCCTCTGTATAAGTTCAGCCGAACGCTATGAATGAATGTGTGTTCGATCTCTTCTTCCTCAAACAGAACCAACCTCCTCCCTAGCATGGTTCACATCAGAAGCCATGGCCATCACTCATGCATGCCCCTCAGACGCTCGAGTATGAATCAGGCCCCTCTTCGTCATGCTCTCCGCGACAACAGGCTGGTCCAACTCCTGTGCCCCAAAGCTTTCCAACCTCTCCAAATGGAGCCTTGCTCCGGACTCCAAATAACATGACTATTTGAGGCCAGTTTCAACAAGTTTGCATTAGACGTAAGGGCCGAAACTTTATAGGATGACATAGATCAGGTAATGGGCTTGGAAAATATACCAATAGATCACGTAATGGGCTTGAAAAATATACCTTCGAGGCCCCGTGCCGACTTAAGGTTCATTGCCATCTCCATCATACCCAAAGCCGATGTGATGGCTGACATCACACTCTCCCTGGAAGGTAGAAGCCGTGATTGGCGAGGTGGGGTCCTGCACACCCTCCGCCGCCTTCTCATTCTTCTCCCCCTACTTGAGTCCCAACATCCCCTCGGACGCCTCCAAACATTTTTCCATGGGGAGCACATTTTCGTTGAAGGTCTCCCCATCGAACTAGTCCAGGAGTGCCACAGGGTTCCACGGTCTTGTCAGCAACATGGACATTCCCAAACCCTTTGTGCTGCGGAGAGCATAGGGGTGAGACTGCGCGACGAGTATATCTGAGAGAGTTGGAACTTGAAAGGATGAGAAATTTTAAGGGTTTTTGGAGTTTGATCTTTGAGCACGTAGTAACAAATATTTCTTCTCACAGTGTCGAAGATCTCTTTTTGATAGTTTCGACTTATGGCCTAAAGTGACGCTTATTGCCAAAATGGAATTAACAAACAGTGCCCTCGCCCAAAAAATACAAATAGTAATTAATGAACAGTTGATTGTCTGTCTGTTAGCAAAATTCGTGGAAAGGTTTCAGTTTAGCTGCACATCAGTTAGCTGATTCGAATTCGGCATCAATCGATTTTCTGAATGAAGGAAGAAGAAGGGGGGGCCTCGCCGGAGAGAAAGAAGGGTCGCCGTCGTCACCCCAGTGTTTATCTTAGGGTTCTAGGTGGGGACGGTGGTCGACGGCGATGGTGGGGGGTGGTGGTGTGGGGGGTCGCCGGAGAAAAAAGCTCGTGAAGGGGGGGGGGGGTAGGGGGTGGCAGAGGATGGAGACGCGGTTCGGGCCGGTGGTGGGGAGTGGTTCCGGGGAGGGTGGGGCGGCAAGGCGGCGCTCGGCCGGCGGTTAGGCCGGTGGTGGCTGGCGGTAGGAAGATCTGCCCAGAGGTTGAAAAAGACCGTGGGCCATTGATTTTTCATCCAACGTTGCAAAAATCGACTGACCTCAATTCAAAAATTCAGGTGACTGATTCACGGACGAGGGCGGCGTGGCAAGCCACCCCACATTATTAGGCTTGCACCATGACGACGATGTGCAGCGGTGGTATATATAAGACGGCGACAATTACATCTAGCTGCATGGTTGAGGAGAAATGGCGGGAGCCCACAAGTTCATCTTCCCCAACTTCCTCTCGCTCTTCTTCCATGGTGGCTGTGGGGCCGCATTGCCGCCACCGCACCCCTCCGACGTCTTTGTCCACAAGCGGGCGTCTCCCTCGGCGCGGCTCACCGACGCAACCGCGTTGGTCGTCGACGTCGACGGCGGCTTGCTCCTCTCCTCGGGCTCCCTCTTCCCCTACTTCATGCTGGTCGCCATCGAGGCCGGCGGCTTGCTCAGGGGCCTCCTCCTGCTCCTCCTCTACCCTTTCATCGCCTGCCTCGGCGGCGACGTGGCCGTGAGGGCCATGGCCTTCGTCGCCTTCTGCGGGCTCCGCGCCACGAGGTTCCGCGCTGGCCGCGCCGTGTTGCCGCGGTGGCTCCTGGGGGACGTCGGGCACGAGGCGTTCGACGCCGTGCGGCGGCGGCCTTCGGGCGCTGCCGGTAGGAGGGCGCCGGTGGTGTGGGCCAGCAGGATGCCGAGGGTGATGGTGGAGCCGTTCTTGAAAGAGTACCTGGAGGCTGACGTGGCCGATGTCGTCGCGGCGAGGGAGATGAAGGTGCTGTGGGGGCTCTATACCGGACTCATGGAGCAAGGAGACGGCGAGGCGGCGTCCGAGGCGAGGAAGAAGATCATGGAGGGCGCCGTCGGCGATGATGTCGTGGGCTTCTCCGGAGGATCCATGGAATTTCTTTGCAACAACACTCTGTCTTCCTCGTGCAAGGAGGTGTACGTAGTGAGCGCCGAGGAGAAGAGCAAGTGGCGGCCATTGCCGCGGCACGAGTACCCGAGGCCGCTCGTCTTCCACGACGGCCGCCTCGCCTTCCTTCCGACGCCGCTCGCCACCGTCGCCATGCTCGTATGGCTCCCCTTCGGCGCCGCTCTCGCCGTGGCCCGCATCGCCATCGCGATGGCGCTCCCATACAAGTACGCCACGCTGATCCTCGCCGCCGCCGGCCAGTCGTGGCGCCTCCGCGGCTCGCCGCCGCCGTCGCGCGGGCAGCTCTACGTGTGCAACCACCGGACGCTCATCGACCCCGTGTACGTGTCCATCGCGCTGGACCGCCCCGTGCGCGCCGTGTCCTACAGCCTGAGCCGCCTCTCGGAGCTCATCTCCCCCATCGGCCGCACCGTGCACCTCGCCAGGGACCGCGCCCACGACGGCGCCGCCATGGCGCGCCTCCTGGCCGGCGGAGCGCACGTCGTCGTCTGCCCCGAGGGCACCACCTGCCGCGAGCCGTACCTGCTCCGCTTCAGCCCGCTGTTCGCCGAGCTCAGCGGCGACGGCGTCGTGCCCGTGGCGCTCGCCGTCGAGACGGCCATGTTCCATGGCACCACGGCGGGCGGCTGGAAGTCCATGGACGCGCTCTACTACCTGGCCAACCCCAGGATGTGCTACACTGTGGAATTCCTCGGCAGGGTCGACACGGCGCCCGTCAGGGACGGCGGCGCCGCGAGCACGGACGTGGCCAACCGCGTGCAGCGGCTGATGGCGGCGTCGCTCGGGTACGAGTGCACCATGCTCACCAGGAAGGACAAGTATCTCATGCTCGCCGGCAACGACGGCGTGGTGCGCGCAAAGGGGACAACGTGCCAGTGACCGTGACCGAGAAAGAATTAGATGCAGGCGTCGAGACAGGGCAAATTTGAGAACGAGAGTTTGCTACAGCATTTGTACTCTGTTAAAGAAATATACTCTAAAGTTTTTGCACATCTTTCAACGCGCATTACCTTTTCAATAGTATAAGAATAGGGTTCTTTGCCCTCGCAAATATAGGTACTCCTTATATTTTGAAACTTTTTGAACACGACACAATATATACGCTCGTATATATGCACATGCACTTATCTCTGTGCAAGTCCTATTCCTACGAGCACCGTCGAGAAACTGAGGCGACACATCATCTTGAGATTGACGAAGTCGCCATAGACGTCTTCGTAGTCAACGGGAATGTCTCCTCTCACTGAGCGCACATCATCGAAAGGCCATAAATAAATTCAGAAAAATACGAGCACTGATGTCAAGTCTAGAACTTGAACCCTGATGAACTGGGGATACCACCGTCCTCCTAACCATTCATTTACACGTTAGCTCACCTTATATTTTAGAATTGAGGTAGTATATATATATCGTGAAAGAAATTACACAAATAATGTCCGTACATTATGTTCACTAGGTAGTCTTAGAGCATCTCCAAAAGTCCCCCAACTGTCCTCCCTAATTGTCCACAAAGTGCCCGAGTGCACAAATGAGGAAGCAATAGGTACTATGGTAATTCTTCCCCATTTGTCCACCTTACTCTTTTGTCAATCTAAAGCTACCATTTCATCATGCAAGATTAAACCAAATTGGCTGATAATCCCTATGAATAGTAAATTCAAAGAAATAGTCAAAAAATCTGATTATTTTAGCACTGGAGATGCTCGAGTATGCTAGGAGTGTGCAAATTCTCATGCTGAAATGACATCGACGAGCTCTAGACAAAATATAAAATACAATCGCTTCTCATTTCATCATGGAAATTTGCATGCTCCTAGCACACAGGGGCATCTTCGGTGCCAAAAAAATCCGCGTTGGTTTGTTTTATTTTTATTTTTGAAAATTTACTATTCACGCTCCTAGCCTAAACACCAAATCGTTGTATCCCAAAATTGACACAAGTTCATTACAAAAATTAGCTAATTTAGACATGCCCATAGTGCATTCATCATGCACATAGTTCATCCATTACATCACCACCAAAAGTTAGCACTAAACCCTAGCCTAGCTACAAAGCTCGTTTGTACTAAACCCTAGCTAAATGAAAGGGCTCGGCAATGGATGCTGCAATAGTCGAGGCCATCACCACGTCTGTGGGGCCGCGTGGCAGTTTTTGTGGCAGCCTCGAAATCAGAGTGGGCGATGGCCACGACCACCATCACCTCCTCATCGGCATCCGGTCGGTATGGGGAAGCCTATCGGCGACGGGAGTGTGAAGGGATTGGCGTTCACGAGCTCATAGCAGGGCCACGACCGCAACCACCATTGCCTCCTCCTCGGTTTCGTTGGTCGGCACAAGGGGCTCAAGGGGGGTAGTGGGTCGTCGTCAGGGAAGAGGGCCTAGATGACCAACGACCGGAGTCGTCCTTTATTAGCGGTGGCTCAAAGCCGCCCTCATCCTTCTCTGAGTCATAACGTGTCGGCGTGGCGATGTGAGGTTGGGGAGCACAGGGCCCCCGATCGTCGAGTGGAGATCGAATATGACAAGGCTGGCCGACGTCATTGGACCGAGGTGCGTGATCACGTGAGGGACCGAGTACAAGTTGGGTTACCATTGGCGGGAGCGATTGTCGATCATCCGAAGCAGCTACATGTCACGGGAGCATCTGAGCAAGTCCTCGCGACTGTGGCAAGGCACCATGGTGGACGACAATGGTGGAGTTTGTGGATTGAACTTTTGGGGTGGTGGTGTAGAGAGAACCGAGGCACGAGGAAGAGAGGGAGGTAAGAGAAAGTATGAAAAGGCCCTTTTGTGGGGGTGAGGTTGGTGCGGGGTTGTACCGACATGGCGACAGATAGAGATGTACGCGAGCACCATTATCTCTCCCACGTAATTTGGATTGTCCAACGCTGTCTATGAACAAATGGATCTGTATTGAACACAACTCTTAGACCAAATTTACCGTGGCTAGCGAAAAGCAAAAAAAGAAGAGGTTTGACCTTGCCCCTTGGAGATGCCTTTAAGCAACAAATCAATGCAATTGCACAAGAAAATCAAGTACAACTATACAAACCTAACAAAAAGAAATAAAATATGGCATAGAAGTGTCTGAAACAACACCAAATTAAAAAGTGACTGAAATACCAAACAAAAGATCGAATGATTGGCATGACACAATTGACCTCCATACACTATTTTCGCTAGACATATTTCCAGGAAAAAGGGAAACAAATGCAGGAGGAAAGGAAAAAAATGTGTCTGCCGGGAGTCGAACCCGGGTCTATTGCTTGGAAGGCAATTATCCTAACCGTTGGAGTACAGACGCTTTGATGCCTAAAGTAGTTTAGTACTTTATATATCAACAGAACAGAAAGGCGTCATCGCGCTCTATCCTTGAGACGTAGTACAAGAAACGAGAGACAAAATGCCACCGTCACCTGCACAAGCAGGCCCAAGAAGTCATTACTTCACACTACAGCCAGTCTGAACCACGATTAATCAGTGATCACCTTTTTTTTGGGGGGGGGGGGGGGGGGTGGGGGGGGGGGGGGGACTAAACAGTGGAAGAAACCACTCCACTGATCGCTTGATCGATGGGACTTGCTGGAATCTAGCCTGTATTGTTGGAGCCATCAAAAGATTTGCTGAAATGTGACCTTGATGGTTGTTGAGCTATCAACAGCCAGTTTCTACCAAAATGCCAGCATCATCTAGAGAAGCAGATTCCAGGCCAGACCACCTTACTCCAAATCACACGGATTTGGGGGGCTAAACAGTTCCGACATCCGAGATAGTTCTCCTGCCATAACCTGGATAGTTTCTTCTGATACAGAGAAGATTGTGCTAAAGTGTTGTCTTAAATGAACGGGAGAAAGTAGTTAAGTAGTGACTGACAGCCCACGACGATAAATAGCCCGTAACAAGAGCAGGAATCAGAGGTTGGACAGAAAGTCATGGGGCTTTCCACATTATGGCCATATAATGTTAGAAGGGAATCTGTGCTCATTGCTGCAGCTTATGATGAACTAGGAAAAAATCCAATAAGTTGTCTGTGCAAAGTTGGTGGACATAATTAGTTGGTACATGCCAAACATCGTTGCGTCTGAAGTCGGAATTTGCTTGAAGGTTCTTCAGATTATGACCAAAACAGGCCAACATATCAACAAGATGTCAAGATGGCATTGCTTACTTAGCAGGTATTGAAAGTTTCCAGATCATGATCAGATGGATCGAGGGGACCACGAGAGGCGATCAAAGTTTCCAGATCATAGATACACTGTTGAAAGCAAAAGTACAGGATTATGCGCAGCAACAGTACAATATAAGGCGAGTCGCACGACGATTTCGGCTCATCAATGCACCGCACCAAAGGGCAAATAGCAAATAAGTGAAGAACTCGCTAAATTATCTAAGCAATGCAGAATAATGTTATTATTCCCAATTGAGAATTCTCCAGCCAGTAGAAAATCTGGAACCAGCTGCTTGGTATTGCGGCATGGAGAAAGTTACGGCAAAATAAGCTGGTGAATCAACAAGGTCCCAGGCTCCCAGCAATCAATAGCAAGTATTGATAATCTCAAGTAAGGTACATTCAACAAAATCTACACATTAACCAGTTCCAAGTCTTGATCGTCTGAAAATCAAGCCACAGGTCCTAAATGCAACATACAAAGTAGTGACAGAACAAGATGATATGCTAAATTCAGAGCGATGCATTATAACTACATACATTTCAAAGAAAGATGGTCAGAATCATGCACAGATAAGTTCACTGATGATAAACTGCAAACTTTAATAGTCTCTATTTGATAGAAAAACTTGCAGGAGACCAGCGACAAACAAGTTGGGGCATGAACAAGAATTCTCTACGACCAAAGTTATTGCTAGTTATTGATTGGCGAATCCACTCAATCATCTCAGCCTTTATTGAGCATGGAGGACACCTACCAACAACTGTCAAACAGTATTAAGGTATGATCATTCGTGAAGTTTGCATACCAAGCCAATCACCTTCCACATTGCTAGATTGCCACCATATTGGTTAGATCATGTCATGAGTTTAACAAGTCAATACCCAGCACTGTACTCCGTTAAATGCAGTTGGAAATGTTAGTACCTTGTACAGACGAAAGCAAAAAGATTCTAAGAGTGTCTGGATAAATGATGAAGATATGCTGAATTTTTGGAGTAACAATATGAACCAAACGGCGAAAATTACTTTTGGAGGCCGAGCTCCATGGAGGCCTCCTTTTGCAAATTCAAAATTCATCAAAATTCATATTTTTACATTTCAAAAAATTCTGAAAACAAATACAGATTTACCTGGAGGCATAATGTACATGTGTGTAAATTTTTAGAACAAAATTCTTTGAAATGAGGGTCGTGTAAAAAAAACAAATCTGGGGCTTTCTAACACATGGTACTATTCATCCTCAAAGTCCAGAAATTTGTCTTTTTTGTACAGGTCGCATTTCAAGGTATTTCATCCTAAATTTTTACACACATATACATTTCATCCTTGTATACTTGCATATTTATTTTCAAATATTTCTGAAACCCGAAAGTTTGAATTTTGAATTTTTCAAAAATAAAGGGCTCCATGGAGCTCGGTCACCAAAACGCCATACTCACCAAACGGTGCATATATAGGCTACCGAGGTTTAATTAACTGATACAGTCCAGCAAACATGAGGACCTGCAGAGGAATTCAGCAACTATCATGCAGAATATAAATATTGAAGGAATTCACCAGTCACTAAGCATTTTGTCACGCACAGGTCAACAGCAAACTGAATGCATCGAAAAAACTTAGTCTACTCAAACAAGGAGAACATCAGAAGTAACAGAAGCGCATCTTGATCAAACTATAGACCAGCTCTTCTTATGTACTGCTAAAATGAAAGCATCTATTCCAACAACCAAGCATCTGGATTTGTACAAACTTTGGCAATTAGTTTTACAAATTAAGTCAATAAAAGGATGCATGAGTTTCACAATAAAGAGTTGTGCTAATTACTTAAATTTGTCTTTTTAACCCACTATAGTATTTTGGCTTTTGATGCATTTCAAAAAATAAAAGGTGTACTAAAAAATGCATCTACAAGGGAATGATCATACCACATAATTTGGAAAAATAACAACAGCTCAAGATTTAGGGAGAAGACCTGATGAGCTTATCTCACTAATTACTACCATCGTAATAGTGGTCACCGGTACAGGGAAAACACCTAATGTAATTACTTCATCGTACAAGTGTTCCTTTGTATAAGAACTAAACCATACAGTAGATACGCATGCTACCTCAAGACCTTCTCCACCGTATACTTCTCCAGTTTCACCTTCCTATTTCTTCTTCTGAGGTCTTCGGCATTGTCATCGTCAACTTCATCAACAAGAATGATTTCAGGTTCATCGCCATCTTCAACGTCATCGTCAACATTGCCAGAAGACTCTAGTTCAGCCTCATCATCCCCATCGTCCACCCTCCCATATTCCTCATCAATATACTCGTCATCCAACTGTTGAGATCGCATTGCATGGAACTCTGGTGGAGGAGGGCAATCTTCAGTAATCGCCTCATCTCGTTTCATCACAAGGTGTCTAATGATTCTTTCATCCTTATCTAGCAGAGTCTTGAACTCGTTTATGGATTGTGCCTGTATCTCAAAGTTCATTAGGATGTAGTTGGCATGTGTTGCTTTCTTTATCTTGTAAGCAAGTCTGCGCAGTCCCCAGTTGTTCACTCTCCAAATCCTTCCTTTCTTCTCTCTGATAAAGTCTACAATAGAATGAAGAACATAGTTTATAGCATACCTTACAGCAGGAAAATCCTCGATAGAACTGAAATACCCCAAATAGTATGTTTTAGGCGATTAAAGTTAGCAAATCAGCCAGACAGGAGTATTCTTTAGCAGGCCATGGCTCCAGGGGAGTGTCAAACCCTTGCCGCCATAACATGGAAGTTTGTCATACTCATCATGACTGAGATTAACTCATTGAGAATTTAAGTACATACAAACAACATGTGGACAAATTCACATCTTTGAACAACTGAGTAAGTGACGCGTGAGTATTGAGAAATGCACCTTGTACTTTTGATACAACATCTTCAACTTCTTCCACGCGGTCCTCGTGAATGAGGTAAACAACTTCATAGTGCCTCACTGCAAAATGAGGGAGAAAGTTCATTATCCTGATCTTAGATCACCACATCTAAACAGGCGTGCAAATGATGCTGCCATATATAACCAATTAAACTATTTTGATAAAGGAGGAAAGGGAAGAGGTCTTACTTCTTTGCAGATTTAAACCACTCTCTAGCTGAATGTTAAGAAGCTCGAATAGCTTTTCTGTAAATGTAGTCGGATTAGACAGATAGCGTATTTACATCGACCACAAAAAGGACCAATTGAATGCAAAATGCCTATCACCTTCTTCGGCATCTGCGAATTCTGGCAAAGCTTCACCGTCCTCTTTCACCTTTTTCTGCAAAACAATCAGCATAAAAAAGCATAATCAACTATAGATCACATTTTTCGCTTTCTTCTCAAGAAACAAAATAAATATTGAAAACTACCTATTTAAGGAAACAAACATGAAAATAAATATAACTATTACAATTTGTTTGTCATTTGAGTCTTAGCAATGATAGTTTTGTCCATTGGCTAATAGCAATGATTTATGGTGTTCAGAGATTGATATTATACTTCTCCCATGCATCAACTGAGTTTGCTGCTTCCTGCAAGATAACCCCAAGCAACCGAAGGAGCGAAGGAGAAGTTTTAATTGCTGTTGGAGGGGAGGCGCATGCTAGACATGGCGTTGAATAGCAACAGTTTTATGGGTCTGTTTGCTGGCTTATAGTAAGTTCCTGTCTAATGACTTCCAGCCTATTCCTGTTACTTGTCGGTATGTTTGCTGCAGGCTGAATGTCGGTTGGTGTTGCACCCTGATTTCCTAGTTGGTCAATTCAGGGTTTCCAGCTCGTTCTTTTCGTGGGCCCTAATTGTAAGCTGGTATGCCAGCAGAAAGACTACTTTCATCGCTTTGAAACAAATCTGGGCTGCTATGTGGTCTTTCTTCCAAACGAAAGATGAGGGGCCAAATGCCAAGCATAAGGGAGAGTCACCAGCATTTCAACAAAATAGAAACATTGCAGATTGTATCAATAGAATTCAATCATTGAATCCCATCCAGCCCACGAAACATCATCATGAAACTACACTTGTGGATCTACCCATGCTCACTATTAATTTAACAAAAATAACACAATACAGTGCCACACAGGCTTTCAGAAATAATAAATACTGCAATCTGAAAACTATGAGCAGAGAGCCAGAGAATGATACCAAATTATGAGCAGAGAATGATACCATATTCAGAATTCAGATACGTAAAGCTGCAACAAATACCATCTGTTGCCTCCAATAATCTGCCTACCTTTTTGGTCCAAGGTCTATCGCATAATCTGCCTACTTCACCAAACTAGCTACCATGCCATATGTGATATTCGTCAAAGCTCAGGGAGTTCATTATCCGTAAGCTGGCATCAAAATTCTACGCATTCAAAGCACAACTAAGAGCACACGCACCTTTCTGAGAAGCACGGCCTCGGGGAACGGCCCGGTGACCTCGCCGGCCTTGGGGTTGAAGCTGTGCGCGTCCACCCTCTCCTCCCCCGCATCCCCGTCCTGCCGCCCCCTCTTCTTCCTGGCCCCCGCGGCCACGAGCCGGCGCCTCCCCACGCCAAGGGCGAGGCGCACCGTGCTGACCAGCGGCGGCGAAGGCGCCAGGAGGAAGAGAGGCCGCGTCGACGCGGCGGTGGCCTCCATGAGCGACGGTCGCGGGTGAGAAGAGGAGGAAGGTTCTCGCGGGGGTTTCGGTTTGGGGACGCGAAGCGAAATGAAACGTGGGCAGATAAGGTAGTTAACGGGCCGGGCTCTCCGGTGGATCATCTTTGTGTTTTCTGTAGAGAGGCCGCGCGCCCAATCATTATGGGCTAGGTTCTGGGAAAGCCGGCCTGTCCGTCTTCTTCCTCCTTCATCCGCAGTCGCCTAGGGTTTTGCGGCTCGTGGTCGTACTCGTAGCCATGGACGCGACGGCGGCGCTGCCGCCGACATCGACTCATGAGCAGCAGAAGCAGGAGGAAGGAGGCGGTGGAGACAACAGCTACGGCGTGCTCCTGTACTACAAGTACGCCGAGGTCCCCGACGCCCCCGCGCTCGCGGCCTTCTACGAGTCCCGCTGCCGCGCTCTCGCGCTCGTCGGCCGCGTCCGCGTCGGCCCCGACGGCGTCAATGCCACGGTGAGCGTCCGCCTCTTTCTTGTTCTCCCCCCGCTAAGGGCGCCGTGTTTTGCGGATTCCCGTATGGCTCGTGGTGTGTGCTTGAATTCGTGGCGACGTTTTGTGCTCGTAGCTCGGGGGAAGTATGGCGGCGCTGGAGAAGCACATCGAGGAGATGATCTCGAACAGCCTATTCCACGGAACCGACTTCAAGCTGGCCTCCTGCGAGGACCCTGTCGACGAGAGGGTCGCCAGGGAGTGCGGCTTCACGTCGCTCTCGGTTCGGCTCGTCAAGGTTCTCTTCTTCCTCACAAGGCAAATGTTTTCACCATTTATGAGCTCGTGTAGCACCGTGAAGTCTTGTCGATTACATTGTGTCTAATGCTGTTCTTGGGATTGGCAGGAGCTGGTTACGCTTTGTTCCAACCCATCATTGACAACCCCTGATGTCTCATTCGCCGGGAGGTATTTGTCAGCGGCTGAGTTCCACTCGGTGCTTCAGAGTGTGGGTGGGTTGATTCTCAAACCGAAAGCTTGCATACATCTGGCTGTCAATGTGACCTACACTCTGCTTAGTAATGGGATCATTCTCTTGCCGTGAAGAACAGATGTTTAAACAAGAGCTTGATGCTAAGTTGGATTGCTCTTGTCGCAGGAACTGGTTCGGATACTGAGGCGCCTGCGGGGCAGAATGATGTGGTTGTTTTGGATGCAAGGAATCTGTATGAGACGCGGATCGGCAAGTTTCATGTACCAAATGTGGAGACGCTGCATCCTGAGATCAGACAATACAGTGACTTGCCATTGTGGATAGATGAGCATACTGAGAAGCTACGTGGTAAATCAGTTATGATGTATGTATGGCCAGGTCTTCGAATTATACATTGCTTTAGAGTTTAGGCGACACATTTAGCAAGCAATTTAAGTAACTACCTTATTGGTATTTTCAGGTACTGCACAGGAGGTATACGGTGTGAGATGGCCTCAGCTTATATCCGCTCCAAAGGTGAAGGCTTTGAGAATGTTTTTCAAGTAAGCTGCACCTTCGGTTGCTAATTTTGAGATTTCAGACATTAGTACATATTCACCATGATATCGTACTTTGCATTATTTATGATCATTTATTATTGTGCTTGCGTTAGTTATACGGTGGCATTCAGAGATATTTGGAGCAATATCCAGATGGTGGCTATTTTGATGGAAAGAATTTTGTATTTGACCATAGGTTAGTGCTGAATTTTGTGCTCGAACCCTCGAACTATTTCATAGTAACTCAGTTACTTAACTTGTTTCAATATGGTTTAACAGAATCTCTGTGGGAAGCAATAAAGATAACATACTTGGAACTTGTTTGGTATGTGGATCTACCTATGATGACTATTCCTCTCGGTGTCGTTGCAGCAATTGCAGAATGTTGGTCTTAGTGTGCTCCACATGTCAGGTACCTAAGATGACATGCTTTATATTGTTTTCTAAATTGTTGCTAATTGCCTTAATTTCATTATTGATGACATCATGCCAGAATGTGTCTGCTAAATCTTGTAAACATTTTCTTCTCCAGGATTCTACTAAGGAGTATGTATGTGAACTATGTCTAAAGAATGGAAAACAGTGCTGTGAAATATTTGTAAAGCAAGACTGCCAAGCAGAGTCAGAGCTATCTGAACCTTCTGACATTGGAAAGCTATCCATAAGCAACAAAATTTCAACCTCTACAGCTCCCGGGAGTAATGGTAAGGTCTGTATCAATTTACATTTGTGTCATCGTGATGTTTGGCTATTTAAGATATTATCAAGTATGCCCAGCCTAGAAGTCCATATGCTATGTAGGCAGAACTAAAGAAGTGTTGCTCACCAAGAAAGAGTAATGCACAATAGACTTGCTAATTTTGTAGAGAGTAATGTAGGCAGAACTAAAGTAGTGGTGCTCAGCAAGAAAGAGTAACGCACAGTATAATCGCTAATTTTGTAGGGAGTATTTGAAACCTATGGGGTCAAAATGAACTCCATATGGTAGCAAGCTTCTGTACTAACTTAACTAGTCGTTACCCGTGTATTGCTCCGGAGCAAAGAGATAAAAGCATTGGTCAAATGGAAGGTCTGTCTGGCGCACGCATCAAGCATGGCACACATGCAGCTTTTGACTGTTGCAACAAATGTTGATGTCTTTCTCCTGTTGTCTCCTCACGAACTTCCACTTGTAGTTTGAAGAGCCTATTTCTTTTTCAACCAACTCGTTTGCAGTCTTCAATTCATTTTTGTCTGAGATAATATTACCTTTTGTCAGTACCCGTGTATTGCTTCCGAGTTAGTATTTTGTCTGAGTGTTAGTATTACAACTTGTGGAAATGATGTACCAGGTAGTGAGCAGCTGAAAAAGTTGAGGATTCTCTGCTTGCACGGCTTCCGTCAGAACTCTTCAAACTTTAAGGGAAGAACATCATCACTTGCGAAGAAGCTGAAGCACATCGCGGAGCTTGTCTTTATAGACGCTCCTCACGAGCTTTCATTTGTGTACCAACCACATCAAGATGTCTGCTCCGACAAACCCTCACCTCCATCTGGCACAGTGAAAACAAAATTTGCATGGCTAGTTTCTCCGAACATGAGCTGCCACACCATGCAAGATTGGAAGGTTGCAGATGCACCGTTTGACCCCCTTCAGTATCAGGAACAAACAGACGGGTTCAAGGAATCATATGCATACCTTGAAAGTATAATTGCTCAGGACGGCAACTTTGATGGCGTTCTCGGTTTCTCCCAGGGTGCAGCAATGGCTGCCTTACTGTGCAGGCAGCAGCAGAAGACTTGCGGATCTCCAAAGTTCAGGTTTGGGATATTCTGCTCTGGATATCCAGCACCTGTTGGCGATTTTGACAGAGAGCCAATCAGGCTCCCCTCGCTCCATTGCTTCGGCGGCGGTGAAGGTCGTGACAGGCAGATCGCAAGCAGGGCAAGCACTGAACTTGCTGGCATGTTTGAGGAGGGCCGGTGCACCATCGTTGAGCATGACATGGGGCATATCATCCCTACCCGGCCACCCTACATCGATCGGATGAAAGAGTTCCTATGCAATTTCATATGACCTTTTCGGAAAATAGGGGATGTGCTTTGTTGTATCTCTGGACCTGCTTTGATGTATTTCTTCTTTTTGTATACTACTTTTGCCTCTAAAACCGAAGGAAAGGAAAGACAACAAACAAATCAGTGAGTTGAAACCAGATGCTTTGTGGATGGTGCAAAATAGTTATTGTCCCGCGTAGGGCACTGTATAAAATCATGTCTTAGGATTTGCCCATTATTCTGCTTCAGTATTTGTGCAAATTTTTGATATATCTATTCTTGTGAAAGATTTTGATTGTTTGAGCTAAAATTTTGTTTGACCTTCAGGGAAAAATGACATGGAGACTTTGAACAGAATGTAACATGTATTTGGTTTAGGACAAACTTTGACCAACAATTTCTCTGCTAATATGTATTTTACATGGTATAAAATTGGTATTAGATTTTTATTCAAAAGTATTAGCTGGTGATCATGATATTGTGTCACATGAGTTTCAGTGTAAAATTGATCAAATATTTGTCTTGGTGGCCGGCAGCGGCAAGATTTGTTTTTAGGTGATTAGTGGCCGGCAAGATTGATAGTTCAGAATGCTCTTTCTCGATAGCCATCTCACTTTTTGTGCAGGTTTGTACTATGTGATCCAACTTACATCAGATATATGCTCATTGCAACAAATTCAGACAATAAAGATTTTTATAAAACTGAAACATCGAGATTTTGACGCTCCGTGATGACTTTGCTGATGAACTATGGACGATTAAACTTGCACAAACTAGACTAGTGATTGCCAAAATCCACGCCATGATGGAGATAGAATGGTGAGACTTTAGTTTCATGCATCACTGCCTCAAACACAAAACACATAACACACACACAAAAAAAAACATAAGAACACACCCCAAAGGAGTACATGTCTTCTCTCACTTCCCTGTGCTAAATAGGCCACAAGAGGGCGAGGTGGACCATGGAAATTTGGGCCCTGGCTTTCTGATTTCGTCTACACACACATGTTATGATTCCAATTTTCATCTCATTTTCTGAAAAACAAATTCCATATGTGCTGTGATCCAACCAGATAAGCAAACTAGGTCTAATAATTCGATTGTGGTTTATGTGTCTTACCTTTCTTTTTCTGAGAGTGGTTCTAGTGACAAAAATCTACTTCCTCCATCCCATAATGTAAGACATTTTTTAACACTACATTAGTGTTCAGAAACATCTTAAATTATGGGACGGAGTAGTAGAAAGCAATAACTTCCTATATTTGTTGTGCGGGCTCGTGTGAGCGACGGTTCCGACAAGTCTTATCATTGTCAAGCCTCTCCTGACAGCTCGAGTCCCCACCAGTCATCTCTTGCAAGGGTGAGGAGAGGTCATGACCTTGCCCCACAATGGTGGAGCTACATCTACTTTGTCGGCGGGCGCGGGGGGGGGGGGGGGGGGGGGGGGGGGGTGGGGGGGGGGGGGGGGGGGGGGGTGTGGGTGGGGGGGGGTGGGGGGGGGTGGGGGGGGGGGGGGGGGTGGGTTTTGTTTTTGTTGGGGTTTTGTGGTTGTTTTGGTTGGTGTTTTTTGTTTTTGTTTTTGTTTTTTTTTTTGTTTTTTTTTTTAGTGTTTTTGTTTTGTTTGGTTTTTGTTTTGCTTTTTTCCCCCCCCCACCCACCCACACCTGACAAATGTCTGAATATTTTTAGAGGTGCTTAATTAACATAGTTACAATCTTTGCCCCTCTATAAAATTGTGTATTTTCCCTTTGCCCCTCCAACATTCCCTGTCTAGCTCCACCACCTATGCCCAATGTTGTCATTCTTTTTGCC
Organism: Thinopyrum elongatum; assembly: GCA_011799875.1. Classification (NCBI taxonomy): domain Eukaryota; kingdom Viridiplantae; phylum Streptophyta; class Magnoliopsida; order Poales; family Poaceae; genus Thinopyrum; species Thinopyrum elongatum. Next base: position 126,450,106 of record CM022301.1, read on the forward strand.
ATCACCACTGCATGAATCTCATCCCTTGGCCATCCTTTTGGTGGTTCTTCTCACGCATCGATGCCCTCCATCCTCCACCATCGACTATCCTCCTCTAAGTTCTAACATGTAAACCAAAGCTCCCCAACCCTAACATCTCCGAATCCATTCCTCCCCATAACGTTGTTGCCACTATCGGGTTCCTCCCGGCAACGCTAACCACTGTGCGGCGTGATCTCCCTCAGCTGCACTGTCATCACCACTCACAATGTGATTGCTTCCCGGAGCTTCACCAAACTGCGCCGAACATAGAGAAAAAGGTCTCCACTCATCAGCTATTTAGTTTCGATTTGCTAACTATTTTATACTACAATTGTAGGGCATCTCCAGACCGTAGATCAAAGACACTGGAATAGGAAAAAAAACACAAATATGGCCGGCATACAAATTTTAAAAAAATGGGAAAACAACAGAAATTGTAATTTGGATGGACCTGAAACCCTATAGCAAACTAGGTCTAATAATTCGATTGTGGTTTATGTGTCTTCCTTTTCTTCTTCTAAGAGTGGTTCTAGTGACAAAAATCTACTCCCTCCATCCCATAAGGTAAGACATTTTCTCAGAAACATCTTAAATTATGGGACGGAGTAGTAGAAAGTAATAGCTTCCTATATTTGTTCGTGCGGGCTCGTGTGAGCGACGGTTCCGACAAGTCTTAACATCGTCAAGCCTCTCCTGACAGCTCGAGCCCCCACAAGTCATCTCTTGCAAGGGTGAGGAGAGGTCATGACCTTGCCCCACAATGGCGGAGCTATATCTACTTCTGCGGGGGCCATGTTTGCCCCTCCCCCCCACCCAACCTTGACAAAATGTCTGAATATATTTTTAGAGGTGCTTAATTAACATAGGCACAATCTTTGCCCCCCCTAAAAAATTATGGTATTTTCCCTTTCCACTCCAACATTCCCTGTCTAGCTCCACCACCGATGCCCAATGTTGTCATTCATTTTGCCATCACCACTGCATAAACCTCCATCCCTTGGGCATCTGGTGGTTCTTCTCCTGCATCGACGCCCTCCATTCTCCACCCTCTTCAGTCCTCCCCTAAATTCTAACATGTAATCCGAAGCTCCCCAACCCTAACATCACCGAATCTATTCCTCCCCGCAACGTTGTTGCCACTATCGAGTTCCTCCCGGCAACGCTAACCACTACGCGGCGTGATCTCCCGCAGCTGCACTATCATCGCCACTCACAATGTGATTGCCTCCCAGAGCTTCACCAAACTTCCAGTCGCCGGACATAGAGAAAAAAGTTTCCATTCATCAGCTATTTAGTTTCGATTTGCTAACTATTTTATACTATAATGGTAGGGCCTTCTCCCGACCATAGATTGAGGACACTGGAATAGAAGAAAAAAACAAATATGGTAGGCATGCAGATTATTAAAAAGAATGAAAAAAGGCATAAAATGTACCCTCTCTGTAAACTAATATAAAAGCGTTTAAATCACTAAACACTCTTATATTAACTTTAGTGATCTAAACGCTCTTATATTAAGTATTAGTTTACGGAGAGAGTAATTTGGATGGACCTGAAAAGCCTAGAGCAGTGTCGCCATAGCTATTTGAAACATGGTTCCGCACAAAATTGTCAACAAAAAAAAAAATGCTTCCGCACAAAAAAAAAACTTTGAACATGGACCGAACAACGCTTTAGGATTAGTGACGGACTCTGTTTTACATACACACCTTTCCCGTCCCTTCTGGACCGAACAACGCTTTAGGGTCTCCGGGAAAAGAAGGCTGTGGTGGAGGGGAGAAGAAGACTCAGGAGAGGGGAAGGGGTTTAGCGCCGCAGCAGCTGCCATGGCGACGGCGGCGCGATTCTTGCGAAGGACGCTGCGAGCAAGCGAGGTACTCGGATCGAACCCACTAGTTACTAATCACCGCCGACGGGAAGCTCTTTCCCTCTCCCCTCTTCGTGTTTCCCCTAATCATTCTTAGGATTTTCCGCGACCGCTGCTCGTTTCATGATTCGCTCTCTGTCCGCGCTGCCTTCGCCGAAGATTACTAATCTGCTGTACTTCCATATGTATTTAGTGTTTAGTATCCTGTGCTCACCGAAGACGCGGCTTTGTTCCCGACCTTGTCGCGAGCGTCTAATAATCTGTCGAGGTTGAGAGGCAGCTGACGGGATGCCCTCCCTTGGGCTGTTAAGCTTCGCTGGATGTTGGATTGGGAGTAGCTTGAGGTTAGAATGGACTAGCTTAGTGCCTTCGCTTCAGCTGGATTATGTTGCTGATGGAAGTCCATTGTGCTATATGGATTCTTCGGTAATGCCCTGAGATTCGGTTCCGATGAGGCCCTTGGTTAATTTGGGTTTTGGTTGAATTGTGATTTGCCCGTCTCACATCTTGGCAGCACAAACAGAATGCAATTTAAAGTATTCTAGTTATGGGTCCCTGGATTCTAATCGCCGCTAATTATAGGTTTGCTTTCTTATGGAAGTCATGAATTTGTCTTGCAATTGATGACTGGTATTCAAGCCTTAATACTTCTGGTTAATGGGAGTAATCTGGTGGCATGAACACAACTCCCACGCCTCTTATGGGTGCTTTTATAGAATTATTTACCTTTAAAGCTTTGGATTCTGATTCAAGGCGTTCTCCGAATGCTGCATGCAGGGGGTGTCTCGGTTGTTATCTACCTCTCACAGTATAGTTGGGCGCATTGCATACACTACCGGAGGAATAATAGATGTTGGCCAACCAACACCCAGATCTCATCCTCAGGTACTATACTATCTCTTTTAGGCTCAGTGTGCGTGGTTGCTGAACTGTGCTGTGCTGAACTTCTTTTATAAGCTGCTGTGGAAAAGTAGCCACACAAACAGAAAAAGCTGGTTAAAGTTGAACAAACAGTAAATTATGCAAAAGCAGGTTGAAAGAACGGGACTGTCATAATCCTTACTGGGTTGGTGCTCACTTGCTCGTTGTTTCAAAATTTACAGGCATGTCAACATTTTAAATTCTGTCTACTTTGGTAGCTAGACCATGCGAGTACTTACCTAGTGTTCATCTCACAAGGCAGGTGATAGCTAGTTCTTTAAGTATTTTTGTGGCCCCCCATATCCAGATGTTGTAACATGTTGCCTCTTAGGTAACAACTAACTTTGTACATTACTTGTTGCCTCCAGTTAAATTATAACGCCATCTCATTATGACAAAAACCAGTATCTATAGAGTTCTTATACGTCCATTATTATCATCATTTTTCACACACTCTGAATATGATGTAGCCATGGTGTTTCAATGGTGTTCCTGGCTCAAGCTAAGCCTAGAAAGCCAGTTTATCTTTTTAAGTTCAAATCTGTCTACATGTGGAAGTTTGGGATTTCTTTTACCTGAATTTACCCCATTATCTAAAGAAATGAGCTGAATTCACCCCAAAAGAATCCCGAAGTACTTTGAATTTATCAGATAACCCAATTATTTTCACTTATAAGTATTAAAGTATAGCTTTGAAAATCTGTCTACAGAACAAGCCTTATTAGGTCAAACATGGGCATGCTCATTATCTTGACATTCACAGAAGTCCACATTCCCTGTGCTAATTCTGATGCATTTACCTTTTTTTTTTATTTTGTGGTTGTCAAAGTGATTCTTTTTATTCTTTCCTAAATAGAGTAATACAATGAACAGTTATTAGCTGATGAGGAGATTACACCAGGCATCACAAGTGAGGAGTACATATCTAGAAGGAAAAAGCTTCTGGATGCTTTGCCAGAGAAGAGCTTGGCCATAATTGCATCTGCAGATCAGCAAATGATGACTGATATAGTGCCGTACTCATTCAGACAGAATGGTGATTACCTATACATTACAGGTTGTACACAACCTGGTGGTGTAGCAGTTTTAAGTAAGAAAACTGGTTTATGTATGTTCATGCCAGATAAACATAAGGAGGTAATGATGACCTGTTAACCTGTTACCTCATAGTCTCATACCTTTTCTAACTGAGCCAAACCATTCTTATGAATGTGTTTGTTTCCAGGATGTAGTTTGGGAAGGTCAGACTGCTGGAGTTGAAGCAGCTGTCGATTTCTTCAAGGCAGATAAAGCATTTCCACTTAGTGAGATGAAAAAGGTTAGCTTTCAGGTTTTGTTTCAGCATGTTTTGATTTGTCACTCCTGAGCACTAATTATTACTACTTTGTAATTGCTACCTGCCTGCACTGCTCCCTCCAGTCAAGAGATATTATCATTTCGGGGTGCGCGTAGTCAAACTTCTAAACTTGTATATCGGTATCTATATGAATATTGAGATTAAACATATAAATGATATTAGTATATGGACTGAAAAAATGATCTAGTATTTACCATTGGAATTAGTGGTCAAGGTTGCATTTTGGAGACCGTGGCAATTCCCAAGACGACACTCCTTTTGTGATCAGATAGAGTACTTTCTTAGTTGCCGACCACTGAATGCTTCTCAATTGACACAATTTCTATTAAAATGTAGATCCTTCCCGAAATGATTGAGCAATCAAAAGTGGTGTATCACAATGTAAAGGCATCCACATCTTCTTATAGGAACTTTGATGCCTTCCGCAGGGCATCACTCAACAATAAAGTAAAAGATCTTACACATTACACTGATGAACTGCGGTGGATCAAGTCAAAATCGGAAATCAAGTTGATGAGGGAGTCAGCATCTATTGTTTCTCAGGTATTTTTGGTTGGACTTCTGTTGTTTTCATCACACATTCTTAGGAGATATTATTGAGTCTGATGCTCTCTCAGTTCAGCCTTGGATAGAAAATTTACAGAAATTATTTTGTATATTCCAGTAAAGAAAGACTGGTCCCAAACTCTCAGTTCTAATATGTAGGCATTGTGTTTTTAAGGCAAGCGACGCCTAGGTGTCAGGGCACCCCCAGGTCACAAGGCGTCGGCCTTGCCTTACGTGCGTGCCTAAGGCGTCCGCCTTAGTCCATAGGGTGTCCAAGGCGTCCGCGTAGGCGCCATTCTGCCTGCCTTAGGCAAATGAAGACGCCTCAGACAGGGCTGGGAATTCAGGCGGGAAACAGAGCTCTGGGCGGGAAGAAAAGGGCGGGGGAAACAGAGCCTGGGCGCCAACAGTTACTAGCAGGGGGAGAGAGAGCTCTAATCAGTTTCAGTTTTCGAAACTTCTCTGCACACGACAGTGCACAGACGAAATGTGAACGATGCCTATCTTCAACGGTGCTGATTTGTGGAATGATGCAATCCATCGTCCAGATTTCGTCTGAAATGCTATCGTCTGTATAGCACTGCTCTTCAGTTTTCCCCCACCCCCACCTCTGGCGGCTGGATCTGAGCTTCTTCTCCAGCAGCTTCTCCTCCTCTTCGGCAGCTTCTCCCCCTCCTCTCCTGCAGCTTCTTCCCTCCTCTCCAGGATAGCAGGAAGCAGCAAGCAACCAGCACTTCTCCAAGACAGCAGGCAGCAGCAAGCAACCAGCTTCTGCTCTATTCTACTCCCTCCGTCCCATAAGTGTAGTGTCAAAAAACGTCTTACATTATGGGACGGAGGGAGTACTTCTTAGAACTCTCTAAGGCGTCGCCTTGCCTTATGCCTTAGCGCTTAGGCAATGAGGTGCCCCCCAGTGCCTTGCCTCGCCTTGCCGCCTTTAAAAACATTGTAAGTAGGTGAATGATATATTTAAATTAAGTACAGGGAAATTGCTGGTTGGGTCGAGGGTAATGTTATTGTGGATTGTCTGATTGTGGGGATTGATACTGGTCCATTGTGCTGCCAGAGGATTAGACAGAACACCATTGGCAATGAGAGAATTTTTTTAGACCACCAATGAGATAACAATGTTGAGAATGTCTATTGTAGACATCCGTCAACTACTTTTCTGCCCCTTTAGCTAGCCCCACAACTCAGATTGTACAATTGTTTGGGTTCGCAACAAGATTCCCTGAGATTAAAACCATGTATTATTGCATCTAGAATTCTGCCTCAAGTTGGCAAATATGCATTCGATAAGCTAGAAGACAAGACGAAGTGACTCAGTTTTGCAACTCACACACTGTACAAGTGACAGAACGGTTGGCTGAAAGACGTGCACGGCTACACTCGGCGCTTCTCTTCTTCTGTTTACTGACTTACATTCTCTCTGTCTGTCCAGTCTCTTTTGCAGACAATGTTGCTCTCAAGGACCCACAGGGAGGAAAGCCAGTTAGCTGCTAAAATAGAGTATGAGTGCAAAATGAGAGGTGCCCAAAGAATGGCGTAAGTATTTATTGTCACTGTATATTGTTTTTATCCATCTCTTTACTATATAGATTGCATCTGAGGCACTGACTGTGTGGCCCTGTGTTCATCCGTTTTTCTTAGCTGATAGCTGGCGGAATAAGTTTGCAGGGATCAATTGAGATCCACAAATTAAGGAACTATTATCTTTTGTTGAGTGAGCAAGGTGCTATGCTAAGATGACTTACATTTTCCTTCTTGTTTCCTTGTCTTAGGTTCCATCCTGTAGTTGGTGGTGGAGCAAATGGCAGTGTTGTACATTACTCAAGAAATGATAAGAAGGTACAACAGAGTTTTTCTCTGGTTGTACATCTCAGATACCTTTTCTTGTAAAGTTGATTTTAGCCGTTTGAGACGTTTGACAGATCAACTCGGGTGATCTTGTACTCATGGATGTTGGATGTGAGTACCATGGCTACCTTAGTGACCTGACACGGACATGGCCACCCTGTGGTAGATTTTCAGCTGCTCAGGTAAATGCCCAATGTTCATTTCTTTATATGGTATACTTGTATCCAATCGAAAAAGCGGTAATTTTGGACTTACGAGTACCTTTTTTTTATCCTCAATTATACAGGAAGAACTGTACAGTTTAATACTGGAGACGAATAAGGAATGCATAAAGCTTTGTAAACCAGGCACGAGCATTAAAGAGATACACCATCATTCGGTATATCCTCAGTATATGTTCTAATTCAATTTTTTAATGTAAAGATGTAAAACTTCATTTAAAAAAGTCCACGGCTCTAATCTCCATATCACAGGTCAAGATGTTGATAAGCGGATTCCAAGAACTTGGAATTATAGGGAAGGGCAAATCTATCCAATACAATTATTTGAATCCAACCTCAATAGGTCTCAGAATCTACCTGTCTCTTGATTAGATTTGTCGTTTGATGCAAGAGATTTGGATCTTGGGACCAGCTTAATAACCCTTTGTCACCCTGGCATCCAGGTCATTCTTTGGGAATGGATATTCATGACTCCACGAGCCTCAGCTTCGACAAACCCTTGGAGCCAGGCGTTGTAAGTAGATCAGCACCAGCTGGCTTTTGTGCACCGCATTTTACATAACACTAGCAAATTTAGCGCATGTCCCAATTATCATCCATCTTCCATGGAAATCTGAGTTGTAACACTGACAAGAGGTCCTGCATGTGCATGTCCACAGGTAATAACCATTGAACCGGGGATCTACATTCCCTCGGTCCCGATACTCAACGAGAAGGCCCCGGACAGGTTCCGGGGCATCGGAATAAGGATCGAGGACGAGGTCCTCATCACCGAGAACGGCCACGAGGTACCGCCCTAATCATTTCATCCGGTACCGCCTGGGTAAATGTTAGTAGCAGTCTGAATTGAAGATGATGACACCCTGGGGTGGCTTGCTCCGTTGGTTGCAGGTGTTGACGGCGTCGGTGCCGAAGGAGATCCCCCACCTCACCACCCTGATGAACATGGGCGGCGGTGGCTCCACGACGGAACCCCATGAAGCGAGGGCTGCTTGCAACTGAGAGGATCTCGCAGATAGCGGCGACATGATGATATCCTTTCCACCGGAGATCATGTGGCATCGACATTACATCCATTACAATTTTTCCCCTGTTGTTCCTGTCAAAGATGTAGAAACCGGAATCGCCTGAAAACCGAAACGGGGCGCTTCCGAAGAATTTCGCAAGTTCGCGGCAAAACGCAACCCGCTGTTTGGGTTTGTAATATGTTCATTAGACAAAGTTTTGGATCTTCATTTTTCTTTTTTGTTGTTGAGGGAATTGGATCTTCATTTGTTGGTGTAAAACTGTAGCTGAAGACGGCTGTTGTCTGACAATCAATGGTGAAAGGGCTTTTCATGAAACTGTCTGTGCCGCGTCTCAGACGGAGGGAGGGAGCCTTCGGGTTTAAGCATTACGACCCACTTAAGTATGGCAGCAAGAGGTTGGGGGGAATGAAGGAGGAAAGGCGCCGTCGCCGTTGCAATCAGGCTTGTGCTCCTGGGCTACGGTTAACCGTCGCCGTCGGCCGCGCGCGGTTAGCCGAAAGGACGGCCCTACGGCGCGTGACCACAGCACGGAGTGGACGGGACGGGACGGCGATGATGTATCAAGGGAATGGGATGGACGCATAGCGAGTCATCGCTGTCGTGGCGTGGCGTGGCGGGGCGGGTGAGGGAAACAGCAGGGCAGCCATGAATGCGCGGTTTGTGAGTAGGAGGTAGTTGGTGGTGGTAGGTTCGGGGGTGGTGGTGTGCGGATACCGGAGAGTGATGAAACCAGATGATGGACGGGTGGAACATGGAAGCCTGCCTGCCTGCCTGCCTGCCTGATAACGCTGCCGTCCTTCGGTCCTGCGATCCTGTCTCTCCGGCTTTAAATCTCGCACAGAGGAAACGCGTTGTCCGAGCCCCCAAAAACATTTAACCCTTCTCCGTGGACTGCTCGACGCGTGAAACGTTTGAATCGCCCGTTTGGCTCAAAAGTGGAATTCCAGTTCGATTTCCCAGGACCTGTGGTACAACATGATGCATCTTCAGAAACTTCGCAACATGCTATGCATCTTTTTTTTTTGAGAGAGAAACATGCTATGCATCTTGTGCTAAGAGGTGGACATGTACTCTTGACTTATCAAATCATGCGCGCGGGCTGCCTCTTCACTGTCATCCTCCACAATCATGTTGTGCAATAGTATTACGCAACAAATCATCACCCGCGACATTGTCTTCCGATCCCACATCTTGCATCTCCATGAACAATACCAAAATAAGGTTGGGACACACAACATCCTTCCTAGCAGCTTCTTGCATTTGTGCAAAGAGATGTCATTTGTTACTTTGGGGATTAATTATAGTCTTCATAAACGTCACACACTGAGGCTAGATACCATCGGTCGATGCACCCTTTGAATATGTAGTCATCAAGCTCCTTGTAATCAAAATCATCATATGACGAATCCATCATCTGCCTACAAATGAGCAAAAGAATCTAAAAAAAAGTACAAACATTCTGTCGAACACATGATAGGCGAAGAGTATGTCCGGCAGAGTAGAACATAACGGGGTGGCTTCTGGGGCGACAAGGATGGTTAGGAGGGGTTTGGAGCCCATGGTGGCGGCGTTGCAGGTAAGGGGTGGTGCAGACGAGTCATAAGAGAGGAAGAGGGCATGTTGGCCTAGGATTGAGGACGATTTGAAGAGATTTAGGGTGGGCCCGGCATGTCAGAACCCAAGTGACGGACGCGTCCAGGCGGCCCCAAATCTAACCCACGTCTGAGATGGGTTTGAGTGGTGCCGAACTACTCGAACATATAGGCCATATTTAAGGGGTCCAACTGAATTGCGTTTTTCTGATCCGAACGGTGTCCGAACTATCTGCCCGAACATACCAGGATGAAGTGGGGGTTCGGTTGGAGACACTCTTACAGATTCAAAATTATTCACCCACTAGTTCCCCTGAATTTTGCATGGAACCCACTAACGAAATGATGCCACACCATTTTATAACTTTCGTCCGTAATCCCACCATCTGTAAGTGTAACAAAACTCTTTACAACAAATTAATAGAAACGAGATTCCATGTTTGTAGTGGATAGTGATGGTCGGGCCGGTGAGCTTGTTTTATTTTACCATAAAGTGAATAAACTCCAGTTGAACTTTGTTTCTTCCCATGCTATTGATATTTTTTTTTCATGCCTGAGGATGTTGTACAATGGCGATTTATGGGGTTTTATGGTCATCCGGCTTCGTCTGAACGTCATATGTCTTGGGATGATATCTGTAACTTACATACAAAGGGCAATCATCCTTGGGTTGTTCTAGGAGATTTTATTGAAATTTTATACTCATCTAAAAAAAAGGGCGGTAATGTGAGACCAAATGATATGATGAAGAATTTCCATGATTGTCTCATGGAGTGTAGTCTGTAAGATTTGGGTTTCGTTGGTGACCCTTTAACTTGGAGGAGAGGTGATATCACGGAAGACTTGACCTGGAAATTTGTGATGTCGAGTGAGAAAATTTCCTCGTGTTGTGGTTATAAATGAGGAACATGTGCATTCTGACCACCTTCCTTTGTTTCTGGATGATAATTATTTTGATGATAATATGTTTACTCGTCTAAAGGGTTGTGTAAAATAGGTTGAAGCTAGATGGCTCAAAGAAGAGACAATTGAGAAAATTGTGAAGACGACTTGGGAAAAGGCCAAAATGATGAGTGTTGGTCCATCTCTTGGGATGCGCACTCGGGCGGTGCACGCTGATTTGTATTCTTGGAATCGATACTTTGAGGGACCGAAATGACAAATCAATTTTTTTTAAAAGATAAAGAATTTGCGGTGTGGTCCTATGAATGCAGAGCTCGTTTAACGGCAGAAGGAAGTTCTTGTTCTCAACGAGCATCTTTTGGATCCAGAAGAAACTTCCTGGCTTCATAGAGGTCGTGCAAATTGGCTGATTCATGGGATCATGATACATCATTTTTCCATAGTGCAGCTACAGCCAGAAAAAGGAGAAATAGTAAAAAAGAACTTCTTGATGACACGAGTGGTTGGCGACAAGGTACGAAATTGAAGTATCATATCACAAGCTATTTTCTAATCTTTTACCTTAGAAGTTTTGCAACTGTACCAGGAAGTTTTATGTCTTGTTCAAAGAAGAGTGTCTTTTTTTTTTAACACAGTACAAACGCAAGCGCTTATATACACGCGCATACACTCACCCTTATGAACGCACACACGCACACCCTACCTCTATGAGCACCTCTGAAAGACTGAGCCGGAAATCCTGAAATAAATGCGAGCATCAGGACTTGAACCCTGGTGGACTGGGGATACCACAGTCCCTCTAACCATCCAACCACAGGTTGGTTCGCTTCAAAGAAGATTGTCTGATGGGATCAATAATGCCCTCCTTGCACCTTACTCTACAGTAGATGTTCGAAAGACTCTTCCGCTATTGGAGATTTATAAGCTCAGGACCAGATGGAGTCCATGCTATTTTTTGTAAAAGATTTTGGTCCATATTAAAGGATGATCTGATTGAGGAGGTTCTGCAGTCGGTGAATGTTGAGTATATGTGTTGTGCATATTGTGTATTGGGCCCATCTCCTAGTTTCTTTGTATAGTTAAGGTCGTGGTCCATCGTTGTACATCATATATACGTGCGATTGCACCTGAGTAATACATCGTGCAATTCTCATAACATACATGGTATCAGTTTTTTAGGTTTACGACCTCACTTCCGCTCCGCCGCCCCCGCCGCGCGCCTCCTCCGCGCTGCCGCCGCCGCCGCGCGCCTCCTCCGCGCAGCCGCCGCCGCTACCTCCTCCCCCGCCGCCGCGCTCTCCCTGCCGCTGCCCTCGCCGCCATCGTCCTCTGCCGTCGCGCGCCATCCTGCAGCCAACTAACCCTAGCGCCGCCGCCACCGCTTCCCTTAGCCGCCGCTGCATCTCCACCCCACGCTGCCGCCGCACCTCTCCCTAGCCACCGCCGCCACAAACCCTAACCCTAGCCCGAGCTGCACCACCACCTCGTCGCCATGTCGTCCGTCACCTCGTCCAGCTCCACCATCAACTCCAACCCGTTCGCCGACGCCAACCCTCCCGACGTCAACAACATCCGCAACCTCAACATCTACGAGCGGGTTCCGGTTCGTCTCTCCCAGACGGACTCCTCCTACTACGCGTGTAAGACGTACTTCTCCCTCGTGTTCCCGGAGTACCACCTCGTCGACCATGTGGACGGCTCCGTCGACTCCAGCCTCGTCCCCGACTTCCATGACTGGTCCACCATCGACGCCACGCTCATCCGGTGGTTCTTCCTCACCATCTCGCCTGACCTGTTTCAGAGGGTCGTGCAAGACGGTGATGACGCCCACGCCGTGTGGACCAAGCTGAACGGGCTCTTCATCGACAATCGCCTTCAACGTCGCGTTTTTTTGCAGCAAGAGTTTTTTGGATGCCACCAGGACAACTCCTCTGTCGACGACTATTGTCGCCGCCTCAAGACTCTCGCTGACGAGCTCCGCGACATTGGCGCGAAGATTGACGATGATCTCATCCTCAGCACGCTCACCGCTGGTCTCAACGAGGACTTCGGCAACGCCGTGGCGAACCTCACCCTCATCCCCGAGCCCTCCTTCGCCAAGTTCGTTGCTTACCTCCGGTTGGAGGAGCGGCGGATGAAGCAGGTTAAGGCACGGGCCATCCACACCGCCCTCGCCGCCGGCACCACCCGCGACGGGCCACCTCCGCCACCTGCCGCCCCGGCTGAGCCCCAACAGCAGCGCCACCCGGCGCCCTACCCGCAGCCGCAGCAGCAGGAGCCGCTGCTGCCCTTGCCGCCGCCCCCGTACGCGACCCCCGCTCTTCCCGCGCCGCCCGCCGATCTGCGTGGCGGAGGCAGGCGCGGCGGCCAGCAGCAGCCGCAGGCCGCGGGCCCTCCTCGCCAGCAGCAGCAGCTCCAAGTGCCTCCTCCGTGGGCAGGCGGGTACAACCCGTGGACCGGCGTCGTTCATGCGTACACCATGCCGGTCCCACGGGCCCCTGCACCGACTCTTCCCGTGCCGTGTCCGCCGGCACATCAGGCGTACTACGCGGCTCCGCAGCCCTATGGAGGGTACCCACCACCGCAGCTGAGTGGCGGTTACGGCTTCTCGATGGCGTCATCGTTCCCTTCGCCGGCGCTGCCACCGGTGCCTTGGGATCCGGCGCTTCTCGCCGCGCTGCACACCGCCCCTACGCCGAACAACTACACTGGAGGCGGTGATTGGTACATGGACACCGGGGCCATGGCTCACATGTTTGCTCATCCTGGTAATCTTGCCTCCTTCACTCCCGTCACCACCGACCGCCGCATCATTGTCGGTGACGGTTCCACCCTCCCTATTACACACGTCGGGCACACTTCTTTTCCTTCTAATTCCATGCCTTTATCTTTGTCTAACATACTTGTGTCACCTCATCTTATTAAGAATCTCATTTCCGTTCGTTGTTTCACTCGTGAAAATCCTGTTACTGTTGAATTTGACGAGCTTGGTTTTTGTGTCAAGGACGCTCGAACCAGGATGGTACTTCACCGATGTGACAGCCCCGACGAGCTCTATCCGGTGCATTTGCCTTCCTCCACCACCACCGCACCGGTCGCCCTCTCCGCTGGCGTTGATCTCTGGCACGCTCGTCTGGGTCATCCCAACCCCGTCACCCTTCGTCATATTCTTAGGAGTTTCAGTTTCAGTTGTAATAAGATAGAGGATCACACTTGTCATGCTTGTCGTGTTGGCAAACACGTTCGTCTTCCGTTTAATAACTCCACCACCATTGCTTCTTTTCCTTTTCAGTTGATTCATAGCGATGTGTGGACCTCTCCGGTTCCTAGTAATTCGGGCTATTTATATTATCTGGTTATCCTTGATGATTATTCTCATTATGTGTGGACTTTTCCTTTGCGACGAATGTCGGATGCACTCTCCACTTTGACGGCTTTTTACTCCTATGTCAGCACGCAGTTTGGGCGTCCCATTCTTGCTCTTCAGACTGACAATGGAAAAGAGTTCGACAATCTTGCTTTCCGCACTTTTTTGTCGCACCATGGCACAATCTTTCATCTCACTTGCCCGTATACTTCACAGCAGAACGGTCGAGCCGAACGCGTCCTTCGCACTATGAATGACTGTGTTCGCATGCTCCTGTTTCATGCTAACGTGCCGCCTCGCTTCTGGCCAGACGCACTTGCTACCGCATCACTCCTCCTTAACCTCCGGCCCTGTCGCCCGCGGTGGAATTACGCACCTCATCACCTCCTCTTTGGTACGCAACCGTCTTATGATGGTCTGCGTATCTTTGGGTGTCTATGTTATCCTAGCACTGCCGACACTGCTCCTCATAAACTTGCACCACGTTCTGTTGCATGCATCTTCATCGGCTACCCTTCCAACTCCAAGGGCTATCGGTGCTACGATCTCGTCTCCCACCGTGTGTTCACCTCCCGGCACATTTACTTTGATGAGCATGTGTTTCCGTTTCAGCAGGTACCTCCGGCTGTCCCTCCCGCCACTGATGACGTGGGACCCTCGGCATCTCACCCAGGGCGCTCACGCGCTGCCCTCAGCCCGTCCTGGCTTTGAGGCGCGTCACCCGCCGCCGCCTTTCAGCTCAGCGCCCCGACTCCGGCGCCCGCGGCGCCCCCTTCGACCGCGGCCCCAGCGCCCCCTCCGACCGCGGCCCCGGCGCCCTCGGCACCCTCTTCGATCGCGGCCTCATCGGCCAGCGGGTCGGTCCCGCCCGCGGACCGGGATCTCGCGGCCCCGCCTTCGGCCGCGGCTTCGTCGGCCTCTTCACCGGTGACTGCGGACTCACCACCCGCGGTCGGTCCGGTCACTCGCGCCCGTATGGGCGTTTTTTACCCGAGCTCGCGCTATGCTTCGGACGAGTACGTCCATGCGGCATCCACCTCTACGCCGTCGCCGTTGCCGTCCTCCATTCGAGCCGCTCTTCGTGACCCGCTCTGGATGGCTGCGATGCAAGAGGAGTTTGATGCCTTGCTGCGCAACCGGACATGGCAGCTTGTTCCCCATCCCTGGCACGCTAACGTGATTACCGGGAAGTGGGTCTTCAAACACAAGCTCCGTCCTGATGGTACCCTTGACCGCTATAAAGCACGCTGGGTTGTTCGTGGTTTCCGGCAATGTGCTGGGATCGACTTCACCGACACCTTCGCTCCGGTTGTTAAGCCCGGGACGATTCGCACAGTTCTCCACCTTGCGGTCTCCCGTGCCTGACCGGTGCACCAGATGGACGTCTCCAACTCCTTCCTTCACGGTCACCTCGAGGAGCAGGTCTTCTGCCAGCAACCCATGGGGTTTGTTGATCCAGCACATCCCGACCACGTGTGTCTGCTCTCGCGGTCCTTGTAAGGACTCAAGCAGGCTCCTCGCGCTTGGTACCAGCGCATTGCGGCATTTCTGCACCAGCTCGGGTTTCTCTCTACCCGCTCGGACGCATCGCTCTTCGTCTATCACCAGGGCTCCGACATGGCATACTTGCTTCTTTATGTCGACGACATCATCCTGACGGCATGTATGGCTGGTCTTCTCAGTCAGCTCACTGCCCGTCTTCGCGCTGAGTTTGCCATCAAGGACTTGGGTCCTTTGCACTACTTCCTCGGTGTTGAGGTGGTGCGACGTCCGGATGGTTTCTTCCTTCACCAGCGGAAGTACGCTCATGAGCTCCTGGATCGCACTGGCATGCTTAACTGCAAGCCCGCTGCTACACCTGTTGATATGAAGGCCAAGCTCTCTGCCACGGATGGTTCCCCTGCTTCGGATGCTGCCTTTTACTGGTCTATTGTTGGGGCTCTTCAGTACCTCACTCTGACTCGACCGGAGATTCAGTATGCCGTCCAGCAGGTGTGTCTTCACATGCATGCTCCTCGGGACGTTCATTGGGCCGCTGTCAAGCGGATTCTCCGCTATGTCTGTGGCACTATGGACCTCGGCGTCACGCTTCACGCCTCCACCAACACCGTTCTCACCGCCTACTCCGATGTCGACTGGGCGGGCTGCCCCGACACTCGTCGCTCCACCTCGGGCTACTGTGTCTTCCTTGGACCCTCGCTCATCTCGTGGTCGTCCAAGCGGCAGCCTACGGTCTCTCGCTCCAGTGCTGAGGCTGAGTATCGCGCTATGGCCAACGTCGTCGCCGAGTGTTCGTGGCTTCGCCAGCTGCTTCAGGAGCTCTCATGTCCTGTCGACCGTGCTACGGTGGTCTACTGCGACAACGTCTCGGCGGTCTACCTCTCCGCCAACCCGGTTCATCATCGTCGAACCAAGCATATTGAGTTGGATATTCATTTTGTTTGGGAATAGGTGGCTCTTGGCCATATTCGTGTTCTACACGTTCCTACTTCCCAACAATTTGCAGATATCATGACCAAGGGCTTGCCTACGGCGTCATTTGAGGAGTTCCGGTCCAGTCTTTGCGTCAGCAATGGTGTCGCTTCGACTGCCGGGGAGGGGGGGGGGGTGTTGAGTATATTTGTTGTGCATATTGTGTATTGGGCCCACCTCCTAGTTTCCTTGTATAGTTGAGGTCGTGGTCCACCATTGTACATCATATATACGTGCGATTGCACCTGAGTAATACATAGTGCAATTCTCATAACATACAGTGAAGACACACACTATCTCGTCTGGGTGGAATGATACTATGATTGTGATGATCCCAAATGTTAATTATTCAGAGAAGGTAAACTGAATTTAGACCGATCAGTTTGTGTAATGTGGTGTACAAGATTATCACGAAAATGGTGGCTACTCATTTGAAGGTTTTTCTACTAGACATTATCAGTCTGGCTCAAAGTGCATTTGTGCCCAGAAGAATGATTGTGGAGAATGTTTTAGTGGCTTATGAGTGCTTCCATACAATAAAGAACAAGAGAGAAGGCAAATATGGTATATGTGATATTAAACTTGATACGCATAAAGCTTATGATAGGGTTGAGTGGTATTTCTTGAAGAAGATTATGTTGAAACTTGGCTTCCAGGAGAATTGGGTCAATTATATTATGCAATGTGTATCCACTAATGAATACGGGGTTCAGTTTAATATAGAAGAAAGTGAGAGTTTCAAGTGTACGAGAAGTTTAAGGCAGGGAGATCCCTTGTCTCCTTATCTTTTCTTGTTATGTATGGAGAGTCTAACTATTGTCTTGACCCATGCGGAGGAGGATGAGATGATTTCTAGAGTCAAGGCTTGCAGAGATGCCCCCGCTCTCATCAATCTTCTCTTTGACGATGACTTGTTGATCCCCATGAGAACTAATATTTACAATGCCGAGGCTTTGAAGTTAGTTATGGACTCTTATTATGCAGTTGACGGTGTCCTGGACTAGGGGGTACTCACCACGTCATCTACCGACCAGGTTGGTTGAGCCGAGGACCCCCATGGCGGTTCACTAATAGGCTTCTTCGGACAGCCGATGACATATACGATGAAGATTCCACAAGACTTGGTGATCAAGACAAAGACTCCTCTCCATCGACGTAGCCGACTAGGACTATTGTTATCCTAGGCCTTCGGTACATTATATAAGCCGAGGCCAGCCTAGTCGATAGATATATGCTAGATCATTAGAATCATACACAACATACGATCTCGAGGTAGATCAACTATGTACTCAATACATCATCATCCATATAAACAAGAGCAGGACGTAGGGTTTTACCTCCATCAAGAGGGCCCGAACCTGGGTAAACACCATCTCCTTCGTCTCCTGTTACCCATAGATCCAAGATCCACAGCTCGGGACCCGCTACCCTGAGGTCTGCCGGTTTTGAAACCGACAATGGTGCTTTCATTGAGAGTTCCACTGTGGGATCGCCAAAGGATCAATGGCTCGCCTGCAGATCAACTGCGACGTCGGCATCTTCGTCGCCGGCTCGACTAGTCACCTTGGCTCGACCGAGGACTGCGCTCCGCCTCAGATCGTCATGTTCGGACGATGGCCTTCATCAATGTCAACTCCGATCTCTATCAATATCATGGAGGAATCATCCATGGAGCTCGGGGGCTCAACGTCAACATTGCCCTCGGGCGACCGTGCTGTTTTTCTGGACAACGAATTTGTATCCGCCGTCACTGTGTCCTCGAGCGTTGCTTTGAATATTACTTCGGTGGAAATGTGCGGAATTGAATCTACAACAACCCTGTAAAATTTCGTCACGTTCTGATGGAGGGACCTCCGGCGATCTCCGATATACCGGAGCCCTGTTGAATCTGGACGGGAATCTGAATGAGTTTAGGGAGAGGAGTCCAGCGTCTAGCTCGGACATCATTTGGAAGATCCAACCATTCATGGGCTGTGGATTTCTTACATAGACCACCCCTGAAAATTTCAGCTCGATCCAACTGTTCAAATTCCGGGAAACTTCCGATGAGTGGATCAATTTTCGAATCTGTTTTCTGCGCGAATACGAATCCCACCCGAGTTCTTTCTTCATGAACGGGATATTGGACAACCTTTTTGGAGGAATCTCCTTCTAGGGTATTGTGTTTTGTTTCCAAACACATGCTCATAAATTTTGCTCCTTTTCGGAGGTAATATTCACCGTCACGCCGGTGTCAAACCAGCCCGACAACATTGCTGCATGGCTGCCGACCTGCGCTAGACGGGTCGTCACTTCATCGAGCCGAGCTCAACCTTATCGGATCATCATCTCGTCAAACCGAACAAGAGTTCGGTATCGCGAAGGCTAAATCATCACCAACATCATCGCCCC
This sequence comes from Thinopyrum elongatum, assembly GCA_011799875.1. NCBI lineage: Eukaryota > Viridiplantae > Streptophyta > Magnoliopsida > Poales > Poaceae > Thinopyrum > Thinopyrum elongatum. Next base: position 126,468,649 of record CM022301.1, read on the forward strand.
ATGGATTGCACGGGTCGGGCGCGCTGGCATCGCCGCACGGTCACTTCATCAAGCCGGCATTGAGCGCGTCACAAGTTATGACCTGCGTCGGCATGGCCGCGTCGTTGCTTCTTCAAGCCGATGTCCACCACGCCGACCTGCTTTGACACCTCGGCTGGCATGGGGGATGCAACATCGCCTTACCGACCTGCTCCGCCACCTCGGCTAGATCGGGGGCTTCATCATCTCTTCATCAACCTACTCTGGGGACTTCGACATCACCAGCCGACCAGCTTCGTCACCTCGGCTGACCAGGGGCTTTGCCTCGCTGCGTCGACCATGTTGTGTCGCCACTTCATGAAGCCAAGCTCTTCGCTCGATCACCTCGGGCTTGGGGGCTGGGACCTCGGCCAGGCCAAGGACTACGTCTTCGTCCCGCCACAAGCCCGGACCTCTTCATCAACATCGAGCACACTAACCAGCTAAGTCGCTTTCATGCTCAAATTTCCTCAATTCTTATTTTTTTTGTTCGGTTCGACCAAGCATTATATTTATGTTAAATTTATTTGTTAAAAGCGTTGTTTGTTAAAAACACTTCTTTTCCTAGGTTAACTGGGGGCTCTTAAAATTTATGTGAGCCATTATATAATAACTGTTTTCTTCTAAGTCTTTGCAAAGTCTTTTTTTGCTACTCCTTTGTCGAGTCGAGCGTATGGTCAATATCCGGATAGCCTGGCTTCTCTCTAAAACCGCTCGAGTTTAGTTCGCTAAACTGGCCTCGGAGAAGCACTCCACCTTCGGGATAAGGAGGTTGAAGCCGAAGGCTGACCTACTTGAAGTTTAGAGATCAGATGTGTCATGTTAAAGCACGACATAAGCACAATTTTTTTTTAAGACCAATTTTGTATTGGCACCAAAAAACTTGATTTAAATTAGACATAAAGTTTTTATGTGAGTTTTTTGGTTTTCTGAGTTTGTGGCACTTTTAACCTATTTGTGTGTCTCCGGCATAACTCTAGCAGTACAACGCCGAACGTCTTTAAAGCATTGGCAATTTTGACGGGGGATTGCAACTATTGCCGAACCCATCAAAAGCTGAGGTATTCCATGGAGCCCTCGGAAAAACATTCTCGGATATTGCTTTATATGCGTCGGTTTCGAATTGTGTCTTCGGTCAATAGTTGGGTTGCCCGGATCCTGTGCTTGCCTCCTACGTTCTGCTTTGTTCGACTAGGTGTGCAAAGGGAGAACCACTGTGATTGTGCTTCCAGCTCGAATGGTTAAGCGCCCCAGGGGAGAAAGACGAAAACTGACTGTCACAATGAGTGTAAACTGGTCGGCGATCCGATGACTGTGTCAAACTATAGATCGGCAGAGGTCACTCCGTGTTAGACGATGAGCCTTTCGTAAAACCGGCCGAAATGTTAATGGATTGACTTCAGCTGACGCCGAACACTAACCGGGGGCTCGTAACTAGCCTCCCCAACTTAAAGCTCCTATGACTAAGTGAAAGTTATAAAGCCTGCATATTTGATTGCCTCGTTTCCGCTAACACAGCTGCCTCCGGGCATCGAGACGTCGGCTAAGGGTTGCCTTGTTAGTACGGAAACACCCTGCGTAGCATCTACAAAGGGGTAGAAGCCGACGATGGGCCACTTTCAGATTATAAACAGTCGCAAAGGAGAAGTTGCCTTCCATAATCATCGTTATAAAGCCATAAATATGCATCAATTTGACTCCAGATTTTGGCCAAGCTGGGTTGCCTGGCTCCTGTGCTTACCCCCTACGTTCCCGATAGTTTGGCGAGAGGGTAAAGGGAGCACCTTTGTGATTGTTACTTCCGGGTCATCCAGGTTAGTACCTCAGACTGGATGAAGCCGAAAGCTAGCCATCTTAAGAATATAATTGGTCAGCAATGACGAAAGTGAAAATTTTGGTTCATTAAGACCACAGAGTTCGGGAACTTTCCCCAAACTAAATCCTCAATATTTTCCTCCCACATTGATAGGAGGTGAGGTTTCATGATCATGATCAACATGACAACCTGGGAAAAGGAACTATTTTTCCGAGAAGATGTTTCTTATGTTAAATAGTAATATAACACATCTCTCCGTGTACCTTTGTTTATAAAACCATATGGCTGGATTGCCTTGTTTGCCGTAAATCTTTGCCCTTATAAAGGCTTTATAAAGTAGGACAAACACTCCCCGGCTACTAGCCGAGGAGGTTGAAGCCGATGGTCGGTCAATAAAGTTTTGTACAATGTGGATCCGAGCATTCATAATGTAAAGTACTTGGATACATAGAATCATTACACATGAATTGTGGTTGAAGTCAATTTACTCCGGATATCGATCATTAGGTCAGCCACCCTTGCCCAAATTAAGCCTCAGGGGCTACTGGGCTTCACGCTACTCACTTAAAAGCCATTAACGGGCTACATCAATCCTCTGATCTGGTGTTGTCACCCGACCAGTGGCTCGAGGGCTACTGCATTGCCTATTCAATGTAGAAGATTCAAAGTGCAAAACAGTTTTCGAGGAGATTACGATCCTCGGGTTGGTCAGCCGCACCCAACCTGAGTCTCGAGGACTATGCACATCGCATTTCTGTTCTTACGTATGTTGCCGAGCTAGGAGTTGATCCTTAGGCCGATTTCACGAATTGACCTAAGTCTCAGGGGCTACTGGGATCATCGGTTTCATGTTTTCCTTCAGGTGCATCTCGGATTTTAGGCCGACACACACCATGAGGGCTACTGGCTATATATCTCGGCAGAGAATAAATTGCACCAATCGAGAAAAACATATCCACAATAAATCAGCCCAAGGCCGAGGTGGTGCACCACCTCGGAAGCAGTCCGACATAAAGCTCGGCTACGAGTGGCTGGCTCCATAGAGAACTTTTCTGACATTAATCTCGGATGAACTCCTTCAACTTTTTTGAAGCAAGGTGATCTATGACACCTTGGATGTAGTCCGGCGTTGGAGCTCGGCTGCAAAAAGACACCTCAGATACAATCCGGGGGCGTTGGAGCTTGGATGTAGTCCGACGTTGGAGCTCGGTTGCAAAAAGACACCTTGGATGCAGTCCGGCGTTGGAGCTTGGATGCAGTCTGGCATTGGAGCTCGGACGAGAGAGGACACCGCCGCACGGGAAACACTTCAAACCCGAGGTGTGGCGTAAAAATAACAAGGCATTGATAAAGGCCGAGAACTTAAAGGGGCTCCTCGGATGCCCTACGTGTCAACTCTTTGGATACACCTCGACGATCCTCGAGATCGGAGATGAGAGTATTTGTTGAACCAGTTTTCAAGACCGATGACCGAAGATGATGAACATTTCGGAAGAATCGAGGAGCGTCCCTAACTTGAAGACTGGCTCAGGGGGCTACTAATGGTGTCCTGGACTAGGGGGTACTCACCACGTCATCTACCGACCAGGTGGGATGGGCTGAGGACCCCCATGGCGGTTCACTAATGGGCTTCTTCGGACAACCGATGACATATACGATGAAAATTCCACAAGACTTGGTGATCAAGACAAGGACTCCTCTCCATCGACGTAGCCGACTAGGACTCTTGTTATCCTAGGCCTTCGGTACATTATATAAGTCGAGGCCAGCCTAGTCGATAGATATATGCTAGATCATTAGAATCATACACAACATACGATCTCGAGGTAGATCAACTCTGTACTCGATACATCATCATCAATATAAACAAGAGCAGGACGTAGGGTTTTACCTCCATCAAGAGGGCCCGAACCTGGGTAGACACCGTCTCCTTCGTCTCCTGTTACCCATCGATCCAAGATCCACAGCTCGAGACCCCCTACCCTGAGGTCTGCCGGTTTTGGCACCGACAACAGCTTCGAGTCAAGGGTGAGTACCGATAAATCTAGTATCTTTTTTAGTCCTAATATGAGTGTGAAAACTAGAGAACAAATGTGTATCACTCTGAATATCATGACCGAGGGTCCCAGTGATAGATATTTAGGTTTTTCCAGCCAATGTGGGTTTGGATAAAATTGATTATTTTTGGTATCTGATTGATCATATTATCATGAAAATCAATGGTTGGAAGGAAAGAATGTTATTTTTTAGAGGTAAGGAAATTCGTCTCAAATCTGTTATTCAAGCTATTCCCACCTATGCAATGTAGGTCTTCAAAATTTCTAAATGGATTTGTGAAAGAATTACTGACATGATGTCACATTTTTTGTGGGGAGACGAGGACAATCAGAGGAGGATGCATTGGATGGATTGGCAGAAAATATGTGTCCAAAAAATCAAGGAGGTATGGTTTTTCATGACATTCATTGCTTTAATCTGGCAATGCTGGTAAAACAGGCTCGGTGTCTTCTTGAGAACTCTGATTCTATATGTACCACTATTTTGAGAGCTAAGTATTTTCCTGGTGTTAATTTGTTGAAGACAAAGTTAAAAAAGGATCCACGTTTACTTGGCAAAGCATTGTGGCGGGGGTAATTCTGTGAAGCATGGTTATATATGGCGAGTTGGGAATGGTCAAAATATTAATATTGGGATGATGTTTGAATCCCAAATTGTGCTCATCGAAAAGTTACCACTCCTAAAGGAGTCTGTTATCTAAGAATGTTAGATTTTATTGATCTCGTTTAAAATAATTGGGATGAAAATCTGGTCAGACAAATGTTGTGTCAATTGATTCACAACAAAACCACACTATCCATCTTCCTCAACACGAGATGTCAGATTTTGTCGCTTGGAATTACACAGAGATTGGGATGTTTTCGGTTTAATCAACCTATTTCGTGGAATGGGATCATCAACATGGGAGAAAAATGTGACATACTAATGCTATGTGACAAACCATAGTTATGAAGGAAATATGCCCTAGAGGCAATAATAAAGTTGTTATTTTATATTTCCTTATTCATGATAAAGGTTTATTATTCATGCTAGAATTGTATTGATTAGAAACTTAAATACATGTGTGGATACATAAACAAATACCGTGTCCCTAGTGAGCCTCTTATAAACTAGCTCGTTGATCAAAGACGGTTAAGGTTTCCTAACCATAGACATGTGTTGTCACTTGATAACGGAATCACATCATTAGGAGAATGATGTGATGGACAAGACCCATCCGTTAGCTTAGCATATGATCATTCAGTTTATTGCTATTGCTTTCTTAATGTCAAACACATATTCCTTCGACTATGAGATCATGCAACTCCCGGATACCGAAGCAATACCTTGTGTGCTATCAAACGTCACAATGTAACTGGGTGATCATAAAGATGCTCTACAGGTATCTCCGAAGGTGTCTGTTGAGTTGGCATGGATCGAGATTAGGATTTGTCACTCCGTGTATCGGAGAGGTATCTCTGGGCCCTCTCGGTAATACACATCACAAGAAGCTTGCAAGCAAAGTGACTAAGGAGTTAGTTACGAGATGATGTATTACGGAACGAGTAAAGTGATGGAAATATGCCCTAGAGGCAATAATAAAATGGTTATTATTATATTTCCTTAATCATGATAAAGGTTTATTATTCATGCTAGAATTGTATTGACCGGAAACTTAAATACATGTGTGAATACATAAACAAATACCGTGTCCCTAGTAAGCCTCTACTAGACTAGCTCGTTGATCAAAGATGGTTAAGGTTTCCTAACCATAGACAAGTGTTGTCATTTGATAACGGGATCACATCATTAGGAGAATGATGTGATGGACAAGACCCACCCGTTAGCTTAGCATATTGATCATTCAGTTTTATTGCTATAGCTTTCTTCATGTCAAATACATATTCCTTCGACTATGAGATTATGCAACTCCCGAATACCGGAGGAATACCTTGTGTGCTATCAAACGTCGCAACGTAACTGGGTGATCATAAATATGCTCTACAGGTATCTCCGAAGGTGTTTGTTGAGTTGGCATAGATCGAGATTAGGATTTGTCACTCCGAGTATCGGAGAGGTATCTCTAGGCCCTCTCTGTAATACACATCATAAGCTTGCAAGCAAACGACTAAGGAGTTAGTCATGAGGTGATGTATTATGGAACGAGTAAAGAGACTTTCCGGTAACGAGATTGAACTAGGTATGAAGATACCAATGATCGAATCTCGGGCAAGTAACATACCGATGGACAAAGGGAATTATGTATGTTGTCATAATGGTTCAACCGATAAAGATCTTCATAGAATATGTAGGAACCAATATGGGCATCCAGGTTCTGCTATTGGTTATTGACCGGAGAGGTGTCTCGGTCATGTCTACATAGTTCTCGAACCCGTAGGGTCCGCACGCTTAATGTTCGTTGACGATATAGTATTATATGAGTTATGTGATTTGGTGACTTAATGTTGTTCGGAGTCCCGGATGAGATCACGGACATGACGAGGAGTCTCGAAATGGTCGAGAGGTAAAGATTTATATATATTACGATAGTATTCAGACACCGGAAGTGTTTCGGGGGTTACCGGTACTTATCGGGTCACCGGAAGGGGTTCCTGGCACCCCCGGCAAATGATATGGGCCTTATGGGCCAAGAGGGGAAACGCACCAGCCACAAGGGGCTGGTGCGCCCCCCATATGGGCCGGCCTAAGGAGGAGAAGGAAAGAGGAGAAGGGAAAGGAAGGTGTGGACTAGGATTCCCACTTCCTTCCCTCTCCCCCTTCTTTCCTTCCCCCTCCGACAAACATGGCAGGGGGGCGCGGCCAAGGGCAGGAGCCCAAGTAGGATTCGGTCCTACTTGGGGCGCCCCTTGGCCTCTCCCCTCCCCCTCCCACCTATATATATGTGGGAAGGGGGCGCCTAGCACACCCCAGACAATTGCCTAGCCGTGTGTGGCGCCCCCTCCACCGTTTACACCCCCAGTCATATTTTCGTAGTGCTTAGGCGAAGCCCTGCGAAAATCACTTCACCATCACCGTGACCACGCCGTCGTGCTGACGGAACTCATCAACTACCTCGACGTCTTGCTGGACCAAGAAGGCGAGGGATGTCACCGAGCTGAACGTGTGCTGAACGCGGAGGTGCCGTACGTTTGGTACTAGATCGGTTGGATCACGAAGAAAGTTCGACTACATCAACCGCGTTGTGAAATGCTTCCACTTACGGTCTACACACTCTCCCCCTCTCATTGCTATGCATCTCCTTGATAGATCTTGCGTGTGCGTAGAATTTTTTTTGTTTTCCATGCAACGTTTCCCAACAGTGGCATCAAGAGCCCGGTCTATGTGTAGATGATATGCACGAGTAGGACACAAAGAGTTGTGGGCGGTGATAGTCAAACTGCTTACCACCAACGACTTATTTTGATTCGGTGGTATTGTGGGATGAAGCGGCCCGGACCAACCTTACATGTCGACGCACATCAAACCGGTTCCACCGACAGATATGCAACTAGTTTTGCATAAAGGTGGCTGGCGGGTGTCTGTTTCTCCTACTTTAGTTGAATCAAATTTGACTACGGCCAGTCATTGAAGAAGGTTAAAACAACAAACTTGATGAAACACCATTGTGGTTTTTTGCGTAGGTAAGAATAGTTCTTGCTAGAAGCCCGTAGCAGCCACGTAAAACTTGCAACAACAAAGTAGAGAACGTCTAACTTGTTTTTGCAGGGCATGTTGTGATGTGATATGGTCAAGAAATGATGTGATAAATGTTGATGTATGAGATGATCATGTTTTGTAAGTTATCGGCAACCGGCAGGAGCCTTATGGTTGTCTCTTTATTGTATGAAATGCAAACGCCATGTAATTGCTTTACTTTATCACTATGTGATGTCTACTATGCAACTTTATTCTTGTAGACTCGTGTTGGGCCTCCAAGCGCAGAGTTTTGTAGGACTGTAGCAATTTTCCCTCAAGTGGATGACCTAAGGTTTATCAATCCGTGGGAGGCATAGGATGAAGATGGTCTCTCTCAAACAACCCTGCAACCAAATACAAGAAATCTCTTGTGTCCTCAACACACCCAATACAATGGCAAATTGTATAGGTGCACTAGTTCGGCGAAGAGATGGTGATAAAAGTGTAATATGGATGGTAGAAATATATTTTTATAATCTGAATAAATAAAAAACAGCAAGGTAGCAAGTGACAAAAGTAAGCACAAACGGTATTGCAATGCTTGAAAACAAGGCTAGGGTCCGTACTTTCGCTAGTGCAATCTCTCAACAATGCTAATATAATTGGATCATATAACCATCCCTCAACGTGCGATGAAGAATCACTCCAAAGTTCCTATCTAGCGGAGAACATAAGAATAAATTGTTTGTAGGGTACGAAACCACCTCAAAGCTATTCTTTCCGATCGATCTATCCAAGAGTTCGTACTAAAATAACACCAAAGCAAATTCAGATTCGTAATGCTCAATCCAACACAAAGAACCTCAAAGAGTGCCCCAAGATTTCTACCGGAGAAACAAAGACAAGAACGTGCATCAACCCCTATGCATAGATTACCCCAATGTCACCTCAGGAATCCGCGAGTTGAGTGCCAAAACATATATCAAGTGAATCAATATAATACCCCATTGTCACCACGGGTATTCGTATGCAAGACATATATCAAGTGCTCTCAAATCCATAAAAGTATTCAATCCGATAAAACGAAATCTCAATTGGAAAACTCAATTCATCACAACAAGATAGAGAGGGGAAAACACCATATGATCCGACTATATTAACAAAGCCCACGATACATCAAGATCGTGACATCTCAAGAACACGAGAGAGAGAGATTAAACACATAGCTACTGGTACAAACCCTCAGCCCCGGGGGTGGAATACTCCCTCCTCATCGTGGTGGCCACCGGGATGATGAAGATGGCCACCGGTGATGATTTCCCCCTCCGGCAGGGTGCTGGAACAGGGTCTAGATTGGTTTTTCATGGCTACAAAGGCTTGCGGCGGCGGAACTTCTGATCTAGGGTTACCTCTAGGGTTTTTGGAATATTTGGCAATTTATAGGGCGAAGAGGCGGTGCGGGAGGCCACCGAGGTGGGCACAACCCACCGGGGCGCGCCTGGGGGCCCAGGCGCACCCTGGTGGGTTGTACCCTCCTCGGGGCACCCCCCAGGTGCTGCTCTAGCCCATTGGATGTCTTCTGGTTCATAAAAAATCCACAAAAAGTTTCGCGGTGTTTGGACTCCATTTGATATTGATTTCCTGCGATGTAAAAAACTAGCAAAAACAGCAACTGGCACTGGGCACTGGGTCAATAGGTTAGTCCCAAAAAAATGATATAGAGTTGCTATAAAATGATTGTAAAACATCCAAGAATGATAATATAACAGCATGAATACTTCATAAATTATAGATACATTGGAGATGTATCACTATGCGTTAGCGATAGTTGTAGAAGCAATAGTTGGCATGACGACCTCGACGCGACGACGCTACGATGGAGATCAAGGTGTCAAGCCGGTGACGATGGAGATCATGACGTTACTTTGGAGATGGAGATCAAAAGCACAAGATGATGATGGCCATATCATGTCACATATTTTGATTGCATGTGATGTTTATCCTTTATGCATCTTATTTTGCTTAGAACGACGGTAGCATTATAAGATGATCCCTTCACTTAAGTTCAAGATAAATGTGTTCTCCCTGAGTATGCACCATTGCTATAGTTCATCGTTTTGAGACACCACGTGATGATCGGGTGTGATAGACTCTACGTTCACATACAACGGGTGTAAGACAGTTTTGCACATGCAGAATACTTGGGTTAAACTTGATGAGCCTAGCATGTACAGACATGGTCTCGGAACACTGGAGGCCGAAAGGTTGAACGTGAATCATATAGTAGATATGATCAGCATAGAGATGTTCACCATTGATGACTACCCCATCTCATGTGATGACCGGACATGGGTTAGTTGATTTGGATCACGTATCACTTAGATGACTTGAAGGATGTCTATTTAAGTGGGAGTTCATTAGTAATTTGATTAATTGAACTTAATTTATCATGAACTTAGTCTTATAATTTTGCATATCTATATTGCAGATCAATAGCTCGCGATATAGCTCCCCTATATTTTTGATATGTTCCTAGAGAAAACTAAGTTGAAAGATGATAGTAGCAATGATGCGGACTAGGTACATGATCTGAGGATTATCCTCATTGTTGCACAGAAGAATTATGTCCTTGATGCACCGCTAGGTGACAGACCTATTGCAGGAGCAGATGCAGACGTTATGAATGTTTGGCAAGCTCGATATGATGACTACTTAATAGTTTAGTGCGCATGCTTTACGGCTTAGAACCGAGACTTAAAAAACGTTTTGAACGCCACGGAGCATATGAGATGTTCCAAGAGCTGAAATTGGTATTTCAGACTCATGGCCGTGTTGAGAGGTATGAGACCTCTGACAAGTACTTTGCCTACAAGATGGAGGAGAATAGCTCAACCAGTGAGCATGTGCTCAGAATGTCTGGGTAGTACAATCGCTTGAATCAAGTGGGAGTTAATCTTCTAGATAAGATAGTCATTGACAAAGTTCTCTAGTCACTATCACCAAGCTACTAGAACTTCGTGATGAACTATAATATGCAAGGGATAATGAAAATGATTCCCGAGCTCTTCACGATGCTGAAATCGGCGATGGTAGAAATCAAGAAAGAGCATCAAGTGTTGATGGTTAACAAGACCACTAGTTTCAAGAAAAAGGGCAAGGGAAAGAGAGGGAACTTCAAGAAGAATGGTAAGCAAGTTGCCGCTCCCGGGAAGAAGCCCAAAGCTGGACCCAAGCCTGAAACTGAGTGCTTCTACTGCAAAGGGAATGGTCACTAGAAGTGGAACTGCCCCAAATACTTGGCGGATAAGAAGGATGGCAAAGTGAACAAAGGTATATTTGATATACATGTTATTGATGTGTACCTTACTAGTATTAATAGTAGCCCCCTGGGTATTTCATACCGGTTCAGTTGCTAAGATTAGTAACTCGAAACAGGAGTTGCAGAATAAACAGAGACTAGTTAAGGGCGAGGTGACGATGTGTGTTGGAAGTGATTCCAAGGTTGATACGATCACCATCGCACACTCCCTCTACCTTCGGGATTAGTGTTGAACCTAAATGTTACTTGGTGTTTGCGTTGATCATGAATATGATTTGATCATGTTTATTGCAATACGGTTATTCATTTAAGTCAAAGAATAATTGTTGTTCTATTTACATGAATAAAACCTTCTATGGTCATACACCCATTGTGAATGGTTTATTGAATCTCGATCGTAGTGATACACATATTCATAATATTGATGCCAAAAGATGCAAAGTTGATAATGATAGTGCAACATACTTGTGGCACTGCCGTTTAGGTCATATTGGTGTAAAGCGCATGAAGAAACTCCATGCAGATGGGATTTTGGAATCACTTGATTATGAATCATTTGATACTTGCAAACCATGCCTCATGGGCAAGATGACTAAAACTCCGTTCTCCGGAACAATGGAGCGAGCTGATGACTTATTGGATTTAATACATATCGATGTATGCGGTCCGATGAGTGTTGAAGCACGCGGCGGGTATTGTTATTTTCTTACCTTCACAGATGATTTGAGTAGGTATGGATATATCTACTTGATGAAACACAAGTCTGAAACATTTGAAAAGTTCAAAGAATTTCAGAGTGAAGTGGAAAATCATCGTAACAAGAAAATAAAGTTTCTACGATCCGATCGCGGAGGCGAATATTTGAGTTACGAGTTTGGCCTTCATTTAAAACAATGTGGAATTGTTTCACAACTCACGCCACCTGGAACACCACAGCGTAATGGTGTGTCCGAACGTCGTAACCATACTTTATTAGATATGGTGCGTTCTATGATGTCTCTTACCGATTTACCACTGTAGTTTTGGGGTTAAGCATTAGAGACAGCTGCATTCACGTTAAATAGGGCACCATCTAAATCTGTTGAGACGACATCGTATGAACTGTGGTTTGGCAAGAAACCTAAGCTGTTGTTTCTTAAGTTTGGGGTTGCGACACTTATGTCAAAAGGCTTCAGCCTGATAAGCTCGAACCCAAATCGGAGAAGTGCGTCTTCATAGGATACCCTAAGGAAACAATTGGGTACACCTTCTACCACAAATCCGAAGGCAAGATCTTTGTTGCCAAGAATGGAACATTTCTAGAGAAGGAGTTTCTCTCGAAAGAAGTGAGTGGGAGGAAAGTAGAACTTGATGAGGTAATTGTACCTTCTCTCAATTTGGAAAGTAGCACATCAGAGAAATCCGTTCCCGTGATGCCTACACCAACTAGAGAGGAAGTTAATGATGATGATCATGAAACTTCGGATCAAATTAGTACTGGACCTCGTAGGTCGAACAGAGCATGTTCGGCACCAGAGTGGTACAGTAATCCTGTCCTCGAAGTCATGTTACTAGACCATGACGAACCTATGAACTATGAAGAAGCTATGATGAGCCCAGATTCCGATAAATGGCTTGAGGCCATGAAATCTGAGATAGGATCCATGTATGAGAACAAAGTGCGGACTTTGGTGGACTTGCCCGATGATCGGCAAGCCATTGAGAATAAATGGATTTTTAAGAGGAAGACGAACGCTGATGGTAATATCACTATCTACAAAGCTTGACTTGTCACAAAAGTGTTTTTGACAAGTTCAAGGGGTTGACTACAATGAGACTTTATCACCCATAGCGATACTTAAGTCCGTCCATATCATGTTAGCAATTGCCGCATTTTATAATTAAAGAAGAGTTGTATATGATGTCAAAAACTGCATTCCTTAATGGATATTAAAGAAGAGTTGTATATGATGCAACCAGAAGTTTTTGTCGATCCTAAAGGTGCTAACAAAGTGTGCAAGCTCCAGCGATCCATCTATGGACTGGTCCAAGCATCTCAGAGTTGGAATATATGCTTTGATGAGGTGATCAAAGCATATGGTTTTATACAGACTTACGGTGAAGCCTGTATTTACAAGAAAGTGAGTGGGAGCTCTGTAGCATTTCTGATATTATATGTGGATGACATATTATTGATTGGAAATGGTATAGAATTTCTGAATAGCATAAAAAGGATACTTGAATAAGAATTTTTCAATGAAAGACCTCGGTGAAGCTACTTATATATTGGGCATCAAGATCTATAGGGATAGATCGAGACGCTTAATAGGACTTTCACAAAGCACATACCTTGACAAGATTTTGAAGAAGTTCAAAATGGATCAGTCAAAGAAAGGGTTCTTGCCTGTGTTGCAAGGTGTGAAGTTGAGTAAGACTCAAAACCCGACCATGGCAGAAGATAGAGAGAGAATGAAAGTCATTCCCTAGGCCTCAGCCATAGGTTCTATAAAGTATGCCATGCTGTGTACCAAACCTGTTGTGTACCTTGCCATGAGTTTGGCAAGGGGGTACAATAGTGATCCAGGAGTAGATCACTGGATAGCGGTCAAAATTATCCTTAGTTACCTAAGAGGACTAAGGAGATATTTCTCGATTATGGAGGTAATAAAAAGTTCGTCGTAAAGGGTTATGTCGATGCAAGCTTTGAAACCGATTCAGATGACTCTGAGTCTCAATCTGGATACATATTGAAAGTGGGAGCAATTAGCTAGAGTATCTCCATACAGAGCTTTGTAAACATAGAAATTTGCAAAAATACATACGGATCTGAATGTGACAGACCCGTTGACTAAACTTCTCTCACAAGCAAAACATGATCACACCTTAGTACTCTTCTGGGTGTTAATCACATGGCGATGTGAACTAGATTATTGACTCTAGTAAACTCTTTGGGTGTTGGTCACATGGCGATGTGAACTATGGGTGTTAAATCACATGGTGATGTGAACTAGATAATTGACTCTAGTGCAAGTGGGAGACTGATGGAAATATGCCTTAGAGGAAATAATAAAATGGTTATTATTATATTTACTTAATCGTGATAAAGGTTTATTATTCATGCTAGAATTGTATTGACCGGAATCTTAAATACATGTGTGAATACCTAAAAAAATACCGTGTCCCTAGTAAGCCTCTACTAGACTAGCTCGTTGATCAAAGATGGTTAAGGTTTCATAACCATAGACATGTGTTGTCATTTGATAACGGGATCACATCATTAGGAGAATGATGTGATGGACAAGACCCACCCGTTAGCTTAGCATATTGATCGTTCAGTTTTATTGCTATAGCTTTCTTCATGTCAAATACATATTCCTTCGACTATGAGATTATGCAACTCCCGAATACCAGAGGAATACCTTGTGTGCTATCAAACGTCGCAACGTAACCAGGTGATCATAAAGATGCTCTATAGGTATCTTCGAAGGTGTTTGTTGAGTTGGCATAGATCGAGATTAGGATTTGTCACTCCGAGTATCGGAGAGGTATCTCTGGGCCCTCTCGGTAATACACATCATAAGCTTGCAAGCAAACGACTAAGGAGTTAGTCACGAGGTGATGTATTACGGAATGAGTAAAGAGACTTGTCGGTAACGAGATTGAACTAGGTATGAATATACCAACGATCGAATCTCGGGCAAGTAACATATCGATGGACAAAGGGAATTACCTATGTTGTCATAACGGTTCGACCGATAAAGATCTTCATAGAATATGTAGGAACCAATATGGGCATCCAGGTTTTGCTATTGGTTATTGACCGGAGAGGTGTCTCGGTCATGTCTACATAGTTCTCGAACCCATAGGGTCCGCACGCTTAACGTTCGTTGATGATATAGTATTATATGAGTTATGTGATTTGGTGACCGAATGTTGTTCGGAGTCCCATATGAGATCACGGACATGACGAGGAGTCTCAAAATGGTCGAGAGGTAAAGATTTATATATAGTACGATAGTATTCGGACACCGCAAGTGTTTCGGGGGGTACCGGGTACTTATCGGGTCACCGGAAGGGGTTCCGGGCACCCCCGGCAAAAGATATGGGCCTTATGGGCAAAGAGGGGAAACGCACCAGCCACAAGGGGCTGGTGCGCCCCCCATATGGTCCGGCCTAAGGAGGAGAAGGGAAAGGAAGGTGTGGACTAGGATTCCCACTTCCTTCCCTCTCCCCCCTTCTTTCCTTCCCCCTCCGACAAACATGGCAGGGGGGCGCGGCCAAGGGCAGGAGCCCAAGTAGGATTCGGTCCTACTTGGGGCGCCCCTTGGCCTCTTCCCTCCCCCTCCCACCTATATATATGTGGGAAGGGGGCGCCTAGCACACCCCAGACAATTGCCTAACCATGTGTGGCGCCCCCCTCCACCGTTTACACCCCCGGTCATATTTTTGTAGTGCTTAGGCGAAGCCCTGCGGAAATCACTTCACCATCACCGTGACCACGCCGTCGTGCTGACGGAACTCATCTACTACCTTGACATCTTGCTGGATCAAGAAGGTGAGGGACGTCATCGAGCTGAACATGTGCTGAACGCGGAGGTGCCGTACGTTCGGTACTAGATCGGTTGGATCATGAAGAAAGTTCGACTACATCAACTGCGTTGTGAAACGCTTCCGCTTACGGTCTACGAGCATACATAGACACACTCTCCCCCTCTCGTTGCTATGCATCTCCTTGATAGATTTTGCGTGTGCGTAGAATTTTTTTTGTTTTCCATGCAATGTTTCCCAACATAAAGAGACTTGCCGATAACGAGATTGAACTAGGTATGAAGATACCGACGATCGAATCTCGAGCAAGTAACATACGGATAGACAAAGGGAATTATGTATGTTGTGATAAGGTTCGACCGATAAAGATCTTCGTAGAATATGTAGGAACCAATATGGGCATCCAGGTACCGCTATTGGTTACTGACCGGAGAGGTGTCTTGGTCATGTGTACATAGTTCTCGAACCCGCAGGGTCCGCGCGCTTAATGTTCGTTGATGATATAGTGTTATATGAGTTATATGATTTGGTGAACGAATGTTGTTCGGAGTCCCGGATGAGATCATGCACATGACGAGGAGCTCTGGAATGGTCCGGAGGTAAAGATTGATATATAGGATGATGATATTTGGACACCAGAAGAGTTTCGGGAGGTACCGGGTAGTCATCGGATCACGGGAAGGGGTTCCGGGAAGCCCCGGGAGGATGATGGGCCTATGGGGCCAATAGAGGGTAGCACACCAGCCCACAAGGGGCTGGCGCACCCCCCTATGGCAGCCGGCCTATGGGAGAAAGGAAGGAGGGGGATTCGGCCTCCCCCTTCCTTCCCTCTCCCCCCTTTCTGTTCCCTCCGACACAAATATGGAAGGGGGGGCGCGGCTAGGGGCAGGAGCCCAAGTGGGATTCGGCCCCACTTGAGGTGCCTCCTGGCTGCCTCCCCTCTCCCCCACCTATATATATGAGGGAGGGGGTGCCGCACATAACCACAACAATCTCTTAGCCGTGTGCGGTGCCCCTCTCCATAGTTTCGTCCCTCGGTCATATTTTCGGAGTGCTTAGGCGAAGCCCTGCGGAAATAGCATCACCACCATCGTCACCACGCCGTCGGGCTGCCAGAACTCATCCACTACTTTGCCCGTCTTGATCGATTAAGAAGGCGAGGACGTCACTGCTACTTCTTGAGCTTGCGTTGGTTTTTCCCATGAAGAGGAAAGGGTGATGCAGCAAAGTAGAGATAAGTATTTCCCTCAGTTAGAAAACCAAGGTATCAATCCAGTAGGAGACAACGCACAAATCACCAATACCTGCACAAACAATCAAACAACTTGCACCCAACGCGATAAAGGGGTTGTCAATCCCTTCACGGTTATTTGCAAAAGTGAGATCTGATAGAGATGGATGAAACTAAACAAAAGATAAAGTAAATATTTTTGGTATTTTTGGTTTATAGATCGGAAAGTAAAAGATTGCAAAATAGTAGATCGGAAACTAATATGAAGGAAAATAGATGATCGGAAACTTATATGATGGAAAATAGACCCGGGGGCCATAGGTTTCACTAGAGGCTTCTCTCATGATAGCAAATAATACGGTGGGTGAACAAATTACTGTCGAGCAATTGATAGAAAAGCGCAAAGTTATGACAATATCTAAGGCAATGATTATGAAATATAGGCATCACGTCCGTGTCAAGTAGACCGAAACAATTCTGCATCTACTACTATTACTCCACACATCGACCGACTCCTACCTGCATCTAGAGTATTAAGTTCATGAAGAACAGAGTAACGCATTAAGTAAGATGACATGATGTAGAGGAAAAAACTCAAGCAATATGATGAAAACCCCATCTTTTTATCCTCGATGGCCACAATACAATACGTGCCTTGCTGCCCCTACTGTCACTGGGAAAGGACACCGCAAGATTGAACCCAAAGCTAAGCACTTCTCCCATTGCAAGAAAAACCAATCTAGTTGGCCAAACCAAACCGATAGTTCGAAGAGAATTACAAAGATATCAAATCATGCATAAAAGAATTCAGAGAAGATTCAAATAATATTCATAGATAAGCTGATCATAAATCCACAATTCATCGGATCTCGACAAACACACCGCAAAAGAGTATTACATCGGATAGATCTCCAAGAACATCGAGGAGAACATGGTATTGAGAATCAAAGAGAGAGAGTAAGCCATCTAGCTACTAGCTATGGACCCGTAGGTCTATGGTAAATTACTCATGCTTCATCGGAAGGGCAATAGAGTTGATGTAGAAGCCCTCCGTGATCGAACCCCCCTCCGGCAGGATGCCGGAAAAGGCCCCTAGATGGGATCTCACGGGTACAGAAGGTTGCGGCGGTGGAAAAGTGTTTTCGTGGATGCCTCAGGTGGTTTGGGAATATATGTGAATATATAGGCGAAAGAATTAGGTCAGGGGAGTCACGAGGGGCCCACAAGGCAGGGGGCGCGCCCTACCCCCCTGGGCGCGCCCTCCACCCTTGTGGCCGCCTCGTGGCTCTTCTGACTTGAACTCCAAGTCTCCTGGGTGTCTTCTGGTCCAAGAAAAATCATCGCGAAAGTTTTATTCCGTTTGGACTCCGTTTGGTATTCCTTTTCTGCGAAACTCAAAAACAAGGAAAAAATAGAAACTGGCACTGGGCTCTAGGTTAATAAGTTAGTCCCAGAAATAATATAAAATGGCATATTAATGCATATAAAACATCCAAAACAGATAATATAATAGCATGGAACAATAAAAAATTATAGATACGTTGGAGACGTATCAAGCATCCCCAAGCTTAATTCTTGCTCGTCCTCGAGTAGGTAAATGATAAAAACAAAATTTTTGATATGGAATGCTACCTAACATATTTATCCATGTAATTTTCTTTATTGTGGCATGAATGTTCAGATCCATAAGATTCAAAACAAAAGTTTAATATTGATATAAAAACAATAATACATCAAGCATACTAACAAGGCAATTATGTATTCTCAAAATTACATGGCCAAAGAAAGCTCATCCCTACAAAATCATATAGTCTGGCTATGCTCCATCTTCATCACACAAAATATGCAAATCATGCACAACCCTGATGACAAGCCAAGCAATTGTTTCATACTTTTGATGTTCTCTAACCTTTTCAACTTTCACGCAATACATGAGCGTGAGCCATGGACATAGCACTATAGGTGGAATAGAATATGGTGGTTGTGGAGAAGACAAAAAGAAGGAGATAGTCTCACATCAACTAGGCGTATCAACGAGCTATGGAGATGCCCATCAATAGATATCAATGTGAGTGAGTAGGGATTGCCATGCAACGGATGCACTAGAGCTATAAGTTTATGAAAGCTCAAAAAGAAACTAAGTGGGTGTGCATCCAACTCGCTTGCTCACGAAAACCTAGGGCAATTTGAGGAAGCCCATCATTGGAATATACAAGCCAAGTTCTATAATGAAAAATTCCCACTAGTATATGAAAGTGACAACGTAGGAGACTCTCTATCATGAAGATCATGGTGCTACTTTGAAGCACAAGTGTGGTCAAAGGATAGTAACATTGCCCCTTCTCTCTTTTCTCTCATTTTTTTTGTTGGGCCTTCTCTCATTTTTTTGGCCTCTTTTTTTTCGTCCGGAGTCTCATCCCGACTTGTGGGGGAATCATAGTCTCCATCATCCTTTCCTCACATGGGACAATGCTCTAATAATGAAGATCATCACACTTTTATTTACTTACAACTTGATACTTAGAACAAAATATGACTCTATATGAATGCCTTCGGCGGTGTACCGGGATGTGCAATGAATCAAGAGTGACATGTATGAAAGAATTATGAATGGTGGCTTTGCCACAAATATGATGTCAACTACATGATCATGCAAAGCAATATGACAATGATGAAGCGTGTCATAATAAACGGAACGGTGGAAAGTTGCATGGCAATATATCTCGGAATGGCTATGGAAATGCCATAATAGGTAGGTATGGTGGATGTTTTGAGGAAGGTATATGGTGGGTGTATGGTACCGGCGAAAGTTGCGCGGCACTAGAGAGGCTAGCAATGGTGGAAGGGTGAGAGTGCGTATAATCCATGGACTCAACATTAGTCATAAAGAACTCACATACTTATTGCAAAAATCTATTAGTTATCGAAATGAAGTACTACGCACATGCTCCTAGGGGGATAGATTGGTAGGAAAAGACCATCGCTCGTCCCCGACCGCCACTCATAAGGAAGACAATCAATAAATAAATCATGCTCCGACTTCATCACATAACGGTTCACCATACGTGCATGCTACAGGAATCACAAACTTTAACACAAGTATTTCTACAATCCACAATTACTTACTAGCATGACTCTAATATCACCATCTCCATATCTCAAAACAATCATAAAGAATCAAACTTTTCATAGTATTCAATGCACTTTATATGAAAGTTTTTATTATAGGGACATTTACATTTATGCCCCTAACTCGAACCCACTACTTAGTTTTGCCCCTATTTTTCGGGTATGCTCAATTTTGCCCCTCTGCCGTCAAGTCACCTTATAGAAATGCCCTTCCGTGCCTTTACCGTCCGGTCAAAGGGCTTTGACCGTCTGGTGAACAGTATCAAAAAAATCTGAAATTTTGTGGGATCGAAGATACTCTGGTGCGCAAGGTGCGTGCAAATTTTTGTGCTGTTTGGACATTCCAGGAGCTCGTGGCAAAGGAAAAATAGTAAATCTATACGCCTGTGAACAATAAATTCAAAAAAAATAGCAAGAAAATTCAAAAAAATATGAAAATTTTTGGCATCAAAGAGGCTTGGGTGTGCAAGGTGCTTGCAAGTTTTTGTGATCAAATGACATGCGAGGAGCTCTAGCAAAAAAAAAATAGTGCATTTTTTCAAAGTTTATTTCTGAGCCAAATTTTGTTTTTTTCTCCATGAGCTCCTACAAAGTTTAAACACAACAAAAATTTGCACACACCTTGCGCACCCGAGCATCTTGGCTGCCAAAAAAATTCATATATTTTTGAATTTTCTTGCTATTTTTTTCGAATTTACTGTTCATAGGCATACAGATTTACTATTTTCCTTTGCCACGAGCTCCTGGAATGTCCAAATAGCACGAAAATTTGCACGCACCTTGCGCACCTGAGTATCTTCGATCCCACAAAATTTCAGATTTTTTTGATACTGTTCACCAGATGGTCAAAGCCCTTTGACCGGACGGTAAAGGCACGGAAGGGCATTTCTATAAGGTGACTTGACAGCAGAGGGGCAAAACTGAGCATACCCGAAAACTAGGGGCAAAACTGAGTAGTGGGTTCGAGTTAGGGGCAGAACTGGAATTGCCCCTTTATTATATCCCTCTTGGATGCCTATCATATCAGGACTAAATTTATAACCAAAGAAAATTACCATGCTGTTTAGAGACTCTCAAAATAATATAAGTGAAGCAAGAGAGTTCAATAATTTTTATAAAATAAAGCCACCGCCGTGCTCTAAAAAGATATAAGTGAAGCACTAGAGCAAAATTGCCTAGCTCAAAAGATATAAGTGAAGCACATAGAGTATTCTAATAAATCACGATTCATGCCTGTCTCTCTCAAAAGGTGTGTACAGAAAGGATGATTTTATCAAACTAAAAAGCAAAGACTCATATCATACAAGACGCTCCAAGCAAAACACATATCATGTGGTGAATAAAAATATAGCCTCAAGTAAAGTTACCGATAGACGAAGACAAAAGAGGGGATGCCTTCCGGGGAATCCCCAAGATTAGGCTCTTGGTTGTCCTTGAATATTACCTTGGGGTGCCTTGGGAATCCCCAAGCTTAGGCTCTTGCCACTCATTATTCCATAGTCCATCAAATCCTTACCCAAAACTTGAAAACTTCACAACACAAAACTCAACAGAAAATCTCATAAGCTCCGTTAGTATAAGAAAATAAATCACCACTTTTGGTACTGTTCTCATTATTTATTTATATTGGTGTAATATCTACTATATTCCAACTTTTCCATAGTTCATACCCCCCGATACTGCCCATAGATTCATCAAAATAAGCAAACAACACATAGAAAACAGAATCTGTCAAAAACAGAACAGTCTGCGAAGATCTGAATTGTTCTAATACTTATATAAATCCAACAATTCTGAAAAATAAGTAAAGCATATTAAATTTGTATATAAATCCTGTGTAAAAAATTCAGGGTTTTTCCACGCTCCAGTGAATCTAAACAATTCTGTGACTGGACGCAAAAGTTTCTGTTTTTCAGCAAGATCAAATCAACTATCACCGTAAGCCATCCCAAAGGCCTTACTTGGCACAAACACTAATTAAAACAGCAAAACACAAATACTACAGAGGTAATAATGTGTATACTCATAAAAACAGAAAATAAAAATATTGGGTTGTCTCCCAACAAGCGCTTTTCTTTAAAGCCTTTTAGCTAGGCATTGATAATTTTGATGGTGCTCATATGAAAGAAAAGAATTGAAGCACAAAGAGAGCATCATAAAATATGTGAAAAACACATCTAAGTCTAACATACTTCCTATGCATAGGCATTTTATAGGGAAAAAATTAGCAAGACAAACAAGATCTAGCATATGCAAGGAAGAAGAAAGAAACAATAGCAATCTCAACATAACGAGAGGTAATTTAGTAACATGCAAATTTCTACGACCATATTTTCCTCTCTCATAATAATTACATGTAGGATCATAATCAAATTCAACAATATAAATATCACATAAAATATTCTCTTCATGAGCCACATGCATACAAAGTTGACACTCTTCCAAAATAGTGGGGCTATCAAAAAAAGTCATGACCTCTCCAAGCCCACTTTTATCAAAATTTTCATAAGATTGATCATACTCCAAAGTAGTGGGATCATTATTACCTAGAGTTGACACTCTTCCAAACCCACTTTCAATATTATTGCACACATTATTATCATGAGGCTTAAATAAATTTTCAAGATCATAAGAAGAATCACCCCAATCATGATCATTGTAATAAGTAGTGGACATAGCAAAACTAGCATCCCCAAGCTTAGGGTTTTGCATATTATTAGCACAACTGACATTAATAGAATTTATAATAACATCATTGCAATCATGCTTTTCATCCAAGGAGCTACCATGAATCACTTCATAATTTTCTTCTTTTAACATTTCATCACAATTTTCAGATTCACGAATTTCAAGCAAAACTTTATAAAGATAATCTAGTGCACTCAACTCACTAGCAATAGGTTCATCATAATTGGATCTCTTAAAAAGATTAGCAAGTGGATGAGGATCCATAAACTCTTTGCTTCCTGATTTTGAATAAAATACACAATTATGGCAAGCAAACAGGCAAACAAACCAAGTAAGACATAAGGGCAAACGAAAAGGCAACGGAAAGAAGGCGAATAAAAAGGCAAATATTTTTGAAAATCATTTTAGAAGTGGGGGAGAGGAAAATGAGAGGCAAATGGCGAATAATGTAATGCAAGAGATGAGAGTTTATGATGGGTACTTGGTATGTCTTGACTTGGCGTAGATCTCCCCGGCAACGGCGCCATAAATTCTTCCTTCTACTTCTTGAGCTTGCGTTGGTTTTTCCCTTGAAGAGGAAAGGGTGATGCAGCAAAGTAGAGATAAGTATTTCCCTCAGTTAGAGAACCAAGGTATCAATCCAGTAGGAGACAACACACAAATCACCAATACCTACACAAACAATCAAACAACTTGCACCCAACGCGATAAAGGGGTTGTCAATCCCTTCACGGTTATTTGCAAAAGTGAGATCTGATAAAGATGGATGAACCTAAACAAAAGATAAAGTAAATATTTTTGGTATTTTTGATTTATAGATCGGAAAGTAAAAGATTGCAAAATAGTAGATCGGAAACTAATATGATGGAAAATAGATGATCGGAAATTTATATGATGGAAAATAGGCCCGGGGGCCATAGGTTTCACTAGAGGCTTCTCTCATGATAGCAAATAATATGGTGGGTGAACAAATTACTGTCGAGCAATTGATAGAAAAGCGCAAAGTTATGACGATATCTAAGGCAATGATTATGAAATATAGGCATCACGTCCGTGTCAAGTAGACCGAAACAATTCTGCATCTACTACTATTACTCCACACATCGACCGACTCCTGCCTGCATCTAGAGTATTAAGTTCATGAAGAATAGAGTAACGCATTAAGTAAGATGACATGATGTAGAGGAAAAAACTCAAGCAATATGATGAAAACCCCATCTTTTTATCCTCGATGGCAACAATACAATACGTGCCTTGCTGCCCCTACTGTCATTGGGAAAGGACACCGCAAGATTGAACCCAAAGCTAAGCACTTCTCCCATTGCAAGAAAAACCAATCTAGTTGGCCAAACCAAACCGATAGTTCGAAGAGAATTACAAAGATATCAAATCATGCATAAAAGAATTCAGAGAGGATTCAAATAATATTCATAGATAAGCTGATCATAAATCCACAATTCATCGGATCTCGACAAACACACCGCAAAAGAGTATTACATCGGATAGATCTCCAAGAACATCGAGGAGAACATGGTATTGAGAATCAAAGAGAGAGAAGAAGTCATCTAGCTACTAGCTATGGACCCGTAGGTCTGTGGTAAACTACTCACGCTTCATCGGAAGGGCAATAGAGTTGATGTAGAAGCCCTCCATGATCGAATCCCCCTCCGACAGGATGCCGGAAAAGGCCCCTAGATGGGATCTCACGGGTACAGAAGGTTGCGGCGGTGAAAAAGTGTTTTCGTGGATGCCTCAGGTGGTTTGGGAATATATGTGAATATATAGGGAAAAGAATTAGGTCAGGGGAGTCACGGGGGGCCCACAAGGCAGGGGGCACGCCCTACCCCCCTGGGCGCGCCCTCCACCCTTGTGGCCGCCTTGTGGCTCTTCTGACTTGAACTCCAAGTCTCCTGGGTGTCTTCTGGTCCAAGAAAAATCATCGCGAAAGTTTTATTCCGTTTGGACTCCGTTTGGTATTCCTTTTCTGCGAAACTCAAAAACAAGGAAAAAACAGAAACTGGCACTGGGCTCTAGGTTAATAAGTTAGTCCCAGAAATAATATAAAATGACATATTAATGCATATAAAACATCCAAAACAGATAATATAATAGCATGGAACAATCAAAAATTATAAATACGTTGGAGACGTATCAGTCACCGAGCTGAACATGTGCTGAATGCGAAGGTGCCGTACATTCGGTACTCGATCGGTTGGATCGCGAAGAAGTTTGACTACATCAAACGCATTAATAAATGCTTCCGCTTACGGTCTGTGAGGGTACGTAGACACACTCTTCCCTCTCGTTGCTATGCATCTCCATGGATAGAACTTGTGTGTGCGTAGATTTTTTTTTTCATGCAACGCTCCCCAACAGTAGCATCAGAGCCAGGTCTATGCGTAGATGATATGCACGAGTAGAACACAAAGAGTTGTGGGTGGTGATGGTCATACTGCTTACCACCAATGTCTTATTTTGATTCGGCAGTATTGTAAGATGAAGCGGCCCGGACCAACCTTACATGTCCACGTACATGAGACCAGTTCCACCGACAGACATGCAACTTGTTTTCCATAAAGGTGGCTGGCGGGTGTCTGTTTCTCCTACTTTAGTTGAATCAAATTTGACTACGGCCGGTCCTTGAAGAAGGTTAAAACAGCAAACTTGATAAATCACCGTTGTGGTTTTTGCTGTAGGTAAGAGCGGTTCTTGCTAGAAGCCCGTAGCAGCCACGTAAAACTTGCAACAACAAAGTAGAGGACGTCTAACTTGTTTTTGCAGGGCATGTTGCGATGTGATATGGTCAAGACGTGATGTGATATATGTTGTTGTATGAGATGATCATGTTTTGTAATATCGACAACCGACAGGAGCCTTAGGGTTGTCTCTTAATTATTGTATGAAATGCAAGCGCCATGTAATTGCTTTACTTTATCGCTATGCGTTAGCAATAGTTGTAGAAGCAATAGTTGGCGAGATGACCCCGACACAACGATGGAGATCAAGGTGTCGATCCGGTGATGATGGAGATCATGACGATGCTTTGGAGATGGAGATCAAAAACACAAGATGATGATGGCCATATCATGTCACATATTTTGATTGCATGTGATGTTTATCCTTTATGCATCTTATTTTGCTTAGAACGGCGGTAGCATTATAAGATGATCCCTTCACTAAATTTCAAGATAAAAGTCTTCTCCCCGAGTATGCACCGTTGCCAAAGTTCGTCGTTTCGAAGCACCTCGTGATGATCGGGTGTGATAGACTCTATGTTCACATACAACTGGTGTAAGCCAGATTTACACACGCGGAATACTTGGGTTAAACTTGACGAGCCTAGCATGTACAGACATGGTCTCGGAACACTGGAGACCGAAAGGTCGAACGTGAGTCATATAGTAGATATGATCAACATAGAGATGTTCACCATTGATGACTACCCCATCTCCCGTGATGATCGGACATGGGTTAGTTGATTTGGATCATGTATCACTTAGACAACTTGAGGGATGTTGATTTAAGTGGGAGTTCATTAGTAATTTGATTAATTGAACTAAGATTTATCATGAACATAGTCAAAACGTCCTTGCAAATTATGTTGTAGTTCAATAGCTCGTGATGTAGCTTCCCCGTTTTTTTGATACGTTCCTAGAGAAAACTAAGTTGAAAGATGATGGTAGAAATAATGCGGACTGGGTCCATGATCTGAGGATTATCCTCATTGCTGCACAGAAGAATTATGTCCTTAATGCACCGCTAGGTGACAGACCTGCTACAGGAGCTGATGTAGACGTTATGAATGTTTGGTAAGCTCGATCTGGTGACTACTTGATAGTTTAGTGCGCCATGCTTTACGGCTTAGAATCGGGGCTCCAAATACGTTTTGAACGCCATGGAACATATAAGATGTTCCAAGAGCTGAAATTGGTATTCCAGGCTCATGCCCGTGTTGAGAGGTATGAGACCTCTGACAAGTACTTTGCCTAAAAGATGGAGGAGAATAGCTCAGCCAGTGAGCATGTACTCAGAATGTCTGGGTACTACAATCACTTGAATCAAGTGGGAGTTAATCTTCCATATAAGATAGTGGTTGACAGATTTCTCCAGTCACTACCACCAAGCTACTAGAGCTTTGTGATGAACTATAAATATGCAAGGGATGACGGAAACGATTCCCAAAGCTCTTCGTGATGCTGAAATCGGCGGAGGTAGAAATCAAGAAGGAGCATCAAGTGTTGATGGTTAACAAGACCACTAGTTTCAAGAAAAAGGGCAAGGGAAAGAAAGGGAACTTCAAGAAGAATGGCAAGCAAGTTTCCGCTCCCGTGAAGAAGCCCAAAGCTAGACCCAAGCCAGAAACTGAGTGCTTCTACTGCAAAGGAAATGGTCACTGGAAGCGGAACTGCCCCAAATACTTGGCGGATAAGAAGGAAGGCAAAGTAAACAAAGGTATATTTGATATACATGTTATTGATGTGTACCTTACTGGTGCTTGTAGTAGCCCCTGGGTATTTGATACCGGTTCAGTTGCTAAGATTAGTAACTCGAAACAGGAGTTGCAGAATAAACGGAGACTAGTTTAGGGCGAGGTGATGATGTGTGTTGGAAGTGTTTCCAAGATTGATATGATCACCATCGCACACTCCCTCTACCTTCGGGATTAGTGTTGAGCCTGAATAAATGTTATTTGGTGTTTGCGTTGAGCATGAACAAGATTAGATCATGTTTATTTCATTACGGTTATTCATTTAAGTCAGAGAATAATTGTTGTTCTGTTTACATGAATAAAACCTTCTATGGTCATACACCCAATGTGAATGGTTTATTGAATCTCAATCATAGTGATACATATATTCATAATATTGATGCCAAAAGATGCAAAGTTGATAATGATAGTGTAACATACATGTGGCACTGCCGTTTAGGTCATATTGGTGTAAAGCGCATGAAGAAACTCCATGCGGATGGACTTTTGGAATCACTTGATTATGAATCATTTGATACTTGTGAACCATGCCTCATGGGCAAGATGACTAAAACTCCATTCTCCGGAACAATGGAGCGAGCTAATGACTTATTAGAAATAATACATACCGATGTATGCAGTCCGATGAGTGTTGAAGCACGCGGCGGGTATCGTTATTTTTTGACCTTCACAGATGATTTGAGTAGGTATGGGTATATCTACTTGACGAAACACAAGTCTGAAACAATTGAAAAGTTTAAAGAATTTCAGAGTGAAGTGGAGAATCATCGTAACAAGAAAATAAAGTTTCTACGATCTAATCGCGGAGGCGAATATTTGAGTTACGAGTTTGGCCTTCATTTAAAACAATGTGGAATTGTTTCACAACTCACGTCACCTGGAACACCACAACGTAATGGTGTGTCCGAAAATCGTAACCGTACTTTATTAGATATGGTGCGCTCTATGATGTCTCTTACCGATTTACCACTATCGTTTTGGGGTTATGCATTAGAGACAACCGCATTCACGTTAAATAGGGCACCGTCCAAATCCAATGTTACGACACCGTATGAACTGTGGTTTGGCAAGAAACCTAAGCTGTCATTTCTTAAAGTTTGGGGATGCGACACTTATGTCAAAAGGCTTCAGCCTGATAAGCTCGAACCCAAATCGGAGAAGTGCGTCTTCATAGGATACCCTAAGGAAACAATTGGGTACACCTTCTACCATAGATCCGAAGGCAAGATCTTTGTTGCCAAGAATGGGTCCTTTCTAGAGAAGGAGTTTCTCTTGAAAGAAGTGAGTGGGAGGAAATTAGAACTTGATGAGGTAATTGTACCTTCTCTCGAATTGGAAAGTAGCACATCAGAGAAAACCGTTCCCGTGATGCCTACACCAATTGGAGAGGAAGCTAATTATGATGATCATGAAACTTCGGATCAAGTTACTACTGGACCTCGTAGGTCGACCAGAGCATGTTCCGCACCAAAGTGGTATAGTAATCCTGTCCTGGAAGTCATGTTATTAGACCATGGCGAACCTACGAACTATGAAGAAGCTATGATGAGCCCAGATTCCGATAAATGGCTTGAGCCCATGAAATCTGAGATAGGATCCATGTATGAGAACAAAGTATGGACTTTGGTGGACTTGCTCGATGATCGGCAAGCCATTGAGAATAAATGGATCTTCAAGAAGTAGACTGACACTGATGGTAATGCTACTATCTACAAAGCTCGACTTGTCGCAAAAGGTTTTCGACAAATTCAAGGGGTTGACTACGATGAGAGTTTCTCACCCGTAGCGATGCTTAAGTCAGTCTGAATCATGTTAGCAATTGCCGCATTTTATAACTATGAAATCTGGCAAATGGACGTCAAAACTGCATTCCTTAATGGATTTCTTAAAGAAGAGTTGTATATGATGCAACCGGAAGGTTTTGTCAATCCTGAAGGTGCTAAAAAAGTGTGCAAGCTCCAGTGATCCATCTATGGACTGGTGCAAGCATCTCGGAGTTGGAATATATGCTTTGATGAGGTGGTAAAAGCATATGGTTTTTTAAGACTTATGGTGAAGCCTGTATTTACAAGAAAGTGAGTGGGAGCTCTGTAGCATTTCTGATATTATATGTGGATGACATATTGTTGATTGAAAATGATATAGAATTTCTGGATAGCATAAAAGGATACTTGAATAAGAATTTTTCAATGAAAGACCTCAGAGAAGCTGCTTATATATTGGGCATCAAGATCTATAGGGATAGATCAAGACGCTTAATAGAACTTCACAAAGCACATACCTTGACAAAGTTTTGAAGAAGTTCAGAATGGACCAGTCAAAGAAAGGGTTCTTGCCTGTGTTACAAGGTGTGGAATTGAGTCAGACTCAAAGCCCGACCACTGCAGAAGATAGAGAGAAAATAAAAGTCATTCCCTATGCCTCAGCCATAGGTTCTATCATGTATGCTATGCTGTGTACGAGACCTGATGTGTGCCTTGCCATAAGTTTGGCAGGGAGGTACCAAAGTAATGCAGGAGTGGATCACTGGACAGCAGTCAACAACATCCTGAAGTACCTGGAAAGGACCAAGGATATGTTTCTCGTTTATGGAGGTGACGAAGAGCTCGTCGTAAATGGTTACGTCGATGCTAGCTTCGACACTGATCCAGATGACTCCAAGTCACAAACCGGATATGTAATTATATTGAATGGTGGAGTTGTCAGTTGGTGCAGTTCCAAGTAGAGCGTCATGGAGGGATCTACGTGTGAAGCAGAGTACATAGCTGCTTTGGAAGCAACGCATGAAGGAGTCTGGATGAAGGAGTTCATATCTGATCTTGGTGTAATACCCAGTGCATCGGGTCCAATGAAAATCTTTTGTGACAACATTGGAGCAATTGCCTTGGCGAAGGAATCCAGGTTTCACAAGAGAACCAAACACATCAAGAGACGCTTCAACTCTATTGTGAAAAGGTCAAGGATGGAGACATAGAGATTTGCAAAATACATATGGATCTGAATGTAGCAGACCCGTTGACTAAGCCTCTTCTGCGAGCAAAACATGATCAGCACCAAGGCTCCATGGGTGTTAGATTTATTACAATGTAATCTAGATTATTGACTCTAGTGCAAGTGGGAGACTGAAGGAAATATGCCCTAGAGGCAATAATAAAGTTGTTATTTTATATTTCCTTATTCATGATAAAGGTTAATTATTCATGCTAGAATTGTATTGATTGGAAACTTAAATACATGTGTGGATACATAAACAAATACCGTGTCCCTAGTGATCCTCTACTAAACTAGCTCGTTGATCAAAGAAGGTTAAGGTTTCCTAACCATAGACATGTGTTGTCACTTGATAACAGGATCACATCATTAGGAGAATGATGTGATGGATAAGACCCATCCTTTTGCTTAGCATATGATCGTTCATTTTATTGCTATTGCTTTCTTAATGTCAAATACATATTCCTTCGAATATGATATCATGCAACTCCCGGACACCAGAGGAATACCTTGTGTGCTATCAAACGTCACAATGTAACTGGGTGATCATAAAGATGCTCTACAGGTATCTCCGAAGGTGTCTGTTGAGTTGGCATGGATCGAGATTAGTATTTGTCACTCCATGTATCGGAGAGGTATCTCTGGGCCCTCTCGGTAATACACATCACAAGAAGCTTGCAAGCAAAGTGATTAAGGAGTTAGTTATGAGATGATGTATTATGAAACGAGTAAAGAGACTTGCCGGTAATGAGATTGAACTAGGTATGAAGATACCGACGATCGAATCTCGGGCAAGTAACATACGGATAGACAAAGGGAATTACATATGTTGTCATGAGGTTCGACCGATAAAGATCTTCGTAGAATATGTAGGAACCAATATGGGCATCCAGGTTCCGCTATTGGTTATTGACCGAAGAGGTGCCTCGGTCATGTCTACATAGTTCTCGAATCCGTAGGGTCCGCACGCTTAACGTTCGTTGACGATATAGTGTTATATGAGTTATATGATTTGATGACCGAATGTTGTTCGGAGTCCTGGATGAGATCACGGACATGACAAGGAGCTCCGTAATGGT
Source organism: Thinopyrum elongatum (assembly GCA_011799875.1). NCBI lineage: Eukaryota > Viridiplantae > Streptophyta > Magnoliopsida > Poales > Poaceae > Thinopyrum > Thinopyrum elongatum. The sequence continues at coordinate 126,499,609 of CM022301.1, forward strand.
TCGGAGGTAAATATTGATATATAGGACGATGATATTTGGACACCGGAAGAGTTTCGGGAGGTGCCGGGTAGACATCGGATCACCGGAAGGGGTTCCGGGAAGCCCTAGGAGGATGATGGTCCTATTGGGCCAGTAAAGGGGAGCACACCAGCCGACAAGGGGCTGGCGCACCCCCCTATGGCAGCCGGCCTATGGGAGAAAGGAAGGAGGGGGATTCGGCCTCCCCCTTCCTTCCCTCTACCCCCTTTCCTTTCCCTCCGTCACAAATATGGAAGGGGGGCGCATCTAGGGGCAGGAGCCCAAGCGGGATTCGGCCCCACTGGGGGCGCCTCCTGGCTGCCTCCCCTCTCCCCCACCTATATATATGAGGGAGGGGGGCGCCACACATAACGACGACAATCTCTTAGCCATGTGCGATGCCCCTCTCCATAGTTTTGTCCCTCGGTCATATTTTCGGAGTGCTTAGGTGAAGCCCTGCGGAGATAGCATCACCAACACCGTCACCACATCGTTGTGCTGCCAGAACTCATCCACTACTTCGCCTGTCTTGCTGGATCAAGAAGGCGAGGACGTCACCGAGCTAAACGTGTGCTGAACGCGGAGGTGCCGTATGTTCGGTACTCGATCGGTTGGATCGCGAAGAAGATCGACTACATCAACCGCGTTAATAAATGCTTCTGCTTACGGTCTACGAGGGTACGTAGACACACTCTTCCCTCTCATTGCTATGCATCTCCATGGATAGATCTTGCGTGTGCGTAGAAAAAAATTGTTTTCCATGCAACGTTCCCCAACAAGTTAATCCTACTTGGCGTAAGATTTGGAAGCTTTCGTGCCTGACAAATGTTAAAATTTTCATTTGACGTATGTTGCATGTCACCCTCCCATTCTGTGTTACCACTACTACAGGATGCTGCTAACGCGACACTACGATCAGAGACCCTTTGACGAAACTGTGTGCGATGCATTAATTGCAAACGGTGATGTAAAATAACTGTAAAAAAGATGCAAAACGTTTGCCATGGCGGAGTCATCAAACATGGTTCTGATTTTAGTTGTGTGTGCGATGCAGGGCATAGGGTTCAGTTCAATTAACTGTTTGCGATGAGGAAGAAGAACAGAAACGAGCAGCCAGATGAAGGTGTGTGCAATATACGGCATACAGTTCACTCGGATGAACTGTTTGTGATGAGGCGGAACATCAGAAACGGGCAGCCAGATGAAGGTGTGTGTGATATACGGCATACAGTTCACTCGGATGAACTGTTTGTGATTAGGCAACACAAAAGAAACGGTTAGCCAGATCAAGGTGTGTGCGATATACGGCATACGGTTCATTGCGATAAACTGTTTGTGTTGAGCCAAGAGAACAGAAACGTTTCGCATAAATAAGATGTGTGTAATACGCGGCAAACATCCAATTACATAGGTGGCTAGTACACACATGACATTTCCACACACCAAAGTAAACTATTACATGCATAATTAACTAGGATAAACGATCATCTGATCATCATCTACTTCTTGTGCTAGCTCGATGTTCCTTCTATGCTAAGTTTTCATTAATTTATGGCGTTTTATGAACACACCACCGTTTCCCGCCATTTCCTCACCTGTTTCCCGCCACCCAGCGATATTGCGCATAAACCTAGGCGGCGCGCAACGCACGGAGGCAACAAGCGCAACCTGTAGCACATCCACCTTTTCCAAGCATGCCAACCCACCAAAGCGCCGCCTCTGCCATCAACCTTGTCGATGAGGAAAACGAGAAGGCGCCACGGCCTGTCGAGGCCTAGGCGCTCCCTGGCAACGCGATGGACGATGCCGTGATGCGCGTCATTGCCAGGGTTGAGCAGACCCTTGGCGCATGGCGCTTCAGCGCCGCAGATCAAGATAGGCATGTCAGCACCGAGAGGCTGCAGCTCGCCGCACAACATGATCGATGGCGAGCCGCAGAGCAAGCTAGGCGCGTCCGCGCCGATAGGCTACGGCTCACCGCACGCCGAGACCGTTGGAGCGCCGCAGAGTGAGAGGCGCGGTGCGCCGCATAGCAAGAGCAGATCCATCGGCGCTTGCCTGGTGTCGACAGGGCGTCGCAGCTGGGTACACATCCCGTCAGTATCCCCATTCCTCACCAGGAGTGGGCAGAGGCCCTCTGCGTCGTACTTGCACTAGAGGCCGGCCGCGCCGTACTTGCACTGGACGCCCGCCGCGCCGTTCGCTTGGGTCGCGCCGTTCGCCTTGTCCGCGGCCCGCACGATGCCAACGCGTTGGTCGGTAGGCTCAACCGCCTCCTTGGCCCAGGTGTCCACCTGGGCGCAGTAGAGGAACTTGGCCATCGCATCCTCGAGCTGGTGATCTCCGATGAAATAGCCAACTTGGAGCTAGAGATCGCGCTCCAGATGTACCGCGAGCGTGTCGGCCGCTTGGACGAACGCCTGCATGAGTTCAGGCAGAGCCAAGAGCTACCGTAAGCAAGGGCTGCTGGTCATGGTCTCATGGACGCATTTTATTTTGTTGAGTCGTTTCGACGTGGATAGCTATGTATTCACAGCAATCATAATATTGCTCTGTTTCAATGTGTGTACTCTGTTTTCCGTTCTTATATGTTCTGTTTCAATGTGTGTATATACGCTTTCCATTCTGTATATGTGGATGATAACAGCTAGATACAAATTAGTATACAAAAACAGATAGAAAATGGAATTCATAATATATATATATTAATTGTTCATTAGTTCATCACAGAATATATATAATATCATCACATATACGTGATGCTACTTAACTACTAGGTACAATGCATAAAATTGAAAACAAACAATACTAAAACTAATAATCCCTCCTGGGGGCAGTATTCCGACAGCCCCTCGCCAGCAGCTCCCTGGTGCGAGGCGTCTTCCCAGCGCGGAGGCAGTACTCCGCCTCCTCCGCCTAGCAGCGCTTGACGTACCGATCTGCCTCTTGCAGGCGGACGAGCGCGAACGATCTTGCCATTTCGTTGGGCGCCCACCGGAGCTCCTCGTCGGTGGCACGCTGGAGCTTATCGGCCCACCTCCACGCAGCGATGAGGCGCCTAGCACCTTTAACCTTCCTCGCGAAGTACCCATCTTCGTACACCTCCTCCGCATGACGATGCGCCCGCCCCCAAAGCTCCACCGCCTCCTTTTTTCAGGTGGCATCACGGGCTTCACAGGCCGCCTGGTACCTGGCTTCCTCCTCCGCCATCTTCTTCTTGAACGCCACTTGCCTGGCTTTCTCAGCCGGCGGCAGCGACTTCCACAGACAAAGATTGTACTGGCCCCAAAACCAATCCAAAGTTGGGGGGTCCGGCGCAACCTTGTCCGGTGGCGCATAGGTGTCCTCCTCATCGCTGCTCTTTGACTGAGCGTCCTCGGGGGGCGGCGACTCCTCGTCGGTGCGTGGGCAGACCGGCGGCGCCATGGCAGAGATTTGAGAGAGAGAGAGAGGGCGAGCGAGGGGAGGATGTAGATGAGAATGCAGGCGGGACGACATGAGCAAGGTAGTATTTATTGGCGGCCGGAATCTAGATCGACGGGAACAGTACACACGCCGGTCGCCGGAATTTACGAGTACTGTAGTTTGAATTACACACGATTCTCGCAGCAAAATCCGTGTGTGAACTTAATAGCTGACGGTTTCCAATACAGAACCGTGTCTGATTAATGACCCCCGCCACTCACCTACCAAACCTCGAGACGCGAAATAGAGTGCCAATCGTGTGGGGGCCGGTTGTCTTGCAAGATCTTTACATTTTCTTTTTTGAACACCAGATATTTACATCGTCTGATGATTTTTTAACTCGCACACAAGTACACAAAAATATGATTTTTCAAACCGTTATGGTTAGCCGTTGCATGTAGATGTAGTTCAAATTTCAATTACGGTCATTAAATGGCTAGAAAATCACTTAAATGTCTTTAAAAGGTCAAATGACCCCTAGAATTTTCCAAATTTTCACATGACAGTTGTATTAGTGCACGTTAAACGTAGAAAAAATTTGAAGGCTGTAAGAGGAAGCTATCGCCCGTTCGTCATCAAACATGCATTGTTCCCTCTCGGAACCACGAGCCTTCCAATGAGTTGCTCCGGTTTGTGAGGGGTGTGTGTTCAAACTTTCGTCAAACAGGCCAATTTTTTTTACCACATCATCTTGGTGGCATGACATTACATCAAGCAAGGTTTCATATTTTTCTGATCATTTTTTAATTTTTTGGAATTAAAATGCCATAGCACTCCATGCATCTGTGTCCATGCCGTGAGACCAATATGTTTGAAAATTCCTTCTAATTTACTGCACATGGAATTAACTCACACACAAGTACACAAATATGATTTTTCAAACCATTATGGTTAGCCGTTGCATGTAGATGTAGTTCAAATTTGAATTACGGTCATTAAATGGCTAGAAAATCACTTAAATGTCTATAAAAGGTCAAATGACCCCTGAAATTTTCCAAATTTTCACATGACAGTTGTATTAGTGCATGTTAAATGTAGAAAAAATTGAAGGCCGTAAGAGGAAGCTATCTCCTGTTCGTCATCAAACATGCATTGTTCCCTCTTGGAACCACGAGCCTTCTAGTGAGTTGCTCCAGTTTGTGAGGGGTGTGTGTCCAAACTTTCGTCAAACAGGCCAATTTTTTTACCACATCATCTTGGTGGAATGACATTACATGAAGCAAGGTTTCATATTTTTCTGATCATTTTTTATTTTTTTGGAATTAAAATGCCATGGCACTCCATGCATGTGTCCATGCCGTGAGACCAATATGTTTGAAAATTCCTTCTAATTTACTGCACATGGAATTAACTCACACACAAGTACACAAATATGATTTTTCAAACCGTTATGGTTAGCTGTTGCATGAAGATGTAGTTCAAATTTGAATTACGGTCATTAAATGGCTAGAAAATCACTTAAATGTCTTTAAAAGGTCAAATGGCCCCTGAAATTTTCCAAATTTTCACATGACAGTTGTATTAGTGCACGTTAAACGTAGAAAAAAATTTGAAGGCCGTAAGAAGAAGCTATCTCCCGTTCGCCATCAAACATGCATTGTTCCCTCTCGGAACCACGAGCCTTCTAGTGAGTTGCTCCGGTTTGTGAGGGGTGTGTGTCCAAACTTTCGTCAAACAAGCCAATTTTTTTACCACATCATCTTGGTGGCATGACATTACATCAAGCAAGGTTTCATGTTTTTCAGATCATTTTTTAATTTTTTGGAATTAAAATGCCATGGCACTCCATGCATGTGTCCATGCCGTGAGACCAATATGTTTGAAAATTCCTTCTAATTTACTGCACATGGAATTAACTCGCACACAAGTACACAAATATTATTTTTCAAACCGTTATGGTTAGCTGTTGCATGTAGATGTAGTTCAAATTTGAATTACGGTCATTAAATGGCTAGAAAATCACTTAAATGTCTTTAAAAGGTCAAATGACCCCTGGAATTTTCCAAATTTTCACATGACAGTTGTATTAGTGCACGTTAAACGTAGAAAAAAATTAAAGGCCGTAAGAGGAAGCTATCTCCCGTTCGTCATCAAACATGCATTGTTCCCTCTCGGAACCACGAGCCTTCTAGTGAGTTGCTCCGGTTTGTGAGGGGTGTGTGTCCAAACTTTCATCAAACAGGCCAAAAATTTTACCACATCATCTTGGTGGCATGACATTACATCAAGCAAGGTTTCATGTTTTTCTGATCATTTTTTAATTTTTTGGAATTAAAATGCCATGGCACTCCATGCATGTGTCCATGCCGTGAGAACAATATGTTTGAAAATTCCTTCTAATTTACTGCACATGGAATTAACTCATACACAAGTACACGAATATGATTTTTCAAACCATTATGGTTAGCTATTGCATGTACATGTAGTTCAAATTTGAATTACGGTCATTAAATGGCTAGAAAATCACTTAAATGTCTTTAAAAGGTCAAATGACCCCTGAAATTTTCCAAATTTTCACATGACAGTTGTATTAGTGCATGTTAAATGTAGAAAAAATTGAAGGCCGTAAGGGGAAGCTATCTCCCGTTCGTCATCAAACATGCATTGTTCCCTCTCGGAACCACGAGCCTTCTAGTGAGTTGCTTCGGTTTTGTGAGGGGTGTGTGTCCAAACTTTCGTCAAACATGCCAAATTTTTTACCACATCATCTTGGTGGCATGACATTACATCAAGCAATGTTTCATGTGTTTCTGATCTATTTTTAATTTTTTGGAATTTAAATGCCATGGCACTCCATGCTTAATTGTGTCATAGCCGTTAGACCAATATGTTTGAAAATTCTTTCAATTTACTGCACATGGAATTAAATCGCACACAAGTACACAACATATGAGTTTTCAAACCGTTATGGTTAGCTGTTGCATGTACATGTAGTTCAAATTTGAATTACGGTCATTAAATGGCTAGAAAATCACTTAAATGTCTTAAAAGGTCAAATGACCCCTGAATTTTTCCAAAATTTGACATGACAGTTGTATTAGTACTACAAATTTTCTCGTACATTTAAAACACCATCCGTTGCCACTTTACTCCAAATTTGTCTTTCACAGCTAATAAAAAATATGAACAACATCACACACCGTTTTTTTAGGAACCGTTTGCGATGAAAATTTCTGGGTCTATTTAAGTCTTCCTCCTTAAGCTTCCCCAGCTCGTCTGCTCCAGTGCCGGCAACCCCTGAATCTACGAATCCCGATCCCCATTCCCGCACCCCCTTCTTGCAAAGATGACGTCAAGGAAACGCTTCGTGAAGGCCTGTACGATGGCCGCGTCCTCTCCGAGCGCCACCGCCTACGCCGAGAGCGCGGCCGCCTACGCCGAGAGTGCCGCCGCATACGCATTGGGCGCGGCCGCATCCGCCGAGAGGGCGTCTGCGGCAGCCGACAGGGCAGCTGCAGCAGCCGAGACGACTGCAGTTGCTGCTGCGACGGCGGCTGCAAACGCCGAGAGCGCTCGAGCTGCCGTCCATGCCGCCGATGTCGCCCTGGCCCGGGTCGAGGCCATCCACGCCAAGATCGAGGACGCACACGCCAAGATATTCTAGGCCACCTCGGAATCCAGCATGCAACCCACGTCCGAAAAGGCGGCGGTGGCCATGGAGCACCTGCTTCCTCATGAGATTGCTGAGCGGGAGCTGGAGATGCAGGAGGCGGCGGAGATCGAGGAGCGCCGGGAGGAGGAGTTGCGCATGGCCGAGGTCGACGTAGAGAAGAGTCTGTCCGTCGAGGAATCGGCGGTGGAGTACCAACGCGAGATCTGGCGCAGCCACTACTACGAGTACTACAACCTTGAGGGCGGCGCCGAGGACGAGGATGAAGACGCGGTCAACTTCAGCAGGGGGACGTGGAGTCCACCAACGGCGGCATGTCGCCAGGACAAGTCATCGACATCTCATCTCACACCGGCGATGCATAGACCGGCGCGGCGGCGGCTTTGTTAAAATTATACGTACTTAGGCTTTGTTTTTAATGCTGGTCTTTTGTTAGAGCAATGTTTAGGTCAACTGGCTCTGTTTAATTACTAAAATTGCTCAATTCAGTAAGTGTGGTCTGTGTGCTGTACGCTCTTTTGTGTGCTCAAATTAGCAAGCGATGTTAAATTATGCAATGACGTACCCAGGAAAATTTCCACCAAAATTTGAATTATCAAACTCATCCCATGCGCGTAAAGCTGAAGAATCGTTTGCAATTCACACAATCGTTCAAAGTGAATGGTGTCCGGTGGCACCGCGCGCAAAGTTTCCCTCCACATTTCGAAATTTTTGGCCTACCGCCGAAATATCTACCCCCACCCCCTTTTCTCCCCGACCACAAGTCACATTTCCCCTGTTTCCTTCTTTCTTCCTTCCTTCCTTCCTAAGCTATAGCTGCTTCCTTGCTTGCTTCCTCGCTCTCGCCGTCTCGCATCCTACCGCCGGGGTCGCCATTGTCTTCTTCAATGACCTCTCCAGCGGTTCCTCCTCCTCCGACGACTCCTTCACCACCCGGGTATGCCTCTCTTCTCTCTCTCGGGCTATGACTTGGAATGAAGGATTTTAACTCGGCGGTCGATTTGAGTCATTTCTTCCTCTTGTAGCTCCCTAGGACCATCAGTTGCAACGAATGGAGCGGGGTGGCTGAAGATCTGTCTGCTCGTTGTCACCATCAATCTCCATGCGTGAAGCTAGTTGCGTTTGAATTTGTGGACACTAGGAGGAAGTTTCTGGCATGTGCAGAGAAGGTTAGACCCTCTTTCGTTGTTACAAATCATTTATTAGATGTGATTCAGACAGTGTCCCGGTCCCAACCCATTCATACCACACCTTCAACCAAACGCATCCTAAGACAGTATCATGGTTTGTACCTAGTATCTAAAAATGTTGCCATCTCATCAGCGGTGCCATTAGAAAATTATTTGGCACCGCTTCAGCAGTTTGTGCAGCCAACTTTGGTCCACATATTCGAGCACCCAAGTAGTAAAATACTAAATCTTTATGGCATAAAGGAACTGGGCATCGGAGCAACTAGGTGCTCCGGAGTCCGGGTCCCTGATTTTTTTCCGCTGCATCGGCTCGCCAGTGCAGGGCACCGGTGTGAGATGTAGCAACAGTTATCTTTACACCGGTTTTGGCATACATAGTGGACGGCCTTAGTGCTATTAGTTCTATGTTACTAAATTTGTGCATGTACACACCTGTTAGTATCAATTTGCTGTCATCCAAACACTGTCGCTATGCTGTTGCAGTTATATTTACCTTCCTCATAAAATGTTCAATTTGTTATTTATAGTACATGAGTAAGAACTTGTAGCGTTGTTGTAGTTAATTATAGCTTCTGATGTTTCAGAATTTGGTTGTTGTCTCAGTAGCAATTTATTCATTTGCACATTGATCTTTTTTAAAAGATATGTCATAATTAACCTATTTCTTTAGTTTTTCAAAATAAGTATTGGTGATTTTCTACGTTGCTATAAACCCATTTCCCCTACAATTGTTACTGATCTAGTTTTAAATATTATAGGATGAACGGAAGTGTTCTTACTTGGAGTGGGTTGATCAAGAGTGGCCACAGTCTTTGAAGATGTGCCTAGCAAAGCTCTGGAGCATGTATGAAGAAGAGAACAGAGGTAGGCTTAGAGAAAGTGTTGTCAATGCTGAAGAATATTTGAAGATGCGGGATAAAAAGAGGAAGATGGAGAATGAGCTCAGATTTTTTATACCAGACTTTGCTAAGATGGTGTTGGCGAAGGAGGAGGCACTTTCCCAGTTGGCCAGTGCAAAACAGGTTCTTACTGAACTGAAAGCAGAGGTGGATAAGGCGAGTCTGGATGATCTCGATTAGAGAAATGAATATATTGTTCTAATATTGTTCTTATGAAGTTGAACTAGCTATATGCTGTACTGTGCTGTTTTCAGGTAGCTATCGCACTGTGATGTTAAAATATATTTATGTGCGTGATATGAATTGGCAAACAGCTGTTCGATATGAAATGTGAATTTGCGTAATACTGGGATTATTAATTATAAACTAATAAACCTGCCAAATGGGTCATGGAACTTTGCAAACGGTTCTAGCAGTAAAAGCACTTGTGATGGATAGCCCAATGCCACACAATTTTCTTCATCAAATCATGTGTGATGTAGTTGATAAAAGCAAACGATTAACCAAGGCAGAGCGTGTGTGATAGTTACACCTATCACACACGAGCCTATACATAAAACTGTGTGGGATGTACATACGAACGGAAACGTTTTCCCTGGATTGACTGTGTGGGATGTACATAAGAACAGAAACGTATTCCTTGGATTGACTGTGTGTGATATACATACGAACAGAAATGTTTTTCTGGGATTCACCGTGTGGGATGTAAATACGAACGGAAACGATTGGGTTTCGATGCCTCCTCCGATCGCACACAAACTCATTTTGCCCCAGGAGAGCCTATCCCCGACGGTTTCTGGGTCGTGTGGGAAGGACCCCCCTATCGCCCGCACTCACTTGACGACGGTTCCAAATGCCATCGCGGAAAGGGGTTAAAAACCGTGTGTATAGCATCGACGCGTACCAGTGTACGCTTGCGAATAGACATCTAAAAGTCTTGCTCCAATGTCTTTCTTGTTATTCTGGTCCATAAGATACAAAGCACTTGTTGTTTCTTTGCCATAAAGAAAGGGAAGTTTGGAGAAGGTTGGGGATGGACGGAATTATTAATAAAGCATGTGAAGTTGATTGGTGGAGTTCTTACTTCTTTCGCCATACCATGCCTTATCTATTATGGGTGTTCAGTATGTTTGTGAGATGATCATCATTTCTGCTTTGTATTTGTGGTGGAAAAGTGTAAACTAGTTCATGAGGACAAAATTTAATATGCTTATTAGATTACTACGGGGATTCATGCTCTAACAGCTAACTATGTTATTGCTTCCTCTCCAAATGTTTCCATGAAAATAGGGGGTTGGATCTGCCCCCCTTGGATTTTGTTAAATTTAATGTTGATGCATCTTTTGATCAAAATTTTCTTAGGGGCATGGTTGGGGTGGCCCCGAGGGACGCTAAAAGATAAACCCATTGCTAGGAAAATATGAAAGTTGATTGGGATGCGGATGTGTTGACGGCTGAAGCCTTGGCACCTAGATACGAGCTAACCCTTGCGCAACGGGTGGGGTGCAATCTTCTCGTTATTAATTCGGGTAATCTCGAGGTCATTGGCACCATGAAGAATGAAGGACGGTCAATGGAACGACGGCTGCAGTTTTCAATGACTGTTGTTACTTTGCTTGTGATTTTCCTATATCTAGTTTCGAACATTGTAGAGAAACAAATAAGGTTGCTATGAGCTTACTAGGTTGACTAGAACTTCCTTTGACCGTTGATTGGTTTGAGGAGCCTCTGAATGAAATTATACCCATCTTCATATACAATGTAATTGGTATTTCATAGGTTGCTCATGAGCTTATTTGGTTGGCTTTCTTTTCTTCGAATGTTGATTGGTTTGAGGAGCTTTGAATGAAATTAGAACCATCCTAATGAATAATGTAATTGGTATTTCAAATGAATAAAGTTTGTCAGATTTTTTAAATAAGGGTGTGACTTTTTTTAGGATATTGCCATTGATTCATTCATCACAAGTCACAGTACAACCGTACAACGCACATAATGGAATCATCCAGAAAAGGGTGAAGGAAGATATGAGTCTAAAAACATTTGCAGACCCCCTTCTCCTAGAAAAAAACACAAGAAATACCCTAGGAATCACTACAATTGCCATCGCCACCACGTGCCATTGTCAGAGTTGAGAAAGTACCACTGTTTGATTAGGCTTTGTTAGCCTATTGAGAGGCCCGTCGTTGGCGGAGCCAAAGTTGTTGTGGCGCATCGACCCGGGGGCATCCACGTACTCCCGGCATCCCGTAACTATACGTTCCATCGACGTCATCCAAGCACAACACATGAACCGTCATCCACAGATCACCATCTTAGTCATTGAACAGACACCTTCCCACACAAATGGACAATGCCGCATAGGGAAACCACCACCAGGCCAGCAGAGGACACCACAACTGTTGCACCAAACGAACAACACAAAAGACAATCTCCCACGAATCCCTCAACCTCACCGCAATGACGCTGCCGAGATGAGGGCAAAATTGAGGAAAAAATATTCCAATTGTCGAGGTCGCTGTCATCAAAACGACGACGAGGGAAACACACATTCTAACCCTAACTGTGCAACTAAGGTGAAGATCCCGGGTTCCCCCTCCCTCCCCCCACTCATCGCTAGGGCGGCGGAGGAGGAGAGAACCCACGGCCTCGCTGGCGGAAGAAGAGAGAACCCGCAGCCTCGCCGGCAAAAGAGGAGAGAACCGGGTCACGGTCTTTTCACCTTATAGGGAGCTTGGTGTGACTTGACGCACTATCCGTATGACATTACGTGAATGCCAGTGGCTTTCGCATCCTCCCTAATGGTTGCTGGTTTTCATCAATTAAGTGATATTTGCTATAGTGATTAAACAAGGATTTTGCTACAAATCAAATATTAGATTCTTTTAACACGACAAATCAAATATATTTTTATAGCAAATTATATTGACAAATGCTTGCCATCCTCATGACAATATAATTCGTCCTAAAAACGTTTGACTAGTCATGCTTAAAACTCTTTAAACATTATTACAGTTAAGCTCTTGCATCTTCATCCGCAAAGGACAAGGAAAACTCTTGCATCTTTGTTTTGTGGGGGATTAAACTCTCATACCGGCCCTTGATTTAATCTCTCTTTCTCACACTGACATCTTTTACCATGCGTTCCTCCCGGCCGTCCATCTACGTGCTGCTGCACGGTATCGATGCAGGCGTGCGATACGAGCACCAACTTTTCTGGATGGTGTAAAAACCATAAAAGCCTGATTGAAACCATGTGCTGCATGACGGGCCCACACGTAATGCACCCTGTGTATCGCACTATACCATCTCTGCGGAATTGAATTTGTAGCTGCAGGTTCGACTAGAGATGTCGATAAGCGTCGAGAGACAGGTAGGCAGCAGCTCGTTGTATTGAATCCTCTGCCGCACCGCGGCGCGAGCATGATCCTCTCCTCTCCGCAGTCAGTCATGGCGCGCTGACCACTGACACATGGCCGAGTCGCCGACATCGCAGGCCCGTCCGATCGGAACCGGACAGCGGGGATCACCCGGACGGTGTTACGTACGTACGGCGCCCTGGACGAACGACTGTTCTATCTAGATCGCCGAGCCTTGACCGGGCTACCACCGGCCGATAATAGCAACCGCAGGCGGGCCGGCCGGCGAGTGGGCCCCGTCTGACTCACGACATTGAATGGATAAGTAGCAGTTGTGAGCTCGTCGTTGGAGCTGTCAGCCGGAGACAAACACGGGGCGTTTTTTTGGAAATAATATTTTTTTAACAAATTCATAAAATAAGATAAAAAAATCAGAAATTTCAAAAATAACACACCGTCGTCGAAACCCGTCCAACATTTGGCCAAAACAGGACTTGTGGAAACGTGGGTCTGCCACAGTGCTACTGCACCGGGTACCCTTGCTGCACCGGAGCTTCCTTGGCCGAACCCTCGCGCCACCAGGACCGCATCAACAAGGAGAATCCATTCAGACGAAGAACGACTCGAACCGTGCATCGTGGAGGACGAATTTCGCCGTTCAATCTACATCGACCGCCGCAAGCCTACGTCGCGTTCGGCAAGAAATTTTCAAATTACTCGCACCCATCTACTCATCTCATCTAGATGCCGCCAACCTCCTAGACATTGCCCCTTATCCTATTATTGTCGTTGGCCACACGCATAGGGCCCATGTTCAAGTAGCTACTACTAGAAATGAGTTTTCCAATGTCATATTTTGTGATCTAAAATTTATTTGCACTGTTGGGTTACTTGGCTAGATTGTTAGTGAAGTGCTCACTTCTATATCTGGGTGTGTAGGTACTGGATCAGAACTATTCAATGCGCGTGGTCAACGACAATTATAGGATAAGGGGCAATGTCTAGGAGGTTGGCGGCATCTAGATGAGTAGATGGGTGCGAGTAATTTGAAAATTTCTTGCCGAACGTGACATAGGTTTGCGGCGGTCGATGTAGATTGAACGGCGAAATTTGTCCTCCACGATGCACGGTTCGAGTCGTTCTTCGTCTGAATGGATTCTCCTCGTCGATGCGGTCCTGGTGGCGCGAGGGTTCGGCCAGGGGAGCTCCGGTGCAGCAAGGGTATCCGGTGCGGGGGCCTGTGGTAGGCAGTGACATTTCGTTCTTCCAGTGAACGAAACATGCCCTGTAGCATGCAGTTTCGTCGTCAAGTAGAACGAAACCCACGTTTTGTCCAACTCCTAGACGATAAGTCCTGTTTCGGCCAACGGTGGTTTCGTCCAACAGTAGGACGATGGTGTGCTATTTTTGAAATTTCTGATTTTTTAATCTTATTTTCCGAATTTGTTAAAAAAAGTACTATTTCAAAAAAAAAGTCCAAACACGGAGCGTTAGGGCAACTCCAACGAGGTTCACAGTGGATGGCATCAAAATGTCCACGAACACGTAGAACGTGGCTGTGGAGAGCCAAGGACGGTCATCTAATCCAATGCATCAAATCAAATAAAAAACACACATTGAATTTCATTAATATTTAATGTTTTTAGTATTAGATTACACTCTAGTTTGTTCTTCGCCGAACGTGGGACCCGTGCCCACGTCCTACTTTTCATTGGAGTCCGCATGGCTTTTGGACGTCGCTGGTGAAGGTGGTGTCGACGATCGAGCCTGACGGTCCGGCCTCGTTCGTCATTGCGGCCTGGTGCCAACGACGTGGAGTTGACGATGCTAGCATTGATCAGGTACGCCACCGCCTGCGCCCCCTCCTCCTCCATGATCGCGTCAAAGAGGTGGTTGCGCTTTGGCTCATTGACACAGAAATGCCATCGCTCGCGGCGGATGGTGTAGGCGTTGTGCACGGAATTGAGCACCGCCCGCCGCTTATCTACGAAGCAAGGATCCGCCAAAAGCATGGCCGCGACAACCCGATTGGACGCATGCTCGTCCTCGATCTGGCCCTCCGCCAACCGGGGCTCCGAGAGGTGATGCTCCTCCTGCTCCGCCATGACGCGGTTGTAGTGCGCCTCCGCCTGCTGCAGGGTGAACCCGGCCACCGACACTGGCGCCTGCTCTGCCCATCGCAGAGTCCTCCTTGTTTGAGTTATCCTACCGAAATGCGATGCGCCAGGCTTCTCGATTGTGCACCTCGAGCGAGATTTCGTGGCGGCGTCAGGCTCTTCCACCACCCACGGCACGTCCCGACAATTGTGTCGGCGGTCGACGAAGGAGGAAGGGGAAGGGATGGCGTGCCTGCGGCTCGAATGGAGGGAGATGGGGCTCAGATGGGTAGAGTTTTCTGCCGTGCTCGGCCTTCTTTAAATGGCATGCGCCTGAGCAGGTGGAGCGACCCGCAACTTGAATGCGGGTGCCTGGAGTTGCCTTATCTGTAACCACGCCGGTGTGAATGCCAGGTGGGTGTACATACGATCAACTGGTTTGAATGTGGTAGGAAGCCGTCTCGTCGTCTCGCCTGTCAAGTCGGCTCTGAACCTGTGTTAACGTGGCGAGGAGAGCGATTATACGCAGCGCGAGCAACGGGTTGGAGTTGGTTTATCATTCATTGCGCTAGTGTGGGTGTCGAGCAGGCGGACGGACGGCCAGCCGGCTTGAATGTGATAAGAAGTTATCCCATCCAGTCAAGTCAGCTTCTGGACTAACATTAATGTGACGCCGAGAGCGGAGTGGCGGTTGACGCGGAACGCACAGCGAGGGTTTTGTGTAGGTCAGGGGATTCAGACGCCTACATGGAAAATGTTCGGAGACCCTCAAACCTCTCTGCTTTTGCTTCCGATATGTGAAATTTCAAATGTCTCATAGTCCGCTCGAATTTGATGCACGGTGTTAGATGACTAAAAGTACCGCGATGCAAACATTTGAGAGCGTTTTGGTGAACCGCATTCGAGTTTTCCTTAGAGCATGTACAATCAGACTCCTTATTCTGACCGAGCGGATGGCCCGGTCAGTGACCAGTCAGTTTTTTCCGCCCCATACAGCCTCCTCAAATGGCCCGTATACATCCGGGCTGATCGACTTCTCCATATCCAACACATATCTAGAGCGGATATGAGGAGGCCCGTCACATCCGCCACACGGGACCGGCCCGCACCGGCCCCACCCCGTCCCTAAAAAATCCTCACCCGGACCATACGCTACCTTACTCTCTCACTCTCCTCTCCGCTTCCCATCGATTCCCCTTCCCTCTCTGTCACCTCCTCTCTCAATGTCGAGCACCAGCAGCGCCTCCGGCAGGGATCCGATTGCAAGGATGACCCCATCGATTTGGACGCCCTTGTCTGCGAGGCGGAGGATGACGATGTTGAGGGGCTCTTCATTCGCATCAAGCTGCAGCGGTTACGGGTGGACAAGGGTGGTAGCTCGAACTATGGTCTGTCCTCTGTCGCTTGGCAACGCAGCTACGGATGGCCGAATCGAAGGCGTGCATCGCAAGAAATAGGGGGCGAGGGAGAGGATGGGGGCGGAGCAGGAAGCTTCCTCGCGTCAGTCATGCGTACAACCGGTGGTCGATGAGGAGGAGTAGCTCGTCATGGCGGTCCTCCGCAGCTCACTCACCACAGTGTAGACGAATGCCCGGTGGCTCCGCCACAATAACGTGAAGGCGCTCTGGCTCGACATCGAGCAATCGGAGCACGAAGCGGCGGAGAATGCGACGGCCGAAGCGAAAGCCGCCTGACTAGCAAAGCATTAGGAGCGCGCATAGTCCGTCGGATGGCCAACATCATCTCCTCCTCGTTCGATGACTTCGACGACACCCCTCTCGCCGTCGATGCCTACACGGGGAGCTACAGCTGCTTCGTTGACCGCAAGAGCAAGGGCCGACAAGGAAATGGTGATTTCCAACACCTGTGTTCGTCGCTATTTTTGTATTTAGTTGTTTCAATTTGAATCTACGCCATCTTGCCAGCAATTATTTGCCTCTTTGGTATGATGAACTGTGATGCTATGTCCGTATGAACTGTGAATCTATGCCTCTTTTGTTGCTAGGTTTCGTATGACGACCAATGTAGTTTCTCTCACATTGTGCCGGATATAAGGTACACAACTGTGGACGCGGACATTTGAGGAGTGATCGGTCACTAACACGTCCAGACGTGTCTGGGAATATTTAGAGTGCTGGATTTCTTGTGTCTAGATGCTCTTACAACAACAGTGTGTGTCCGTGAGATCGCGACTCACTGTACCTCCGGTGATGCTCTCACCGGTGGCCGATGGTGACTGTGCGGTGGCTACTGCTCCAATTAGGATCTTGAAGGTCTTTATTAGGGCATCTTCAAGGCGGACCCACAAACCTTCCGCAACCGACCGGACTGGGTTGTCCATACCGGCCTGTTTGGGCCGCAGAAGCCATCCAACGCCGACATGTATCGGGCCGCGGAGCGGTCAGGACGTGATTTCTCACGCAAACCGGAGACAAAAATGGGGAGGTTTGCGGGAGTCCAAACCGCTCCCAAGCCCGCTTCTGACCACCCTGGCCCATAAAAAAAACTCCCCCTACCGCGCGCTCCCACCCGGTGCCAGCTGCCCGCATTCATGCCGTTGTTAAGTGCACCGCTCTGCATTGAAGACGGTTCAGGACGGGCGTGACCTCTCACTGTCTCCACCATTGAAGCGGCGCACCTGACGAGGGCACCGCCCGCTCCACGCTCGGCTGAACACGCCTCCTCGCCGCATTCATACGCCTCCATTAACCCCGCATGGAAGCCGAGAAACCTAGCCACATGTCCATTCAGGAGCGGGCCGACATTAAACGCAACGCCGGCTGAGCTCCTCCCGTCCGCCCTCTATTTAAACGATGGCAGGCGCCGGGCAAGAATCACACCCCTCCGCCGCTCCTCCCATCTCGTCCTTCACCATTTCTCCACCATTTCAATGGCATCCGATGGGCAGGAAGAGCAGTTCTCTGGCATAAAAGCCGGCATGGTGGCCCGCTGATCACGGGAATATGAGCGAGGCAGCTCGCTGCTCCACCTCCCTCCCCTAGGTTGACGGAGCAAGTTGTCGTCCCAACCCGGTGTGTGGTTCAGCAACTCGCCGCTCCAAGCTCACTCGCGGAGGAGCGGCGAGTTGCTCCAGGCTGGCACGGAGGGGAGCACGGCGACACGGGCATGGATGAGTCACGTCGTACCGCCCTTCCAGTGCCTATGACCACGCCATTCGCCGTCGACGCGCGCGTAGCCGCACCATGCAGACAAACAAAGAAGGCGAGTGCGCGAAGGGGATCGATGAGTCGGCGGCCAGCGCATCCGCTGGCAACTTTGAGGGAAAGTGGAATAGGGGAGTGATGGGGAACGAAGCATGAAAATCAAAAAAATTCCTATAAACACCCAAGATCTATCTAGGAGAAGCATACCAAGGAGAGGGGAGAGTGTGTCTACGTACCCTCATAGACCGAAAGCGGAAGCGTATATAACGCGGTTGATGTAGTCATACTCTTCGCGATCCGATCACGATCCAACCGATCTAGTGCCGAACAGACGGCACCTCCGAGTTTATCACACGTGCGTCTCGATGATGTCTCATCCTTGATCCAGCAAAAGAAGGAGGAGAAGTAGATGGGATCACAACCAGCATGACGGCGTGGTGGTGGAGCAACGGCAGCGCTTCGCTAAGCGAAAAACCGTGGACAAGAACTATGCCGGGAGGGAGAGACGGGGCAACATCAAAGGCCAATGTGTTGGGGTGCCTTGCTACGCCCCCTCCCCTATATTTATATGCGTGGGAGGGCTGTGAGTCTAGTCCTACTCCTAAGAGGACTTGGCACCAAGGGGAAGAGGACTTGGACTCCAAGTCCAATCCTATTCCTACTAGTAGTATGCCCGTGCGTTGCCACGGGCTTTTGAAATATTTTGCTGAAGGCATATAAAATAATCCATGTAAAATATCACAGGAAGAGACAATATAGCATGGACACAATTGCATAATAATTGAAGTCTACTTCACTTGTAATGTAAACTGATAACAAAAAGGCAAATTGACGATGTATACACATAAATCGATGATCCAACTAAAAATTTATTACAAATTATTAAAATCTACTTGATGCGCTTAAGAAATTCTCGCACAATATCAAGAAAGTTTTTTTTCTTCATTCGCACGATGCTTGAGCAAGTATAATAAAAACTGCTTTCTCAACTCATACCCATCATGCAAAAACAATAGTAGAACGCCCGTGCGTTGCTACGGACTGCTACGGGCAACAATGCATATAAATGAATCAGAGAAACAATTAAAGTCGCATTCAACGTCTAAGCTTATTTTTTTCCTCATACGTTTGAATGTGTTCGTACATCAAACGGGCTACTACAACCGTCTTGATAGTCCGGATGCCCCAAATCCAGCCCATATGTGAGAAAGAAATGTTGCTATCCAGACTATTCGTGATGTTATCTCCAACATGTGAAACCAACGCAAAACCCCACCACCACGACACACCCTCTCCTTTTCTCGTCGGACCCTCCCCTTCCCACTCTGTTTCCCGCCGTAGTGGGTGACATCCGCCTCACTTTCACCATGACACCATCTCTCCTTCACACCATACTTCCTCATAGACCGATAAGGAGGAGTCCCCCGTAATGCCTGCCCCGCTCTCCGCCATGATCCCCTCCCCCGTGTTCGTGTGTTTTCACCACTGCCATCAAGAGGGAGGAGGTATTGCGCCGCCTGTGGCGCCCCCAAAGCCAAGAATGCAAATTTGTAAGTAAACATACCAAACCCAACCTCCGTCCCGCTCACTCTTATCACAAAATCCATCAACTTGTATTTTAAGTGAGCCGGTGATCAACATCGCCGTGGCCGGCCAACAGCAAGGGATAAGGGCGGCAACCACCTTCCCATCTTAGTGCTAGTACCTCCTGGTTCTATACTGGACCCACCCTTCATCCCGGCCATGGCCAGATCCGTGGTCGGTTGTGGCCACGGCCAGATCCGTGGAGAACGGCGACGGGAGGTCGGGGAGGAAGAAGAACGGCGACGTTGGAGGTCTCCCTTTGTCGATCTAGTGACGTGGACGGATCCATCCGGGAGGAGATCGATGGAGGTTGAGATATAGTGATGTGGAGGTGAGGATTGGCGGCGGCGATGGAGAGGAGGGTGTCGGTGGTGGCCATGGCCGAATCACGAAGGAGGGGAGGCGATGGTGACGTCTTGAGGAGGAGGACGGAGAGGGCATGAGGAGGGGGGTCATCGCCGGGAGAACCGCGTCGTCGTGAGGTGGAGAGCCAGATCGGGGATTGGGGTGCGGCGACTGGTGCGGCTGGAGGCGGGGAGACGAGGGGTAGCTAGGGTTTGAGGGAGGGAGGGAACCTCGTTCGTCTAATTTTTCGCGTTACGTGCGAGGGGGCCTCGTCCCTAGTTAAATTTCGTAGGTTTTTTTTGTAGATTTTTTTCCCTCCGATTTTCTCTGGATCGACTGGAGGTTTAGCACCTTGACTTCGTGGGGGCATCGCTAACCCAGACTTTTTTTTGTTCGACGGCCCTAGGGGGTTCGCTGGGAGGTGGGAGGGAGGACGAAAAAAAAACAGTGGAGGTAGGACAAAAATTAACCATGGAACGGAGACTACCAACTGAGGCATTAAGACTAAGAGACTAATATTATTATTCTCTGGCAAGCATCTATTCAAGTTTGTTCTCACAAGGTGGTTATACGCATTCTTATATGTGAAAACATAAAACAAAAGCATTATGCTTAAACACACAAACAAAAGCACATATCACTGTTAGTTCCATTCTAGTTGAAAAAGGGGTGTATATTCACACTAAATTGACATCCGAGCAACACACCAGATTATTTTATTCAAAGCCTTGGGCATAGCTACGATATTAGCCTCAGCCTTGCATTTGAATATCTTTAGCTCAATAATATCTTGTCCAACTTTAGCGTGCAAGGTCAGCTATAAACTCGGGTGTCAACACATGTTCTCTTTAATTTACAAGGCTACAAGTTACACTCAAAGTGAACACGGTTCAATTGTATGAGAAAGGGGCACCTGACCCACCCAAAGAGTTATATGTGTTTTAGTAGAAACTTCTAAACACAAACATCATCTGCATAGTTTGCACTCCATAGTACTAAACAAGATTGACTTGTTGAAGGCTGGAGCAGAGCACCTGAATCTGGCTTAGAATGCACGTTCCGTCTGAGCACTGGTGGGCTAATCCTTCCACAAGTGCAATCACCTAAACATATATTTGTTCAGGCAAAAAAATACATAAAAGAAGAACACAACTGGCAAGGATTCGAGAGCTATAAAACCTTCTTTTTGCCAACATACATTACTTGAAAGGAAAGCAATGGCGCTTCGGTTATCAAGAATGAGACGAGGAAGCGAGTAAAAAAGAAGAACATAACCTATAACAATTTTAAAAATAATACTACATGTTCTTTGGTGGAAACCATTTGCATAATGTTGGCAAATGACTATGAGCAATAACATTGATATGTAAATATCGTATAATTTAGAGCAACTAAAAGGCATTGTCTTGTAGAAGTATATATTGTCTAATTATTGGATTATATGTGATATTGACGGAACCACAAATGATAGGTTGTGTGTGTGAAATGGTCAAAATTCAGATTATATGACCAAGAAATTTTTTTAGTACCAGTTTCTAAGCCTTAAAGATGACACTAATGCAGAGTTATTACTAAAGAATTTAAATATTGTTGGAAGTTTGAGATTTGGAATTTATACCTGTACAATACAGAACTACATCAGCAGGGTGAGAGGTCAACAAGGAACCAATATAGAATTCAGCTCCTCCAATTTCCTAGATGAACGTATATGGAATACAAGAGAGTAGTTATAACTACATAACCATGGAATTAAGGAAATGATACAAAGATTGCTAGAAACAAACTACGGATCCCTCATTAGAATATCATCAGAAGGTAAGCAATTTAGCTCCTCTAGCATTATATCCGTCATTGTGATAGCTCTCACCTTATTGTTGTTGGCCCTAGCTAAGAATGTCGTTGACGCTTACTCAAACCAGAAAGCTGATTTCTTCAAAAAAACTAATTTGCAGGCAATTGAGTGTGTGTTTCAAGGAGCCTTTGTTGCTGCGTGTGTACTGTATGAGCACCTAGGTGCATGTTATTATTGTTACATGGTTCTTGTACCTGCAGATGCTAATGAGACTGGAAATTAGGTAACAAATAAGAAAACTACTTACATGCTATCGGCACATGTCATGCTCTTTATTATCTCATTTCACTCCCGAAGCTAGCTGCAGAACAAGAAAAAAAAAGAGAAAAGTAGAAGGATGAGCAATGCAGTCTATAACTCTATATCATGACACATATAGTCTAAACCTCAGATTAGGTTGCCCAAACATAATCTGAACTTTAGTTTGTCGTATATAGTCCGATCAAGTAAATGAACTGTCCTAATTCCTTAGCATAGTGGACCAGTTCGCTTAGATGATCAGACAACACATCCTGGATACCAGTAAAGATCTTAGGTGCCTTTTGTTTGTTCAGTTGATCTATGGATGCGGTGAGGTTACTGTAGATGATATCCAACTTTGAAGGAAGGTCAGCTCTAATAGGGTTAACCACCGCCCTATATGCAACACCTACCTTTATCTCCTCCTGCTATTTCTGAATACAGTGTAGTACTATCACGGCTACAGTTTACCAATTCTGGTCACAGAGCACAAGCTAGGTGTGTAAATAATGCATTGAGATATTGTTCGAACTAACAGAAAGTGCTACTGTGGGGATGGAAAATGAGGTAAAAAACTGAACCTGCTTTTAACTGCTGGTGAATAATGAACTCTTTCTCCTTCAGGTTATGGCACAAACTTGAAAGCCTGGAACAAATGGCCTACTTTCTAGAAACAGAGAAACACAATAAGGGGATATAGAAGTGATAAAAGGTAAACACCCAACACCAGGGAACATTTTGTACAAACTCGTTGTATAATCAGTACCACTGATAGCTCATCCTTAGGTCCTAAACCTTCTGGAAAAAACTCAAATTCCAGAGAAGAATGTTGTATCTGGGTAAATATTTATGGTGGAATTCCTATTAAATGTTGCTCTGCTCCAGTAAAGCTAATGGTAGCTACACCAGAACATCATGCACTAAAATGACCTCTCTGAGGTATAAATTATACGGTGCCACGGAAAGAAATGAATGCAGCAGCTAGCTAGAAAGAAAGTGAGCAAAACACTATACATGCACTAAAAGGACTTTATGTGAGGGAGAATATTACTTACTTGTGTATGTGAGATTCAGGAATGCAACACCGATGCTTGTGATCCCTGCCAGCTCACCTAAAATTGAAGTAGCCTGCTCAAAAGAAAAGTGGGAAAGTCATCATACATATAATCAAGACCATAGTTGTCCTGCCCAAGTGAGACTTAACAAAAATCCCAGCCAATTCATGAAACCAGGACAAGATCTTTACATATACACCAATTTTGCAATCACAAGCATGAACTTCTCTTGTGTGCAAGCATCATATCTCAGGCAATACCATCAATTTCGGAAATTATTGAACTATTTTGCCCTCTTTGGAATCTGGACACAACCACATCTTTCTCCCTCGTGCTTCACCAGTCCATCCAATTGACGGTTCATCAGAACTCTAAGGAGCTAGTCTGCAGATTAGGAATAGTTGAGCTTCAAAACGCAAGGCAAACTTACTTGCTTGAGGACCGGGGGCGGCGGGCCGGAGGCCAAGCTGAGTGGGAGCGCGACGGGCGGCTCCGGCGGTGAGCGGATCCAGGGGCGGGGCAGCTCCGGCGACGACCTGCGGCGAAGGGCGACCCGCGGCGGCTCCCGCGGGTGGCGGCTGCAGCGGCGAGCGGCTCCCGCGGCTGCTCGGGCTGCGGCTTCCGCGGGCGGCGGCTCCAGCGGCGAGCGGCTCCTACGGCAGCTCCCGCGGCGAAGGGCGGATAACGGCTGCCGGAGTTTGTGGGGCAGTGAACGGCGCGGGAGGAGGAGGAGGAGGGGGAGGTCATGCGCGCAGGGGCGAGTGTCATGCGAAGAGGGAAGTCGGAGAGGGCATGAGGAGGGGGTTCATCGCCGGGAGAACCGCGTCATCGTGAGGTGAAGAGCCAGATCAGGGATTGGGGTGTGGCGGCGGGTGCGGCTGGAGGCGGGGAGACGAGGGGTAGCTAGGGTTCGAGGGAGGGAGGGAGCCTCGTTCGTCTAATTTGTCGCGTTACGTGCGAGGGGGCCTCGTCCCTGGTTA
Organism: Thinopyrum elongatum; assembly: GCA_011799875.1. NCBI lineage: Eukaryota > Viridiplantae > Streptophyta > Magnoliopsida > Poales > Poaceae > Thinopyrum > Thinopyrum elongatum. The sequence continues at coordinate 126,523,466 of CM022301.1, forward strand.
AATTTCGTAGGTTATTTTTCGTAGATTTTTTTAGGACGAAAAAAAACCAGTGGAGATGGGACGAAAATTAACCGACGGAGACTACCAACTGAGACATTAGGAGTAGAGACTAGGACTCCCCTTTTTTCCCTTCCCTAGTCGCTTGGGCATTTGAGGACTTGGTGCGCCTGGCCCAATAAGGTCAGGGCGGCCCCCTCAGCCCATGCTAGGACTTGGTACATAGTGGACCTACTTGTGGACTTCCATACCTCTCCGGAATCCTCCGGAACCTTCTGGAAGCTTCCAGGTACAATACCGAAAAAACTGCACCTTTTTCCGGAACCCAAAATATGACTTCCCATATATAAATCTTTACCTCTCGACCATTCCGAGACTCCTCGTGACATCCAGGATCTCATTCAGGACTCCAAACAGCATTCGGTTACCAATCATCAAATATCCCAATACTATTCTAGCGTCAACGAACGTTAAGCGTGCGACCCCGCGGGTTCGGGAATCATGTAGTCATGACCGAGACACCTCTCCGGGCAATAACTAATAGCGGGACCTATCGGGGTTATGATACTGACAATGTGTACTAGGGGAACGAATAAGGGGCAGAGCCTAGCTACGGCGTAGGTATAACACACGGTGTTTAACGAGTTCATGCCCCTCACTCGATGGAGGTAAAATCCCTACGTCTCATGCCCTGAGGCTTACTTTGATTTGATGGATAGGATTACAAGGTTGAATGTGCCCGACTATGGAGAGGGGTGCGGCTTATATAGAGTGCGCCGCAGCCCCATGTCTCCCACGCCGCCGGGGCAATTAATGCCATTGAATGAGGCAGTTACTAGTGTAATGAGCCTCTACTACAGCAGTTACAGGTAACAGTAGTTATAACTCTATTTAGTGGATGACTTAGGATCCCTCGATCGTTGCAGCTCCCACGACGCCTTCTTGCCCTGTACGTCCGAGTGGTCAATCGTCCGCCGAGTGACGTGTGGTTGTCCGAGTGCTGTAGAGCCATCCGAGTGATCCTCATGATGTATGCATCCGAATGCCGGCATGGTCCAGGGACCTACCTATGATGGTAATGGGCCCCATGTCGGTCCCAAATGATGGGCCCTTGACCCTACCTGTAATAGGTGACCACATCATTAGCCCCCGAATCGGATGGGATTTCGTAGAACAGACGAATCGATCCTTCGGTTAAGTCCGACTGCTGCAGGGTCACTCGGGATATGTTTCCGAGTCATGATTCATTGTTCCTTGGATGAAAACGCAACGGATTCTGGACTTTAATTTTACCTAGATGACCGGGTGTTGTTGATCGTCGAGAAAAAACCCGGTGGCATTCGTTTTGTCTCTTGGAAGAGATAGACTAGGGGCACGAGTGAGGGCATGCCATGACAACTCGAGGGGCGACGCCGGCGCGTGGTTTGACTCTCCAGAGAGATGCCACTCCTTATCCCAGGGGAACACCAGCACGTGCCTTCTACAAGTCCAGGTTTACGAGTCATGCGCCTTGGAGCCTTCCGAGAGGGCCAAGTGAACCCGCAGAGGGGCGTCAAGCTCGTCACATAACGATCCTGAAGAAGACTTCAGTCGGGTGTTTAACGTGGCCGAGTGCACGGGTCCCCACGGAGGGTGGTCAGTCGGACTGACGTGCATCCTTTAGGAAAGGAATCGCTGGTAATCAATCAGATTGATCTGTCCCGAAAATCCCAGGATTTGAATTCGCGGTAACGCCATGCGTTGGTGGGAAAGTGGGGGCATGGCTCCTTGATTTGCGTGCACGATCTCCGCCATGTGTCGCGGCTGTCCTGCACAAAGCCCTGCCGCGCGGGCTGTCGATCCGGGGATTCACGGTGAGAGATTCGTCCCGAGATTTTGTCTGTTGATATAAAAGGTTCGAGGGCAGAGGTCCAGCCTTCAGATCCCCTTCTTCTCGCTCCGACCCATCCGCTTCTCTTCTCCACCCGAGTGCGCGGCGATGGCGAGAGGTTCCACAGCGAAGGCAGAGAGGGCGAAGAAGGCCACCTCTTCTGGTTGGGGTGCTGCGGTGGCCAGCGGCGCGTCCGGGGAATGGCTCCCATCGCGTGTCTCCTCTCGGTGACTGGAGGATTTGGCGGAGGAGGGCTTGATCCCACACAACGGGTGGCGTCGCCCGGGCGCGGGGGAGATTGAACCGGCGCCTGAGGCGGATGAGCGCGTCCTGCTCGTCACCCACGTCGAGCGAGGTTTCTTGATGCCTCTGCACCCCTTCTTTCGAGCATTCCTTGATTTCGTCGGCGCCCAACTCCACCATCTTACCCCAATGCCATTATTTATCTTTCGGCTTTCATCTCCCTCTGTGAGATCTTCCTCGGTTGCCATCCCCACTGGGGTCTCTTCAAATACAACTTCACATGTCGGTTGATGTCGATGACGAAGGACTCACCGACTGGTGAGAAAACCCACGTCACCCAGCTGTGCGGGGGTCTGGGCATCTAGGTCCGTGGGGGGAGGTCGTTCCCCAAGATGAGCTTTCCCGACTCCGTTAAGGGATGGCAGGGAACTTGGTTCTACTGCAAAGACGTCCCCGGCACCAACAGCCAGTCGGGCCTCCTGGTGTACTCGACCGAGAGGGTACGGGCTCCGCCAAACCTCATCGTAGAGAAGGAGGAGAAGGTGGGTGTTGACATCCTGTCCAGCATGTTGATCGGAGTTGTGAATGCTGGGGTGAATGGCATGGATCTGCTGCAGACTTTCTTCAGTTGGCGCATCCAACCCCTGCAGGCCAGGGCCCACCCCATGTGGCTGTACGAGGGGCCGGGTGACTCCACTCGGGTGCATCCTGAAGATCTCACCGAGAAGGAGGTGGGCGCCAAGATCAAGGCCATCACTTGCGCCCACGACAATCCGCGGGGGACTCGGTTGGTGCCAGCCTTCCACAAGGACCTGCCGCCCATCGAGGTACTTGTCCCTGATTCAGTCAGCTCAATGGTAGGTTGTCTTCTGTATGGTTGATCCTCACATTTGCATGTGTTTGCTTCTCAGGACTTCCAGAACCTGATCTCCAGGATTCCCATGGTGGACCACTTGCCTCAAGATGTGACGAGTGACACCGAGCAGCAGTACTCGGAGAGGTCCGATGATGATGAGAGTGACAATGATGACGACGGTGATGATGATGATATTTCGGAGGAGGGGGAGGAGGCGGAGTCCTCTCCGTCTTATGAGGGCCCCAAAGAACCTCGCTCCAAGGCGCTGCACGACCCGAAGGGCAAGACAGGAAAAACTCAGCAACCAACTGTTTCAGGTCGGGTGAATCAGAGTTCCAAGCTCAGCGGAGAAACAACCCAAGCTGCCCAAGCAGATCTCCTACAAGCCTCAGAAGGTCTCCGTGCCGCAGATCCGAGTGGCGGTGCCTGTGGTCTCAAAGTAAGCGTTCTCACCGACTCTTTGTCCATTTTTGAATCCATTCGGTTGCTGACCGAGTGTTGTTTTGTTCTTGCAGCAACGACACCTCGACCATGATACGTCCATTTTGCATCATGTTTTCCTAGTGTTATTTATAATGTTTTTATGCATAATAATGCTTTTTGGAGTATTTCTAATGCCTTTTCTCTCATATTATGCAAGGTTTACACAAAGAGGGAGAATGCCGGCAGCTGGAATTCTGGACCTGGAAAAGCTACGTCAGAGTTACCTATTCTGCACATCTCCAAATGATCTGAAAATTTACGGAGAATTGTTTTGGAATATATGAAGAATATTGGAGCAAATAACTACCAGAGGGGGCCCACCAGGTGGGCACAACCCACCTGGGCGCGCTAGGGAGCCCAGGCGCGCCCTGGTGGGTTGTGCCCTCCTCGGCCCACCTCCGGTGCCCCTCTTCTAGTATATAAGTCATTTTGACCTAGAAAATATAAGGAGAGGACTTTCGGGACGAAGCGCCGCCGTCTCGAGGCGGAACTTGGGCAGGCGCACTTTTGCCCTTCGGCGGAGCGATTCCACCGGGGGAACTTCCCTCCCGGAGGGGGAAATCATCGTCATCATCATCACCAACAACTCTCCCATCTTTGGGAGGGCCATCTCCATCAACATCTTCAACAGCACCATCTCCTCTCAAACCCTAGTTCATCTCTTGTGTTCAATCTTTGTACCGGAACCTTAGATTGGTGCTTGTGGGTGACTAGTAGTGTTGATTACTATATGGTTTATTTGGTGGTAGATTATATGTTCAAATCCATTATGCTATTTAATACCCCTCTGAACTTGAGCATGATTATCATTTGTGAGTAGTTACTTTTGTTCTTGAGGTCACGGGAGAAGTCATGTTGCAAGTAATCATGTGAACTTGATATGTCACTACTGCAGGATGGTCCAAACGCGACAGTCGAATCAGAGACCCTTCGACGAAATTGTGTGCGATGCATCAATCACAAATGGTGATGTAATAAAACCGTCAAAAAGATGCAAAACGTTTGCGATGGCTGCGACATCAAACACGGTTCATATTAGATTTGCGTGTGCGATGAGTGGCAAACCGTTAATTCAGAAGAACTATTTGCGATGATGTAGAACAACAGAAACGGGCAGCCAGATGAGGGTGTGTGTGATATATGGCATACAGTTCACTAGGATGAACTGTGTGTGATTAGGCAACACAATGGAAACGATTCAACTGAACAAGATGCGTGTGATACGCGGCAAACAGGTCCGTAATCAGAAATGTGTGCGAAGACCAATAATAACACAAACGATTGCTGCTAATAAGCCGTGTGATTTGCTTTGTCTACAGAAGAATAACATGTATATATATATATAACTGAAATAAACATCCAATTACATAAGTGACTATACAGATCATTCGCACACACCTCAATAAACATTTGCATGCATTCTAAAGTAGGAGAAACGATCGTCTAGTCATCTACTTCTTGTGACGCTCCCGCCACTGCTCTGTGTCTCGATCCCTCGTCTGGGGCAGGAAGAAGACACTTCCTCATGTCAATGATCCGCCTGTACATCTCATAGCTTGTGTACGCGTCCTTGGCCGCATACTTGACGTGTTGTTCATCCAGTCTCTCATGCCAGACACTATGCCAGGTGTTCTTGTCGTTCTTGCTCTCATCCTTCATCTTCATGTAGTAGGGGTCGATGATGGCCGAGGCGAGGTCAACCAGGGAGTTCAGTTTGTTGTTGTCGCTGCCCCAGACATTGTAGTGGTCCTGGATGTTGACAAGATTCGGGCATTTGAAGTCCAAAACCTTGAGCGCTTTTAGATCGTTGGTGGTGTCCACTGTAGCGAAACTGTAGTCGGAGCTGTTGATAAACCTAGAGAAACGCTCGCAAGGCCTTGTGGCCAGGTGGTAGTGGTAGACGAGGACGTCATGTCGCACGCACAACTGGGCGACGGCAACCTTCTGATCGTGCCCGGCACAACCGATGGTGTACTCGAGGTCGAAGCCGACCACTTGGTACTTGTCCTCGGCAAGGAACTGCTCCATAGTTTGGATGGAGCTCTCCACCGAGACCGGATCGTTTGTGTACACCACTGAGAGGGCCTTCCCCCTCATGTGGGTGTCCACTACGTGATGCGTGGTGAACTGCCCGCCGTTGTCATCGTCGGCCGCTGGGAGGGCCATTGGAGCCACGGGGAGCGCCATTGGAACCGCTGGATGTCCTCTCTGTATGTGTCATCGTGGGTGTGCTTATTGTGTCATGTGACGCGAGAGATGAAGCTAAATGGCCGCAGGAATAAATGGGGGCCGGGCAGCCTGGATTCTCGGCGCGTTAGCATGGCAGTTTTTGTAGCGGGTAATTGCATCGTCGCGCCGCGCCCGGCGCAACCGCATGCACACGAACATGCATGATCGTGCGCCGGCCCCAAACACTAGCAGCGCACGTGGAGGGACGAGGGCAGAGCACCCGGAGGGACGCGAGAGCAGAGTGCGCGCGGCGGGACGCGAGCAGAGCGCACCGCGGCCGCCTCAACCGCAAGCAACCACACGCATAGAGCAGTTGAACACGCAAGAAATGGTCGCCTACAAGCCGGCCGACAGTTGCGTCGCTGCGTAGAGAGCGGCCGTGTGCTACTACCTCCGTCTTGGTCTATAGTCCCCTTTATATTCTGTGCCATACTTTGCCCTTAAATTTAACCAACAAAATGTTAATGCATGTTATAAAAATTATATAATTGGAAACTATGTTCAAATACGAATCCAACTATATAATCTTTGGCGACATGCATTCGTATTTTATTAGCTAAGTCCTAGTTATAAACTAGGATGGGGGTATAGTAGGTAATTAAATCGCAAACATTTTTTTATTAACGTATGTGTACGTGGCCTTTCGTCCTCCTCTCGCATGTCTTGTCACCCCGCTGCCGCAGACGGCTTACAGCGCAAGCTTGCGCAGCGCGCGCGGGCGTTCTTTTGGCCAAATGGTGGCTCGAAGTGGCGCCAATGAATCGTCGGTGAGCCCGTTCCCGCGCAACCTCGCAGGTTCCCGCGCAAGCTTCCCGCCCGACTCGGTGAAATCCCCCAAAATCCCAATGCTTACCGGCCTGCTATATAAACCCTCACGGCCGGCGAGTCCTGCGTCGCATTTTCCCCTCCCTCCCTGTAGCTTATCTCGTCTGCTTCTCCCACAATCGCCAATGGCACCGGCTCGTCGTCGTCGCTCAACCACTCCACCGTCATCAGAGGACAGCTCCAGCTGGGAGGCTACACCACGGCGGCGGCGCAGTCCCCGGCGTAGTGTAGTGCACGTGGCGTCCCTGTTGGGTGTGCGCGGAACACCCACCACACGCTCCGCCGCCACTGCCCATCGGCAGCTGTTGCCGGCGCCGTTGCCGCCACACCACCGTCGAAAGCCAGGGCCATCGCCTGCTCCACCACCGTGGCCCAAAGGTGGGAGGTGGCCGTCGTGGCCGCCACCCCACTGCCGGCCACCGTGGCCATCACCCGCTCCGCCACCACGGCCCGAAGGCGGGAGGTGGTGGTCGCGGCCGCCACCCCATCGTCGGCCGCCGTGGCCGCCAGCCCACCGTCGACCGCCGGGGTCATCACCCGCTCCGCCACCACCGCCCGAAGGCGGGAGGCGGAGGTGGAGGCCCGCACGTGCGTCAGCGATCTTGCGCGCTACACTGAGTTCCTGTGGGAGGAGGAGGAGGAGCGCCTCGTCGAGCACGCAAAGAGCCTTACCACCGCCGTGGCCGCGGCACACGCCGCCTCAGAGGCGAGGAATCAGGAGATCTACGAGGAGAACCACCGCTTCGAGAGGGGTCATCTGGAGCAGCAGAGGGCGTTCGAGGTGAGCGTCGCTGAAGGTGCAACAGCGGCAGGCACCGTATTGCAGTTTTCAGCTCATCGATAGGCTCCTCCTCCTCTGCCTCTTACTGAGCGCGCTCGGCAGAGGAGAGGCTGCCGGAAGTAGTACAAAGCCCCTCCGTAGTAGTAGTATTTAGGGGCTATTTTGTTCAGTTCATCTGACTATAGATGTGGTGGAACTGTACAACGTACTTAAAATTAGCTAGTATATATAGTTGAACTAGCTATTTCAGTACGTGGTTGGCAACAATTGGGGAAAAGTTTGGTCGGTTCAGCTGTCGAGTTGAACTGTTTGTATAAAGAACGACTGCTTAATCTATGAATGAAATCTATGCTTAATTACTGAATTTTAGTTACAAAAATTAGATAGTGCTAGTGATTTTTAGCTGCATATTTTGACAAATCGCAGTGTTACAAGGTTGACAAATGGCAATGTTACTAGATCAACAAATGTCAATCTTTCCAGTTTGACAAATGGCAACATACCCAATATGGCAGATGCAAATCTTACCAAATTGTTTGTACGTGGTTGCACACGGGTCATCCAAAACAACCGTTTGCGTTGAAGGGATGTACAAATCCTGCTCGACACATTTTCTCTTGGCTTAGCGCCGAAGTCTAGCTTTGCATACCGTATTCAATCTGAACCGTTTGCGTTGAAGAGATGCACAAATCCTGCGCTGTGAATTTTCCCTTGACTTAAGGGGGAAGACCATAGCTCTCACTTTGCATACGGGTGTTCTATCTAAAACGTTTGCGATCAAGAGCTGCACAAATCCTGCTCGGCACATTTTCCCTTGGCTTCCTGGGGAAGCTGTCGGTTTGCATACGGGTGTTCTAACTAAAACGTTTGCAATGAGCGTTTTATATTTAAAAACCATTGACTTTTTTTCAAAAGAAAATCGTTTGATAAGTCTGTACATTAAGAGAGAAAAACGAAAGTTCGTTCAAACCATATCTTTCATTCAGTCACACTGTGAACTTATATTCATATGATCGAGATACAGTATTAAACCCCCAAAAAAACTATTTCCGGAGCCGGCGGAGGCGGCGTGCCGCGCCGTCGTTGTCGCTGTCGTCCTCCGGGACGCCATTGTTGAAGTCTTCAAGGCAGCACAGAATGTTCTTCACTTGGAAATCAAACATCATGTCGTCGCGCGATCGACGGGTGGGGCACGGGAGGACGGCAACTGGCGGCGCTGAGAGGTAGCGGTCGACGGCGGCGTCCCATGCCACTGAGGGGGGCACGCGCACGGGCAGGGGCGCGGCGGGTGCAGCCAAACGCACGGGGACCGGTGCCGTGGTGGGTGGAGGGGCGCGCATGGGCACGGGCGCTGGCGCTGGCATGTACACGAGCTCGCGCGGGTCCGTGGAGACCTCGCTGACGCCCGCGGCTTCCAGCTCTGCGATAGTGCTCGGCGACCAGCCCATCAATACTATGGGGATGGTCGCTGGCGCGAGCGCAGGGATGGGAGCTGGGACGGGAGCGGAGGCAGTAACCGCCGCGGTCAGCTCATTCAGGGCCATGTCCAGGAGGCCCCATTCCTCCTTATTTTCTATCTCCTCCGGCTCGGAGTCGACTTCACCAAACTTGAAGACTAGTGGCAGATGATCCTTCTGTGCCATGGCGTTGGTGAGGTCTGCGGGAGGGAGGGGAATGGGAGGCGAACAGTAAGGCCGCCCGTATTAAACAGCGGCTCGGGCGCCATTAATGGAGAGGATGCGAGCAAGGCGGGCGACCATGGAAGTCAAAGGGCTTGCTTCCCAGTGAGCCTGCGCAGCGTACAGCTTGCATGCTTCCCGGTGAGCCTGCGCATTGGAGGATAGCTTGCACACCTCTCGGTCAGCCTGCGCACCGGACTGCGCTCGCACGCCTCTCGTTCAGTCAAGCAGTTGTCCGCACGGCACCTCCTATAGCCATTAAAACCAAGACATGTGGCGTCACGTGAATGGTTAATAGAACGCACACGATTTGAATTATACAAACGTTAGAGATATTAAAGTGGCAGCTATTTTTTCAAAATGCCTTTGTTGGCTGTTATTTGAGTGCGCCTTCTCTCAAAATAGACACGAAAAATATCACAGCATGTCAGGTGCCATTCCATGATAGCATGCCAAGTTTCAAGAATTTCAGACGAGTTTTGGATTTACTAGAATTTAAAAACAAAGTATCTCAATGTTTTGCCGGCAATCAACAGTTCCCTGGTGTTTGAAATTCATTCGCATTTCTTGCATGGGACCTAAGCATGCACCCAAGGACACACATTTCATATGTCAACCCATTTTTCTGCACTGGAGCATGTCCATGTAGTTCAAATTTGAATTATGCACATAAAATGCCTAGAAAACCTAGTTAATGTATAAAAATGTCCAAGCGAACCCCGAAAAATCCCAAGAATTGACACAACACTCCTGTCGCTCTATGTTGACACTAGAAAAATTTTGAAAGCAAGAAGAGCCAACGGATATCGTTTCGTCCCCAAGGGTGGCACGTTCCCTCCCGAAACCATCAGGCTTGTTGTGAGAAGCTCTGGTTTGCGAGAACCTTATACCCAAACCTGCCCCAAATGGGACAATTTTTTTACCACAGCATGTTGATGCCGCTCCATGATAGCATGTCAAGTTTCATGAACTTCAGACGAGTTTTGGATTTACTAGAATTTAAAAACCATGTATCTCAATGTTTTCGGCCAAGCGACGGTGGCAAGGTGTTTGACATTCATTCCTATTTCTTGCGTGGGACCTAAGCATGCAGCCAAGGATATAGATTTGATTTTTCAAACAATTTACATGCACTGGAGCATGTGCCTATAGTTCAAATTTGAATTATGCACATAAATGCATAGAAAACTCAGTTAATGTATAAAAATGTCCAAACGAGCCCCGAAAAATTCCTAAAATTAACACAGCACTCATGTTGTTCTATGTTGACACTAGAAAAAAAATTGAAATCAAGAAGAGGCAACGCATATCGTTTCATCCAGAAAGGTGAAACGTTCCCTACCGTAACCATGAGGCTTGTTGTGAGAAGCTCTGGTTTGTGAGAAGCTTATATACCCCAACCTGGCCCAAATGGGACAATATTTTTACCACTGCATGTTGATGCCGTTCCATGCTAGCATGTCAAGTTTCATAAATTTCGAACGCGTTTTCAATTTACTAGAATTTAAAAACCATGTATCTCAATGTTAGCGGCCGAGCGACGATGGCAAGGTGTTTGACATTCATTCTCACTTCTTGCATGGTACTTAAGCATGTAACCAAGGACACACATTCCAATTTTGAACCCATTTATATGCACTGGAGCATGTGCATGTAGTTCAAATTTGAATTATGCACATGAATGCATAGAAAACTCAGTTAATGTATAAAAATGTCCAAGCGAACCCCGAAAAATCCCAAAAATTGACACAACACTCGTGTTGTTCTATGTTGACATGAGAAAAATTTTAAAAGTAAGAAGAGGCAACAGAAATCGTTTCGTCCTCCAAGGTGGCACGTTCCCTACCGAAATCATCAGGCTTGTTGTGAGAGAAGCTCTGGTTTGCGAGAAGCTTATACCCAAACCTGCCCCAAATGGGACAATATTTTTACCACGACATGTCGATGCCGTTCCATGATATCATGTCAAGTTTGATGAATTTCAGATGAGTTTTCGATTTACTAGAATTTTAAAACCATGTATCTCAATGTTAGCGGTCGAGCGACAGTGTCAAGGTGTTTGACATTCATTCTCATTTCTTGCATGTGACCTAAGCTTGCAACCAAGGACAAACATTTGATTTTGCAACCCATTTTTATGGACTGGAGCATGTGCATGTAGTTCAATTTTGAATTATGCACATAAATGCCTAGAAAAGTCAGTTAACGTATAAAAATGTCCAAACGATCCCCGAAAAAATCCAAAATTTAGCACGACACTCCTGTTGTTCTATGTTGACACCAGGAAAAAAATTGAAAGGAAGAAGAGGCGACGAATATCATTTTGTCCACAAAGGTGACTCGTTTCCCTAACGGAATCATGAGGCTTCTTGTGAGAAGCTCTGGTTTCTGAGAAGCTTATACCATAACCTGCCCCAAATGGGACAATATTTTTTACCCGAGCATGTTGATGCCATTCCATGATAGCATGCCAAGGTTCATGAATTTCAGACGGGTTTTGGATTTACTAGAATTACAAAAGCATGTACCTCAACGTTTGTCGGAGAGCCACAATGCCGTGGTGTTCGAAATTCATCCCCATTTCTTGCATGGGACATAAGCATAAACCCATGGATACTATATGATTTTACAACCCATGTTGGTGCACCGGAGCATGTGCATGTAGTTTAATTTTGAATTATGCACCTGAAATGGCTAGGAAACCAATTTAATGTATAAAATGTCCAAACGAACCCTGAATAATTCCAATTTTTTTACGACACACATATAGTTGCATGTTCACTGCAGATAAAAGTTCTAGCAATTCAAACACCGTCCATTGCCGCTGTGACCCCATTATGTAATTCAAATCAAGATGAAAAATTAAGTAGATCCCACACAAATTATTATCACCAACCGTGTGAGATGCAGTACAAAATATCCTGGAGCACTGTCGTTGTATAGTACGCCTATGGCTAATGCGAGAAGGTGCGTCGGCTACAGTCCACAGCCGGCGTGTCAAGCACACTAGCTCGCTCCTCAAATATCATTTCATTGTTCAATCATCGCCGGTGAAAGATGGGGACGTGGACCCGCGTCATGAGGGCAACTTCGCGGCCCACTCCGGCGAGAGCGCGGCCGCAGCCACCATGCGTGTGCTAACAAGGTGCATGAGCGCGGCCGCAATCTGCGACCGGGCGGCCAAGGCAGCCCAAATGGCAGCTATTGCTTCTCAGGTGGCGGCAGCAACATCTGCCTCGGGGATAGCAACTGGCGAGAGCGGCACAGCAGCTGTCCGTTCCGCAGCGGCGGCCTTAGCCCTGATGGAGGCCGCCCATGACCATGTCGAGGCTGCCCATGCCCAGCTCATGGCGGTCACCACACAAATCAAACGAAGCTTCTCCAACAACGGCCGAAAACCCACGGCCGAAGAGTTGGCAATCGCCGAGAGCGTTCGAGCAACCGTTCGTTCCTCCGCCGTATACCTTACCACGACGGAGCCCGTCCAAGCCCAGATCACGGCCGCCCAAGCCCAGCTCGTGGCGGCCCTTTCCAAAGAGATGGCGGACGTGGATGGCGAGATGCTTGCCGAGTATGGTGCGATGGATGCCATGGAGCCCCTTCCCCAGGAGACCATCTGGCGTGAGTTGGACATGGAGGAGGCAGCGGAGATCGACGAGCACCAGCCGTAGTAGTACTCTTTGTTTTGTTTAATTAAGAGCGCCGGTCTTTAATTTGTTAGATTAATGTTTAGGTTAGCTAGCTCTGTCTAATTGCTAAACTTGCTCGATTAAGAAGTGTGGGTGTGCTGTAGTCTCCTTTGTGTACCCAAATTACGCAATAACGTGGATGACCACTGTAACCAGTGAAATTCAAACCAAAATTTTTGACGTTCAAACTCATCACACACGGGTTAAGCTATCTGAATCGTTTGTGATGTTCATATATTGTACACAGTTCTGAATAAGGGACCGTGTCTGATGACACTTTCTGTGCCAGTTTTTTCGCTGAACCGATTCAAAATTTTCGGCTTCCACGAAAATACCAACCTCCCCGCCCCCTCCCCCTTACCAAAAGCCACATTTCCCCTGTTTTCGCCTTCCTTTCCAAGTTGAAACCTTCACTCCTTGCTTGCAGCGCCGCCTCCTCGCCGACGACCCTCCTTCACGCTGCTCGGCCTCGTCTATCCAGGCAGGTAATCCACACCCGATCCCCATCCTCCTCCTCCTTCCACATCCCACATGCCCCGATCGCCGGCGCAACACCTTCCACCCAAATTACCGACCTCTCCACCAAATAAGTGCCGCCCTAAGCCATGGTGCACGCAGTATAGCCAGGAGCTCAAGGAGCATTTGGCAGCGGAGAAGCAAATCGCGGCCGCATGCGCGGATGAGGTCGCGATGGCTGCCATTCGTGCCGACCCGTAGATCTTGGAGGAGCACCTTGCCATTTGCTAGCTACGCCGGTTAAGCATGCTCGGTTTACCCGTTGCGTGTGCTGCTCCTGCTTTTCCTTAACAAATTCTAGTGAATTGTGCTATCTAATTTTACCATGCAATCTGTTGCTCTAGTGTATAAGTTCTATATATCGTGCAGTGTGTGCTCACTTATTAACTGTTTGATTAATTAGTTGTTGTCTTCAGTGAACTGTTTGGTTCAATTCTGCAAATGTGATGTTCAATTCTTCAGGTTGCAATTTTGTATTGTCTTCCATGTGAGAAATAAATCGAATTTATCTTTACAAAATACATGAGAAACGAATACAATTGCTATATTTCCAAGTTGTCAAGCATGCTTGGTTTGGTTAACTTTCTGATCTTCTAGTATGTTTTACATTGTGTAATGTGGTGCTCAGTTAACGTTTGGTTCATTTGTTGTGGTGTTTAGTTAACTATTTGGTTCAATTCTGCAATGCGATGTTCAATAGTTGTGGGTGCATTCTGTTATTGTATACCATGTGAGAAGTAAATCGAATTTGGCTATACCAAATACATGAGAAACAAATACAATTGCTATATTTCCAAGTTGTTAAGCATGCTTGGTTTGGTTAACTGTCTGATCTTCTATTAGGAGTATGTTATATTGTGCAATGTGGCACTCAGTTAACGTTTGGTTCATTTGTTGTGGTGTTTAGTTAACTGTTTGGTTCAGTTCTGCAATGCGATGTTCAATTGTTGTGGGTGCATTCTGTTATTGTATACCATGTGAGGAATAAATTGAATTTGGATGTACTAAATATGTGAGAAACAAATACAATTGCTATATTTCCAAGTTGTTAAGCATGCTTGGTTTGGTTAACTGTCTGATCTTCTATTTGGAGTATGTTATATTGTGCAATGTGGTGCTCAGTTAATGTTTGGTTCATTTGTTGTGGTGTTCAGTTAACTGCTTGGTTCAATTCTGTAATGTGATGTCCAATTGTCGTGGGTAGAATTTTGTATTGTTGTGCATGTGAGGAATAAATCGAATTTGGCTGCAATTAATACATGAGAAACATATACAAGTGCTATATTTCCTAGTTCTTAATCATGCTTGGTTTGGATAAATGGGTTTTCCATGTGGCTTGAATTAATCTGATGAATCTGTAATGTGCCTATTTTTCATCAACATATTTTACTGACAGCATGCGAACCCTCACTTAACCTGATGACTAACTACCTTATATGTGTTGCAGGGAAACAATGGGAAGCACTGAGGTTTACAATCGAGGTTAGCACGTGCATGGTCCGTTGTCTAATAGCACATTATTGTGCAATTGTAGGAACCATTCTAATATTTAGGTTTTTAACAATTTGGTCTTGCACATGTAGGTCCTGCTGTTAGAGGTTTTGACCCACTGTTCGACCCTTTTTGCATATGAGGAAATGAGTTGTCCATGAATATCAATCAAGTCAAGAAACTCAGAAAGATTGTTAGGATAAACAAATTAGCGACAAAAAACAACAAGATCTTTGTCTGCACAATGAAGAAGACATCAGTTCACTACAAGATGGTACTAACTATTATACCTTGCCTTTTTTTATTCCTTTGGCCCATTTCCAATATAGAGAAGATATTTATGCACATCCTTGTTTTCAGGCCTTTCCAAACCAGTTCACCGATGATTACCTCTCAAACCACCTCTGTGGTCAGGAGGCGAGGAAGGTTTTCATACCACACCCACGGTTCAATATTGAAGTGTTCCTGAAGAGGACGAAGGATGGACGGTCAATCATACACAGGCACTGGCCTAAAGTTGCAAAGACCTTCAACATCAATGAAGGCTCAATATTCGCCTTCCGCTTCAGCAGTTTTCCAGATGAGATGCATCTGTCTATGTACCGTCTATGATGCTAATTTCGAAAGGTTCTAGATGTTGCATGTAAAACTTGGTGCTGGTGCAGCTGTGTAATGGGGTAGCTGAGTGCTGAAGCTATATGATGTTGTACTCTAATGTATTTCAATTATGAAATCCTGCTTCCTTAATATGGAAATGAAATATATTATGTGCTTAATATGAATGTCAATTAGATTAATAAATGGATTATTAATAATAGGGCAATTAGACTGATAATGGCCAATTAGCCTGCTAATTGGGTTTTTCTATTGCAAACGGTTATTGAGAAAACACCATGGGCGATGACCTCAGGCAACGCACACAGTTTCTAGGAATAAACCGTGTTGGATCAATGAACAATCACACACGACATCCTCTTGAAAACTGTTTGCGTTAGGCCACCTTGCGCAAACGTTTACCACATAAAAACTATGTGTGATGGACAGTCTTTGCCACAAAGTTTCTTCTACGCACCGTGTGTGATGCATTCAATAATGCAAATGATAAAATTGTTAATATCGTCTACAATGGCAACGCTATCACAAATGATTTAACGGGAAAAATTGTGTCTGATGTACCTGCGAACGGAAACGTTTTCCTTGGAGCGACTGTGTGGGATGTACATACGAACGGAAACGTTTAGCGGGGACTGACTGTGTGGGATGTACTTACGACCGAAAATGATTTCGCCTGTATAATTGTATATATTTTTAGCACTACTGTACGTATAACCATATTTGATCGCTCGCCGGTCGCACACGACCTCATTTTGCCGAGCGTGTGTGCCAGGAGGGCATATCCCCGATGGTTTCCGGGTCATGTGGGAAGGACCCCCCTATCGCCCACAATCACTTGGCGACGGTTCCAAATGCCGTCGCGGAAAGGGGTTAAAAACCGTTTGTATAGCACCTCGCTGTACCAGTGTGTGTTCGATATTTTGATGATAATGTATGTTGTGATTCCCTTAGTGGTGTCATGTGAACATCGACTATATGGCACTTCACCATATTTGGGCCTAAGGGAATGCATTGTGGAGTAGTTATTAGATGATGGGTTGCTAGAGTGACAGAAGCTTAAACCCTAGTTTATGCACTACTTCGTAAGGGACAGATTTGGATCCAAAAGTTTAATGCTATGGTTAGATTTTATCTTAATACTTTTCTCGTAGTTGCGGATGCTTTCGAGGGGGTTAATCATAAGTAAGAGGTTTGTTCAAGTAATAACAACACCTAAGCACTGGTCCACCCACATATCAAATTATCAAAGTAGCGAACACGAATCAAACCAACATGATGAAAGTGATATGATGAAATTACCGTGTACCCTCAAGAACGATTTGCTTATCATAAGAGGCCATTTTGGCCTGTACTTTGCCACAAAAGGATTGGGCTACCTTGCTGCACATTATTTATCGTTACCGTTACTTGCTTGTTACAAATTATCTTGCTATCAAACTATCTGTTACCGACTATTTCAGCGCTTGCAGAAAATACCTTGCTGAGAACCACTTGTCATTTCCTTCTGCTCCTCGTTGGGTTTGATACTCTTACTTATCGAAAGGACTACGATTGATCCCCTATACTTATGGGTCATCAAGGCTCTTTTCTGGCGCCGTTGCCGGGGAGTGAAGCGCTCTTGGTAAGTAGAAATTGGTAAGGAAAATTATTACTATGTGCTGAAATTTATTGTCACTTGGTACTATGGAGAATCATCCTTTGAGTAGTTTGTTTGGGGTATCTTCACCTTGACCGGAACCACAATTAGTTGCACCTCAACCTACTGCACCTACTGAAAATATTGGTTATGAAATTCCTTTGGGTATGATAGAACAACTGCTAGCTAATCCTTATGCAGGAGATGGAACTGAACATCCTGATATGCACTTGATATATGTGGATTAAATTTGTAGATTATTTAAGCTTGCAGGTTTGCCCGGAGATGAAGCTAAGAAGAAGGTTTTCCCTTTATCATTGAAGGGAAAAGCATTGGCATGGTATAGGCTATGCGATGATATTGGATCTTGGAACTGGAATCGATTGAAATTGGAATTTCACCAAAAAAAATTATCCTATGCATCTAGTTCATCGTGATCGGAATTATATATATAATTTTTGGCCTCGTGAAGGATAAAGTATCGCTCTAGCTTGGGGGAGGCTTAAGTCAATGTTATATTCATGCCCCAATCATGAGCTTTCAAGAGAAATTATTATTCAGAATTTTTATGCTCGGCTTTCTCGTGATGATCAATCCATGCTCGATACCTCTTGTACTGGTTCTTTTATGAAGAAGACTATTGAATTCAGGTGGGATCTTTTAGAAAGAATTAAACGCAACTCTGAAGATTGGGAACTCGACGAAGGTAAAGAGTCAGGTATTAAGCTTGAATTCGATTGTGTTAAATCTTTTATGAATACTGATGCTTTTCACAAGTTTAACACTAAATATGGACTTGACTATGAGATAGTAGCCTCCTTTTGTGAATCATTTGCTACTCATGTTGATCTCCCTAAGGAGAAGTGGTTTAAATATCACCCACCTATTAAAGAAGAAATTAAAGAACCTGACATAGCTAAAGATGAAACTATTATTTACAATGTTGATCCAGTTGTGCCTATTGCTTATATTGAAAAACCATCTTTCTCTGTTAGGACAAAGGAACATGCTAAGGTTTCAACTGTGGTTCGCAAAAGTAATATTAGAGCACCTAAACCTTCTGAACAAATTAAAGTATAACCTAGTGTTGCTATGGTTAAAGATCTCTTGGTAGAAAATATTGATGGGCATGTTATTTACTTCTGCGATGAAGCTGCTAGAATTGCCAAACCCGATGAAAAAGATAAACATAGACCTGTTGTTGGCATGCTTGTTGGCTCAGTTAAAATAGGAGATCATTGTTATCATGGTTTATGTGATTTAGGTGCTAGCGTGAGTGCTATTCCTTTTACCTTATACCAAGAAATTATGAATGACATAGCAACCGCTGAAATAGAAGACATAGATGTCACTATTAAACTTGCTAATAGAGACACCATCACACCGCTTGGGATTGTTAGAGATGTTGAAGTCTTGTGTGGGAAAATAAAATCCCCCACTGATTTTCTAGTTCTTGGTTCCCCACAAGATGACTTCTGTCCCATTATCTTTGGTAGACCTTTCTTGAACACTGTCAATGCTACTATAGATTGTCATAAACAAACCGTCAGTGTTCACTTTGGTGATGAGTCTCATGAGTTTAATTTTTCCAAGTTTAATAGACAACCTCACAAGAAAGAATTACCTAGTAAGGATTGAATAATTGGTCTTGCTTCTATTGCCGTGCCTCCTACAGATCCACTAGAACAATACTTGCTAGACCTTGAAAATGATATGCATATGCATGAAAAAAATGAGATAGATAAAATTTTCTTTGAACAACGACCTCTGCTCAAACATAATTTGCCTATTGAAACTCTAGGAGGTCCTCCTCCACCTAAAGGTGATTCTGTGTTTGAATTAAAAAAATTGCCTGACACTTTGAAGAATGCTTATCTCGATGAGAAAAAGATATATCCTGTTATTATTAGTGCTAACCTTTTAGAACATGAAGAAGAAAGATTATTGAAAATTCTGAAGAAGCACTGAGCTACTATTGGATATACTCTTGATGATCTTAAGGGCATTAGTCCCACTCTCTGTCAGCACAAGATTAATATGGAACCTGATGCTAAACCCGTTGTTGATCATCAACGACATTTGAATCCTAAGATGAAAGAAGTGGTAAGAACTGAAATATTAAAGCTTCTAGAAGCAGGTATAATCTATCCCATAGCTGATAGTAGATGGGTGAGTCCCGTTCATTGTGTCCCTAAGAAGGGAGGTATTACCGTTGTTCCTAATGATAAAAATGAACTCATTCCACAAAGAATTGTTACTGGCTATAGAATGGTTATTGATTTTAGAAAATTAAATAAAGCAACTAGAAAAGATCACTACCCCTTGCCTTTTATTGATCAAATGCTAGAAAGATTATCAAAGCACACACACTTTTGCTTCCTAGATGGATATTCTGGTTTTTCTCAAATACCTGTTTCACAACCTGATCAAGAGAAAACCACCTTTAATTGCCCTTTTGGAACTTATGCTTATAGACATATGCCTTTTGGTTTATGCAATGCACATGCTACCTTTCAAATATGTATGACTGCTATATTCTCTGATTTTTGTGAAAAGATTGTTGAGGTTTTCATGGATGATTTTTCTGTTTATGGAACTTCTTTTGATGATTGCTTGAGCAACCTTGATCAAGTTTTGCAAAGATGTGAGCAAACTAATCTTGTCTTGAATTGGGAGAAGTGCCACTTTATGGTTAATGAAGGTATTATCTTGGGACATAAAATTTCTGAACGAGGTATTGAGGTGGATAAAGCTAAAGTTGATGCAATTGAGAAAATGCCATGTCCTAAAGATATTAAAGGTATTTGTAGTTTTCTCGGTCATGCTGGTTTCTATAGGACGTTTTTTAAAGACTTCTATAAAATTTCTAGGCCTCTTACAAATATTTTACGAAAGGATGTTCCATTTGTTTTTTATGATGATTGTCTAGAAGCCTTTGAAACACTTAAGAAGGCCTTAACTTCTGCACCAATTGTTCAACCACCTGATTGGAACTTGCCTTTTGAAATTATGTCTGATGCTAGTGACTATGCTGTTGGTGCTGTTCTAGGACAAATAGTTGATAAGAAATTAAATGTTATTCATTATGCTAGCAAAACTCTAGACAATGCCCAAAGAAATTATGCTACTACTGAAAAAGAATTTTTAGCAGTTGTGTTTGCTTGTGACAAATTCAGATCTTACATTGTTGATTCTAAAGTTACTGTTCACACCGATCATGCTGCTATTAAATACCTCATAGAAAATAAAGATGCTAAACCTAGACTCATTAGGTGGGTTCTCTTGCTACAAGAATTTGATTTACATATAACTGATAGAAAAGGAGCTGAGAACCCCGTAGCTGATAACTTATCTAGGTTAGAAAATATCCTCGATGACCCACTACCTATTGATGATAGCTTTCCTAATGAACAACTAGCTACAATAAATGTTTCTCATAACACCCCTTCGTATGCTGACTATGCTAATTATATTATTGCTAAATACATACCACCTAGTTTCACATACCAACAAAAGAAAAAGTTCTTCTATGATTTAGGACATTACTTTTGGGATGACCCACATCTTTATAAAGAAGGAGTAGATGGTATTATTAGACGTTGTGTACCTGAGCATGAACAGGAACTAATCCTACGGAAATGTCACTTCGAAGCTTATGGAGGGCATCATGCGGGAGATTGAACTGCTCACAAGGTATTGCAATCTGGTTTTTATTGGCCTGCTCTCTTCAAGGATGCCCGTAAGTTTGTTTTATCTTGTGATGAATGTCAACGAATTGGTAATATTGGTAAGCGTCAAGAAATGCCTATGAATTATTCACTTGCTGTCGAACCGTTTGATGTTTGGGGTTTTGATTATATGGGACCTTTTCCTTCCTCTAATGGGTATACACATATTTTGGTTGCTGTTGATTATGTTACTCTAGAAGCTATTCCAACTAGTACACCTGAGGAACACATAAAAGAGACCTTCCGGAACACTCCAGAATAATTAAAAAAGAGGAGGTACGTGATACGGTAAGTAAACGGACTCCAAAAAATCCGCAAAAATATTTTCTGTCAGTTTTGGAATATTTTAAAAATTACGAAAATAAGAAACAACCAAGAAGGCACCCGAGGGGGGCACAAGACACCAGGGCTCGCCAGGGCCCCCTGGCACGCCCAGGTGGGTTGTGCCCAACTCGGGAACCTTCCCGACTCCGTTTTCCTCCTGTTTGCTTATTTCCCAAGATAAAAAAATCTTTATATACCCCCCGAACGTATCGACCACCGTATCGCGGAGAAATCTTCTGTTCTTCTTTCTTGCTGTTTTCTGGCAGATCTGAAAATATGTCATCTCAAGATTTGGAAGAGGATTGCCCAGTTTCTGATCAGCCCTTGGATAAAAATATCTACAAGGACACCTATCCCTATATATGGTTCACCGATGAGGAAGATGAAGATGAGACAGTCCCTCCTCGGTTCGAGCAAGAAAGCAAGGAAGCATTATGCAAGAGGATAATAAAGCTTGAGATGGAGAACGATGAGTTGAGGATAGATAATTTTACTCTTCGATGCAAGCTGGATTAAAAGGATAAGATCACTACTACTTCATCACCACCACCACCTTCTTCATCACCAAAAGAGACTTGAGTTCATGGTATGGACACTCCCCTTGGCTTCTGCCAAACTTGGGGGAGGTGTCCCGGTATCGTATCACCACCACTATCTTTGCTTTCATCTATTTTAGTTCGATCTTTAGTTTTCCTATGATTTAATTGAATAAAAGTTTAGTTCGATCGTTTCTTTTCGAGTGTTTGCTTAGTGATCTATCAATCGATGTAATCGTGTGCGAGACATATAATAAAGAGTAGTTTGAGTTTTGTGTCTTTACTTTTATGTTTCAATAAAGGAAAGGAAAATAAATGAAAAAGATCATATGCAAATCTTATGGTAAGTAATGACATCACATAAGGAAAAGTATAAGTGGTAAAATTTGTTGGAGATTGACAAAGATAGCATTGGTCAATGATGCAACTCATGAAAGAATTAATAAGGGAAGAGAAGGTTCATATGCAAATACACCATCTTGGACAGCTTTTATGATTGTGAGCCCCCATTAAATATTTTATGTCAAAATAGCTGACGTTGGACAAGGAAGACAACGTAATGATTTATGTTTGTTCATATTCACATAGAAGTTATATTGTCATAGATCCTTTAACATGTCGTGCTTGCTCAATATCCTTTCTAGCCAAAATTTCCGCACTAAGTAGAGATACTACTGTGCATCCAAAAACCCCTAACCCAAATCTTATTTTGAGAGTCCAGCATACCTACCTATGGATTGAGTAAGATCCTTCAAGTAAGTTGTCATCGGTGCAATAAGGTAATAAAAAATGCGTCTAAATGTGTTGGATCATTTAGTGTAAGAGAAAATTGAGCGTTGTACGAACTTGTGATGGCAAAGTAATAAAAGCGACATACTGCAGAATAAAGGTTGCTATCAAAAGGGGCAATATAACGTGACATTCTTTTGCATTAAGGGATTTGGCATACAAACAAAAAAGCACATGACAACCTCTGCTTCCCTCTGCGAAGGGCCTATCTTTTACTTTTATGCATTACTTTTATGAAGAGTCAAAGTTTTCTTCCCTATTCCTTTTTATTTTCTCTTTTTGAAAGCATCATGTGGTGAGGAAAGATCTAGGCACATATATCCAGTTGGATATGAGTAGGCATGAGTTATTATTGTTGACATCACCCTTGAGGTGAATACGTTGGGAGGCGAAACTACAAGCCCCTATCTTTCTATGTGTCCGGTTGAAACTTTCTGTTCATGGGTACGCTGTGAGTGTTAGCAATCATAGAAGATTAAATGATGGTTGAGTATGTGGACTTGCCTAAAGGCTCCGATACATGACCCTTCCTGAAAATATGATGAATTGTAGTTGCAAAGTTGACTGAGAACATAGTTTGTTGGTTTTCAATAAGGTTTATGCTTTATACTTCAATGTTGTGATGAATGGTTACTTGTTCATGAGAAGTTATATGATAAAAGTTATTTGATAAAGTTTTATGTTAAAGTTCTTTGCTGTTATAATAATATGCATGATGCTTCTATGTCCGTATTTTGTTTTTATCGACACCTCTCTCTCTAAGCATGTGGGCATGTTTTTCGATTTCGGTTTTCGCTTGAGGACAAGTGATATCTACTACACAACTTGTTCTTGTAGACTCGTGTTGGGCCTCCAAGCACAAAGTTTTGTAGGACAGTAGCAATTTTCCCTCAAGTGGATGACCTAAGGTTTATCAATCCGTGGGAGGCGTAGGATGAAGATGGTCTCTCTCAAACAACCCTGCAACCAAATAACAAAGAGTCTCTTGTGTCCCCAACACACCAAATACCAGTAATAAAAGCGTAGTAATGATAGTAGATATTGATTTTTGTAATAGGAACAATAAAAAACAGCAAGGTAGCAATTGATAAAACGGAGCACAAACGGTATTACAATGCTTGAAAATGAGGCCTAGGGTCCGTACTTTCGCTACTCCAATCTCTCAACAATGCTAATATAATTGGATCATATAACCTTCCCTCAATGTGCGATGCAGAATCACTCCAAAGTTCCTATCTAGCGAAGAACATAAGAAGAAATTGTTTGTAGGGTACGAAACCACCTCAAAGCTATTCTTTTCGATCAATCTATCCTAGAGTTTGTACTAAAATAACACCAAGCTATTCTTTCCGATTGATCTAACCAAGAGTTCGTACTAAAATAACACCATATGATACACATCAACCAACTCTAATGTCACCTAGATACTCCAAAGTCACCGCGAGTATCCGTGAGTTAATTATGCGATATGCGTCGAACAATTTCAGATTCATAATACTCAATCCAACACAAAGAACCTCAAAGAGTGCCCCAAGATTTATACCGGAGAAACAAAGACGAGAACGTGCATCAACCCCTATGCATAGATTACCCCAATGTCACCTCAGGAATCCGCGAGTTGAGCGCCAAAACACATATCAAGTAAATCAATATGATATCCCATTGTCACCATGGGTATTCATAGCAAGACATACATCAAGTGCTCTCAAATCCATAAAAGTATTCAATCCGATAAAACGAAATCTCAAAGGGAAAACTCAATTCATCACAACAAGATAGAGAGGGGAAAACACCATATGATCCAACTATATTAACAAAGCCCGCGATACATCAAGATCGTGCCATCTCAAGAACACGAGAGAGAGAGAGAGATTAAACACATAGCTACTGGTACAAACCCTCATCCCCGAGGGTGGACTACTCCCTCCTCATCATGGTGGCCATCAGGATGATGAAGATGGCCACCGGTGATGATTTCCCCCTCCGATAGGGTGCTGGAATGGGGTCTAGATTGGTTTTTCGTGGCTACAGAGGCTTGCGGCAGCGGAACTTCTGATCTAGGGTTACCCTGAGGGTTTTTGGAATATTTGGCAATTTATATGGCGAAGAGGTGGTGCGGGAGGTCACCGAGGGGGGCACAACCCCCCTGGGCGCGCCTGGGTTTCTGGGCGCGCCCAGGTGGGTTGTGCCCACCTCGGGCCTCCCCTCTGGTACTTCTTTAGCCCATCCTGGGTCTTCTGGTCCAAAAAAATTCTCCAAAATTTTTCGCTGCGTTTGGACTCTGTTTGATATTGAATTCCTACAAATTAAAAAACAAGCAAAACACAGCAACTGGCACTGGATACTACGTCAATAGGTTAGTCCCAAAAAATGATATAAAGTTGCTATAAAATGATTGTAAAACATCCAAGAATGATAATATAACAGCATGAATACTTCATAAATTATAGATATGTTGGAGACGTATCAACAAGCGAGGTCTAAGCTTGGGGGAGTTGATACGTCCATTTTGCATCATGTTTTCCTAGTGTTATTTATAATGTTTTTATGCATAATAATGCTTTTTGGAGTATTTCTAATGCCTTTTCTCTCATATTATGCAAGGTTTATACAAAGAGGGAGAATGCCGGCAGCTGGAATTCTGGACCTGGAAAAGCTACGTCAGAGTTACCTATTCTGCACATCTGCAAATGAGCTGAAAATTTACGGAGAATTGTTTTGGAATATATAAAGAATATTGGAGCAAATAACTACCAGTGGGGCCCACCAGGTGGGCACAACCCACCTGGGCGTGCCAGGGAGCCCAGGCGCGCCATGGTGGGTTGTGCCCTCCTCAGCCCACCTCCGGTGCCCCTCTTCTGGTATATAAGTCATTTTGACCTAGAAAAAATAAGGATAGGGCTTTCGGGACGAAGCGCTGCCCTCTCGAGGCGGAACTTGGGCAGGAGCACTTTTGCCCTCCGGCGGAGCGATTCCGCCGAGGGAACTTCCCTCCCGGAGGGGAAATCATCGTCATCATCATCACCAACAACTCTCCCATCTTTGGGAGAGCCATCTCCATCAACATCTTCTACAGCACCATCTCCTCTCAAACCCTAGTTCATCTCTTGTGTTCAATCTTTGTACCGGAACCTTAGATTGGTGCTTGTGGGTGACAAGTAGTGTTGATTACATCTTGTAGTTGATTACTATATGGTTTATTTGGTGGAATATTATATGTTCAGATCCATTATGCTATTTAATACCCCTCTGATCTTGAGCATGATTATTATTTGTGAGTAGTTACTTTTGTTCTTGAGGTCACGAGAGAAGTCATGTTGCAAGTAATCATGTGAACTTGATATGTATTCGATATTTTGATGATAATGTATGTTGTGATTCCCTTAGTGGTGTCCTGTGAACGTCGACTACATGTCACTTCACCATATTTGGGCCTAAGGAAATGCATTGTGGATTAGTAATTAGATGATGGGTTGCTAGAGTGACAGAAGCTTAAACCCTAGTTTATGCGCTACTTCGTAAGGGACTGATTTGGATCCAAAAGTTTAATGCTATGGTTAGATTTTATCTTAATACTTTTCTCGTAGTTGCGGATGCTTGTGAGGGGGTTAATCATAAGTAGGAGGTTTGTTCAAGTAAGAATAGCACCTAAGCACCAGTCCACCCACATATCAAATTATCAAAGTAGCGAACACGAATCAAACCAACATGATGAAATTCCCATGTACCCTCAAGAACGCTTTGCTTATCAAAGACACCGTTTTGGCCTGTCCTTTGCCACAAAAGGATCGGGCTACCTTGCTGCACATTATTTACCGTTACCATTACTTGCTCGTTACAAATTATCTTGCTATCAAACTATCTGTTACCAACTAATTTCAGTGCTTGCAGAAAATACCTTGCTGAGAACCACTTGTCATTTCCTTCTGCTCCTTGTTGGGTTCGACACTCTTACTTATCAAAAGAACTATGATTGATCCCCTATACTTTTGGGTCATCAGACAACCTCAGCAGACCCGCACGCCCGCAAGCCTGGCCCGAGTGATGCCGACGCGAGGCAGACGACGCTACTTCCAAAGGTATGTTGTATCGGTTAACCCACATGGTTATGCCTTTTCTGACTGAACTTTGATGATTTCTCTGATTTATGTAGCCCCGCCTGAGATTATCCAGCTAGATGATGAAGTGGGTGTTGACCCTGTGAATCCGGACACCGTTAGGGAGAGAGCATCGTGTGCTGACACGCCAATGAAAGACGCCTCTCCCCTCCAGACGGCCCATGTTTCTCCGAAAAAAGTTGTTGCCAGCACCGCGAGGCCGAGCCCTCTGGCTCAGGGTGGTTCGGCATCCTCGTCGGCAGTGGTGCCCCTGCAGGGTCTACCCAAGCTCCTCCGAGTGGAACGGCGATGCTCCCAACCCGAGGCCAACTCCTGCACCTCCGTCAACTCCGGCTACTTCTTTCCCCCTGTACCATGTCCCAGAGGAGATCAGGTGGGGTCGAGTAAGGAAGCGCTGATCCAGGTGGGCTTGATGTGTAGCCAATTAAAGGACGCCTATGACGCCAGCACCGCGCTGGAGATCAATGTCCGAGTAAGTATCATTGTGAGTATAATTTCCAGTTTGAGTTTCTTCTTTTCTCGTAATACGATTTCTGTCAGTGGGTTTGCGCAGGGCACACCCACTGGGTGTACATGATCCAGTGGGGGCACGCTAAGTGCACCCACTGGGTGTAGTCCCCGAGGCTCCTGCCGACTAGAGACAGTCGGCGGGAGTCTTTGAGTGTTAAATTTGCTTATGTCCACTCGTAATCTAGCCAGAGCGTATTCGAATGGACATGATCCAGTGGGGGCATGCTGAGTGCACCCACTGGGTGTAGTCCCCGAGGCTACCGTTGACTGGAGCAGTCGGCGGTAGTTTTAGAGCTTTTTTAGCTCATCGACGAGTCACTTTCCAATGGGGGCACGCTGAGTGCACCCACTGGGTGTAGTCCCCAAGGCTAACACTGATCGCTAGCGATCGGCGGTAGCCTTTAGAACTTGTCATTAGGTGTTCGGTGCGCCTTACGACACTCATGCATTGGTGAGATAATAAGTAAGATCTCCTTCGTTACCGACTCGGGAGTCGGCCGAGCGAAGCCACCATTATCCTCTATCTTCTTCATCACCGACTCAGAAGTTAGCCGAGTGAGGAGTAGGTCATCTTGTGTTATTGTCCTCTATCTTCTTCATCGCCAACTCAGAAGTCAGCCGAGTGAGGGCAGAACAGAGGGTACTTCAAGATCTGGTATTGGTCTAGTTTGTTCCTTCCAGCGGTGTCTGCACGGGCGAATCGGTAATCAGAACATACTTGAGGATTTGG
This sequence comes from Thinopyrum elongatum, assembly GCA_011799875.1. NCBI lineage: Eukaryota > Viridiplantae > Streptophyta > Magnoliopsida > Poales > Poaceae > Thinopyrum > Thinopyrum elongatum. The sequence continues at coordinate 126,551,111 of CM022301.1, forward strand.
TACTGGTCAAGCTTGTTCCTCTTGGGGGGGGGGGGGGGGGGGATGACCGATTGAATAGTCTGCCTAGTAATCCAAGGGTACTTCAGGATCTGATACTGATCAAGCTTGTTCCTTCCAGCGGCGTATGCCCAGATGTCTGTTAGTTACTGCTTTTAATTTCCCTTCAGGTTCTTTCGATTGACTATGTTTTGTATGTTGCAGAGGACTTGCGAGATGGGATCCCACTATGCCACGAAGGAGAAGGAGGTGACAGCCCTTCGACTCGACTTGGAGGCTGAGAAACTCAAGAGCGCCCGACTGGAGCAGGAGAAGAAGGCCATGGGAGGTAAGTTATCTCCTCTGACTGGCAGCTACGCACTATTTTCTCCCTTTGATCCGAATCATTTCGCCCCGATAAATGTTCATAGTGAGAATGCTCAACTCGTAATGAGGCTCAGGACTTCTATTTCTTTAGAAACCATGAAGTAGGCGCTGGAGAACAAGGACCTGGCTCTGGCCCAGAAGGAAGCGAGTACCAAGGCCAAACTCGCTGACGAGAAACTGGCTTCAGTCGGCTAGTTGGAGGAGGAGATCAAGAAACTTACGGTTGCCGCTGAGGCCTTCGCTCAGGAGAAGGTCAAACTGGACGAGAAGGTCACCCAACAGACTGACAAGAAAGATGCCCTGGAGAAACACATCGATGAGGTCTGTGAAGAGTTTAGTGAGAAGCTCGTTGGTAAGTTTTTCTTCGGCCGAGTGAAATTCGCATATTGCCAAATTTTCCTTGATCATCCGCTCATAGATTATCCTCCTTGACGCAGAGCATAGTTATAACAAGGAACTAGAGCTGCAGAGGATAGAGAGCGATCTGGACCCTGCTAGGTCGCTTGTCGCTGACAACGCCACCCTTGCCATCCTTCGGCTTGAAGACCGCTTGGAGAACGCATTGGGCTTCATCACTCAGGAGAAAGGTGCAGCGGGTCGGATTGACGAGGAGTTGCAGCCGGGTGAAGAGACTCAGAAGGACCTAGAGTTGATCCTGACGCGGCTGAACGATGTTCCCACTCGGGTGATGGCTTGGAAGAAATACGCCGCCCGAATTGGTGCTGATGTGGCGCTATCACTCGTCCGCGTTCATTGCAAGAACGTGGACGAAGAGAAGCAGAAGAACCTCCGAGTGGTGAACAAGAAGAACCTCAAGTTCGAGGATTTTATGGAGATCTTCGCTGAATCCGCCACTCGCTTCACCGACGGGATTGATCTGGAGACCTTCGTTGATCCAGCCAGCCCTCCGCCTGAAGCTTAAAAACCCTTGATTGAATTTGCCCCGGAATGCCGGGTGGTTGATGTAATGAAATACTTTGCCGAGCATTTGGGCTTGTTTTGCCTTGGAGACATTCGGACGGATCGAAACTTTAATTTGAAACCCTTTGTGCTTCTATTTGCTTCGTGTTTTGTTTGACTTTGGGCGAAAGCTGGTTTGCGGCTAAGCCCCCGAGTGTGGAGAGGATCCTCACTCGGATTGTTTTTTAACTTAGGTAGGCGAAAGCCGGTTCGTGGCTAAGCCCCTGAGTGTGGAGCGGATCCTCACTCGGATTGTTTTTTAACTTAGGCAAAAGCTGGTTCACGGCTAAGCCCCCGAGTGTGGAGCGGATCCTCACTCGGATTGTTTTTTAACTTAGGCGAAAGCTGGTTCGCAGCTAAGTCCCCGAGTGTGGAGCGGATCCTCACTCGGATTTTTTTAACTTAGACGAAAGCTGGTTCGCGGCTAAGCCCCCGAGTGTGGAGTGGATCCTCACTCGGATTGTGTTTTAACTTAGGCGAAAGCTGGTTCGCAGCTAAGCCCCTGAGTGTGGAGCCGATCCTCACTCGGATTGTTTTTTAACTTAGGCGAAAGCTGGTTCGTGGCTAAGCCCCCGAGTGTGGAGCAGATCCTCACTCGGATTGTTTTTTAACTTAGGAAAAAGCTAGTTCGCGGCTAAGCCCCCGAGTGTGGAGCGGATCCTCACTCGGATTGTTTTTTAACTTAGGCGAAAGCTGGTTCGCAGCTAAGCCCCCGAGTGTGGAGCGGATCCTCACTCGGATTGTTTTTTAACTTAGGTAAAAGTGGTTCGCGGCTAAGCCCCCGAGTGTGGCGCGAATCCTCACTCGGATTGTTTTTTAGCTAAGGCGAAAGCTGGTTCGCAGCTAAGCCCCCGAGTGTGGAGCGGATCCTCACTCGGATTATTTTTTTTAACTTAGGCAAAAGCTGGTTCGCAGCTAAGCCCCCGAGTGTGGAGTGGATCCTCACTCGGATTGTTTTTTAACTTAGGCGAAAGCTGGTTTGCAGCTAAGTTCTCTCACCTTTTCACCCACTGGAGGTGTGTTAGTTTCCGAATGCGATTAATCACCTAAGTGAGATGCGACCGTAGGTCGAACTAGACGATATATGGAAAAAGTGAGACTTTTATTCATCTAAGTTCATTCAGACTAACTATTACAAGGGAGAAATTTTATTCTAAGTATAAAACTTGTGAAGCAGATCTGCATTCCAAGCTCTGGGCTCTTCTATTCCTCTGGTGAAGTTGTACAGTCTGTATGCTCCATTGTGCAAGATCTTGCAGATGGCAAATGGTCCCTCCCAGGGGGGTGCTAGCTTGTGAGGCTTCTGTTGATCCACTCGGAGGACCAGGTCTCCTTCCTGGAAGGCACGTCCTCTGACGTGTCTATTGTGGTAGCGGCGTAAGTCTTGTTGGTACAACGTTGATCTTATAAGCACTTGATACGTCCATTTTGCATCATGCTTTTATATTGATATTTATTGCATTATGGGCTGTTATTACACATTATGGTACAATACTTATGCCTTTTCTCTCTTATTTGACAAGGTTTACACAAAGAGGGAGAATGCCGGCAGCTGGAATTCTGGACCGGAAATGAGCAAATCTGAGAGACCTATTCTGCACAACTCCAAAAGTCCTGAAAATTTACGAAGAATTATTTTGGAATATATAAAAAATATTGGGCGAAGAAAATACCAGAGGGGACCCACCAGGAGGCCACAAGCCTGGGGGCGCGCCCTGCCCCCTGGGCGCGTCCCTGTGGCTTGCGGCCCCCTGGCAGGTCTCCGGTGCCCATCTTCTGCTATATGGAGGGTTTTGACCTGGAAAAAATCAAGAGAGAGCTTTCGGGATGAAGCGCCGCCATCTCGAGGCGGAACTTGGGAAGAACCAATCTAGGGCTCCGATGGAGCTGTTGTGCCGGGGAAACTTCCCTCCCGGAGGGGGAAATTGAAGCCATCGTCATCACCAACGATCCTCTCATCGAGAGGGGGTCAATCTTCATCAACATCTTCACCAGCACCATCTCCTCTCAAACCCTAGTTCATCTCTTGTATCTGATCTTTGTCCCAAAACCTCAGATTGGTACCTGTGGGTTGCTAGTAGTGTTGATTACTCCTTGTAGTTGATGCTAGTTGGTTTATTCGGTGGAAGATCATATGTTTAGATCCGTAATGCTATTCAATACCCCTCTGATTATGAACATGAATATGCTTTGTGAGTAGTTACGTTTGTTCCTGAGGACATGGGAGAAGTCTTGTTATAAGTAATCATGTGAATTTGGTATTCTATCGATATTTTGATGAGATCACTACAAAAAAAATACACTTCCGTGATGATACGTGTTTGTCATAGTAGGTCACGTTTTCTGTCATGCATGTACATCCATGACGATTTTATGACAGAATCAAGATAGTCATACCTGTGTTGTCGTAGAAGTGTTCCATGACAATACCAAAATTATCATCATGGAAGTGTTCACTTCCATGACGATAAATGACGCGTCATAGAAGTGCTTTCGTCCAGGGTAACCGACACGTGGCATCCACCGTAACGGGTCGCCGTTTATCTATCGGGTCCGGTTTTGGATTCTATAACCCGTTAACAGCAACGACCAATGGCGATTTTCCACATGTAAAATTCTCATTGGCCGGAGGAAACACATGTCAGCTCGTCATTGGGTCAGATACGCGCCTATGATATGTCGACACGTGCAACGGCCCAACACTGGCCCATTTAGCTTACAAAGGCCGGCCCGTTTGACTTGGTCAAAAGATAGCGGGCCGGCCCATGAAAAGACGGTTAACGGTCTGTTCGCATATAGCCCATTTTACGGCCCGGTAACTCACGGCCCGTTATGGCGTTCCCGAAATCGGCCCAACAACGTCATGTGGGCCGTCCAGTATAATACCAACCCGTTTCATTTTTGGCCCATGTATGGCCCACGACGTCTTTCGGCCCATACGAGGCCTTCCGTATCTTTGGGCCCTTTAATGGGCCGCGGTGACTCTGGCCCATAATAAACAGTAAATTTCTTTATGCCCAGTAACGGCCCATGATTCACATGGGCCGTTTCCAGCCCGTGTTAGCTTTCGGCCTACTGACGGCCCATTTATTCTTGGGCTCCTTTCTGGCCCTCGATTACTTCCGGCCCATTACTGGCCTGTTCCCCTAATGGGCCAAATTCGGCCCATGGTTAGAATCGGCCCGTTTGTGGCCTGTTAACCCGTTGCGCCGTTTCCAGCCCGTCCTATATTCTGGCCCATTAACGACCCGTTATGCTTGTGACAGAATTAAGCCTTTGCTGTCTTCCGGCCTGTTAACGGCCCATTACCGTGCTGGCCCGATACCAATTACGCCCGTTTACGGCCCATGTGGGCCCATTTATCCGATGGCTTGAGGCCCACTGAATCTACAGGCCGTTGGAGGCCCATTTATCCGACGGCCCGTAGGAGGCCCATGGGTCCTATGGCCCGTAGCAGGCTCAAGGTTAACATGGTTGTTGCGGCCACTAGCAAACCAAGGAAAAAGAAGACTAGGGAAATAAATAAGCCAGAAACTAACGCTAGGCTATTAAGGCGATTGCACAGATTACATCCACTGGGCATCCAAGTTCGCCACCAATGCAAATATAGGAAACACCCTACAATCTACAAAAATGGCTTGCTGTTTTCTTCAGCCGGTCGCTGCACGTTAAGAACAAATTTTGTATCGCAACAAAACAAATTACAACCATAAAACAAAAGGAAGGTTGGCATAAAAGTTAGCAGTCCGGCAGATAAATGCACCACCAGAAGTTCAGAAGCTCAGTTTATTTGACCTGACTATTATGTTTTCATGCTGTACTGTCTAATGGAGCACCATAACCTTCGCCTTCATTTCTCCTAGGCTCCTGAACAACATAGCAAATGTCTGATAGTCTGGTTTCAAAACCATGCATATCTTGACGACATCGAACAATGGCTGTCCTTATTTCACAATGGGTCTCTATTAGGGAATGGACTTGTGTCTGGAGCGCAGATATAACATTGTTTTGAGCTTGCATATCTTGATCATGAGGCAGTTTGGACGAGATTGCCTTAACAACCAACCCTGTATTATGCAGGAACGTGCTTTTGGCACTGTTAGTGGACAGGTACTGACCCACTGCAGCAAGAGGTGACATTACGGTTATAGTTGCCTCGTCACCTTCAGAAGGTGGCGGTTCCACCATTTGTTCCATAGCTTGCTGAAAAGTTGAGTTTTTACATTAGTAGTACCAGAACAGAAGATATTAAGGAGGCAACAAAACCAAACAAAATAGCTTTGGTCTATATACAGAACTTATTCTGATGAACCCGTGTAAAATATTAGTTGTATTTTACTACAAAGTACATAATAAAACCAGGTTCCAAACATATGACCATGTACCATGGCTAATGTATTGTCTATTTCTTCACATTGTATTTACAGCTAAGGATAAAGAGACAAAGTTTATAATACGGTAAACATAGTATGACATCATTCATATCACAAAACAACTGAGAACAGACAAATAGGCAATTGTAACGTTGTGTAGACAACTCCAGCACAGAGCTAGATTACAGATCAAGATCAAAGGAACATCACTCCTCTCTTTCAAACTTTGTAAGGTGCAATGGTACGCTAAGAAAATTGTGTATAAAATTGAAAAGAGTAATAGACATTGGCTGCAAACCGTGCACTTCAATGCACAAGTCAGAGTAAGTGGTAGTTAAAAGGCATGAGGATTAAGGACTTACAACAGCGGCTTTGACTGGTGTAGTCATGCCCTTCGTCTTGCTGGTGTGACAGTCCTTGAAGATTTCCACAACATTTGGTTCAGGTACTTTTTGGTCCTTGCGGGCTTTCCTCTGCATTTGGAACAAGTCAATATTGATTTGATAATATGGCACAGCAGAAAGAGTGAAACATCAGCTAATTACAAGAGCCTCGCAGTGTGCAATATAGCGACGAGATCCTGTCGTCTGTTGGAATTTCACTTCCATACAGTTGGCCTTGTTCTTTGAACAGTTCACCTACAAGAAGATAGATTTGTGAGGCACATGCGTAAATAGGAGTTCAACATGTGATCTGATCACATATATATAACGTACTTGATACTTTGGATCAGACCAGTGTTTAACGAGGCCTCTCCAGTCTTCATCCGATATATTTTCCACTAGAGATGTTTGGGCAAGTTCACTGTTAGCCTTGCCTTCAAAGTGAGTTTTCCTCAAGTTATACCGATACTGTCACAGAGCAAACTTGAAAACATGGGTGCATGCTTGTCTGGTTGCATCATCTTGGCTATCCAAGTTAAACCTCATCTGTTGAAAATTATGGGAGTCTCATTACCAGCAACCTAGAAAGTATGGGACAGACCAAGACGATATTACTAATTTACATACATAACCATACTTACAGATAAATGGTCGAGGATGGTGTTGAACTGGGTTTCGTCTTTGTCATTCATGTACTGAATCCATGTTGGGAGGATACATGCATGACACCTAACGGCAACCGCTGCCTCTGATACTAACTTGGCTGACTATGTAGCATCACATGGCCTTTTTAAACCTGCCTCAAAACGGATCCCCATTCTTCTTCCTCCTCTAGATTTAGTTAACCTATCGAGCATTATCCCTGATGTCTATTTCCTCTTGCGCCTAGGTGCTAGTCCAACAACGAACATAGGAAGTGTTAGTGTACATCAAACTGTGAGACTACATTTAAAGAAGCATGTAACTTGACTCCAGCAACTACCTGCTTGCTGTTGAAGCTCACAAGGTTCATCTGATCTTGCCAACTCGTCTTGTGTCAAGAGTGCTTTGAAAGTAGTGTTAGGTGGCAAGGGAACTTGGGAACATGCTGCTAGCTGAGTTGACAAACGAGTAACTCGTGCAGCTGGTGGTACTGTTGAAAGGATCTAGATGACGACTAGAGGGGGGGGTGAATAGGCGTTTTAAAACTGTTACGGATTTGGCTTTATCCTAATGCGGAATTAAACTAAACGGATACCTTTCAAGCACAAAACCTAAATATGCTAGGCTCAACTAAGTGCACCAACAATCTATGCTAAACAAGATAGGCACTTAAGGAAACTAGCAAGCACAAACTATATCACAAGATATGGAAATGTAGGAACAACTAAGCAAATCAACTAGCACAAGATACATCAATATGAGCAAGTATGAATTGCGGTAAGTAAAGGGTGAGGGTATGAGATAACCACAAGTGAGTCGGAGACGCGGATTTATCCCGAAGTTCACACTCGTGAGAGTGCTAATCTCCGTTAGAGCGGTGCCGAAGCCAAAGCTTCGGGGCGCCACCAAGTGGCTCACCGTATTCTCCCTTTCGAGTCACCCCCAACGGATGAGCCTCGATTCACTCGGGGTTGGTCTTGAAGGCGACCACCACACCTTTACAAACTTCTCCGGAGCACACCACAAGCAAGGAAGCTTCCGGAGGAACCTTGACCACTTCAACACCCTTCCCCGAAGCACACCACAAAAGGAAGCTTCCGGGGGAACCTTGACCGCCTAGGCCACTTCACAATCTTCACAATATGTCACCAAACCGTCTAGGAGGCGGAAGCCTCCAAGAGTAATAAACTCACAAGCTCTCACTCGAACTAATCGATGCGGGGAGCTCAAACCAATGCAACAAATGCAATGCAAGGTTAAGCAACAAATGCTCAACCCACTCTCTCAATCTCACAAGATGCAACTCAAGAAAGTAGGAGATTGAAAAGAGGGGATGCAATGGATAGGTTCAACAAATGGCTCACAAATCCATCCACAAATCCCCCTTCACATAGATGGGAGATAGGGGTTTGGGAGAGGTGGAGAGAGGCTCAAAGTGGTGTTTAGAAGGTGTGTGAACAGCCCCCAAACCGGAGGGGGGACGCAGCCCTTAAATAGCCAAACACAGAAACTAGCCGTTGGGGCTCAACGGGCATTTCCTGGGCACCCCGTGCACACGGGGGGTTAGACCCCGTGCACACGGGGTCCCGTGTGCACGGTACAAGTCCGTGTCCATGGGGTACCCCAGGACAGCCAGCAGCAGCCCACTCAAACGATGATAACTTTGGCATACGGACTCCGAATTCGATGATCTTGGGCTCGTTTTGAAGCTATGGAAAAGCCCAAGGTCCTCACATAGAGAACCACCCAAGATCAACAAGAAAGAATGATGCAAGTAATGCAAAGGTTTGAGCTCTCTACATGCGACGCGATCAAGCTACTTGCCCGAGAGTCCCCCTTGATAGTACGGCTATCGAACCTATAATCCGGTCTCCCATCAAGCACTATGAGACCGGCAAAACTAGGAAAACCTAGCTAAGTTATACCTTTGCCTTGCATATTCAACTTGAGCTTGATGATGACTTTAATGCTTGCCTCAAATTGGAATCCCTTTCTTGTCCACAACCACTTGGTGAAGATACTCAAATTGCTTCCTCATATTGTAATGAGGGAAGCCTTAACTTAAGCCCACCTTCACATGTGCATTATCATGATGTGGACCGCAGGCTTCAAAGTATATAACCTCCGGCTTCTCATCTTGCACTTGGACTCCTCGAACCCGATGACCATCACCTCTTGATGTCATCCACACATAGGCTACTTGAAATCTTTCCTTTTGTTGCAAGCCCATGAGAAACACCTAACCCACATAGACATAACAAACACATAGCATGGGTTAGGTAACAAAGCACAATTCACAGTTACTTACCATACCACTAGATCACTTGATCTCATGTGGTACAATGTTTGTGCTTTGTGGGTTGACCACTTAGATATAATCTTTGAGCTTCATCTTGGTCAACCAACATCTTTACTTCAAGCTCCATCTTGGTTTCTTGAAAGCCACAATGAACTATTCATTTTCCTTCATTGCTTCAAGACTATATCACCAAAGACTCTTTCATGACCATATCAAGTTCCACTATGAATATCATCTTGGTTACCACTTGCCCTTCTAAGAACTCCATCACAAGCTCTTGAGAGGCACCATGAATTCTTCACTCTAGTTGCTTGCTTCAAGACTTAATCAACCGAAACCCAACACATGAGCTCACCATGATCTTGCCTTGAAACCATAACTCAAATTCTTCTCTTTGATTATTCTCTCAAGCCTTGATCCTCAGAAGCCCAAATATGTCAATCTTTGAGATCCTCCAAAGAACTGAAACCTCACTGGATATGGGATCTTGAGAGCCAACACCTAGGCCCCGTGAGCACGGGGTATCCAGAGAGTTGACACTCGACCCCGTGCACACGGTACAAGCCCGTGAGCAAGGGGTATCCAGAGAGGGATACCATGAGGACTTCTTCGGATGCTTTGATGGCAATCTTCACATAACAACCCAAATAACTTCAAGCATCACTATGGAATATATCTTCATATAAGATACAATGCACTTGATGCTCCATAGGAATTGTCATTTAATACCAAAGCTTAGAGCACATATAACTTCATCTATATGGACTTCATCCTTGATTCCATCCAATATCCTTGAGACACTATCTTCATATATATGGACTTCATCCTTGATTTAGTCCAATATCCTTGTGGCACCATCTATGGACAACCCTTCAAATATATCTCACTGAAAACATTAGTCCATGGAGATTGTCATTCAATTACCAAAACCACACTTAGGGGCTAGATGCACTTTCAATCTCCCCCATTTTGGTAATTGATGACAATCTCAACAAGAGGGTTTATATAATGAATTTAAAACAAGTATGCAATCTATCCGAGAATAAATTGAATACTTGAGGTGGTTTTGATAGCCTCAAATATCACAAAGATAGTTGATGTTATCAAAACCGGTTGTACCAGCATCGAAATACTACACAAGAATTTGATGCTAGTAGAACCACACTATATAGAGCAAACTCCCCCACAATATATGCACGGGAAAGAACTTGGTGGAGTTTTCTCTATATACACATCCATGCAACAAGCAAACACAACAAATGGTAGATATGCATGAATGACAAGAACCAACCCACTTTTCCTAAACCCTCTAAACTTCTCCCCCATTGGCAACAAGTGCCAAAATGGAGGAAAAATCTAGAAGACCAATATAGTATGAGTTCCTCCTTAGTTTGTGCATTTCTCATATTGTGAGTGGAATCAAATGCACATATCCAGTTACGAACAAACGAAGAAATTCACACTATATTGAGGATCCATAGAATGCACCAAAAAGATATTATGATATGATCATAGGAGTGTTCTAAAGAACATAGAGAAGCTCCCCATGATTTGTGCATTATTTAGTTTTGTATTTGGATACAACGTGCACAAAATAGGATCATCACTTGACTAAGCATGGGTCCAAAATATATCCAACAACTCATGGGTGCAAAGATATATGCAATACATACAAGCACTCACTACTCAACCTCTTACCAGATTCACCAGAGAAAAAAAAGAGACAATCCAAGTGATTGGCAAGGAATAAAGGATATCAAAGAGGGATATGCACTTTATCATGTGTATAAGTTTCTTACGTGGCCAATAATCATCGAGATGAGCATCCAGAAAGAAACTTGCACACACAAAAAGATACAAAAGATAAGAACATGATATCCAAGAATGAATCCATTATTATACAAACTTGATCTTAGCATAAGAGCTTTGTCACATGGCACATGACACAAGGCACATGGCGCAAATTGATCTCATTTGCATAAAAATGAATTACTCAGCATGAGAGCAAATTCCACAACCAAAAAGACTGTTTCTTGCAATTATATCAATATTGCACATAAGAGCACTTTGAGGAATTGGTATGCAATAAGTTGCTTAATTGGCATATTTGGGATAAGTGAACCATGAGCATGGTCTTATAGATCCCCATGATATGCTTCTTCTCAAAAGTCTCATAGATGCAATAAGGAGGTTTAAGCTTTTGCAATAAACACAAACTCAACAAGTACTAATCATGCCATGATGCAACATACATAATGTTGACTCTAATTTAAATAAATGCATGAAGTAAGAACTTGTTACCAAGAGAGCATTGGTTCAAGGGGCCCTTGATCTAGCACGTGAACATGAGGGACTTGATCTTGTTCTTGGATAGGTACATGATCTCCCATAGCATCTTGCTCTTGTGTTGGGGGTGATGACTTCCCTTGTGGTGGATCCACAAGAGGGGCTCTTACTCCTTCTTCTTCTACATGGACATGGGGTGTTTCTTGTGGAAGAATATGACCAATCCCCGTTGTACTTGTAGCTTGGGAAGGAGCCTCATCACCTACAACACTTGAAACAATTTGCTCTACATGGAAGCCGTTATCCTCATCAAACTCCTCATTCGCCATTTCCTCAATACATCCAGTGGATTTATTGAGAATAAGTAAGTGTGGGAGCTTGATGCATATCCAATAAAAAGACCCAAATATAGTTAACCGGGTTTTCATGATGAGAATGAAACACTTACAACATAACCGGGTTTTCATTTATCTTCTCCCTCAAATCGAAGAATCAATCAAGCTTGGCTCTAATAATTTCCCACGGTGTCTCCATCTTCCTCGTGAATAAGCCAAGCATCCAATGCTTATCCAAAGTACCTAAAACACATTAAGGTACAATTTGGTCCCCAAACATATTGGGTCCGAAGTAGTTAGCACAACCACAATACATAGGGCAAACTCCACAATAAATATGTGCAAATGTATATGAACTCGAAATTCATGCACATCTTTAACCATTAAGGATAGTATGGAGTTTACCCTATAGAGAGGATCAAGTAGAGCAAGCAAGGAATGGAGAAGAATATAAATAAATATGCATGCACATGCCTACCAAGATCCAAAGAGATACAATTTGGACGAAAGAACACAAAGACGAAGAATACTCCAATAATAACATAAAGCATTCAAGTTGTCCAAATTATATCAAGTGACGAATCCACACAGGACCGCATACAAAGTACAACATATGAACTAAGCAAAAACCAATGAGCATATAGGATATACATTACACACATGCTCAAAGGCTTATCTCACTCAAGTAGATAATAGAAAGTACGAGCAGTGAGATACGGCAAGTTGAAGCACAAGCCGAGAAGAAGATGATCACAAAGTTCTACCACATGAAGAAATACCAATTGTAAGAGAATACAAATGGTATTTGGAATTAACACTTGGTGGTAGATTCCGAAGAAGCACAAGATCAAAATCAATCCAAAGCATAAAATAGCTTTATAGCGTACTTGGCCGGGTGGGCATTTCTGCCCATTGAACCCCGTGCGCATGGGCTAGGTCAGCCCCATGTGCACGGTGTGTCCAGAGGAGAAACCACCACCCCGTGCGCACGGGGGTCCAGGACCCCGTGCGCACGGGGTGTCCAGTAAGTTTCGTGGTACCCCGTGCGCACGGAGGTCAGAGACCCCGTGTACACGGGGTGTCCAGAAACTTACTGAAGAACCTCACAGGACACCGCGACGAAGCACGCAACAAAGGCAACTAATCAACCAACAAGAGATAATTAGTGGATACTTTGAGAAATTGAATTTCAAATGAGCTTGACATACCACATAGTGACTAGATAATATTGAATATCAATACTATGTGGCATTTCTCATATTCACATTTTGGGTTTGTGATGTGCACAAAACATAACACTCCCCCATAATGTGATGATCCACTAATATCTCGCAAGAGCCAAACAAGATACAATAAAGGCTCAATTCTACAAACACCACTATATGATGTGCAATGCAACCTACACATGCTAGATAACACAAATCAAGCATACTAGGAAGCACAACAAATAAATGCACATGCTAGATACAAAACCTAAGCATGCAAGGGGCGAGTAACTTTCAATGTAAGCAATAAAAATACAAGTTACCGCAAGGAGGAACATTGGATAGATAATATGAAGATAATCCACATGACTTGGCTCGAACAAATAAATGATGAATATTCTTTTCTTCATGAACTAGCCAAATCTCCAATGTCCTCCACACACCTATTGATCAAGGTTGAGCTTGATGGTCCCCAACCAAGTTGGGTCATAAGAAGTTAGTCACAATAGGCTTGGCAACCCAAATGGCCTTTTCCATTTCCAACCCACTTTGGGCGCCAACAAACTTGGCAAACAAATTGACAACAACATCCTTCCTAAGTGAATAATGATCATTGACTAGAGGAGGCTTAGGGATGTTACCGTTGGGACAAGATGAAGATATGTGTCCCTTCTCATGACAAATATAGCAACATGTGCTCCCCCTTCTCTTCTTCTTTACTTTCTCAACTTGGGGAGCATTTCCTTGGTTCATTATTGATAGTGGCCTTTCTTCAGCTTGAGGTTGACCTTGAGATTGAACTTGAGGCCGCTTCCCTTGTTGCTTCACATTTGAAGCCTTCTTCTTCAATGGACAAGATCTCACATGGTGTCCAACATTCTTGCACTTGAAGCATGTAATGTTGGCCTCATTCTTGACTTGGTCTTGTCCCTTCTTCTTTTTCTTGGACTTCTTGTTGTTGGAGATGAAACCAAGTCCACCCTTGTCATGAGGGGATTTTTGAACACTCAAGATAGTGTTGAGAGTGGAATTTCCTTCATGACACATTTCCAAGTCTTTCTTCAAATTAGTGACTTGGGCCTTGAGCTCTTTGTTTTCCTCTACAAGGTTAGTATCAACAAAAGTACTAGAGGAAGTAGAAGCTTCATGGTTAGAGCAACAACGCAAGGAGAGCAATTCATTACAAGAATTGGCAATAATATGTCTAGATGAATCACTAGGACTAGCACATGTCAATAAAGCATTTTGAGTAGAAATAGTGCTAATGTCCACATGAGGCTCACAAGATGTTACCTTAGTCACAATAGCCTCATGAGCTAACTTTAGCCTTTCATGGGAGATAAGAAGATCATCATGAGAGCCCGAGAGCTTTTCATGACTTTCTTCTAATTCCCCATAATTGCTAGTTAGAAAACCAAGTTGAGCCCTTAGCTCAACATTCTCCTTCAAGATAGATGCTTCACAAGAAGTAGAGTTAGTAGCACAAGCATTATTAACAATATGAGAGGAGCTAGAAGAAACTAGAGACTTCACATGAGTAGCTTGAAGTTCCTCATAGGACTTAGAGAGTTTGGTGAGCTCGCCTTTGACATTCTTGTAGCCAAGGTCAAGGTGCTCAAAATCCTCTCTAAGTTGATCATGAGCAACTTCAATCTCTTCTTTAGAAGATTCTAAGTCTCTAAGAGTTTCTAGAGCATCAAGAAGGTTACAGTCAAGTTTTCCATTAAGTTCTTGCTCTTCATGAAGTAAATCATTACAATTCCCAAAATGGGCAATAAGATCTTTAAACATCACATAAGTGTTCTTATTAACCCCATGAAGAGCTTTACCAATTTCATAAATTTCTTGACTCATATCAATATTAGTTTCATCATCACACTCATCATTATCACTACAAAGAGTAGATGATACCTCGGTAATACCTCTTGCCATGAGGCACATGTGAACATCGGAGGTTGATGATGATTCTTTTGGAGAGGGGGATTCTTCATCATCAAGAGTAGGATATCCATGTCCATCCTCTTGACACTCATAGCATTTCCTCTCCAATGTGGTGATGTCCTTCTTTGCTCTTCTAGCAATTTCTTCATTAATGATGTGTGCACTATTTTTCCTTATTTCCTCTACATTGTTAGTCAAACAACAACTAGAGGAAATAGAAGCATATATATCATGGAAACAAGGAGTATCAAGCATATCATCACATGAAGTATTCAAGGAATCTCTATATGATATGCATGGACTATTAACACAAGAATGTATGTCATTTTTGCTAGATGTGTTCAAGTCCAAAGAAGCTACAACATTAGCATTTATGCATGAAAGATCATCAATGTTGAGCACAACATCATCATCACAAATGATATTTCCACTCACCATGTTATTACCTTGGGACATGTCATATGATGGTGAGGTGGAAGTATTTGAAATGTCCAAGCACACGGAGGAAGAAGCAATATGGAGTTCTTCATGATATGAAGATGTGGAGAACTCCTCAATTGACTCCTCCGTAAGATGATGAACCTCATCAAGATTGGACCCACCATATATTACTCCAAGTTTGGTCCACATCTCATGAGCCGACACACAAGTCATGATTGACTCAAACACTTCGAGGGATATAGATCGGATTAAGACATTCTTAGCACCATACCCACAAAGCATATTATCATTTTCTTCAATAGTGGGAAAAAGTTCATCCTTCCACGGAGGAGCCCCTACAAGAACAATTCGCACAAAATTTGGACCCATGGCCCGGAAATGACAAAGCATGCGAATTTTCCACAAGTGACAGTTTGTGCCACTAAAACAAAAAGTGTCATCGTGCACTAAACCACTAATCGACATCTTTACTCTCTAGGCGGTGAAGCCTAGCAAGGAGAGACCAAAGCTCTGATACCAATTGATAGGATCTAGATGACGACTAGAGGGGGGTGAACATGCATTTTAAAACTGTTACGGATTTGGCTTTATCCTAATGCGGAATTAAACTAAACGGATACCTTTCAAGCACAAAACCTAAATATGCTAGGCTCAACTAAGTGCACCAACAATCTATGCTAAACAAGATAGGCACTTAAGGAAACTAGCAAGCACAAACTATATCACAAGATATGGAAATGTAGGAACAACTAAGCAAATCAACTAGCACAAGATACATCAATATGAGCAAGTATGAATTGCGGTAAGTAAAGGGTGAGGGTATGAGATAACCACAAGTGAGTCGGAGACGCGGATTTATCCCGAAGTTCACACTCGTGAGAGTGCTAATCTCCGTTAGAGCGGTGCCGAAGCCAAAGCTTCGGGGCGCCACCAAGTGGCTCACCGTATTCTCCCTTTCGAGTCACCCCCAACGGATGAGCCTCGATTCACTCGGGGTTGGTCTTGAAGGCGACCACCACACCTTTACAAACTTCTCCGGAGCACACCACAAGCAAGGAAGCTTCCGGAGGAACCTTGACCACTTCAACACCCTTCCCCGGAGCACACCACAAAAGGAAGCTTCCGGGGGAACCTTGACCACCTAGGCCACTTCACAATCTTCACAATATGTCACCAAACCGTCTAGGAGGTGGAAGCCTCCAAGAGTAATAAACTCACAAGCTCTCACTCGAACTAATCGATGCGGGGAGCTCAAACCAATGCAACAAATGCAATGCAAGGTTAAGCAACAAATGCTCAACCCACTCTCTCAATCTCACAAGATGCAACTCAAGAAAGTAGGAGATTGAAGAGAGGGGATGCAATGGATAGGATCAACAAATGGCTCACAAATCCATCCACAAATCCCCCTTCACATAGAGGGGAGATAGGGGTTTGGGAGAGGTGGAGAGAGGCTCAAAATGGTGTTTAGAAGGTGTGTGAACAGCCCCCAAACCGGAGGGGTGACGCAGCCCTTAAATAGCCAAACACAGAAACTAGCCGTTGGGGCTCAACGGGCATTTCCTGGGCACCCCGTGCACACGGGGTCCCGTGTGCACGGTACAAGTCCGTGTCCACGGGGTACCCTAGGACAGCCAGCAGCAGCCCACTCAAACGATGATAACTTTGGCATACAGACTCCGAATTCGATGATCTTGGGCTCGTTTTGAAGCTATGGAAAAGCCCAAGGTCCTCACATAGAGAACCACCCAAGATCAACAAGAAAGAATGATGCAAGTAATGCAAAGGTTTGAGCTCTCTACATGCGACGCGATCAAGCTACTTGCCCGAGAGTCCCTTTTGATAGTACGGCTATCGAACCTATAATCCGGTCTCCCACCAAGCACTATGAGACCGGCAAAACTAGGAAAACCTAGCTAAGTTATACCTTTGCCTTGCATATTCAACTTGAGCTTGATGATGACTTTAATGCTTGCCTCAAGTTGGAATCCCTTTCTTGTCCACAACCACTTGGTGAAGATACTCGAATTGCTTCCTCATATTGTAATGAGGGAAGCCTTAACTTAAGCCCACCTTCACATGTGCATTATCATGATGTGGACCGCAAGCTTCAAAGTATATAACCTCCGGCTTCTCATCTTGCACTTGGACTCCTCGAACCCGATGACCATCACCTCTTGATGTCATCCACACATAGGCTACTTGAAATCTTTCCTTTTGTTGCAAGCCCATGAGAAGCACCTAACCCACATAGACTTAACAAACACATAGCATGGGTTATGTAACAAAGCACAATTCACAGTTACTTACCATACCACTAGATCACTTGATCTCATGTGGTACAATGTTTGTGCTTTATGGGTTGACCACTTAGATATAATCTTTGAGCTTCATCTTGGTCAACCAACATCTTTACTTCAAGCTCCATCTTGGTTTCTTGAAAGCCACAATGAACTCTTAATTTCCCTTCATTGCTTCAAGACTATATCACCAAAGACTCTTTCATGACCATATCAAGTTCCACTATGAATATCATCTTGGTCACCACTTGCCCTTCTAAGAACTCCATCACAAGCTCTTGAGAGGCACCATGAATTCTTCACTCTAGTTGCTTGCTTCAAGACTTGATCAACCGAAACCCAACACATGAGCTCACCATGATCTTGTCTTGAAACCATAACTCAAATTCTTCTGTTTGATTATTATCTCAAGCCTTGATCCTCGGAAACCCAAATATGTCAATCTTTGAGATCCTCCAAAGAACTAAAACCTCACTGGATATGGGATCTCGAGAGCCAACACCTAGGCCCCGTGAGCACGGGGTATCCAGAGAGTTGACACTCGACCCCATGCACACGGTACAAGCCCGTGTGCAAGGGGTATCCAGAGAGGGATACCATGAGGACTTCTTCGGATGCTTTGATGGCAATCTTCACATAACAACCCAAATAACTTCAAGCATCACTATGGAACATATCTTCATATAAGATACAATGCACTTGATGCTCCATAGGAATTGTCATTTAATACCAAAGCTTAGAGCACATATAACTTCATCTATATGGACTTCATCCTTGATTCCATCCAATATCCTTGAGACACTATCTTCATATATATGGACTTCATCCTTGATTTAGTCCAATATCCTTGTGGCACCATCTATGGACAACCCTTCAAATATATCTCACTGAAAACATTAGTCCATGGAGATTGTCATTCAATTACCAAAACCACACTTAGGGGCTAGATGCACTTTCAACTATGGAAGGTGTTGCAACAACTAGGGCTGTCACTGCTTGTTTGGTGGCAGCTGTTAGTTTCTGTTTGGATTTTTTTGCAGCTGGTGTAGCACGGGATACCGTGTTTGTACCATTTTTCGGTGGACTTTGACCTTCTATTGCACCATCAGTACTAGCAGAATCAGCATAATTCTTCCGCTTCCGTTTCCGTGCGTCCAGAGTACTAATACCATCCCCAACCATTCTGTGTTCCTTCCTCTTTCTCTGTGCCATGTCAAGTCAAGCCGACAAGAAAAAGGAATAAAAATTAAGTTCTTCAGAACAAATTGATGTGTGATACAAATGAACTGAACTTTGATGTTAAACAACCACATGATAGGAGGATGTAATATGTACGAAAAACAGGACGGCATGAGATAATCAGAACTATGATGTGTAAACTAAGCAGAAGGCATTTCAATAAATTAGAAGCAATGCAATGGAAGGTAGACACCATATGAAAAATGCAACAAATATCGCTTTGCCAAGTTAACAGTGTCTCGTCATAACTAGCATTTAAACAAATATGAAGCAGTACAAGAAATAAATCATATGCAAGATGCAAACAACATCACACTACCAAGTTAAAGGTCTCTCGTCATTAGTGCCATTGCATATTCACAACATTGCATATTCACAACTATGATGTGTAAACTAAGTAGAAGTAATTTAATCAAATTACAAGCAATACAAGCTAGACACCGTACGCAACATGCAAGACAATATCACACTGCCAAGCTTGAGAAAGCACCTGGGATGCCGGTTTCTCCGGAAGGCCGCCATCAGTCCCTACCTTAAATTTTTCCTTCCTCTTTTTTAATTTTATTACCTGCAACCCACAAGAAAAATGAATAAAAATTCACTTTTCAGAACTCATTGATGCAGGATGCTGACGAGCACTACTTTAATGTAAGGCGACCGCATGATAGGATGATTGAATGTGTAAGAAAAAAGGACAGCATTGCATATTCACAGCTATGATGTGTAAGCTAAGCAGAAGGCATTTCAACAAATTAGAAGCAATGAAAGCTAGACACCATATGAAAGATGCAACAAATATCACTCTACCAAGTTAAAACTATCTCGTCATAAGTGCCATTTCAACAAATTAGAAGTAGCACAAGCTAGAAAAGAATGCGAGATGTAACCTATATCACACTCCCAAGTTAAACGTGTCTTATGATAAGTTCTTGTTGCAGGTTACACAACAGTAGTACTTTGATGTAAGAACATGGTCTGATAGACAGATATTGTATGTTCTAGAAACAGGAACTCGTGTCTTATTCACAAGTATAATGTGTAAAGTAAGCAGATGGAATTCAACAAAATTAGAAGCAATACAAGCTATACATCATACATAACATGCAACCACATATAACAGTGCCAAGTTAGAAAGAGCACCTGTGATGGTGGACTAGGGGAGACGTGCTCATCATCAACACAGCTACGTTGAGTGTCTATGCATGTGTTGTCTTGCAAATCTTCTTTGGGGGGGGGGGTGGCGGAGTAGAATCTGTAGAGGCCCTCTATTTCAGTTGTTTGGAAGGAGCACCTTTATCCACTGCGTTGCTAATTTCCTTCTGCTTTATTGATTTTGCATTGTCAAGTAAAACCGACAAGAAAAAGCAATAAAATTCACTCTTCAGAACTCATTCATGCATGATACTGACAATCACTACTTTGATGTAAGGCAAACACATGATACGAGGATGGAATATGTACGAAAAACAGGATGGCATGGCATATTCACAACTATTTGTGTAAACTAAGCAGAAGCCATTTCAACAAATTAGAAGCAATTCAAGCTAGACACCACATGAAAGATGTAACCAATATGACTGCCAAGTTAAAAGCGTCCCATCATAAATGGCGTTTCAACAAATTAGAAGCAGTGCATGCTATAAATCATATGAAAGATGCAACCAATATCACTCTGCATATACTAAAGGTGTCTCGTCATAATTGATTGATGCGGGATACAAAAAAAATAGTAGTTTTATGTAAGGACATGCTTAATAGACATATGTACTATGTACCAAAAACAGGAAGGCATGTCACATTAACAGGTATAATGTATAAACTAAGCAGAATAGCACATGCAATTTAACCAGATTGGAAGAATTACAATCTAGACACTATATGCAACATGCAACCACATATCACGCTGCCAAGTTAGAGCAAGCACCTGTGATGGTGGTGTAGGGGAAATGTGGTCATCAACTACAGAGCTACGTTGACTATCTTCATCTAGCATTGTTGTTTCTTGAGAATCACGTGGGGAGGCTGACACTGCATTCTTTAAAAGAGGATCTTTTCTTACAGCAGTCCATTGGCCTGAGTGTCTCATCATAAGTGATTGATGAGGGATACACAAGAACATTAGTTTGATGTAAGAACATGGTTAATAGACAGATGTAGTAGTATGTACCAAAAACAGGAAGGCATGTCATATTCAAAGGTATAATGTGTAAGCTAAGTAGATGCAATTTAACCAAATTGGAAGTAATACAAGTTAGAGACCCGGCTGGAGTGGTGAGCATGATCATCGAGGACCTGAGAGACTGGTGGGAGGCGGCTGCTTCGCCACCACCTTGGCTTTTTAGTTGGCTTGCAGGTGATGCCTGTCTGTGCTGGGCTTGTCACTGGCTCGGCCAGTGCTCTGACTAGCTATTTGGCTTCTGGTGCTCCCAGGATGGAGGTTCATGTAAAAAATATCTTTCCTTATCTTAATAAAGACCGACTTCGGCCTTTCAAATACAAGCTAGACACCATATGCAACATGCAACCACATATGACACCACGAAGTTAAAGCAAGCACCTGGGATGGTGGTTCATGGCGAGCGAGATCATCAACTCCAGAGCTACGTTTACCATCTCCATCTGTTGAACATGCAACCTTTATAGTGCCGAGACGTGTCTTGCCTGCCAACGAAGAAAGCAGGAGTGACTTCTCTCTTTTATTTCGTGCTTATGTCAATAGTTTGGCAGAGTCTGAAATACCCATGCATAAAAAAACAATAGTGAGAGTATGGGTGAAGTGTGTGCAGAACTAGTGCACTGTAAAAGTAGCAGATAGCAGGTGGCTGAAAAATAAATGACAGGAGACATATGATAGCTCTACAACATTGCATGGCAAACAAAATTAGATTCTACTTCGTATGATTTTGTAATATATTTGCACAAGGATGGCTGGGAAATGCAGGTACTCCTCCAGCACACCACCACATGTGGTACTATCAAAATAACAGTCGACTGAAAATAAATAAGTCAGTCGATTTTTCTATGAACCGTCCGATCTACAAGGAACGGGCAGATGGCCTTCGTCTACCTCTCGCCAGTCACTGTTGACGATCTTTCTCGAACCGCCAGCGACCACCAGCCCAGACTCCTGCCTTCGCCGCCCCGCCCTCCCCTCGACCTCACACCACCGCCGTGCTTGGCAGCGCCCCCGGCCATCCCTTTAAGCCCGGCCGACCTCCAGATCGAGCACCAGCAGCTCCTAGGCCCCACACACCCCTAAGATAAACACCAAGGCGTTGCTTCCCCGGTGTAATAGGCGGACTAGCGCCTGTTACGCCGGGGAATGCTTCCTTTAATTGGGAATCAACTGACCAGGAATTGAAATCCAGGGGGCGACGGACCTCTAGCTAAGGTGAAATAGTATATGAGGAGAAACCTTGTGCATCGTGAGTTACTAGGAACATCTAGTATCAGGAAGAAGGTGTAGGAAGAAGCGGTCAACTAGTGTCTTCTGTGGGATGAATACCGTGCAAACAAACACGTAAGATTTGCACGAATAAGGGAAGAGGAGTACTAGATCCGGTTGCCAGTGTTGTGTCCTCCTGATATCGCGGCGATGTTCTTCTTTTTACTGGGGGAACCGATGTTTTGGAGGAGGGTGGAGCCTTGGACGAACCCATGGCCAAATTGTTGACTATGTTGTGGTGGCCGTCTGTCGGCGGAGGGGAAGCAGATCCGAGGCGGCGAAGGACGGCGTAGCGGGAACAACTCTGGTGCGGTGGATGGTGCCGACGTTGGAGCGGTAGCGGTGAGGTGCAGGACGGTGTGGTTGAACTGGCTCGGGAACGGCGCACGTCAGCGTCTTCGAGGCAGCTCGGCCTCGGCTTCAACTACTAGCCGTGTAGGGCATTGCGGTTGCAGTTGCGGTGGACGACGACGTCGGGGTATCGGCTCCGGCGTGATGGAGGAGTGTAAGTGCATCTAGTGCCCCTTAGTGATTTTGGTGTATTGAAGACTTATAGGTTAAGGGACTAATGCGTTTGTGAGTGTACACAGGTCTATAAGTCTATGAGGAGTTTGTTATTTACGATGAATGTCGACACCTAAAAATGAATGTCTTCAACTGAAGACTTTGAAAGTGAAGAAATTGGTGTGACCCTGAAGACTTGATATTCATGCGAGGATTATGAAGCGTGAAGACTTTTGTTTTCGTAGTTTCATTTTCTTCTTCTTGAGTCATAGGAAACACCGTACTGTAAAAGGGGGTCGAGGTAAAACTAAGGAAAAGTTTCCAAGTGATGCTCAACTCAAAATCCTACACCTACCCAATCCTTTCGAGTGAAGCAATTGGAAATCTCATTCAGTTTAGTCAAGTTCTTCAGTGACAGAGACGAAGTTCTTCTGTTCTCTGAGGAATTTGTTCTGACTGAGGAGTTAGGAATTCGCCAGTGCGGATTGCCTACAAGTGAGGAACATGATAGCCCTGAGGAATTTGATACTCAAATATCTGACCGTTGCTGTGCTACGCGCCAGCTGTCCAAATATCCTACCCACCTAACGGTCATATCATTAAAGGGCATTTATGTCTTATCATGTCGGGCTGCTCCCTAGGCTATAAATAGCCGCCCCCTTCAACCACTAGCTGGTTGGATGCTCCGAGAGATAGATTGACACTTGTCATTTAGAGCATCCCATCCTCCGAGGACTTTGAGCGAAAATCATCAAGTGAGGAAAAACCCAAAAACCCAAACACCTACAAACCCAAAGTGATTGAGAATCACTGAAGAGATTGTTCCTGTGTGGAACCGACGCTTGTTACCTTTGAGGACTGTGCATCCTCCAGACGGTTAGGCGTCATGGTCTAGAGCATCCAAGAGGAAATTGTGGATTGCCGAGTGACCGAGTAGGTGAAGGTTTGGAAGTCACCTGAAGACTTACCACGAGTGATTGGGCGAGGTCTATGTGACCTTAGCTCAAGGAGAATACGGTGAGGACTGTGTGTCCTCAGGTTTAAATACCTAGCCGCTCTAACCAGACATACAACTGTCACAGCAGTTGGAACTGGTCTACCAAATCATTGTCTTCTCCGAGCTACTGGTTCTATTTCCTCAACCCTTTCATTTCCTCGCATACTTGCTATGTATTTGATCATTACTGTTTGAAGAATTTAACTGAAGACTTTCTCAATTTCTTCAGTCAGTTTGTCTTCAGCCTGCTTATCCTGTGTTTACGCTTCTCGTACTCTGTGCTTGTTTTCATTTCATCATGATGACTGTGCTACTGCTCTGTTATGCTTGCATCTGAGTACTTATTCCGCTGCTATGTAGTTCGTCGCTTAGGAATTTCCTCACCTTGAAATTCCTCAGTGACGAATTTGTAAAAATCGCCTATTCACCCCCCCTCTAGTCGATATAACGCACTTTCAATTGGTATCAGAGCAAGGTACTCCCTTGTTCTGTGTGATTTTGGTTTAACCACCTGGAGTTTTAGTTATGTCGACTGCAGGCATGATCAAGGTCTCGGCTGGGTGTCCTACCTTCGATGGGATGGACTACCCCTACTGGAAGAACAAAATGCGCATGCATCTTGAGGCAATTGACAATGATCTCTGGTACGTTGTGGAAAATGGTGTTCCCTCTGTCACTCCTTCCGTAAACGCTGCTGATGTGAAGAGATTCAAGCAACTCGACTCTCAAGCGAAGAATATCATATGTGGCCATCTGAGCAAAGGGCAGTATGGCAGAGTGAGTGCTTTGGAGGCAGCTAAGCTTATCTGGGATAGGCTGTCCAAGGTCAACGAAGGAGTCTCAACTCAACGTGACTCTCGAGTTGACGTTCTTCGCAATCTCTTCAACCGCTTCAAAAGACTCGACAACGAAAATGTTCAGCAAACCTTTGATCGCCTCACTGACATTTCAAACGAGCTTCAAGCACTGGGTGCCACTGACATCACCGACCATGAGGTGGTGAAGAAATTGCTGAGGTCACTCGATTCTTCATTCGATACACTGGCACTGATGATTCAAGAACGTGGAGACTACAAGTCACTTGATCCTGCTTATATTCTTGAGAGGCTGAACACTCATGAATTCCAACTAGCTGAGAAGAGAGATCTCTACGGACCGAGCTATGGTAGATCTCGTGCACTGAAAGCCAAGGCAGTCTCTGAATCTGAAGATGAAGATTCTGGTAGCAGCCTTGGTGATCCTGAAGAACTGAGTCAGGAGCTAGCAATGCTCGTGAGGAAATTCCAGAAGTTCTTTAGACGTGGCCGATTTGGAAAATCCTCAAGAGGTGATGACATGAAATCTGATTCCTCATCCCGTGACTACAAGAAGAGAACTTGCCATAAATGCAAGAAACCTGGTCACTACATTACTGATTGTCCTCAGTGGGAGAAGGAATCAAAGAAGAAGAAATCTTCAAAGTCCTCATCGTCAAAATCTTCAAAGTCTTCATCTCACAAGAAGAGCAGCTCCAAGAAAGCTCGGGCATTCATCGGCAAGGAAATGGACTCTGAAGCTGAATCTGAGGAACATGAGGAAGAGGAGGCATCTGAGGAGTTAGACTCTGGTGTGGCGATCCTAGCCCTCGCTACTGCTTATGTTAGCAAGTCCATCTTCAACACTGAGGAAAATGGCTTCCCCAACACTGCTGATGACGGCAACGATGACTATGCCCCCACCTATTGCTTCATGGCAAAAGGTGCCAAGGTACTCAAATATCCCTCCTCTGAATCAAGTGAGGATGAATCTGATGATAACCTCAAACCCAGCTATTCCAAACTTGCTAATATTGCTGTTAAACAACAAAAGGCTTTGGAAAAGGTTCAAAATATGCTAGACAAAAGCGATGATCTGTTAGGTGAGGAAATGGATCGAACTCAAACACTGACTGATAATCTTCAGCAACTACAATCTAAGTTTGACACCCTTCAAGGTCGTCATGAAACTCTCTTAGCCGATCATGAGAAGCTTTCTTATGAATTTCTTCAAAGAAAGCAAGATCTTGAGAAGCTAAGGGTGAGTCATGAAGATCTTCAGAAGGAAAATGATTATTTGCTTGCTCAACAGATCAGTTCCGCTCAGGAAGAATTTATTCCACCATGCTTGAAATGCATTGAACGTGAAACTGCTAATTCTTCACCTGAATGTTCAAATGCTTCTATTGCTGCAAATTCTTCAACTATCTCTGTGGTCACAAATTCCTCATCTGAGGATACCACTAGTATCACTGACGAAAATGCAGGGTTGAGGGAATTGTATGTGACAGGCATGTACAAAAGCCTCCAAGGGAATCAGACTCTTTGTGATGTGCTCAAAAAGCAGATCTTGAACAGGAACCCTAGGAAAGAGGGTATTGCCTTTGAGAGGAAACTCAAGGCTGATGGAACCTACTGGAAACCTGAGCAGTATCCCAAAACTTCATGGGTTGCTGCGAAGGGACCTCTCGTGGATCCATCCACTTTATCTGGCTTTACCTGTGAATCCTCGTATTCATCTGATGAGTCATTTGACTCCAACTATAAACTGTTCAAAAATCAGAATGGTGAGGTATTTGCTAGATATGTTGGATCTAACTGCAGGAATGGTCCCCCTATGAAGAAAATCTGGGTTCCCAAAAGGTGCCTTGAAAGTCTTCAGGTGAATGTCCTCATGACACCACCTGTGAAGAATAAGAACTCCAGATCAAATTCTTCATATGGACTAAAGTCTTCATATGGATCCAAGTCCTCTTATGGATCTAATTCCTCACATGGATCCAAGTCCTCACATGATCATCATCATGCTAACGCTTCTGTTTCACAGGGAAAATCTAAGAGTTCTGATTATGTGCATTATTCTTCAAATCATTATATTCATAAGTCCTCGAAGAATTTCTCTGCTTACTCATATGTCTATGCTAATCCCTCTCCTGTGAAACGAAGCACTCTGGCCTCAATGCCACCTTTCTCTTATGGAGCTCACAGAATGATGAACTCTTTGCCACCCCTCCAGATGTGGGTGGTAAAGAAAAAGAACTAATCTCTTATGCAGGGTCAGGTCTCCAGATGAACTAAATCGTCTGAAGAATTTGCTGGAGACCTGAAATGCTTGAAAGGACGCAAGCTAATCATGAAGAAATGATTTATTCATTTCTCACGTCCTCACATTGCTATATATATATATACATATGTTGCTTTAATTGATGAAATATGTCTGATGAATTTGATGTCATATTCTTCACTCTGAAGTATATGAGTTCGTAAGATGCACTAATTCATCTGCAGGATGATTTACCCAAAGCTACTGAGTGGGTCCTCGATAGTGGATGTACAAATCACATGACCGGTGACAAGAGCTTACTGATGAACACTCCTTTATCTCCATCACACTTGAAGCATATCACCTACGCTGACAAAGGCAAAAGCAAGGTATTGGGTCTAGGTAGGGTTGCAATCTCAAAGGATCGACACATGGATAAAGTCATGCTTGTCGAGTCCCTCTGATTCAACCTCATGTCTGTCTCAATGCTTTGTGATCTTGATATGGTTGTTGTCTTTGGCAAATATCGTTGCTTAGTGCTCATGGAATCTGACAATTCCAAAGTCTTCGAAGGCTTTAGGAGAGGAGACTTGTATATTGTTGATTTCTCTACAGGACCACAGCCTGCCACTTGTCTACTTGCTAAAGCTTCAGAAGGCTGGCTATGGCATCGATGACTGGGTCATGCTGGCATGAGAAACTTACACATGCTCGTGAAGAAAAAGCACGTCATTGGCATCGAGGGTGTCAAATTCCTCAAAGATCATCTTTGTGGGGCTTGTGAGGCTGGAAAGATGACCAGAGCCAAGCACCCCTCGAAGACCATCATGACTACTTCTCGTCCTTTTGAATTGCTTCATATGGATCTCTTTGGCCCTACTCATTATGCCACACTAACAAATGCAGCATCTCTATATGGCTTTGTCATTGTTGATGACTATTCTCGTTACACATGGGTGCATGTCATTACTTACAAAACTGAAGTGCAGGAAGTCTTCAGACGATTTTCCTCAAGGGCTTCGACGAATTTCGGCGTGAAGATCAAGCATATACGTAGTGACAATGGGACCGAGTTCAAGAATACTGGTCTTGATGACTATCTCGATGAACTTGGTATTACTCATGAGCTATCTTCCCCATACACTCCTCAGCAGAATGGCGTTGTGGAGCGCAAGAACAGGACTCTTGTTGAGATGGCTCGCACCATGCTTGATGAATACAAGACACCTCGTCACTTCTGGCCTGAGGCAATTGATACTGCATGCCACATCATCAACAGGGTATATCTTCACAAATTCTTCAAGAAGACCTCATATGAACTCCTCACTGACAAGAAACCCAATGTGAGTTATTTCAAAGTCTTCGGTGCTAAATGTTGGATTAGAGATCCTCATCACAATTCTAAATTTGCACCGAAAGCACATGAAGGTTTTATGCTTGGTTACGGAAAGGACTCGCACACCTACAGGGTCTTCAACACCTATCACAACAAGGTTGTTGAAACTGTAGATGTGTGGTTCGATGAAACTAACGGCTCGCAAAGAGAGCACCTACCTCCTGTGCTAGATGAAAAGATGCCTGAGGAAACCATCAAGTTCAAAGCTACTGAGGATGTCATTCCTACTGAAGAATCTGCTGAAGAAATCATTCCAGAACATGAAGAACAGCATGCTGGCGCACCTGAAGAAAATGGCTCTGAAGAAAATGCTGAGCCAAATCAAAGTCGTCAACCTGCTCATCCTCGCGTTGCAAATGAAGTACAGATTGAGAGAATCATCAACGACATCAACGCACCAGGTCCTCTGACTCGCTCAAAAGCTTCACATTTATCTAACTTTTGTGGGCATTTTGCTTTCGTCTCCATCACAGAGCCCACCAAAGTTGATGAGGCGTTTCTGGAGCCTGAATGGATTCAAGCAATGCAAGAGGAATTACATCAATTCAAGCTGAACAATGTATGGGAGCTTGTCAAGCGACCGGACCCATGCAAGCACAATATCATCGGTACCAAATGGATCTACCGCAACAAGCAAGATGAAAATGGCCTAGTGGTGAGGAACAAGGCTCGTCTTGTGGCTCAAGGCTACACACAGGTTGAAGGAATTGATTTCGATGAAACTTTTGCACCTGTTGCTAGACTTGAGGCTATTCGCATATTGCTTGCTTATGCTAACCATCATAATATCATCTTATATCAAATGGATGTGAAAAGTGCATTCCTCAATGGTAAGCTTGAGGAAGAAGTATATGTTGCTCAACCCCCAAGTTTTGAAGATCCTAAGCATCCTGACAAAGTCTTCAGACTCAATAAGGCCCTCTATGGCCTCAAGCAGGCCCCTCGGGCGTGGTATGATACTTTGAAGGAATTCCTCATGAAGAAAGGCTTCAAACCCGGTTCACTCGACCCAACTCTTTTCACCAAAACCTATGATGATGAATTATTCGTGTGCCAAATATATGTTGATGATATTATCTTTGGCTGTACTAACCAACATTACAGTGACGAATTTGCTTACATGATGAGTGAGGAATATCAAATGTCCATGATGGGAGAATTGAAATTCTTCTTAGGTCTTCAAATTCGTCATCAACGCAATGGCATCTTCATTTCTCAAGAGAAATACCTCAAGGACGTTCTGAGGAAATTCGGTATGCAAGAATGCAGAGGCGTCAAAATCCCTATGCCCACAAATGGCCATCTATGCACTGATGAAAATGGAATAGACTTCGATCAAAAGGTATACCGCTCCATGATTGGCTCTTTATTGTACCTATGTGCATCTAGGCCGGATATTATGCTTAGTGTTTGCATGTGTGCCCGTTTTCAAGCTACACCGAAGGAATCACACCATAAGGCTGTGAAACATATTCTTCGATATCTAGCTCACACTCCAACACTTGGATTATGGTATCCCAAGGGCTCGGTTTTTGATCTCATTGGATATTCTGACTCTGACTACGCTGGTGATCGTGTGGACCGCAAGTCAACTTCAGGCACATGCCATTTCCTCGGATGATCCTTAGTATGTTGGTCCTCGAAGAAGCAGAACTGCGTATCACTCTCTACTGCTGAAGCTGAGTATATTGCTGCTGGTTCTTGCTGTGCTCAATTGCTATGGATGAAGCAAACCCTCAAGGACTACGGCATCAATGTGAAGAATGTGCCACTCTACTGCGACAACGAGAGTGCCATCAAAATTGCTCATAACCCAGTTCAGCACTCAAAGACAAAGCACATCGAGATTCGTCATCATTTTATTCGAGATCATGTGTTGAAGGGTGACATCTCTATTGATCCCGTGAAGTCTGAAGAACAACTTAGCGGATATCTTCACAAAGCCCTTGGATGAGAAGAGATTTAGCAAATTACGGTGTGAGCTAAATATCTTAGAATCTTCGAATGTTCTTTGAAAAGGACACACATCCTAACACTTATGCAAATTGATGACTTAGATGTGCAACACACGAAGAAACGTTTTTCTTCAATCAATGAAGGCTAACCCTCTAAGTGTGAAGAAATTAATGAAGAATTTGATTCTCAGAGCCCTACGACAATTGTACGCGGTGTCCGAAATCATCATTCTTACACGGTGGGTCACGCCACCACAAAAAGTTGAAAATCTTCAAAATTTGAGTTTTTCATCATTGTGCAAATTCTTCAAATTTTCAAATTCTTCAACTTTGCAAAATCTTCACTCTTTCCGTCTGTGTTCTTCATTGAATATATATATATTTGAGTTTTCTGTCCTCTACAGCATTCACTTATTGCTAATTCTTCAAGTTGTTTTTCTTCTAAGTGAATGTGATCGGACCCTTTCCCCCTCTATGCTAAACTCAATCCAGTCCGTTCACAAATTCTTCATGTGCGTTCTATTTGAAACCCGTTCAAAGTCTTCACTGTGTCCTTGACAACTGAAGAATTTGCGAACGAAACCTTAAAATATTCTTATCTGAATTTTCGGCTTTTGCCGCTCAAACCATTCCATATCCCTCGATAAGATTTATCTATTCACCCGCGATCAAACACGATCTCCACTTCACAGTGCGTGGGTGACACATGTCGCTAGGATGACAAGGGTCAGGGGCATGTTCGTCCATTTTCCTCGGACGAGCGATTTTTCACCTCTGCTATAAATACCCCTCGCCCTCCTCAGATCTCATTTACTCCGCTCGATCTTACTCCCTCGCTCGAGCTCTCAGACCTAGCGCCGCCGCTACATTCCATCGTCGCCGGTGAGGAAGAGCTTCACTGCCTCAACCTCGTCGCCATCGTACTCACGCCGGCCGCGGAAATCTTCACTCCGCCGCCGTTGTAGCTGTTTTCCATCGCCAAGTTAGGGCGTGGAAGATCTGAACGGACGAACATCTCCACTGCTACTCTCAGTTCGTCGTGTTCTTCGTCAAGGGTAAATAAAATTTATTTTTACTGCCCTTGTTGATTCTGATGATTTCCACAAAATCTTCAAAAGGTGTTTATTCTTCAACTTTCATGTTCTTAAACACCAACTTGCTTCTGTCCTTGATCAGTTTCTCTAAGCAACGTTTTTCTTCAAGATTCCTCAATTGTGTGGATTTTCAATCTACACAACTCTGGAACCTAAGTCAAAAATGCTTAGTGAAATTCCTCAAGACACCCCTGGTCATTTTCCTCAAACTTGATACTTTTGAAAATCTTCTGAGAACGCATATGACCTCTCCAAAACTCTTCGCACCTATATTATGTTCACAGGTACACATGTCCGCTGCTGAATCTCTAGGTTCTCATCAACTTAACTCATTTGTAGCGTTCCTTGAAGAAAAATTGCATACCTCATCAGAAAATTCGATTGTTCAAAATCCTCAAGTGAAGAAAATGGCTGATGGTAAAAGACCTCAGAAGGGAGGAAAAAGGCCAGAGACAAATACTGCTTTTGAGATCCCTAATGATATCTATGATGAATATTGTACTCCTGATGAAGCAACTCATGGCCAGGAGAACAAAAATCAGCGCAAAGTGCGTATTCAGAAGATTGAGAGGAGATGGGCAAGAGAATGGAGGGAATATCGCTATGTCACTCCCAAGTACATGAAGAAATTCGCTGTTAACCCTCCATGTCCAAGACCTCCATTGGCTCCTGGCCAATAAGCTGATCCCACTAGCATCAGAAGAGGTGAGGAATTTCCTCAGGAGTGGGCTAAGCGTCAAGCCAAGCTGGCCAAAGTGGCTAAAGAGGCAGTGAAGAAATTCAATGAAGATTCTGTTGCTGCCGCCGCTGAGGCCTCTGCTATCAAGCCTAAGAAGGCTATGCTGAAGAAATCAGCTGTCAAGACAAGTTCCTCAGCTGCAATGCCCTCACGGCCAAGCTCTTCTAGGCCCTCACGGCCTGTTCCTCAAGCAAATTCCTCAACAGCAGCTCCAACTCCCTCAGTTGCAAAATCCTCAGCTGCTCCTACAATG
The DNA here is from genome assembly GCA_011799875.1 of Thinopyrum elongatum. Taxonomy (NCBI): domain Eukaryota; kingdom Viridiplantae; phylum Streptophyta; class Magnoliopsida; order Poales; family Poaceae; genus Thinopyrum; species Thinopyrum elongatum. Next base: position 126,583,318 of record CM022301.1, read on the forward strand.
TCCTCAGCACCTGTGCATCTTGCCACATGCCAAAGGACTACTGGAATCTCAATTGCTTCAGGAGTCTCTGCAAGTTCTTCAGCTCCACCTCAGTCTTCAACAACTCCGACCTTGCTGAAGAAAAAGGCCACTGCTGGACGAGGCACAAGGCCAAGTCCTCACAAGAAGCAAGTCGCCTTTCAGGTTCCGTCAAGCGAAGACGAAGCTGATGATGAAGAATTAGCTGAGATCATCAGAAATCAACAACAAAGGGCCTCTAGTGCCAAAGGCAGTGCTGTGCCCCTCATGCTGGATCCAAGGAAGATCCTTGATTTCATCGATCTATGGCACAAGGATCCAAATACACCTTTGCCTGAATTAAACCTCACTCCTGGTCAAAGTCACATGTTGACGGCCTTCATAAATGAAGAGAAATGGAAATTTGAAAAAGCCAGGCAGGTGAGGAAGGCTCAGTACAAGAAGGAGTGTTTTCTGAAGAATAATGTTGTAAACATGTCTCCTGATGAACTTGTGAATCTGCAAAAGGAGATCAAAGCACTCAGTGATGAATTTGACGCTTATCGTGCAGATTGGCTAGGTGCCAAGGTCAGATTTGTCAGAATGGCAAAAGGATTTACTCCAAGTGTTGCAGCTTCATCGCAACCCAAATTTCCTCAGACTGGAACATCTGTTCAGTCTGCTGAAGAAAATGAAAGCGCCAGAGCTGATGAAGAAATTCCAGTCTCTGAAGAAAATGCCAGGGCAACCTCCAATATTGCGCATGAAGAGCAATCACCTGAGGAATCTGAACAAGCCAGGGCAACTGCATCAGTTGTGCCTGAAGAAATTCAACCAATTTCCTCTGCTCCTCCTGCACCGACGACAAGCATCAACCTTCCTTCTGCAACAGAAGCGAAGAAAACCAAAGCTGCGGAGCGAGCAGCTGTGAAGAAAAGGAAAGCATCTGCATCTTCAGAGTCTTCAGCACCCAAGAAATTGAAGACTTTGACGAGTTCATCTGAAAACCCAATTGATGCTATTCCAATATCAAGCATGCCATCAAAGGAGATCATTCCCTTTGGTGAGGAATATGATATTCCAAGTAAATCTGATGAAGATGATCCTTCTGCTGCTTCGACAGAGCAGATGGATGAAGAAATTGAAGTGGATACTTTCCCTTCAACCCCACTGGTATCATCGCCCATGCCTCAGTTCACAGCTGAAGAGGCAGGCGTCGAAGGAATTGAAGAAGATGAGGATGTGGATATTGGGTCTACAACACCTATTCTGAATGATGACTTTTGGGAAAGTCATCACCCCAATTCACCTCTGGCTACCCCGCTACATCAAGTTCCTCAGTCCCCTGTGCAAACTGAAGAAATTCATACGGGCTCTGATGAACGTCAAGCTTCACTTCATTCTATTCCTGAAGAAGTTCCAGCCACTAGCGCTGATGTACATATGTCTGAAGAAATGGAGGCCAAGGCTGCTGCTGAAATTCCTCAGCCTGTGGCTCCAGTGGCTATACCTCAAGAGGCTATGAAGACTTCAACTGTTAATCTTCAGCCCAAGCCACAGAACCCTCACTCCAAGAAGCAGAAGTTTAATGCTGAGGATTTCTTCAATGAGCACATATTCTTCACGGACTACAATCCCTATGACTCTGCTCGACTTCGTCGCAAGCGCTTCTGGACTGCAAGCCAGATGAACTTCTATTCCTCATTGTTGTTTGATAAGGATAAGATCTTTGAACATGAGCAAATTCCTCATGTAGATATGGAATCGCTGCCCTGCTTCACCCCAGTCCTCAGTGTTCTTCATGACGCTGGGTTACTCAATTTCTGCACCGACATCTTTGATTGGAATGAAGAACTCATTCTTCAATTCTTCGCCATGCTGCACATTACTGGAAATGTTGATGATGTCAATTCTTGGGTATTGGACTGGATGACTGAAAATACTCATTTCAAAGCACCGGCCTCTAAATTGCTTCATGCCGTCCCAGTCAGTCCTCCCACTGAAGGTGCTAGGCTTCTCTATGTTGAACCTGAACTATCCGATCATCTGATGCAAGTGCTGTTGAAGCCTTTGAAGCCAGGCCGAGCTCCAAGGACCAAATTCCTCGTCAAGGAATTGCTCTATGTGCCAAGGACAGTTTATCGCATATTGACTAAAACCCTCAGTCCAATCAAGGGCCACAACTCTGATGATGAAGAAGTTGTTGGCATCATGAAGAATCTGCTGTTCAATATCATTCATGGTATACCTATCAACTACCATGATTTCTTCATGAGGACTTTGGCCAATGCTGCTCTGTCGCCTTTTGAGTTGAAGCCTTATGCTCCCTGGATCATGAAGTTCATCAGATCAAGGTCTTCAATTCATTATAAGGCTGATTTTCAAAATCATCTCAGCTATTTGCCCCCTATCGAAGTCCTCAAACAGACTATTTCCTCAGCTGACGAGAAGGGCAAGGCTGCTGTTATTGATGAAGGTACTCGTCCATTGGATGGACAGTTTTGCAAAGCTACTTCCTATTCCACCAATGATGACTCTGCAACTCAAGATTCTGCCGCCAAAGCTTCAGAACATAATCCTCAAGCCACAGCTCCGCGTGTGATGACTGATCGTGAGCTTCTCCTTAGTCTTCATCAGAAAATTGATCGAAATCACAAGTGGGTCAAGCGTCAGTTTGGTGCAATTCTTCAAAACATGACAGTCACTCAAAATACTGTGAAGAAGAATCACTACTACTTGCATGAAGTCTTTGACCGCACTTGGGCGATTCTATCTAATCTTCATAGTGCTGAAGAACTCAAGGAGATGGGATTCCAACAGGACTTTGACTGGTCTCAGCCACCTTCGAAGAAATTCAAGAAAGTAAAAGTTCCTCAGCTTGTTGCCAGTTCATATTCTTCATCGCGCGAGACGGATGGAGCTGAAGACTTGAACGACACTGCGGTAGGCCCTACCTCAACAGACGACCCCAACAATGCTAGCGCTCCTCCATCGACATCATGATGATATTCTTCAGGGGCGTTAGTCCTCATTTTTTGTCCCTTTTGGTCATTCGATGACAAAGGGGGAGAAATTTGAGTTAGTCTTCAAGCGGGTCTTATATATGGGCTATATTTCTGTTAAGTTTCAACTCTTGCTCTTCTGAGGTGTTTGCTCTGATGAGTTGTAAACTTAAGTCCTATGGTGGTCTGATACTTTTGAACTGCTTTCTGCATGCTTATTTCCTCAAGTACCTTAATGCACGCATGCTGAATTTCGTCAGACACCATATTTCAGCATGCATTTCAAATTCTTCATATCATATGTTAAATGCGTGTATGAATTTCAAGATATAGGAGGAGATCTCCATGATATTACTCAACAATGTGCTTTTGCTATTTCAAAGCAAATTCCTCAAATATGCACATCTTCAGGGGGAGTTCTTCTATATCTTGCAATCAAATTCCTCAATATCAGTATTTACACTTCATATGTTTATCCCCGTTGAAAACTTAACCTATATTGTCATCAATCACCAAAAAGGGGGAGATTGTAAGTGCATCTAGTGCCCCTTAGTGATTTTGGTGTATTGAAGACTTATAGGTTAAGGGACTAATGCGTTTGTGAGTGTACACAGGTCTATAAGTCTACGAGGAGTTTGTTATTTATGATGAATGTCGACCCCTAAAAATGAATGTCTTCAACTGAAGACTTTGGTTTTCTTGAAGACTTTGAAAGTGAAGAAATTGGTGTGACCCTGAAGACTTGATATTCATGCGAGGATTATGAAGCGTGAAGACTTTTGTTTTCGTAGTTTCATTTTCTTCTTCTTGAGTCATAGGAAACACCGTACTGTAAAAGGGGGTCGAGGTAAAACTAAGGAAAAGTTTCCAAGTGATGCTCAACTCAAAATCCTACACCTACCCAATCCTTTCGAGTGAAGCAATTGGAAATCTCATTCAGTTTAGTCAAGTTCTTCAGTGATAGAGACGAAGTTCTTCTGTTCTCTGAGGAATTTGTTCCGACTGAGGAGTTAGGAATTCGCCAGTGCGGATTGCCTACAAGTGAGGAACATGATAGCCCTGAGGAATTTGATACTCAAATATCCGACCGTTGTTGTGCTACGCGCCAGCTGTCCAAATATCCTACCCACCTAACGGTCATATCATTGAAGGGCATTTATGTCTTATCATGTCGGGCTGCTCCCTAGGCTATAAATAGCCGCCCCCTTCAACCACTAGCTGGTTGGCTGCTCCGAGAGATAGATTGACACTTGTCATTTAGAGCATCCCATCCTCCGAGGACTTTGAGCAAAAATCATCAAGTGAGGAAAAACCCAAAAACCCAAACACCTACAAACCCAAAGTGATTGAGCATCACTGAAGAGATTGTTCCTGTGTGGAACCGACGCTTGTTACCTTTGAGGACTGTGCATCCTCCAGACGGTTAGGCGTCATGGTCTAGAGCATCCAAGAGGAAACTGTGGATTGCCGAGTGACCGAGTATGTGAAGGTTTGGAAGTCACCTGAAGACTTACCACGAGTGATTGGGCGAGGTCTGTGTGACCTTAGCTCAAGGAGAATACGGTGAGGACTGTGTGTCCGGGACTGTGTGTCCGGGACTGTGTGTCCTCAGGTTTAAATACCTAGCCACTCTAACCAGACGTACAACTGTCACAGCAGTTGGAACTGGTCTACCAAATCATTGTCTTCTCCGAGCTACTGGTTCTATTTCCTCAACCCTTTCATTTCCTCGCATACTTGCTATGTATTTGATCATTACTGTTTGAAGACTTTGACTGAAGACTTTCTCAATTTCCTCAGTTCAATTTCTTCAGTCAGTTTGTCTTCAGCCTGCTTATCCTGTGTTTACGCTTCTCGTACTCTGTGCTTGTTTTCATTTCATCATGATGACTGTGCTACTGCTCTGTTATGCTTGCATCTGAGTACTTATTCCGCTGCTATGTAGTTCGTCGCTTAGGAATTTCCTCACCTTGAAATTCCTCAGTGACGAATTTGTAAAAATCGCATATTCACCCCCCCTCTAGTCGATATAACGCACTTTCAAGGAGGGCGGCGGTTGATGGGTGGGATGGGGTGGCGGACGGAGGACGCCGGGGTTTCACGGCTGGTGGAGAGGTAGTTTTGGCACCCACGAAGTACAAATGGGGAATCGGACGGGGGGCGGGGGCGGGGGAAGCTAAGGGGGAACCATGTTTCGGTCTGGGACGCGCTTGTTTTTGCTTTTTGTTTTGAACAGATGGGATGCGCTTGTTTGAAATTTGGGAAAAGTACAAACTTTGCCCCCCTCTTAAATTTCGGACCTACTACGGGTCGGGGGTAGGACGGTAATCCCAGGTGTCCCAAATAGTGGGCGGGAGCGATTTCGGCCGAGCGAATGTGTGTTTAGGCGGCCACGGTGTATGAATGTTTTCCGGAGGCGGTTGCGTGGCGTCTAGATGAAGTTACAAACCTACCCCTGCTTAGACCTACAGACGTCGGGCCGGTAGGCTTCACGGGTCGGAGTTAGAAAAGTAATTTCCTTCTACCAAACATTGGTCTCACACGGTTTCGGGCGAGTAGAGGCTCTTTTGGCGCTTCGTTCACAATTTTGAAACAGAAGCATTCACGTTTAGAGTACTCTTGAACTTTGAGGATTGACCTAAATAGACAACGTTAAATTTGACCTTGTATGTTTGAAAACCTCATTAAATTATGCTCTTCTTTTTGAAATTTTGACACTTGAAAATCCTATAACTACGATTATTTTGGAATGGAGGAGGTAAATTTGAATCTATTTTGTACACGACTATATATGCTATTATATACAAAAGCAGAGCAAAGATTGGTGCCCCCATAATTTAGGTATGATTTACAAATGCCTTGATCTCGAATTCAAATAATTGAATGGACTTCATGTTGAATTCGAATTTTTTAAACCACCTTAAGTTGAATTCAAATGTATGCTAGTTCATAGCTAGCTATTTATAATGCTCATTGTGTAACTTTTGTATGTATAATGTGCTTTACACACACAACATGAACTATACTCACGTTTATATTCGAATTGCTAAAGCGATGCATTGTCTGGAGTTCAAAATACTGACTCTATGGATCAATTATGTCGAATAATAACATAGACATGCTCAAATTTGATAGAATATAGATGTTTGATGGATCAATGACCGTTCCTTACGTGAATTGCAAATATCATGATCCCATCCTAATATTTGGATACAATTTATACTTTTAATCAATGTGTACATCGGTCTTTTACGTGTAGTTTCACTCTCCATAGGCCCCTCCTCACACACGCGCTAACTTTATCTCTCACACATACGCGCACACGATGTATATCCATCGGTGGTCTCTCACACATGCTCGCACACTCTCTCCCAAGGTGTCTTTCTCGCAGACATGCTCTCGATATCACCCTCCCTCCCTCTCGCAACCATTTACGACTGTTTTCACTAACCTTTATCACAAGCACTCTTTCTCTCACACGCATACACACGCACAATCCCCATCGACCCTTTCTATATACATAGACCTGCCTATGTGTCTCCCGCACGCACATTATCTTTAGGCCTATCTCGCACGCATTGTCTCCACCTCTCTTCCTAATTGACGAGTATGATTCTAGCAGAGCATTCTGTAGGATGCCCCTTAAATTTATGTTGGATGAATGGTAATATCAGAGATAAGGGGTTACCTTAGTCCGAGGACCTAGGGTTACAAATCCGAGCCGGCTTTGTCAGTGGACACAGAGTCCTTCACGACTCTGGTATCTTTGTCTTGTACGACTAGTCCTCCATGGGTCTCCCTGAATGCGTCACGGGCCGACCAATGTGGCACAGGACGGAACCGAACCAAGGGCCTCACCTCGGCCCACTGGACCTCACGCGGTGACACACCCTCTGCCCCTAGGTCTCGTTATCTTCTCACACCCACACATACCAACACAGATACCACACAAAATATTTTCTCCTCGTGCCTCTATCCCCTCCCCCTTGCATATACACACTCAAGGGCATCTCTCGTCGTGACATCCTATTCGTCTCTCTCTCTCTCTCTCTAGACCTCTCTCATTTCTCGTGCTATCTCTCCCACTTCGCCCCCTCCGGCCCCTCTATCCATGCCTCTCTCGAATACGTAATACATACACATACCCTCTCTAGGCCGTGCCAAATACGTCAACTACACATTCACTCATGTTACATCACGTACCCCATTGATCTAAAAAGCCCTCTCTTCACGTTTATTTCGCATACAACATTCCTTTTGAATAAAACCACACAAAGTGTGGCCAAAAAATTATTTTAGAATTTCTACATATATACAACATTACAAAGTTATATGGAGGAGTATGAACGTTAATTTGCATTGCATGGTGCACCCAATGATATTTATTCTGCACTGTGAATTTTTATATTTTTATACTATATATAAAGTTAGTCATAATAAAGAGAAACGAAGAGCATATCTCTCTCTCTCTCCATCGCATACACCCCCTCTACGCCCCTTTCATGTATGCACAAAAACTATCTCCAGGTCCTCTAAAAGTATGCCCCAAGCACATTAACGCATGTTTCATCTTTCTCTCGCGATATATATAGTGACGATCATTGTATTTGATGCGAAAGCATGATACGTACATTGGACTTTAGAATCCACTCATTACGGTCACCATTTACGTTTTGTGGTTATTATACAGTCACAGGCTCACCGTACAGCTCTTTATTTGCTCAAGACACGACTAGTTTACCAGTTAAACGCTCCACGGGGCACCTCTAGTGTTGCATCACATTATCTCACTACCATTGGGCCCACCTGTCGGCGTGTATAAGAATGAAAACAAATGATAAAAAAATATTGGACTGTGGTTCGAAGTCATGACCGTGGGCACAGCGGACAAGGTGGCCTTGTATTGGTATGCTGAGCCGTCTGTTTTAACACACAAGAGCTGGTGTGATGATTATACACACACGCACGCATGCACACGAACTGCATGCACGCAACACTCACACGTACACATGCAGCCACACACGCACGCAACACTCACACGCAGCCACGCACGCACGCAACACTCACACGCACACACGCACGCATGCATGCACACACCACACGTCTAACACACACGCTCACGCTCAAGTGCTCAACCTACACATGCATGCGCACACATCAGGCCCTGACAGACACATACACAACCAGGTGGTTCCCGCACACGGGTTGGAGTCTTGTCGCGCCTGCGTAAATTTGTGTTTATCTTACCTTTTTTCTATGCGAACTGACAGGTGGGACCCACAAGGAGCATGGTCAATTTAACCAGTCAACATAGTGCCACGCAGACTATTTGGCCGGTCAACAGAGTGCAATCCGATGCTGAACGGTGAGCAAGTGACCATATAATCACCGCAAAACATATATAGTGACCGTAATGAGCGTATTCTGAAGTCCGGTGACCGTATTACGCTTTTCGCTTGAAATACACTAACCGCCAGTGTATTTATCTCTTCTCTCGCTCTCTCTGCGGAGCCGAGTAGGCCAACGTGCCAGTGCCTAAATTGGCGCACGCCACCCCATTATTGTTGTACTGATTTCGTAAGAGCGAACAAGCATTCACGTCTACTGTACAAACTATAGACATGAGTTACAAATGCTAGGAAAATGAATACAAATATTTGAATCCACTTTATGCCCAATTTCTCTCTGTAGGCCCTCCAAAAGTACATCTCTACACGTTCTCGCATGTTACATCTAACAACTATGCAATACAGCACTACTACTACACTCTAACACAATAAATCATATGTGTTTTTAGTTTTACTAGATCTCATATTGTTACTTAATTATTCAGTTTGCATACATTAAAATTACATTTGAAATGTATTCCTAGTATCATCTACCGCGCGGGAAAAATCCCGCCCTTGCCTGTTTAATTGGGTTTGTATCGATGGTTCGTGCAAAACAGCAAAACTATAGTAGTACTACAGTACAAGTAACAGTTCACTGGGCCGCCGTGTCATGTACTCCTCCGTCGTAAGAGTGGAGCGCTGGCTTTCATAAATGTTCTAGTCCCTTTCGCCGACATGTGGGACATCAAGCAACTGGGTCCACGTGCCATACCGAAATAACAGTGCAGATACAGCAGGGGTGAAGCACCCCAGTCATGGCGCCGACGTAGTAATGAGCAATGAGGCGTCAAATCATAAAGCTGCACCTTTCCCGCAGTTAAGTTGGAGGGACGAAGTAATGCTAAAAAAAGAAGTTGGAGGGACGAACCAACCATCATTTCACTCGTTGCTGAATCCGCTTCTCCGTCATCTTCTTCAAGTTAACCACGTGTTGCTTCTGCCGTTGTTCTGCCTCATGTGGGACGCGGATCGGCTTGGTAAAGCACTGACACGTGGGACCGCATGTTAGCAAACTGCCAGGCCAACGTCCTCTAAAAATTAGAAACCTCCCCCGCCTTCCGCACGAAAAAATCACCTCCTTTTTACTAATCTTAATACTATAATTGTTTAGATCAACATAATCGAGATTTGTATAGATAGCACACAGGAGCAAAACGAAGTGGTACGGTTAAGGGCATCCACAATGTGTAGCCAAATGTGAAAATAACTTTTGGCATCGATGGGAACCATTGTGGAGGGTGCTGCCAAAGCCAAAAAGATGGAACCAAAGCTCCCTAATTGATTGATTGAAGGAATAGAAAAATGCAACCTCTCTCCTCTTTCTCCCGTGCTTGGACGCATGTACAGTATAGAGCATAGAGTCTACTCCCATGTCCCTTCTATCACAAATCACAAAGCAGTGAGGCGTCAAATCACAAAGCACGGACGAAGCAACCATCATTTCACTCTTCGCTGACTCCGCTTCTCCATCGTCTTCTTCGAGGAACCACCTTACCGCACTAAGCTGGACGGACGACACTATTGTGTAGTACTAGTACATTTACGCATCCTTTGGTTCAACAGACTTCCTGGATGCAAAGAAGGTGGTTGTCTCGGCTTACAGGCGGCACTTGCGAACAACTTACCGTGGTCTCCCTCAATGGTGTGCTCCGTCGAACGCACTTCGCCAAAGCCAACACGTTCGAGATATCGTCGACGTCACCGCAATGGGGAAGGAAGTCAAATAGTTACTACCTCCATTTTTTGTATACAAGGCCAGTATGAAAATTACAATTTGCTTAAGGCCACTAACACTAATCGAGGCAAAATTGATGGGGTTTGCCTCGTACTAGCAACCAAGGACATTAATATACCCTTGCTTGCATGCGGAAGCGAGAAGGCTGGTTTGCATGGCGCTGCATTAATCAAGGAATGAGGAGTGAGATGGTTAGCTCTTTGGGCGGAGGAGAAAAAATATGCATTAATCGACACGTCAAACGAGGATTTGTATCGATCAATCCCGCGAAGGAAAACCCCGCCTTTCTTTTTTAACACAAGTAGTACGTACGTACTTGTATCCTGTTTGGGTCTAGGCCTTGCATTGCCATACTTCGCCACACATTTTTGCCAAGCTTAGCTAAAGCTTTTCAAAATGAAAAGGAGGTACACTTGCGCACGGCTGTCGCGGTGGCACCGCACCCTCTCACAGTCGCTCCTGCATGCCGCAAACCCAACCAAGGGAACGCACCCTCACTCACACGTGCCACAACATGTGATCAAACCAAACTCAGCCATCCTACCGCTGACACATAAGTTTCGTTCATACAGTATGTTTATCCAACCGCATGTTGGGGAAGATCCGTGCGGCTCATGCGGTGGTGTGTTGGGGAAGAAGAAGAGGTGAGGAAGAAAAAGGGTTAGGAGACGTAGGATATTCATCCAACCACCGGAAATGGTCGACTGACACAAATGATGAAAGTCAGGCCACTTGCATAAATATATGTTTTTACACAGCAAAAGATCACTAAAAACAACAACATAAAGAAAAACTATCATTGCTCGCGGAACGAGACGGACTCGTCGTCTTTGGCTGCCGGCGCAAACCAACCGTAGCTGCCGACGTGTGTCTCCGCACCGTGGTTGTCCTCGGAATCCAGCTACTCGTTCATGCGGAGCGTGCGGGCGCTCTGCACGGACACGAGCACCGCCCGGTTCACGTCCACGACGTTCGATTCCGCCTGTAGGAGGGCCTCGATGGCAGCGGCATCCGCGCGCTCCGCCTCGAGTTGAGCCTCCGCCGCCCGGTTCAAGTCCAGGACGTCCGGTTCCACCTGCAGGAGGGCCTCGATGGCAGCGGCATCCGCGCGCTCCGCGTCGAGTTGAGCCTCCGCCACCCAGTTCAAGTCCAGGATGTCCGGCTCCACCTGCAGGAGGGCCTCGATGGCAGTGGCATCCGCATGCTCCGCGTCAAGTTGAGCCTCCGCCGCCCGGTTCACATCCACGACATCTGATTCCGCCTGCAGGAGGGCCTCGATGGCAGCGTCATCCGCGCGCTCCGCGTCGAGTTGAGCCTCCGCCTCCCGGTCCTCCTTTAGGATCGCCAGGTTGAACCGCTGGTCCGCCTGCACCATGGGGGACCCGGACGCCGGCACGAAGTCGATGTCCATCATCTCATACGCATCGGGGGCCTTCTGCGCCGCGACCTCCGCCATGAACATTGGATCGGCTTCCTCCTCCTTGGAGTTTGGATCCAGAGAGCTCGGGGATTGGCCTGCCGCAAAGCGAGCTTGGGAACGGAGGTCTCTGGCGCCGACCGCCACCACAATTTCTGCACGGCACTCCGGCGTCAGCATCTTCTAGTACGTGATCTTGCGGCGCACCATGGCTTTTCGGCGAACTAGGGGACGGCTGATGCGGGCTAGGGGATTGAAAGGTGGGGGAATGGGCTGGAGAGGAGGTGTGGTTTTGGGGCAGTGGTGACCGGCTAGCAAGTAGCTGGCGTAGGCCGAGCAGCGAAGGTTCTGGTGTGAATAGTGGTTCCGATGACGGCCGGTCAATCGGTTTTAACTGTGCGGAGTTTGCAAAGCCGGATGGCTGGAGCCTGGAGAGTTGTGGGGTGGGATGGGACCAAAGTTTCAAAGTTTCGCATGGCAGACGTCCGGACCTCCCCACCGTTCCTGTTGACGACGAGGCGGTGACTTCGTAAATCTCAAGATGACTAGCAAGATGCCCGTGCATTGCACGGAACATCAGGATGCATTTTTTTACAAAACACCTGTTGTGATTGACCCATGAAGGAGTAATCCCATGTGTAAAAACTAATGATTTCTCGAGAATTTCATCGAAAAAATGGTATCTCGAGAATTTCATCAAAAAATGATATCTCGAGAAAGATGAGAGATAAGGTGAGGAGGAGTGGGGCGCGGTGGTGATTGGTGGTCGGACTTAGCGGAGGCATGGGGATGGAGGATGCCGGCAGTGGCCACCATGCCAGATTGTTCGAGAGGCTTCCTTTTTTAATTACTCAACAATGAAGTTGTGGGAGATAAGGATGAACAAGAGAGGTGCGGGTATTCTTTTGCAAAATTGCCATAGTTTACTTTCTATCCGTCAGATGTAGATCGGACGGTCTATATTGCAAGATGGCAGGCACACCATCATCACTGAGAGTAGAGATAAGAGTAGAGATATAGTATTATAGATACGACGGCTCAGTCTCTCGAAGGTGCTCATAGGGGTAGGGTGTGCGTGTGTGCGTTCATAGGGGTGAGTGTATGCGCGCATGTATGAGCGCTTGCGTCTGTACTGTGTTCAAAAAAAGGAGTACTCGAAGTATGCAAGTTCATAACGAACGGACGGTGTACATCACTCTTGTCGCGTTCGCGTTGCACCCCGGCACGGTGGACCCTGCACGTCGCTCACTGAATGGAACGCGCTTCATCTTACGTTTTTGCTCGCTTGTGGGACCGCAGTTGAGAGCAAACCGACGTCCGTCCCCCTCCCCCGCCCACGTCATTTATGGATACTACTAGACTAGAAGAGAGAGAGATCGGCCAAGTGTTAATGAGGCCATACTGACGCTCGAATTTGGCCGGGAAAATAGGGAAACTGACATGTGGGGCACACCTGTCGGGATGATGTGGCACAGACTAGTTCAATGGAGGAGCTGGCCCATGACCTCCTCGCCACCGGCAACCGTTCATGTGGGTCGTGGGGGCCAGCAACGTGGCGCAGCTCTCACACCGCCTCTGGGCACGGTGACCACGGTGAGCGACACACTCATCACCGCTGTACACGCTCGGCTTCAGGGTGCCGAGGGTGGCGCTGCCGCTGTGGCACGACCAGCAGATCAACACCCGGCTCGTCGAGGATGCACGGGGCACCGAAGTGCGCGCGTGCCACGACGCGTCCGCGGAGTGTTCTAGCGCGGCCAACTGCATCCCCAGGATCTGATACCATGCCGGGTCGTCTTTCAATGACATGTGGGATCGCATGTGAGCAACGGGCATGTCCAACGTTGCCACGCCCACAGCTGACTACCCTGGCACACAAAAAACCCTCGTCCCTCGCGCCGTCGCACGTGTGTGTTCCCAGCCGGCGCCAGCTGCCCACATTCATGTCGTTTGTCCGTATACCGTCATTAAGCAGGCTCGCTGCCCAAGGCACCAACTCCGGCGATTTATTGACGCACCCGAACGCTTGGCCTTGCCGGAATGCGCTACTTAAAGCGGCAACGCCCAGCTAAACTCCACACCATAGCGGATCCTCCTACCTGGCACCACATCCACCATGACCATGAGCGGGAACGCTCTACGGGAGAGCTTGTCTTCGAGGATGAAGCTTGAGGTCACCGCCCTCGCTCAACTCGCGGCTTGCAACACAATACCGGCGTAGCCGGACGCGGACGCGACCGCACAAGCGGTGGCCACGCTGGCGGCCGATGACGGGAGCACCGCCAGCCACGCGTCCTACTTGCCGCCGTCCAACGTTCGGCGGCGCAAGTGGCAGGTGAAGTGACGGACCATCCACGTCCATCATTATCGACCTCATGTCCACCGGCACCGCCGAGGTCGGGGACTAATCCGAGGATGAGTAGGGCATGGGAGGCTGCAGGGCATGGTGTGCCAACTGGCCGGTCCGTCTCCCGTGTTCTACTCTTCCTCGCCGGAGACCGCACCTTCACTTCATGGGTCTTGAACCCCGCCGCCATTCATGTAGACGGCAGATGGAGGACGTTGTCGCCGATGCGGAAGTACAAAGGAAAGTGGACGTCGGTCGCCGCCGTAGAATAGGTTTAGGGTCGGGTTTCTTTTCTTTTTCTGTCCTATAAAAGTTCGAAATGTAATGAAAATCTGCCGTGTTTGTATGAATCTCGTCTGGTGTATATGAACTTTCACAATAATAGTAAGATATATTGTATGAAAATATATTGAATGATGATTCATTTTTTTGTGTATAAACTTGGTCTAAGTTTAGAAGGTTTGACCCGAGACAAAGCTAACATGCGAAGTAAATAAACACATAGGTGGTATACATACACAATTTATCTTTGGCACTCCAATAGTATGTCCACTACACATTCACGCATCTCACATCTTTCTCTCGCTCTGTCTGTCAAACTAACTAAGCCTTGTCCTAATAAAAAATAAAGTCCTAAAAAATCCAACTAAGCCAACTTCCCAGCATATCGCGCGGGAAAAGACCCGGCCGCGCCGTTTTAGTCGGGATTACCGGATTACTAGTAGTATTATCGATGTATCGCGCGAAGCACCAAGTTTAAAAGGAAAAAGGCGGTACACTCACAGCACGCCTGTCGCGGGCGCATTGCACCCCTCACACGGTCGGTCTTGCACACGGCTCACGCAAATGGAATGCGCTTCGGCTTGCCTCTTCACTGACACGTGGGACGGCATTTGGAGAAACCGACCATGCGCCAAACTCCCCCACCCACCGCGAGAAAATTCCCCCCAAATCCCAAATTCAACTGCCCTTCGGCCAACTAGCCAATAATATTCCCCAAACCGCCTTCCCCCTCCCCCCCCGGCCCCATTCACTCCATTCGCTGTGCCAAAGCCGCCCTCCCCGTCGCGCCGATACGTCGGCGCCGCGGTTCGTCGAGGGGACGCACGGCGATCCTCTCGCTCCCACAGTACGCTCTCATAGACTGCCGTCCTCCAGCCGCGCCGCCACCGCTGGCGACGTTCTTGTGGAGACGCATGGCGGTCAGCTTCTCCCATGGTACGCGCATTCTAGACTGAGGCCCCGTGCATGTCCGAGTAGCGCTGAATGTTACTAGCTGATAGACGATGTTAATCTGACTGTTTGCCGAAATAGTTTACAGTCAATATGCTCTGCTTAAGAAGCTTCCTTGCCCTGTTCTGCACTCAATCTGCTTTGCTGAGATGGCATGCCACGCCCGATTAGTTGCTAAAATATCCTGCCATATATTTATTGTGAAGTAGATTGCCATGGTCTAGTAGCCAATATGTTAGGTGAAATAGCTCGACACCGTTTTATACTCGATCTTTGTTGCTCAGACGGCCTTCGATGGCTATGTGCTCGGCCTCATTGACTGCTGAAATAGCCTTCCATAATTTAGCACTGAAATCTGTTTGCTGAATTAGCTTTACATATATTTCGTTACTTAGATCTGCTTGTCCAAATATCTTGCCATAGCTTTAGACATCGACCTAGGTATTTTTTTTGGACTTTATAAAAAAGCATATACATTTTTCCTGTAATATCTAGTAGAAGAACTAATTTGTATGTCTAACAGATGGACAGGACTTGGATAACTTCTGCTCGAAGATTCTCCGCTGCATATGTCAAGGGGGTTGAAAACTTCATGAACTTTATCAGAGTTGAGTACGGTGGTCCAAAATCAGATGTGCTCTGCCCATGTACCAGTTGTATGAATTCAATTACAAGACCCCAGTCAACTGTGGAAAATCATCTACACTTGTATGGTATGTCGGTCACATATACTAGGTGGGTTCATCATGGTGAAGCTGTGAACGTCAATGTTACTGACTATGTGGAAGCAGCAGATCACCATCTTGATCTGCCTGATGCTCAGGTGGAAGAGGAGGAGGAGGTGGTGGCGGCGGAGCCAGCAAGTTTGACCAACATTGAAACAATGCTACGAAATGCTCGCGCATTTCGTGAACTTTCACCTGCAGAAGAAAACGGTGGGCCCGCATGTTGGAACAATGCAACGTGGCAGTCACCCCAGGAAACAAGCTGTCAGTATTCTCAGCTATGGTCACCTTTCTTCAGGTGAAGACATCTGAGCGGATGACCAACAAATCATTCAATGCGATGTTGGCTGCTTTCCACAAATCTTTCCCAGATGCGTCTGAGCTGCCACACACCTACAGTAAAATGAAGAATTTCCTTCGTGCAGTTGAAATTGGATATGATATGATCCATGTTTGTAAGAATAATTGTGTTCTGTTCAGGAAGGATTATGCCAACTTAAGTGAATGCCCAAAATGCAAATCATCAAGATGGAAAGATGGTGATGCTGTGAAGAGGATTCCTCATAATGTTCTGAGACATTTTCCAATTATACCAAGATTGCAGAGGTTGTTTCATGATGCTAAAACAAGAGAGGATGTACTGTGGCATTCTAGGAACCAGGAGTACAGAGATCAGTAGGTAATGAGCCATCCATCTCATGGTAGTGACTGGAAAAACTTCAATCAGAAACACAAAAAGTTTGCTGCTGACCCGAGAAACATTAGACTTGGCTTAGCTACAGATGGATTTAACCCATTTGGCCACCAGAGCGCCACATATAGCATCTGGCCAGTGCTTATTATCCCTTACAACATGCCACCAAATGTCTGCACCAAAGAATCAAACTACATGATGGCCTTGCTCATCCCAGGTCCAAAAAGTCCTGGAAAGGATTTTGATTTATTCATGGAGCCTCTTGTGGAGGAACTTCAACAACTATGAAGGGGTGTTCTCACTCGAGACCTATATAGCAGCCCACCAGCTGATTTCTTTCTGCGTGCTGTTATAATTTGGTGCATCCATGATTATCCGGCTTTGGGCACTATGTCAAGGCGAACGACACATGGTTACAATGCATGTGTTCGCTGTGACAGGAATCCGCTGTCATACCCAATACTTAGCAAGATCTGTTACAATTGACACCGCCGTTTCCTTGCCAAGGATAAGCCGTGTCCTACAAAATACCAAAGACATGTGTTCAATGCAAAGCATGAAAACCCTGATGCACCAAAGAGGCTCACCGGCGATGAGTTGCAAGTGGAATTAGAGAAGGTCAGGCATATTACACCACGAAACCATCCTGATAATGGTAGCGGGAAAAGGAAGCGTGGTAGGGCAGAAGAGAGATTATTGTTTACCCGCAGGTCCACTTTGTGGGACTTGGAGTATTGGAAAGATTTGGATCTGCGGCATAATCTTGATGTGATGCACATCGAGAAAAATATATGTGACAGCATTATCGGCACACTTCTTAATATTGAAGGCAAGGCAAAAGATACCTTAAAATCTAGGATTGATTTGACACACCTTGGTATCAAAAGGGATTTGTAGTTGGACGATGATGGTGCATCATGGGATATGGCACCAGCTGTGTACGTCTTGGACAAGGTAAAAAGAAAAGAATTCTACAAGGTACTGTCACGTGTGAGATTCCCGCATGGATTTGCTTCCAACCCTAAAAGGAGAGTCAGTGCAGATGGAAACAAGGTACAAGGGTTGAAAACTCATGGCTGTCACGTCCTACTTCAAAAGGTTTTACCTGTTATCCTTAGAGGATTGGGCCGCCCTGACTTATACAGAGCAGTTGCAGAGTTGGGACAATTCTTCAGGGAACTCTGCAGTAGAAATATCAGGATAGATGCTTTGGAGCGTCTTAGAGACAAGATACCAACTATCTTATGCGACCTTGAGAAGATATATCCTCCAACCTTCTTTGATGTGATGGTGCATTTGGCTGTTCATCTACCTGATGAGGCACTACTTAGAGGTCCAGTATAGTATGGCTGGATGTACCCTACTGAAAGGCGGCTAGGAACTTTCAAGGGCTATGTTAGGAACAGAGCTAGACCTAAGGGTTCCATTGCAGAGGCCTACATTGCTAAGGAAGCATTGACATTCTGCTCCAAATACATTGAAACAGCTGATCAGCTTAGCAAAGAGGTGGGTGAAGACAATCCCGAGCTCAATGTTTTCGATTGTTCTGTTCGAGTTACATGGAAGAGTCGACAAGATGACAAACCTAAAGATTTGGACAAAATGGTTTGGTATGTGTTGAATAACTGTCCTAACATTCTACCTTATATCGAGTAAGTGCTAAGTACTGCAGCTTATACATCGTAATATACTAAACTTGCAGCACATTCTTATATATTTAGATGTTTGACGCCATCACTATGTTGTGCAGAATCTACAAAAAGGAGTTACTGCCGCAAAATCCAAGAAACATTGACAAACTGGTTATGGCAGGATTTGCGAAATGGTTCAAGAGCCATGTAAGCTTTTGAATTGCACTGTCAGTTTTTTTAATATATTGAGTACATAAGATGATCAGCTTGTCTATTTTCTAACCATAGGTTAAGAAGATGCGGGAGGATGGGCAGGCAGTTGATGATGCCCTTTACGCACTAGCAATGGGTCCTGATACTCGGGTAAGACATTATGAATCTTGCATCGTTGGAGATGTGCGCTACAACACCCTTGCACCCGACGAAGGCAGGAAGACACAAAACAGTGCCATCGTGAGCACGGATACGTATGGCAAAGAGACAACTGAAATGTATGCTAACATAACAGACATTGTTCAGTTGCAGTATATCTCCAGTTTCGAGGTTCATCAGTATGTGGTTCTGTTGTGCTATCGTTGGTATAACCTATTTTCCAGGATCGCAAAACCCAGAGCTGATGATTATTTCAAATCCATCAATGTCAAGGTGGCATACCAGACCGATGAGCCTTTTATTTTGGCAAATCAAGCAACACAGATATTTTTCTTGCAAGACACATATGCATGTAGCGATGGCTGGAGAGTATTGCAAAGGTTTGAGCAGAGGAATTCATTTAATGAAGTTGCACAACAAGATGATGCTTACATTGCTCCTGATGTAGAAGATTCCACAGATGTACCTAATATCTTTGAGAACCATCACGTCAATGACGCTGGCGAAAAGATTGCCTGTCGGGCTGTGGACATACGAGTTGATCAATAAGATGCCAACGTTCGAGGACTTTGAGGATGAAGAAGAAGATGGCACTGGGGGGAATTACGATTCAGACTGATACACATGGCGAAATGTTGACGCTGCTGCTGCGGATGATGATTAGATTGCTTTTGTCGTATTTTCCTGTGAGAAGACGACTTTTTATCTACTATGTGAAATTGTGTTTGCTATGACAACTAAAACCTGATGAAGTTGTTGTTTAGTTTTTTGCTCTGAGAACATCACTTATTATGCATGTTGATTTGTGTTTGGTGATTGTATGACGACTAAAACATGATGACATTGTTGTTTAGTTGTACTCATATTTGGCTGTGAAACTTGTATTTGATGACATAGTTTGCTGTTGGACTACATTTTGCTCGACGTCTTCGAATGGGAACAAAGCTGACCCGACAGGGCCTCCGCTAATTTATTTATTTATTAGCAAAAGGGCATCTGCTATTTATTTATTTATGAGCAAAAGGGGATACCCCCCGATTTCCGTTAATAGAAATCATTAAATGTTCACAACACTACGCCCAGCCTGCTAAACAGGTTTCATTCATTACTAGTTTCAGCAAAGTGCTCATGTCATAGCCACTGAATACATCACAAGTGCTACATACACTGCAAATAAAGAGACAATCATCCTACAGAGCACAACGATCTTGCCCATTATCTTCACAAGCTCTTTCATCTCCTCATTGCTGTCAAGGCCGTTCAGCAGCTGTTGCTTGGCCATGCTCAGATGAACTACATCTTTAACCTTCTGCTCTGCATCTTCCTCTTCTGCCGTTCCTTCAGTTACTTGTCCAACACCCCAACCTGTTGGTATTGGGATTCCTCGGCTAACCAAATAATCAGCGTAGTTCCATTCCCCCACATCAGCAACTTCTCAGAAATACCAATCACATGAATCTTCCCTTTTCTGCATGAACCAAATTGGAAGATCATCAACGAAACTATTTAAAAAATCAGCAACTGAAAGCAGGTGAAAAACACTTAAACATATTATTACCCCATGATTCGGGCATTTGTAGAAGACTCGGCCAAGGTTGAGGATTGTAGTTGAGACGCGACGGATGACTCTGCATGATTTGCACCAGTAGCACCACACCAACGGCAGCGGGTTGCGATGAGCAACCGCCTGCGGTGAGTGTGCCGGCGGGGGTGTGATGAGACCCACAGGGGATGGTACGGGTGGCGACTTGGCGCATATCTGGTTGTTGCCTGCTGAAGAGCAGGTGGACGAGCCGCCAGCGAACATGGTTGCTGCGGCCGGAGCTTCTGATGCTAGGCAGAGTAACTAGAGAAGAGGAGAAGCGAACGTTGGATATGGCAGTTTCATTACTTGCAGAGTAGCATAGAACTATATATAGTCATAGTCTAGGTTTGGATTCAAACCAGCTACAGGAGCACATCTCTCTTTTTTCTAAAACTCTGCAACATCTCTTTACTGGTACACTAGCTTGTTCTGTACGCCTTCTAAAGTCTTTGATTTTTGGGAATGTTATGTGGCGAACGTTCCCTGGGAGGAGGACGGCAAACGGACACATTTTCCTGGTTGTTTTAGTTGCGACGCAAGATCAAACAGTGGCAGTTTCGGGAATGTTATCTGGCGAATGAGCCCAGTTTTTCTTTTCTTCCTATAAAAAAGTATGCTACGTGGTGTCGGCTTAGTCAACAAACGATTGTGCCAACCTTGACCGTTGGATTGACATTCAACGTCTATCATGTTTCTTCAGTCTCTTCTTCCTCTAGCCGCCAAAGCCAAACCAGCGTCGGCGGGACTGCCTGCTCCCGTCTCCCACGGCTGGCTGTGCTGCCGCACATGCATCGCGGCCACATCGCACCCTAAAACTCTGCGCATCTTCCCTGGCTCCTGTTCGTTCCCGTCTGAGGCCTCACCATCGTCCTCCGCCTTGGTTCGCTCGTCGCGGCGCCACCCTCCGGTGTTGTCAACATGGTCAACAACCGAGAGGAATAAGGAGATAACTGTACATGGTGAGGATGACAGTAGGGACCCACCAGGATCATGGCAGTAGGCAAGCAAGTGCCTCCTTTATTACAAGAAAAAAATGGTTCCTTCTGATGGTTTCCTGACATCTGGGTCGCACGCCACTATTAACGTAGTCAATAAGCGAGATAACTACACAAGGAGCGGCTGACACCTGGGACCCAGCAGCTCGCGCAGTATTATTTTTTTGTTTTCGGGATGGAGCAGGGTATCAACTATGGCCCGTCTAGCCCAGACTTTTATTTCATACATGTTTACCACATGACCAGCCCAGTTTTGTTTTTTCTTTCTGAAAATGGCTAGCCCAACTTTTTTGTTTTTTTGCAGAATAACCAACGGAGGCCTACTTGCTTTTCTACGCCCTGCTGGTCCTGAAATCTTTCAAGACAAGGAGGGATGCATTCGGCTTGCCCAGAAAATGGGCTATAAGTAATAAGAAATGGGCTGTAAAATGAAAAATACAACAAACAAGCAATTAGTTCAAATTACTTTTTTCTTTCCGATTTTGATATTTTGAATTTCTTTGTTTTTGTGCGGGTAAAATTTCATTGGGTTTTACATTAAGGTATGTTTATTTTTTAAATTAATTTGAATCTGGCTAGAAATTTCGGGTTTGATGTAGGGTAGAACCCTAGATGCCCGATCTTTCATGATAGGAGCGGATCCCGCGAAGAACACGAGGGAAAACATGCGGGGAAACACGAGAGGAAACACGAGAGGATTCACTCAAACCAACAAGATTCGATTACACATGTGCTAGATCCTTGAAACACAAAGAGATACACGATCCACGATCAACAAAGGACGATACAAGTAGCTAGTTCATCTCCATGAGGAGGTCTTGAAGATATCCTAGATGGATCTTCCCGTTAGGGGTCTTGAATCCAAGATGGATCTTCTCCGTAGAGGCCGCGGTCTCTCTCGATGGAGTAGATCCGGATGGATGAGCAAAGCTCTATCTCTAAATGAGCTATCACAATGCTGACCCTAAAACGTAGGTGGGATAGGAGTATATATAGTCTAGGGGGGCAAAGGGGTACATGGGCTGGGTCGGAACGGAGAAACATCGTCCTGTTCATCGGGAGGCAACAGACTGGGTCGGAATGCGTCGTGTTCAACGGGAGCCAACTGGCTTGGACGAAACAGCCGGAACGGGGTCTGGTGTACCGCAAAATGGAGGAAAACAGCCTTATATTCGACCGCGTACGGTCGAAACAGGGTCCTGTTCATTGGGAAGGGTCTCGCGCACCGCAGAACGAAGGAAACATCCTTCTGTTCGAGTGCCTATGGTTGAAACGGGGTGCTGTTGATTGGGAGGGGTGTGGCGTACCGCAAAATGGAGGAAACGGACTTCTGTTGGAGCGCCTACGGTGAAACAGGGTCCTGTTCATCCACGGTCTACTGCCTCGCTCCAGCCTCCACGAGCTATTGTTCATCCACCGTCGACCTCCTCCAGCCTCCACCAGCTACTGTTCATCCACGGGCTACTGTTCATAGAGCCTCTACGGGGTCCTATTCATCCACCCCCAACCAGCTGGGGTGCGGCGGCCTCCCAGGGGTCCTGTTCATCCAGCGACAATGGCCTACTACCACGGGGTCCTGTTCATCCAACCCCCACCGGGAACTGTTCATCCACAACCAACCAACTGGCTCGACTCACCACGTCTCGACTTGTTCTACGTAACGCGCGCACTATAGCAACAGTCACTGTTCATCGAGAGGCAACCAACACCGGCTGGCAACGTCTCGCAGGGGGCTCGATCGGCTTTAGTAAGCAGCAGTAGTGATCGATCGCTCGGGTTCAATTAGCAGCAGCAGCGAAGGAATCGCTCGGGTTCAGTCAGCAGCGAATGAATCGCTCGGGTTCAGTTAACAACCAAGGGATCGATCGCTCGGGTTCATTAACGTTGCTAGCAGTGCGATCGCTCGGGTTCTGTTAGAGCCCAACGCCTCACACACACGCGCGTACATGTATGAGAGAAACGCGCAAACCTCCGTGCATCGCTCGGCCCCGACCACCCACCGTAACCGGGAACTCCCCGAAATTTTCCTCGCCCTCGCTTCTACCACGATTTTTTCCGTCATGGACAGCCCAAAGAATGTCATGCAGGTGCGTCCCTGGCCCGCCCAGGACGAAAAGCCCATTTTCTGTCATGATTTTTTGTCATAGAAGTAGGTGCCCACCACATCTATGATGATACGTGCTTTTGTCACAATTATCGTCATAGAAGTGTCATAAGCATGACAGAAAAAAATTCGTTCGGCCCAAAATGTCACGGATGTGCCTTTTTTTTATAGTGGATGTATGTTGTCTTTCCTCTAGTGGTGTGAACGTCAACTACATGACACTTCACCATTGTTTGGGCCTAGGGGAAGGCATTGGGAAGTAATAAGTAGATGATGGGTTGCTAGAGTGACAGAAGCTTAAACCTAGTTTATGCGTTGCTTTGTAAGGGGCTGATTTGGATCCATATGTTTCATGCTATGGTTAGATTTATCTTAATTCTTTTTTCGTAGTTGCGGATGCTTGCGAGAGTGGTTAATCATAAGTGGGAGGCTTGTCCAAGTAAGGACAACACCCAAGCACCGGTCCACCTGCATATCAAATTATCAAAGTAACTAACGCGAATCATATGAGCATGATGAAAACTAACTTGACAATAATTCACATGTGTCCTCGGGAGCGCTTTGCTTTATATAAGAGTTTGTCCAGGCTTGTCCTTTGCTACAAAAAGGATTGGGCCACCTTGCTGCACTTTACTTACATTTGTTACTTGTTACCCGTTATGAATTATCTTATCACAAAACTATCTGTTACCGATAATTTCAGTGCTTGCAGAGAATACCTTGCTGAAAACCGCTTGTCATTTCCTTTTGCTCCTTGTTGGGTTCAACACTCTTACTTATCGAAAGGATTATGATAGATCCCCTATACTTGTGGGTCATCAAGACTCTTTTCTGGCGCCGTTGCCAGGGAGTGAAGCGCTTTTGGTAAGTGGAATTTGGTAAGGAAAAATTTATATAGTGTGCTGAAATTTACTGTCACTTGTTGCTATGGAAAATAATCCTTTGAGGGGTTTGTTCGGGGTATCTTCACCCCGACCGGAAGAGCAAAGATTTGCCCCTCAACCTACTGAACCTACTGAAAATATTTATTATGAAATTCCTTCGGGTATGATAGAGAAACTGCTAGCTAATCCTTATGCAGGAGATGGAACATTACATCCTGATATGCATCTAATCTATGTGGATGAAGTTTGTGGAATATTTAAGCTTGCAGGTTTGCCCGAGGATGAAGTCAAGAAGAAGGTCTTCCCTTTATCTTTGAAGGAGAAGGCGTTGACATGGTATAGGCTATGCGATGATATCGGGACTTGGAACTACAACCGATTGAAATTGGAATTTCATCAGAAGTTTTATCCTATGCATCTAGTTCATCGTGACCGGAATTATATTTATAATTTTTGGCCTCGTGAAGGAGAAAGTATCACTCAAGCTTGGGGGAGGCTTAAGTCAATGTTATATTCATGCCCCAATCATGAGCTCTCAAGAGAAATTATTATTCAAAATTTTTATGCTCGGCTTTCTTGTAATGATCAATCCATGCTCGATACTTCTTGTACTGGTTCTTTTATGAAGAAGACTATTGAATTTAAATGGGATTTATTGGAAAGAATTAAATGCAACTCTGAAGATTGGGAACTCGACGAAGGTAAGGAGTCAGGTATAAACCTCAAGTTTGATTGTGTTAAACCTTTTATGGATACCGATGCTTTTCGTGAATTTAGCACTAAATATGGACTTGACTCTGAGATAGTAGTTTCTTTCTGTGAATCATTTGCTACTCATGTTGATCTCCCTAAGGAGAAGTGGTTTAAATATAATCCTCCCATTGAAGTGAAAGTAGTAGAACCAGTTAAAGCTGAAGAAGAAACTATTACTTATAATGTTGATCCTATTGTTCCTACTGCTTATATTGAGAAACCACCTTTCCCTGTTAGAATAAAGGAACATGCTAAAGCTTCGGCTGTGGTTCGTAAGAGTTATACTAGAAGACCTACACCCCCTGAACAAATTAAAGTTGAATCTAGTATTGCTATGGTTAAAGATCTCTTGGTCGATAATATTGATGGGCATGTTATTTACTTCTGTGATGAAGCTGCTAGAATTGCTAGACTTGATGATAAAGATAAACATAGACTTGTTGTTGGCATGCATGTTGTTTCTGTTAAAATAGGAGATCATTGTTATCATGGCTTATGTGATATGGGTGCTAGTGTGAGTGCAATTCCCTTTACTTTATATCAAGAAATTATGAATGATATTGCACCTGCTGAAATAGAATATATTGACGTTACTATCAAGCTTGCTAATAGAGATACTATATCACCAATTGGGATTGTTAGAGATGTTCAACACTGTTTTTCTAGTTCTTGGTTCCCCACAAGATGATTTTTGTCCCATTATATTTGGTAGACCTTTCTTGAACACTGTTAATGCAAAAATAGATTGTGAGAAAGCAACTATTACTGTAAGTTTTGGGGATGTGTCTCATGATTTTAATTTCTCTAAATTTCGTAGACAACCCCATGATAAAGAATTGCCTAGTAAAGATGAAATTATTGGTCTTGCTTCTATTGCTGCGCCTCCTATTGATCCTTTAGAACAATATTTGCTAGACCATGAAAATGATACACTGATACAGTGAGGTGCTATACAAACGGTTTTTAACCCCTTTCTGCGACGGCGTTCTGAACCGTCGCCTAGTGAGTGACTGCGATAGGGGGGTCCTTCCCACATGACCCAGAAACCATCGGGGATATGCCCTCCTGGCACACACGCTCGGCAAAATGAGGTCGTGTGCGACCGGCGAGCGATCAAATACGGTTATACGTACAGTAGTGCTAAAAAATACAATTATACAGGCGAAATCGTTTCCGGTCGTAAGTACATCCCACACAGTCAGTCCCCTCTAAACGTTTCCGTTCATATGTACATTCCACACAGTCAATCCAAGGAATACATTTCCGTTAGTATGTACATCCCACACAGTTAATCCAAGAAGTACGTTTCTGTTCGTATATACATCCCACACAGTCACTCCAAGGGAAATGTTTCCGTTCGCAGGTACATCACACACAATTTTCCCCATTAAATCATTTGTGATAGCTTTGCCATTGCACACAATATTAACAATTTTATCGTTTGCGTTAGTGAATGCATCACACACGATGTGTAGAAGAAACTGTGTGGCAAAGGCTGTCCATCACACACACTTTTTATGTGGTAAACGTTTGCGCAAGGTGGCCTAACGCAAACAGTTTTCAAGAGGATGTCGTGTGTGATTGTTCATTGATCCAACACGGTTTATTCCTAGAAACTGCGTGCGTTGCCTGAGGTCATCGCCCATGATGTTTTCTCAATAACCGTTTGCAATAGGAAAACCCAATTAGCAGGCTAATTTCCCTATTATTAATAATCCATTTATTAATCTAATTGACATTTCATATTAAGCACACAATATATTTCATTTCCATATTAAGGAAGCAGGATTTCATAATTGAAATACATTAGAGTACAACATCATATATCTTCAGCACTCAGCTACCCCATTACACAACTGCACCAGCACCAAGTTTCACATGCAACATCTACAACCTTTCGAAATTAGCATCATAGACGGAACATAGACAGATGAATCTCATGTGGAAAACTGCTGAAGCGGAAGGCGAATATTGAGCCTTCATTGATGTTGAAGGTCTTTGCAACTTTAGGCCAGTGCATGTGGATGATTGACCGTCCATCCTTCGTTCTCTTCAGGAACACTTCAATATTGAACCGTGGGTGTTGTATGAAAACCTTCCTCGCCTCCTGACCATACAGGTGGTTTGAGAGGTAATCATCAGTGAACTGCTTTGGAAAGGCCTGAAAACAAGGATATGCATAAATATCTTCTCCAGATTTGAAATGGTGCAAAGGAATTAAAAAGACAAGGTATAACAGTTAGTACCATCCCGTAGTGAACTGATGTCTTTTTCATTGTGCAGACAAAGATCTTGTTATTTTTGGTCGCTAATTTCTTTATCGTAACAATCTTTCTGAGTGTCTTGACTTGACTGATATTAATGGACAACTCATTTCCACATATGCAAAAAGGGTCAAAACCTCTGACAGCAGGACCTACATGTGCAAGACCAAATTGTTAAAAAACTAATATTTAAAAACAAGAAGTGGAAAGGTGTGTTATTAACTGCAACAGGCCTAATATTTAAAAACAAGCAAATGTAGTAATTCAAACTTGTATTGTGCAGGTCTAAGTACACTAGTTATTGGCCCTGTTTGGATCCATGGGTTAGAGTTTGTTTGAGCTAGTTTGGGCTCAAATAGCCCTAAAGTATCCAAACATGAGGGCTAGTTTGAGCTAGTTGCGTCAAACCCACCCAAAACAACTATCCCACCCAAGAGGTGCTGATTGGGGCTAGTTCTCCTAGTGCATTTATTGTCAATCTAACACTGTCATCCAAACACCTCTTTGGCTAGAGTTAGTTCAGGGTTAGTCATTGTTGAGTACCATTGTTATTTAGGAAACGTAGGATAGCGTAGGATTTATTCTACCTTGACTTGTACTCCAAGATGACCATGTACTCCTATATATATGCCCACGAGGCTCAAGCAATACAATCAACTATTCCACCAATCTCTCTCTCTCCCTTTTAACTGTCATTAGCTAGAAACTAACTCTAACCTCTAGCTAAGTTAGAGTATCCAAACAGTGCCATTGTTAAATCAAATGGAAAGGTGTGTTCAATACTCCCTCCGGTCCTTTGTACTCTACATATAATAATTGTCTGAAGTCAAACTTCATAAAGTTTGACCTTATTTATATGAAAAAATATCAACATCTAGCATGCTAAAGTTATACAATATGAAAATTTAAGTCATGACACATGTACTGATATTTATTTCATATTGTGAATGTTGGTATTTTGTTCTATAAAGTTGGTCAAACTTTAAGAGGCCTGAATTTAGACAAATCTTATATGCGAACTAAAA
Source organism: Thinopyrum elongatum (assembly GCA_011799875.1). Classification (NCBI taxonomy): domain Eukaryota; kingdom Viridiplantae; phylum Streptophyta; class Magnoliopsida; order Poales; family Poaceae; genus Thinopyrum; species Thinopyrum elongatum. The sequence goes on from CM022301.1 coordinate 126,611,471, forward strand.
AGATTCGGAGGGAGTACAACATGCTTAACAGCAACCAAATATAGTTATTCATAGACCTATTGTTAAATTTGGTATTGATGAAATTGAACTGCACAGTTCATACTAGCACATATAGAACATAACACTGTTAATAGCTGAAATAAACTAGGCATACTACAAACAACCAAAGATGGCAATTGAAACTGGACATATGCTAACTACAAACAACCGAATAACCATAAACCATAGAAATAAACAAGGCGTAATGCAAACAACCTAATATAGCAATAAATGCTAGACAAGTTCTCACTACGAAAGGGGTTCGAGAAAACAAATCATGGGTTTCCTCACTTGTCACAGATTGGCTCCTACTCGTGGTCGCCGTCGATGAGGTCTGACTTGCCAGCTGAGGATCCCAGGCCAGTGTCGCATAACGTGTTCTTCAGAAATGACAAAAGGGGCTCCATGGTGATGAAGGATGGCAAATTGTTCATAACAAGCCGCAGGAGATCAGCGGCAGGGCCATCGATGAGATCGACGGCTGTCGAACCCGAAGGGTTGGGGTGGGCAACTTAACCTGTGACATAACCCGCGTCAAGTCGTCGGTGTCAACGACCTCGATGTCGTAGCCGGTGTCTGCAACATGCCAGAATACTCTAGCCCGCTGATTGAAAGGCTTAATCCAGGTCCAGTAATTGTCGTCAGCTTCCTCGGCGGCCACCTCACCGACGTCGGGCGAAGAGGCCGCGGTAAAGCTCTTTTGGGCCATTCGCTCCTCGAGCTCCCTGGGAAGCGTAGTCGGGCTTAGGCTGCGATGCTCTGGACTAGGGGAGGGGGTGGGGATGGGGATCTCTGGGAAAGGGGGCGTTTCACAGGCGTCATCTAAAAACTCGAGGCGGCGAGGGTATGTATATCGGTGGGTAAACTGCACGGGCAGACCGGCAAAGGTTAATGATGTAGGCGGCGCGGCGGCGGCGGCGGCGACCTAGATAGGTTTGGAGCAAGGGAGGGGTGGTGTGTATGTGTGTGAGCGGGGGATTTGGGGTGAGCGAAGGATTTGGGGTGTATGTGTGGAGGGGGACCAAGGTGGTGTTTGAGGAAATGCCACGGGTACTGAAAAATTTACTAGGCGGGAGTAAAATGGCGGGGCTACTGAAAATTTGGATCAAGGGATTGAAGCAGAGCGGGGTGGGAGTAAAATGCCGGGGCTACTGAAAATTTGGATCTACTGATTAAAGCAGAGCGGGAGTAACAGACATCGCACACGGTCCAGACATACTAATCGTGTGCTATCAAACAGAAAAACCATCTACGCAGGTAGATATTTTCGAGATTGCGAGGGAGTGGATATTTTTGAGAGGGGGAGGGAAGCCTCGTGGATCCCAATCTACTGTGATCATGTGGGTGACAGGGGCAGGGGCGCGGCACACAGGTAGTCCTAGGGAACCGTGTCTGTTTCGTACCCGATCGCAGACGGTTGCTGCGTCCGACTCGTCTGCTGTTTATAAATTTGGCTAAAAAAACGTGGGAAAGGGTCAGAACACGAACACACTTGCATGTGGACCAAATATATGTATGAAAAGGGTGGTTTTATGTTCAAATACCCAATGCACAACTTTGATGTGGCACCTGTCGCACAAAGCGCATGTTATTAGTGAGCCCCCCCCCCCCCCAAACACACACACACACTTCGTGTTGCCGGAGGGGAATCCTAGCTATGAACACATGCCCCCAAATAGCTAGGTCTGACATCTCACCGTACCGTAACACAAACCGAAAGGAGTACATCAACCCCCTCCCCCCTTTGCTTCCGATCAAATGTGGACCGTGTGCGGGCCCACAGAGTGTTCTTCTGGCGTTAGTGGGTGACACCACTTACCAACCACACCTGCGGGTGGCCCGATGGGTGTGTGTGTGTGTATGTGTGTGTGCGTGTGTGGGTGTGTGTGTGTGGTGGTGTGTGTGTGTGTGTGTGTGTGTGAAAACAATGTGCTATGATATTTAAATAACCCAATCACAAATTTGATGTGGCACATGTGCATCGCAAATTAACCGGCATCCCCGACCCCACGGAGGTTCATCTAGTACGAAGTAGTACTGTGCCCCCCCCCCCCCCCCCCCCCACACACACACACTTTGAGTCGATGGAGGGGGCATCTCACCAAGGCGTATTGTAAGACTGACCAAGAAGAATCACCACCTTGGTCGTATAACCTCTCTTGTTTGTTGGGTCAAAGTCATGCATTGACGTTCCACACGCGGCCCCATAAAATAGGCTAGCTTGTCGCCGATAACCATGCGAGGGAGTGCCTGAAGACAACCACTGCATGCATGAGGTCCAAAAACATGTATGGAGTGTCATGTGATGTTTGAATATACCCAATGCACAACTTTGATTCATGTGTATGCGAGCCCTCAAACTTAGGTCTCGAATCTCACCATGATCGACGTACGACTATACGGTAACGCGAACCAAGAGAAGAAGAATCCACCCTGGTAACCTCTCTCGCATTGTTGGTCGAAGTGATGGAGACGTCCACGCGGGGCCACGAATATATAGGCCGTTGATGATAACCAAGCGAGGGAGAGTGTCCAAAGACAACCACTGCATGTATGTGCCCCAAACATATGTATGGACATGCGTGATGCATGCATATATGTTTGAATACTAAAAGCACAACATTTTGATGTGGTGCATGCATGCATCGAAAAACGCACAGTCCCCACACAGATCTGGTTCATGATGCGTCACGTGCTCCCCCCCCCCCCACCACTTCGACCCGGTGGGAGGGATTCGTGCGTACACATGCACGCGAAGTATAGTTGCATGTACCGAACCGTATAAGACGAACCAAAATTTAATCCCCTCCTAATTATAAGTCAAATTAACCTCTATCATTGTCGGTCGAAGTGATTGACCAAGCGGGCACACAGAGATGGACGAAGCATCTCGCCGATAACCCCATGAGTGAGTGCTACAGGACAACCGCCATCGCTTGCTTGTGGGCCAAACACATGTATGGAGATGTGTGGTTGTGATGTTTGAATACCTAATATATATGCGGAACTTTGATGTGGCATCTGCCTCGGAAACCTTTAAGTCCCCCACACAAGAACCGAGGTTCATGACACATAGTATATATATGTTGCCCCCCTCCCCTCTTTGACGCGTAATATATACTCCTACATATGTACCGTAACACAACCCGAAAATAATCCTCCTTGTTCGTCAAATTACCATTCTCGTTGTGTCATATATTAGATGGACGACGACCTCGCGGGCCCATGGAGGGAAGAGTCGCAGGCGAATGAGTGACAACCATCGTCTGCATGTGGCCCAATGTGTTGGTGATGTTTTTAATACCCAATATGCACAACTTCTTTGCGGCACCTGCCTCGGAAACCGAAAAGTCCCCACACGGAGCGAGATCGATTCATGACATGTGTGTAGTATATATGTGCTGCCCTGGCCCCCTCCTCCCCTCTTCGACGCATACTATATACTCCTACCGCAACACAACCCAAAAAGAAACCTCCTTGCTGGGTCAAAGTGATGGAGGACAACCTCGCGGGCCCACAGATGGAAGCATCACTGCGAGTGAGTGTCTTATATGACGCGTAGTATTGCCCCCGGCCACCCTCTTCAATGCATACTATATATATATATATATATATATATATATATATACTCCTATCGTACGTATAACAAAAACCAAAAAATGACCATCCTTGTTGGTCAAATTAACCTCTCTCATCGCATGTCATCAGCAGCCTCCCCGATGATATGTTGACAGTCATCATATCCCTCCTCCCAATCAAATATGGGGCGAGGACAACCGCCCTTTCCCGACGGTGGCGCCCCCTATGGCTCCCCACCCCTCTCGACCTCCTCGATGCCCACGAGCTCTGCCATGGCTATCGCAAAAGCTTGGATGCGTTCTCCCAGATCCTCGGCAGTCACCATGGCCCAATCATGTAACATCCCCAGATCTTAACCCTGTCATCAAGCTAATTAATTTGCCATGTCATCATATTTTACTGAGTCAAAATGCCACTTGTCTCCAATCAAATTCTAATTCGAATTTAAAATACAAGTCAAATAATTAATTCTTCAAACAGTAAAACAAAATAGTTCACCATGTTGGAAATAATCCCAAGGCATTTATAAAATTGGAACCAACCTTACCAAAATTCCCAAAATGCCCCTTGAAGTTATTTTGGAGGTCCAGCAGCATTTATCTTGCCTTATTCAATTTCTAAAATTACCTAGCCACTTACAATTGCCTTGAAACTTTTTGTGGCAGAGCCTAAAATTGCAAAGTGATTAATGGGCTCAGTTCCATATTTTTCTAAAATGTTTGGTGGCCCGTAGAAATCATTTTCTGCTTCTGTTTTTGATTAAATGGAAAATGCAGTAAGGAGAAGGTGGGCGAGGCCTAACTACTTACCTGGCACTCACCTGAGGCCCGAGCTGGCCCAGCCCACCTCCACCAACCTCTTCCTCCGTGTCGTCGTCTCCATGGCCGCACGCCTCTCCGCCGACCGCAACGTGCCACCGCGACGGGGAGCAGGAGCACAAGCGGATAAGGGCGGCCCAAGCCTTCCCCCCTGGTTGCCTCGCCTCACTCTCTTACCTTCCCTCTCTATCGCCTGCGCTCTCTCCCCTCCAGATCCGCCTCAGTCGCGCCTCTCCGTCGCCGCTCACCACACTCCACCGCAGCCACCGGCCGGCCTTCGGCTCACCGACGTGCCCCCAGGCTCTGCCTCGACCTCTTCATCCTCCCCGCCGAGCCACGCGGACCGGGACGGCCCCGCAGCACTGCCACGACCTCGCCTTCTCCCTCGGCTCCAACGAACACCGCCGCCCTGAATCCGCGCCACTCCTGCTACTAGTCACCCACCGGGCCACCGTGTGCCCCAAGGTGAGCTCCGGTCCCTTCTCCCTCTCCTCGCGCATCTCCGCCTCCACCGCAGCTAGCTCACAGCGTAGCTGAGCTCCGCCGTCCGCTATGGCTGTCGGGCTCGCGCACCCAGTGCTTCTCTGCCCGCACCGGCGATCCCCATGTGCTCCTGGCCCTCCCAGGAGGCCAGTGAGCCCCTTAGCCAGCCAGCTAGCACCCCGCGGCCCCGATCCCGTGCTCGCCCGAAGCTGCTCCGCTGCTAACCTCGACGCTGATGTGTTTTCCTGCCACCTCCGGCCTTTCCGAGGCCATAGATGGATGTGGCTCGGTATGCCCGTTCGAACGAGCTCGGGCGCGCGCAAAATGGCCCTCTGTGGCGCATTTCCGAGCGTCTCCGGCGAGAGCGCCGCCACGGAGAGCTCACCGGAGCGATTCCGGCGACCCCTCCAGCGTGGCACCGCGTGGGGCCCGCTTGTAGTCACTGCCAGTGGGCCCTGGACCCACTTTGACCCAGTTGACCGTGGTCAACTGCGGTCACTGTTCACCATGACTCTGACCAGTGGGTTCCCCACATCAGACACTTAGTTAGCAGCTAATTGCGATTAGTTAAAATTCTATTAATCAACTACTGACACTGACCAGTGGGCCCCTGTTAATTAGTTAGGTAGTTAGATTAGTTAAACTCAGTTAGTTAGCCCACTGAGAATGACAGGTGGGTCCCACCTGCCAGAATTGACCAGGCAACTGGACAGTTGACTGCTGACGCAGAGCTGACATCACGCTGACATCATATATCTAATTTAGTAACTCTGTTAATTTAAATAATTCCAGAAATAGTTTAAAACTTTGAAAATTCGTAGAAAATAAACCGTGGCTCAGATCGAAAAACTTTATATATGAAAGTTGCTCAGAACGACAAGACGAAGCCGAATATGCCCTCCTCATACCTGTCACATGCGTCTAGCATGATGAACGAGGAACTTTTCCCTCTGTTTCATCTGTCCGATTATCACCCGGAGCTGGGAGAACACTCCCGGATAGTTTCCCGCTCCCACTAACTTGCGTAGTACTACATTAGGGCACTCCTCGAATAACGTGCTGCCACGCCAGGCATCTGTGATTGTATTTGTCTGCTTTATATATTTATGGTTACTATGACTTTACACTAAACCATGTTACTAAAGACGGGTCGGCCCTGAGGGGTACCCGCGCGAGCTTAATTGCGAGAGATGTGGAGTCGGGTTGACCTGGAGGGTGCCCGCGAGATAATTATGAGGCATGGCCGGGCATTCTTAGCCCTTGCCGCAAGTCCTCGAGATGGGGCGACGGTGTCACATCTTTCGTGAGTCTCTGCTCATTGCCGCACTACCAATACACTAACGGTTTGGATATTTGATCCGAGGGGACTCTGGCCTGATAGCACTAACCATCACGTGGGCATAGTATGGGCGTTCTGCGTCGTATGCATCAGCCGAAGCTTAATTGACGTCAGCGAGGAGCGGCGTGCGCTGGATTGTACTGGTTAAGCCCACGCTTGTATTAAGGGGGCTAGGTCTGCTTCCGGCCGCCCTCGCAACGCACAGGAGCGCTCGGGGTGATGCCCAAGACCCCTGGGGGCATAGGTTAGTCCGGCGTGCTGACCTCTCTATTAAGCCTAGGTCGGGTTGCGGCGTATCGTTTGGCCGAGGCCGGGCATGACCTAGTAAAGTGTGTCCGGCCGGAGTTAATCGAGCGTGGTGGGTAAGTTGGTGCACCCCTGCAGGGAATAACACATCTATTGATAGCCTGTCCTACGGTAACGGACACTCGGAGTTGTATCCCGATCGATACAACTAGAACCTGACACTTGAGATGATAACTGGATAGTATGGCTCTGGGATTGCTTTCTCGCAGGGAGTCAAGGAAGGATCTCTGGGCGAGGTTGATGACACTACTATTACTTTACATTATGTTATTCTGTACTCTTCTAATGCTGCAAGACCGCTGAAGATGATGAAGATGCTAGTCTTCGATAGGACTAGACTTTTCCCTCTAATCTGGTATTTCTGTAGCCCAGTCCACATATACAGCCTTCCTTTGAAAATGTTGCATATGTAGTATAGATCCTTGCTTGCTGAGTACTTCAAATGAGTACTCATGGTTGCTTTGCTTTCTTTTTCTCCCCATATCCGTTTGACGCAACCAAATGACGGAGCCCCTGAGCCAGCTACCCCCGCCGACGGCTACTACTACTACCCTCCCAGTGAGTACTACTATGAGGAGCCGACCGACGACCAGGAGTAGGTTCGGAGGGTCCCAGGCAGGAGGCCTGCGCCTTTCGATCATAGCTTTTGTTTTGCCCCGACTTTCTAAAGGCTTATCTGTTTCTGTTTCATATCTGTACTCAGATATCTGATGCTTCCGTTGACGCTTGTATGCGAGCTTATGTATTCGAGCCCTCGAGGCCCATGGCTTGTAATATAAAGCTTGTATGACTTTATTTATGTTTTAGAGTTGTGTTGTGATATCTTCAAGTGAGTCCTTAGGCTTGATCGTGTGCATTTGCGTGTATGGTTAGTGCACGATTAAGCTGCGGTTGTCACAGGTTGGTATCAGAGCCGACTGACTATAGGAACCCCCTTTCCAACTCCTTGGCCAAAGTTGAGTCTAGTCGTCCAAAACTGTTTTACTAACTTGGCTGTGTGGCTTACGGGCCCACGTCACCAACTGGGTGGTATTAGGATCTTTTATTCCTTGTCTTAACTCTGGGACTCTGATCTCTCTTCTATTCGGGTTAAAGATTTTACTAACTCTGGCATTAGGTTCTCGTAACCACTTCCTCCCGGAGAGCCTCTTCACTATAGATGATTGTTTGCCCCATCAGAAGACTCTGAAGATACTCCTCGATGATTCCCGAGACCCTGTGCCCACAGCTTTGCAGTTCCTGACCACCGATAAATCCTGACGAATAACTACTTACACTCGCCATGCATATATTCATTCCAGTTACTCTTTTGTTCCATCCGACATATCGAAATACTATCTGACATTTCGAAAATTCTCTGAACACACTGCCTTGCAGTTCCTTTCCGCCTGAACATACTTACGAATAATTCCTCACATTTCCGAGGATCCATTCATCCCCAGTTGTTCTTGTGTTTCACGAAATACTTCGTATTGCTATCCTATCTCCCGAAGATCCTCTGCAGCCTAGTGCTCCCGAAAGTCTTGTCTGCCTGCATTATGGATAAATCCATATGTATCGCAATATTCATTAGCATTCCTTGTCATTATCATTCTGAGTCTATTGATTCAATATGAATAAGAATAATCCCTATCATCTGTCGATTCCTAGAATTCATCTTTCCGGCTCAGACATCATTCTGGATATGAGCTGGTTCTCGGTAAATCAATCCTTGATTGATTGGCCATCTAATTCTATTCTACATACTCATCTTTTTATCAGAGCTTCTGCCTCTAATCCCCTGATTTTCGAATTGTAAACCCTTTGTATTCAAGCTTCGGCTTATTCAGATGTATCCATAAATCGATTCCTTTGCATCCCTTCTTCTTCTGGTTGAGTACCAATACTCACATCAGATCCTTCGCGGACCACCTGATCTTTTGGTGGTTTACTATCCGTCAGCTCCTTCGTATTTTAACTAATTGACGACTTTCCCCTGATACAAAATGCCTCTGGCGAATTGTATCATCTACTCCGAATTGCCAGCCCTTTGCTTTCGAGTGTGTACCGCCGCTCCTATTATTGTGTTATATAGGTTCATAAAAATGTCCCGAAGGGTTGAACCTATGCTTTCCCTAATTCGTGTGAACCCGAAAGTTATGCGAGTCATACTCTTCTGGTGCTTCACCAGATAAATTTTCAGCACTACAATTTCTTCGAAAACGAGAAGTGAATGAAAGGTTATGATTGGAGAAGTGGGAGTCGACCTTGAACTTGTGTTCATACCCATGGACCCGATGTAGAACTTATCATGGAAGCTGCTCATAAAAATAATTATTTCCTTGGTACAAGTTCATCTTGTATCTATGAATTGATCCTTTGCAATCATGGTTCTGACCATATTTTCTCCTTGATTTCATTTCCCGGACAAGCTAAAGCACTTGTCTTCTGCAAATCAATATGCCTGACCAACCTCTATATTGAACTACCTCGAGTATTACACCCCCCCTACTATCTTGAGGATATCATCCTATCGTACCACGTCCTAGGAATTTTCCGATGGAGTGATACCTTTCCCTGTCATAGTCACTCCTCGGGTTCTGGGTTGTCGTCAACCGAGACCACCGAACAATGAATCGATTCCACTCTGTGATTTAGTACTCCTAGTACTTTGATGCTGGGGAGTTTGATACTACATCACGCCATTCCTAGCCTGATCGGCTATATCATTATCATGTTAATCTTATCCGTGCTACCTGGTCCTCCTTCCCGGTGCACTTTTCCGACAATGGGCTAAGCTTGTGTCAAACTATCTTCATCATATTGTTTTGCTTACACCTTGATTTCCCTGCTACTCTTGAAATTGTTCCTTTGCACTTCTGGTGATGTTCGAATGCAATCTTTGCTTGAAACACCATGTTACTGCTACCTCGAAGCATGACTATGGTATTCCGAATATCATTGAGAACAGTGGAAGCGCAATGCTACATGTTTCTTCATCTATTATCCAAACACCGTTGTATGGGTAATATCATGATTCTCCCCTCGCCCCTTTATCTAAATGCTTTCGAACTTGCTGTCCTATCATGTATATCATGCTTCGCCTTTCCTTGGAAAGGATATGCTCCTAGTTCATGTGAGGAAACACATTTTCCTTTCCAGTGGTCTGTTTAATTCTGATAATCACATTTTCCTTTCCATTGGTTGTTTAACTTTTCTTGTGATCTATATGACATGGGCAGTATTAATTCTCTGCCTATGAAAACATCTCGGTCTACAACTCTACCAGTGAGACCCTGTTACCATTGTTGATGACAATCCGGTAACCACCGATGGACGAGAACTTTGCCTATTGGTCTGCCTCGTTTTAACGAGCAGGAAAATAGTTCTCTTCATCCCTCGCCCTTGGTACCGACCTTGTTGCCGACATAGCTGACAGACTATTCGCTGACATGTCTTATTGTCGTGGCCATGTAAGATGACACCGTCCTCCCTACTCTCGATCGACACCCCCCCCCACAGTTCCACAGGATCGGAACCTGACTCTCCTGTACATCCTTGATTCCGAACTATCCTATGCTCTTGGTTGTGTGTGTTATCATGAGCCACCTTCCGAGAGATGATATATCTCCGATACTCTTAACCCCTTTCACACTCTGTTCAGGTATCGATCGGAAGTCCATTCGCTTGAAACTTACTATCGTAACTTCTTACTTTGCTCTCGATGTTTTCTAAGTTTCAGCTCGAGAAATAGTTCCTGTCGCATTCCCTGAGTTGTCCACCAGTTAATCGACCTTGCAAAGGTCAGTTCACCCGAGGTTACCCTTTACTTCCCCACTTAAATCTCGGGACGAGATTTCTTGTAGTGGAGGAGATTTGTAACATCCCCAGATCTTGACCCTGTCATCAAGCTAATTAATTTGCCATGTCATCATATTTTACTGAGTCAAAATGCCACTTGTCTCCAATCAAATTCTAATTCGAATTTAAAATACAAGTCAAATAATTAATTCTTCAAACAGTAAAACAAAATAGTTCACCATGTTGGAAATAATCCCAAGGCATTTATAAAATTGGAACCAACCATACCAAAATTCCCAAAATGCCCCTGGAAGTTATTTTGGAGGTCCAGCAGCATTTATCTTGCCTTATTCAATTTCTAAAATTACCTAGCCACTTACAATTGCCTTGAAACTTTTTGTGGCAGAGCCTAAAATTGCAAAGTGATTAATGGGCTCAGTTCCATATTTTTCTAAAATGTTTGGTGGCCCGTAGAAATCATTTTCTGCTTTTGTTTTTGATTAAATGGAAAATGCAATAAGGAGAAGGTGGGCGAGGCCCAACTACTTACCTGGCACTCACCTGAGGCCCGAGCCGGCCCAGCCCACCTCCACCAACCTCTTCCTTCGTGTCGTCGTCTCCATGGCCGCACGCCTCTCCGCCGACCGCAACGTGCCACCGTGACGGGGAGCAGGAGCGCGAGGGGATAAGGGCGGCCCGAGCCTTCCCCCCTGGTCGCCTCGCCTCACTCTCTCACCTTCCCTCTCTCTCGCCTGCGCTCTCTCCACTCCAGATCCGCCTCGGCCGCGCCTCTCCGTCGCCGCTCACCGCACTCCACCGCAGCCACCGGCCGGCCTTCACCTCGCCGACGTGCCCCCAGGCTCTGCCTCGACCTCTTCATCCTCCCCGCCGAGCCACGCGGACCGGGACGGCCCCGCAACACCGCCACGACCTCGCCTTCGCCCTCGGCTCCGACGAACGCCGCCGTCCCGAATTCGCGCCACTGCTGCTCCTAGTCACCCACCGGGCCATCGTGTGCCCCAAGGTGAGCTACGGTCCCTTCTCCCTCTCCTCGCGCGTCTCCGCCTCCACCGCAGCTAGCTCGCAGCATAGCTAAGCTCCGCCATCCGCTATGGCCATCGGGCTCGCGCACCCAGTGCTTCTCTGCCCGCACCAGAGATCCCCATGTGCTCCTGGCCCTCCCAGGAGGCCAGTGAGCCCCTTAGCCAGCCAGCTAGCTCCCCGCGGCCCCGATCCCGTGCTCACCCGAAGCTGCTTCGCCGCTAACCTGGACGCCGACGTGTTTTCCGTCCACATCGGCCTTTCCGAGGCCATAGATGGATGCGTCTCGGTATGCCCGTTCAAACGAGCCCGGGCGCACGCAAAATGGCCCTCTGTGACGCATTTCCGAGCGTCTCCAGCGAGAGCGCCGCCGCGGAGAGCTCACCGGAGCGATTCCGGCGATCTCGCCAATGTGGCACTGCGTGGGGCCCGCCTGTAGTCACTGCCAGTGAGCCCTGGACCCACTTTAACCCAGTTGACCGTGGTCAACTGCGGTCACTGTTCACCTTGACTCTGACCAGTGGGTCCCCCATGTTAGACACTTAGTTAGCAGCTAATTGCGATTAGTTAAAATTCTATTAATCAACTACTAACACTAACCAGTGGGCCCCTGTTAATTAGTTAGGTAGTTAGATTAGTTAAACTCAGTTAGTTAGCCCGCTGAGAATGACAGGTGGGTCCCACCTGCCAGAATTGACCAGTCAACTAGACAGTTGACTGCTGACGCAGAGCTGACATCACGCTGACATCATATATCTAATTTAGTAACTCTATTAATTTAAATAATTCCACAAATAGTTTAAAACTTTGAAAATTCATAGAAAATAAACCGTAGCTCATATCGAAAAACTTTATATATGAAAGTTGCTCAGAACGACAAGACGAAGCCGAAAATGCCCTTCTCATACCTATCACATGCCTCTAGCATGATGAACATGGAACTTTTCCCTCCGTTTCATCTGTCTGATTATCACCCGGAGCTGGGAGAACACTCCCGGATAGTTTCCCGCTCCCACTAACTTGCGTAGTACTACATTAGGGCACTCCTCGAATAACATGCTGCCACACCACGCATCTATGATTGTATTTGTTTGCTTTACATATTTATTGTTTCTTCCCCCTCTTCTATTTTCGATAGACCCCGAGACCGACGCAGCTCAGGAGCCCGACGACACCACTGATGACCTTTCCTTTACTACAAAGCTTCCAGGCAAGCACTCCGATATCGCCTATTCTTCTCTCTCTTATGCTTGCATTAGAAGTTGCTGCTGTTACCGTTATCCTATTTCTGCTGCATAGCCTGTTTATTGTAACCTGGAGTTGTTACCTACCTGCTTATCCTTAACTGTTTAGTATAGGCTGGGTAGAGACCCATCAGAGACCCCCACTTTGTCCCGACTGCCCCGCTGGATTATCGGAAGACTCGATCAACGGGATCGAAGGCCAGGCCCCGGCACCGCACATCACTTCCCCCTTAGTTGCTCGACACTACTGGGTTACTATCGAGTGTCAAGGGGAAACCTCATCAGCACTTCTGATGTTAACCTTGTAGGTTAGTTCATCGGTTATGGTCATCGAGGGTGATTCCTCCTTCTCCATTCCCGGTAATGACACTGTCGTGCAACTCCTCAAGAGTGGACCTCGAGGGTGATTCCTCCTTCGTTCACCTTGACGATAACATCAGGTGGAATTCCATCGAGGGTGATTCCTCAGGGTTCCCCTTGGTGTTAGACACACGGATACTATGGTTACTATGACGTTACACTGAACCATGTTACTAAAGATGGGTCGGCCCTGAGGGGTACCCGCGCGAGCTTAATTGTGAGAGATGCGGAGTCGGGTTGACCTGGAGGGTGCCCGCAAAATAATTACGAGGCGTGGTTGGGCATTCTTAGCCCTTGCCATAAGTCCTCGAGACGGGGCAACGGGGTCACATCTTTCGTGAGTCTCTGCTTGCTGCCGCACTACCAATACACTAACGGTTTGGATATTTGATCCGAGGGGCCTCTGGCCTGATAGCACTAACCATCACGTGGGCATAGTATGGGCGTTCTACGTCGTATGCATCAGCCGAAGCTTAATTGACGTCAACGAGGAGCGGTGCGCGCTGGATTGGACTGGTTAAGCCCGCGCTTGTATTAAGGGGGCTAGGTCTGCTTCCGGCCGCCCTCGCAATGCACAGGAGCGCCCGGGGTGATGGCCCAAGACCCCTGGGGGCATAGGTTAGTCCGGCGTGCTGACCTCTCTATTAAGCCTAGGTCGGGTTGCGGCGTATCGTTTGGCCGAGGCCGGGCATGACCTAGTAAAGTGTGTCCGGACGGAGTTAACCGAGCATGGTGGGTAAGTTGGTGCACCCCTGCAGGGAAGAAAACATCTATCGATAGCCTGTCCTACGGTAACGGACACTTGGAGTTGTATCCCGATCGATACAACTAGAACCTGACACTTGAGATGATAACTGGATAGTATGGCTCTGGGATTGCTTTCTCGCAGGGAGTCGAGGAAGGCTCTCTGGGCGAGGTTGATGACACTACTATTACTTTACATTATGTTATTTTGTACTCTTCTAATGCTGCAAGACCGCTGAAGATGATGAAGATGCTAGTCTTCTATAGGACTAGACTTTTCCCTCTAAACTGGCATTTCTGCAGCCCAGTCCACATATACAACCTTCCTTTGAAAATGTTGCATATGTAGTATAGATCCTTGCTTGCTGAGTACTTCGGATGAGTACTCATGGTTGCTTTGCTTTCTTTTTCTCCCCATATCCGTTTGATGCAACCAGATGACGGAGCCCCTGAGCCAGCTGCCCCCGCCGACGGCTACTACTACTACCCTCCCAGCGAGTACTACTACAAGGAGCAGACCGACAACCAGGAGTAGGTTCGGAGGGTCCCAGGCAGGAGGCCTGCACCTTTCGATCATAGCTTTTGTTTTGCCCCGCCTTTCTAAAGGCTTATCTGTTTCTGTTTCATATCTGTACTCAGATATCTGATGCTTCCGTTGACGCTTGTATGCTAGCTTATGTATTCGAGCCCTCGAGGCCCCTGGCTTGTAATATAAAGCTTGTATGACTTTATTTATGTTTTAGAGTTGTGTTGTGATATCTTCAAGTGAGTCCTTAGGCTTGATCGTGTGCATTTGCGTGTAGGGTTAGTGCATGATTAAGCCGGGGTCGTCACAAATCAGAGGCCTTATCACTGGCAAGTTCCGTTCCAATGGCAAGGACCGAGCCAAGCTTGACGAGTGGTTCCGATCCCCCGCCCTAGATCAGCTCGAGGAGCTCAGTTTTAATGATGGGCATATGCGCTCGCTGCTGCTACTTCTTGAGCTTGCGTTGGTTTTTCCCTTGAAGAGGAAAGGGTGATGCATCAAAGTAGAGATAAGTATTTCCCTCAGTTAGAGAACCAAGGTATCAATCCAGTCGGAGACAACGCTCAAATCACCGAATACCTGCACAAACAATCAAACAACTTACACCCAATGCGATAAAGGGGTTGTCAATCCCGTCACGGTTACTTGCAAAAGTGAGATCTGAGAGAGATAGATAAATGATAAAGTAAATATTTTTGGTATTTTTGGTTTATAGATCTGAAAATAAAAGATTGCAAAATAGTAGATCGGAAACTTATATGACGGAAAATAAAAGATTGGAAACTTATATGATGGAAAATAGACCCGGGGGCCATGGGTTTCACTAGAGGCTTCTCTCAAGATAGAAAATAATAGGGTGGGTGAATAAATTACTGCCGAGCAATTGATAGAAAAGCGCAAAGTTATGATGATATCTAAGGCAATGATCATGAATATAGGCATCACGTCTGTGTCAAGTAGACCGAAATGATTCTGCATCTACTACTATTACTCCACACATCGATCGCTATCCAGCATGCATCTAGAGTATTAAGTTCATAAAGAACGGAGTAATGCATTAAGTAAGATGACATGATGTAGAGGAATTAACTCAAGCAATATGATGAAAACTCCATCTTTTTATCCTCGATGGCAACAATACAATACGTGCCTTGCTGCCCCTACTATCACTGGGAAAGGACACCGCAAGATTGAACCCAAAGCTAAGCACTTCTCCCATTGCAAGAAAAACTAATCTAGTTGGCCAAACCAAATCGATAGTTCGAAGAGAATTACAAAGGTATCAAATCATGCATAAAAGAATTCAGAGAAGATTCAAATAATATTCATAGATAAGCTGATCATAAATCCACAATTCATCGGATCTCGGCAAACACACCGCAAAAAAGTATTACATCGAATAGATCTCCAAGAACATCGAGGAGAACATGGTATTGAGAATCAAAGAGAGAGAATAAGCCATCTAGCTACTAGCTATGGACCCATAGGTCTGTGGTAAACTACTCACGCTTCATCGGAAGGGCAATGGGGTTGATGTAGAAGCCCTCCGTGATCGAATCCCCCTCCGGCAGGGTGCCGGAAAAGGTCCCTAGATGGGATCTCACGGGTACAGAAGGTTGCGACAGTGGAAAAGTGTTTTCGTGGATGCCTCTGGTGGTTTGGGGATATTTGGGAATATATAGGTGAAAGAATTAGGTCAGGAGGTGCACGAGGGCCCCACAAGGGTGGGGGGCGTGCCCTACCCCCTGGGCGCGCCCTCCGTCCTTGTGGCCGCCTCGTGGCTCCTCTGACTTCATCTCCAAGTCTCCTGGTTGTCTTCTGGTCCAAGAAAAATCATCACGAAGGTTTCATTCCGTTTGGACTCCGTTTGGTATTCCTTTTCTGCGAAACTCTAAAACAAGGAAAAAACAGAAACTGGCACTGGGCTCTAGGTTAATAGGTTAGTCCCAAAAATAATATAAATTAGCATATTAATGCATATAAAACATTCAAAACAGATAATATAATAGCATGGAACAATCAAAAATTATAGATACGTTGGAGACGTATCAGCTGCCAACATCCGCGCTCCGCTTCGCGCCCACGCTGCGCCCCGCCAAGTTCATGAACTGCCATTCCCCCCCCCTTAATGACGTGCCCGCTCTTTTTCTACCATGACTGAAGCACCTCGAGCTCGTCTCCGTCTGCATCCCAAAGGATGACATGGAGCGCCTGCTCCGCGGCTGTACTACACTCGAGTTCCTTCGTCTTCAGGCGATGAATTGGTCGAGTAGCTTCCAGATCACCTCCAGGTCTCTCCGGACTATTTATGTGTGTTGCTAGTGCTGCAAGGAGAGATCACAAAAGGTGGACCACAATATGGTCATTGAGGACACACCTTCACTTGAGAGATTACTTGTAGTTGATCAACAAGGTCCAACAAGAATCAATGTCATTTCTGCGCCGAAATTGACAGTGGTGGGCTACTCGTCTGTCAAATACTACTACTTTCAGGTACAACAGTCGCCTTTTACCTCTCCTTCTTGATATCAACATTATTTCTAGTTTTGAAGATGTATGTTCGTCTGTCATCCAGCAAAGCTTCACCCAGATTCTGCGCACAGTGAAGGTCTTGGCACTAGAATCTGTCGGCCCCAACCTGGACCAAGTTGTTAGTTTCCTGAAATGCTTTCCATGCCTGAAGAAGCTGTATATTGAGGTGATGTTCCTTTCCTGTTAAATGTTAACCATAAGGGAGTTCAATTTTTTGCAGCTTTTCCCAAGTTTACAATGACAATGTACTACGATTTCTGAAGGAATTTTGGAGGATTTCAGGACATACACCCCCACCCCATATTGGTTGCTTGATTCATATGGTTACAATCCATAAGCATTTCTCCTTTGGATTCATCTGTACTAGTTTTCTTAGGGAATTTTTCATCCACTCCAACCTCTTGTGAAGAAGGCTACTTTTTTCTAGATTGTAATCAAATGCCCATGTTAATCATGTAAGATCAAAGATGGCACGTTGGTGCATTTTACAAATCCTGCAAACCAAATAGGCGTGTAGTAGTATTCAAAACTGCATGTAGGCACTAACACGTTCTCTTCTTTTGTAGATAATAATAGGCCCGGAGGTGGATAATGTTTATAACGACAATCACATCGAATGCCTGGATCTGCATCTCTCAAAAATTACTTTGAACTCCTACCGAGGGACCTTACCGGAGTTTACATTCGCTAGGTTCTTTCTTGCCAGAGCAAGGGTGCTGAAGGTACTGAGGTTGAACACGCATTTAATTAGGAAAGATGAATGGTTCGTTGATCAGAGCTGGCAGCTACTGCAGAATGGAAGAGGCTCCAAAAAAGCTAAACTTTGTATTGGAAGAGCAGATGACAGAGTAATTGGAAGTCATGGTGTCAAACCCATACATGACTTGTCAGCGGCTGATCCCTTTGCAGAAATGATGAGGTTTCGAAAGCGGCCTTACTATTTTAATTTTTAGTTTGAATCTCTCTTATATCCATGTTCTGCTGATCAGCATGGGTGTTTGCAGCTGAATGAGCTGAATTTCATTTCTAATATCAGTTTGAACCTTGTAATCTTTGAATTTGAGCCATGTAACTCTGGAATTTGAACACTGTAATATTTCAGGCTTTTGTGGTACAATCGTTGAAATGGCATCGTATGAGACTCGTAGATTGGTAGTACTATTTTGACCTTAATATGCAATAGACTTAGATTTTATTAACCATTCACGACCAGGGATCCAGCCGGAAGCAGAGCAATGGCAAACGTCGTCGCAACAAGATGTAGATGATTAGATGCTCGTTTCTCCTAGTTTAGTATGCATGTAATTGCTTACTTTGGTGTGTGGAAATGTTATGTGTGTGGTCACTTATGTAATTGTATGCTTAATTTGGTCATGCAATGCTCTTCTTATAAGTATATATGTTGATGTTCTGTAGACAGAGCATATCACATCGCACACGGACCACACTAGGGAACCCGTCGGTCATGAATTCATCAATCACAGACGGTTGTATACCAGCAAGTGTTTGCCCACAACACACATGACTTATTCCATCACAAACAGCTCGGATGGATCAACTGTATGCCACGTATCGCACACGCAACTCTAATCTGATTCGTGCTTGATGTCTCCGCCATCGCTCGCATAGTTCATCTTATTTGCCACGTATCACTGTGCCGGCCTCTGCTCGTGTTCCTCGATGCGCTGTGCTCGCCGTTAGGCACCGCAGCGCGCTGTGCTCACCGTTAGGCGCCACGGCGCGCTCTGCTCGCGTCCGTCGGTGCGCTCTGCTCGCGTGCCTCCACACGCTCGGCTCGTGGACAGCTTTACCTTGTGTGTTCAACTACTATATGCATATATATGGTTGCTTGCCATTGAGGCGACCGCGTAGCACTCTGCTCGCGTCCCTCCGCGCGTGCTCTGCCAGCGGTTGGGCCTGCGCACGATCATGTCGGGGGCCCCATATGCATGCGGTTGCGCCGCGCGCGTCGCCACGTGATGCAGTTACGTGCGGCACGATGGAGTTACGCGCTGCAAATTCGAACTGCCATCCGGGCGTGCCGATATTCCAGGGCGTCCGGCTTCCCCTTTAATTCCCGCGGCCATTATAATAACCTTAGTCTCTTCAACCTTTCGATCGCGCTCGACAACACAACAAGCACACCCACGATGGCACATAGAGAGGGGATGTCTAGCGGCGCTCCAATGGAGTTCGGCAAGCATAAAGTGGAGACCCACGCGAGGGAGACGGGTCTCTCGGTGGTTTACACCATCGACCCGGTTGTGGTGGATGACTACATCAACACCGTTGAGCAGTTTCTTGCTCGAGACAAGTACAAGGTGGTCGACATCGACCTCCAGTACACCGGCGGTCGTCCCAACATAGATCAGAAGGTTGTCGCCGCCCAGTTGTGCGTGCGCCATCATGTCCTCATCTACCACTACTGCATGGCCACAGAGCCTTGCGACCGTTTCGCCAGGTTTGTCAACAGCACCGACTACAAGTTCGCTACAGTGGAAACCACCGACGATGTAAAAGCGCTCAGGGTTACGGGCTTGGCCTACAAGAACGTTGTCGAAATCCATGAGCACTACAGGGTCTGGGGCAGCACGAAGAAGGACTCCCTGGTTGAACTCGCCTCGGCCATCATCGACCCATACTACGAAAAGATGAAGCAGGATGCCAACAGAACACGTCCCGTATCCTGGCACGGGGCCTGGATGCGGCAACTGGATGAACCTCACCTCAGGTTTGCGGCCAAGAGCATGTACACATGCTACGAGATGCATAGGCAGATCGTTGACATGAGTAAGTGCCTCGTTACCGAAATCGATGAGGCCGGATCGAGCCACAAGTAGAGCAATAGCGGCAAGCGTCACAAGAAATAGATGATGATCAGATGATCGTTTATCCTAGTTAATTATGCATGTAATATATAGTTGACTTTGATGTGTGGAAATGTCATGTGTGTAGTAGCCACCTATGTAATTGGATGTTTAATTTGGTTATGCAACCATGTCCTTATAAGTGTGTGTGTGTATATATGTTCTTGTTCTGTATGCAATCCCAACGCACAACACACATGTCTTATTAGCAGCAATCGTCTGTGTTATTATCGGTCTTTGCACACATTTCTGATTATAGTCCTGTTTGCCGCGTATCACACACATCTTGTTATATTGAACCGTTTCTGTTATCTTGGCTCAACGCAAACAGTTCATCCGAGCGAACTGTTTGCCCTCTATCGCACACACCTTGATCTGGCTGACCGTTTCTTTTGTTCCGCCTAATCACAAATAGTTCATCCGAGTGAACCGTATGCCGTATATCGCACACACCTTCATCTGGCTGCCCGTTTCTGTTCTTCTGCCTCATCACAAATAGTTCAGTGAACTGAACTGTATGCCCTGCATCGCACACGCAACTAAAATCCGAACTGTGTTTCATGCATCCGTCATCGCAAACATTTTGCATCTTTTTTAACGGGTTTTTTACATCACCGTTTGCGATTATTGCATCACGCACAGTTTCGTCGAAGGGTCTCTGATTGTAGTGTCGCGTTAGCAGCATCCTGCAGTAGTGATATGTTCATGAATGAAAGGAAAGAATTAGATGAAATATTCTTTAACCAAATGCCTGTTTTGAAACACAGCTTGCCTGTTGAGATTCTTGGGGATCCTCCTCCACCCAAGGGTGATCCCGTGTTTGAGCTTAAACAATTACCTGATACTCTGAAATATGCTTATCTTGATGAAAAGAAGATATATCATGTTATTATTAGTGCTAACCTTTCAGAGCATGAAGAAAAGGAATTATTGAAAACTCTGAAGAAGCACCATGCCGCTATTGGATATACTCTTGATTATCTTAAGGGCATTAGTCCCACTCTATGCCTGATGCTAAACCAGTTGTTGATCACCAATGACGGTTAAATCCTAAGATGAAAGAAGTGGTAAGAAATGAAATACTAAAGCTTCTGGAGGCAGGTATAATTTATCCTTTTGCTGATAGTAGGCGGGTAAGTTATGTTCATTGTGTCCCTAAGAAGGGAGGTATTACTGTTGTTCCTAATGATATGAATGAATTGATTCCACAAAGAATTGTTAGAGGTTATAGAATGGTTATTGATTTTAGGAAGTCGAATAAAGCTACTAGGAAAGATCATTATCCTCTACCTTTTATTGACCAAATGCTAGAAAGACTATCAAAACATACACACTTTTGCTTTCTAGATGGTTATTATGGTTTTTCTCAAATACCTGTGTAAAAAGAGGATCAAGAAAAAACTAATTTTACTTGCCCTTCGGTACCTTTGCTTATAGATGTATGCCTTTTGGTTTATGCAATGCTCCTGCTACCTTTCAAAGATGTATGACTGCTATATTCTCTGACTTTTGTGAAAAGATTGTTGAGGTTTTCATGGATGATTTTTTCATTTATGGAACTTCTTTTGATGATTGCTTAAGCAACCTTGATCAAGTTTTGCAGAGATGTGAAGAAACTAATCTTGTTTTGAATTGGGAGAAGTGCCACTTTATGGTTAATGAAGGTATTGTCTTGGGGCATAAAATTTCTGAAAGAGGTATTGAAGTTGATAAAGCTAAAGTAGATGCTATTGAAAAGATGTTGTATCCTAAAGGTATCAAAGGTATAAGAAGTTTCCTTGGTCATGCTGGTTTCTATAGGAGATTTATTAAAGACTTCTCTAAAATTTCTTGGACTCTCACTAATCTCTTGCAAAAAGATGTTCCATTTGTTTTTTATGATGATTGTGTAGAAGCATTTGAAATCCTTAAGAAAGCCTTGATTTCTGCACCTATTGTTCAACCACCTGATTGGAACCTACCCTTTGAAATTATGTGTGATGCTAGTGATTATGCTGTTGGTGCTGTTCTAGGACAAAGAGTTGATAAGAAATTAAATGTTATCCATTATTGTCGGTGTACTAAGTATTGGGCCATTAGTACCCCGTACTTGTGCACGGGCGGTTGTAGCCATACCTGCGGCGAGGCTTATCGAGGAACGGCTGAAGATTAATCCAAGGTTATCAGAGACATTCAAGCCAATGACCAGAAGATAAGGAGAACTGGAGATCAGGGGCTCGGCCCCCGGCAAGATCTTGCTGGGGTAGCCTGCAGAGCCCGGCAAGATCTTGCCGGGATAGCCCGCGGAGCCCGGCAAGATTCGCACCCCGGCAAGGTTCTGCCACTGTGCCACCGCTCCAGCGCAGCGACCAAGCCTAGCATTCTGGCCCCATCTCTGGATGCGTGGCAAGGCGCTAGTGGAGGTGAGCTTAAGCGGTGCTGATGGGATGGCCCCTTTTTCCATCCCCAAGAAAGTAGGGACACCTAAATGGACACTTCACGGTGCATTAAATGCATTTGTCCTAAACCGCCAGAGGTTAGGTATGATAACCCTGTAGCTACTTTACACCTCGCGTATGAACAGTTCGCCACTGTGGTGACCCCTTCAAGCATATAAAAGGAGGCCCAAGGCAACTGCTACAGGGGAGAACACTCTCGGCCCATTCTGCATGTGTAGCTGCTGCATGAACACACTGTTCATTGCAAGCGCTCCAAGAACTGGGACAAATATATTGATAATAAACTAAAGCAGGAGTAGGGTTTTACGCTGATCAGCAGCCCGAACCTAGGTAAAAATCCCCTCGCGCTGGTCCTCGGTACTGCTCTTTGTGCATACCTCTCTCCCTGCTGAATCGTAAAGGGATCCTTCGGATCCCATAGGTGCCGTACGCCGACATCTTTGGCATGCCAGGTAGGGGGATCGAGGTTGCGCGAACCTGATCCGGTGATCAGCGTGTCAGTTTCTTCACCATCTTTGTCATCATGCCGCCCAAGAAGAAGGGTGCGGCAGCGGTTGTTCCGTCTACGTCCGTCTTGCCCGTACCTACTCGGACAGGTGACGGCCTGGATGCAGGAGATGGAGGTTTAGAACCCCCACGGCGTTCTGGCAATCCGAGCCAGGCGAGCTGCGTCGTTCACAGCGGCGACGGCAACCCGCACGCCGCTAGATCCAGAGATGAAGCCGTGCTGCCTACGGGCGGCGCATCGAACTCCAGAGATCGGAGGACGCCTTCTAAGACTCTCACGCCGGTGCAAGCGTTGTGGCCTTCTCAGGTCGCACGCGACAAGCAGCGCCCTGGCGTTGGTGGGTCTGAACGTCCCCATGGAAGGACTTCTGCGTATCGATCTCAAGGTGCGCAGGCCCAGCATGCACGCCAAACTGCCGATGGAGGTGACGCGCGGACGCGTGATCGTGATGGTGCTCCTTCTAACACTGTTAGGAGTCAGAGCACCTCACGTACCTCGCACCTGTCGCCTCCACCTACGCCGGCAGAAGCCTTGGCACGTGCGCAGCTGCTCCTTGATTTCCCTCCTGCTCCGAAAAAGATGGAGGAGTGGTGATCTACTATCCAAAGCCTCATCGGCTTCATCAACAAAAATGGGCCGCAGCCTGCGGGGCCCTCGCGGGAGCGGTCTATCAATCCGACGCGAGCCGATGGTGAGAAGACTGGAGGCGGTGCGACCACGGTGCACTCCCCTCCACAACAGCAACAGCGGTCGTCAACCCGGCGGACTGACGGCCGTGATGACGATTCCACGGCATCGTACGATCCTCGGATGCGCCGCGATCAGCGTCAAGTTCTTCGGGAACGAAGCAAAGAAGACTCTCGAACTACCATCGAGCGGCGACGGGAGGTGCGTCATCAGTCTAATAAACGCGCAGGGCCTACTGTCGACAAGCCTGCGCCGGGGCACGTAGGCGACTTGCCCTATGAGGTAGGTTGTCCAACATTTACCCGTGAGCTGCGGCAAGTCCAGTGGCCCAACTCCCGAACGTTCAAACCAAAGGTCCCGGAGAAATATGACGGCAAGACTCACCCCTCGGAGTTCTTGAGCATCTACACCATTGCGGTGCAGGCTACCGGGGGCCGAGATGACAAGATACTTGCCAACTACTTCCTGTTGGTGCTCAAACCCAACATCAGGTCATGGTTGATGCACCTGCCGAAGAATTCCATTTCTTCTTGGTCAGATCTATGCCATTAGTTTGTTGGCGCCTTTGTTGGAGGCCACCAAGCTCCTGGCTAAGAGAGTGATTTGCATCTCCTCCCTCAAAAGGAGGGCGAACCCCTGCGCAAGTTTATCCAGAGATTTAGCCGGGTGCAATACAATATTCCAGACGTCCATCATGCCGCTGTTGTTAGCACGTTCCATCAGAACATGCGTGACCGCAAAATGCGCGAAGAGCTGGCGATGAACAAAGTCAGGAGTATTGCCGAGCTTTACGCTTTGGCCAACAAATGCGCTCAAGCTAAAGAAGGAAGGAAACTCCCTGGCGAGAGTGTTGGCACAGGGGGCGAATCAGAAGATGAAGACGCTGCAACCCCACCAAAGAAAGGCCGGCGGCGGAACAAGAAGCGCAGAGGCAAGGCCGTGCTTGTTGTCGAGGAATCCGGCAACCCCGGCACCTCCAAGAAGGCCAAGGTTGACGACCCCGGCAAGGAAGTTGCCTGGTGCGCCTCCTGCCAGGCCTTGGCGGCAGCCGACAAGTCGGAAAACTCCGGCAAGCAGTATTGCAAGATCCATCGCACCAAGGGCCATGATCTCCTAAACTGCCGGCAAGTTGAGCAGCTTGTCGAGAAGCAGAGAGCTGAGTATGAAAGATGAGACAAGGAGAAGGCCCAGGACGGTACTGAGGGATCTAGCAAGAAGCATGGTGGCCGAGGAGGCCGCCGCGGCAAGGCTAAGCAACAGAAGGAAAAGCCCGCCCGAGGCCGCGACAAGGACGAGGGGGGCGATGATGATGAAGAAGATGACGAATCCAGTGAGCACGAGTTTCAGAAAGCCACAGAGGCCATGTGTATTGATGGGGGTGCCTCATTGCATTCTTCTCATCGCCGACTTAAACAGTGGGTGCGTGAGGTTAATGCAACGGAGCCGTCGTTTGATGCACGCAAACCTTTAAAGTGGTCCAGCACGCCTATCATTTTTTACGCTGAGGATCACCCATATCGCACAACTGCGGTCGGGTGTTTGCCCTTGTTGGTCTCACCAACAATCCGCAACCTCAAGGTGACAAAAATGCTAGTTGACGGTGCGGCCGGGCTGAACTTAATCTCGCCGGACGTGCTCAAGAGACTGCAAATTCCTGATGAAGATCTCGAGGAAACGGGCATGTTTCAAGGGATCAATCCAGGAAGGACCCAGCCAAAAGGCAAGATTACGCTACCGGTGACGTTTGGTAGCGAGCTCAACTACAGGACAGAGAAGGTAGTGTTCGATGTCGCTAAGATCCCTACATCATACAATGGGATCCTTGGCCGCCCAGCGTTGGCTAAGTTCATGGCGGCATCACACTATGCGTACAATGTGTTGAAGATGCCCGGGCCGATAAGTGCCATCACTATCCACTCTGACAAAAAGGATGCACTTATCTGCACCGACCAACTATACCGGGAGGCAGCTGCAGTACCTGCCGTCAAAGCATCTGCTCCTGCCGCTCGAACTCCCGGGGGGAAGAAGAAGCCCGGCAAGATCTTTGGCGCAAACTCCGGCAAGCGCTCCTCCTCAGAGTGTTGCGCTTCTGTTGAGGATGTACCAGAGAGTTCCACCGGCAAGAACAAGAAATCCAAGGCTGCTCCACCAGAGGTCAAAAAGGTGCCCGTCAAGGAGGACGGAACGGGAGGAACTTTCACCATAAGTTCCACCCTGGATGAAAAATAGGAAAGCGCGCTCATTGCCTTCCTGCGGGCGAATGTCGACGTGTTTGCATGGCAACCGTCTAACATCCCTGGTGTTCCCAGGGAGGTACTTGAGCACCACCTTGCTATCTGTCCTCACGCGCGGCCCATCAAGCAGAGGGTCAGGAAACAAGCCTTGGAGCGGCAAGAATTCATTGCCGAAGAAATCAGAAAGCTAGAAGCGGGAGGCTTGGTCAGAGGAGTGCTTCACCCAACTTGGTTGGCCAATCCGCTTGTAGTGTGCAAGGCGAATGGGAAATGGAGGCTGTGTATTGATTATACAGACATCAATAAAGCCTGTCCAAAATATCCTTTCCCCTTGCCGCGCATCGACCTGATTGTGGACTCCACTGCTGGTTGTGACCTACTGACGTTCCTTGATGCCTACTCGGGATATCATCAGATCTTCATGGCAAAAGAAGATGAAGAAAATACCGCATTTATCACCCCATGTGGTATGTATTGCTTTATATGGATGCCTTTCGGGTTGAAAAGTGCTGGTTCTACATTTGCGAGAGCGGTCCAAATTGGTTTTGAGCCTTAGCTACATAGAAATATGGAAGCATACATAGATGACATAGTGGTCAAAACCAAGGATAAAGCGACGCTCATACAAGATCTAGAAGAAACATTCACAAATCTGCGCGAGATCAATTTAAAGCTCAATCCTGAGAAGTGTGTGTTTGGCATCCCTTCCGGCAAGCTTCTCGGGTTCTTTGTATCTCAGCGTGGAATTGAAGCGAATCCCGACAAGATCAAAGCTATTGAGCAGATTGAAGCACCAAGACGCGTCAAGGATGTACGTCGTCTTGCCGGCTACATTGCTGCCCTAAGCAGGTTCATCTCCAAATCCGTTGAGCGCGCCCTGCCCTTTTTCAAAATTTTGAAGAAGGCAGGTCCAATGAAATGGACTCCGGAAGCAGAGTCAGCGTTGCAAGATTTGAAGAGGTACCTCTCTTCTCCGTCGACGCTAGTCGCACCTAGGCCACAAGAGCCGTTGCTGTTGTATCTAGCGGCAACAAATCAAGTGGTTAGTGTTGCGTTAGTGGCGCAGAGAGAAGTTGACGAGGAGGCAATGGCAGTGGCAGGACCATCAAGTGACGCGCCGGGATCTTCCCCGGCAAGGTCTGGTACCGGCAAGACAGGATCTGCGTAGTCAGAGGAATCAGTTCAAAAGAGGAAGATGGTGCAGTGCCCAGTTTATTTTGTTAGCTCTCTTTTGCAGGGAGTTAGGTCAAGATACTCTGGTGTGCAGAAGCTGCTCTTCGGTCTTCTTATGGTCTCGAGGAAGCTGCGCCATTATTTTCAAGCACATGAGATTACCGTCGTCACTCGCTTCCCGTTGCTGTGGATTTTGCGAAATCCAGAGGTAACCGGTAGGATTGTGGAGTGGGCGTTGGAATTGTCAAGCTTTGGTCTCAAGTTTGAAAGTACTTCAACAATTCAGAGCAGAGCCTTGGCGGAGTTCATTGCGGAATGGACCCCAACCCCAGACGAACAGATTCAAGAAACGACTCTTCCCGGCAAGGAAACAGATCAAGAATGGACTATGTACTTTGACGGGGCTTTCTCGCTGCAAGGCGCCGGTGCTGGCGTGCTGCTTGTCGCACCCACCGGAGAGCACCTCAAGTACGTAATTCAGATGCATTTTCCTCGGGAGAGCTCGACGAACAATACTGCGGAGTACGAAGGCCTGCTTGCCGGTCTCAGGATCGCGGCAGACCTTGGTATCAAGAAGCTCGTCATCAGAGGCAACTCGCAGCTTGTTGTCAGGCAAGTCAACAAAGATTATCAAAGTCCGTTGATGCAAGCTTATGTAGATGAAGTGAGAAAAATGGAAGAGCGCTTTGACGATCTGCAAACAAAGCACATTCCTCGTGCCGAAAATAGTATTGCAGATGACCTGTCAAAACGCGCTGCCCTCAAGTTACCTGTGGAACCAGGGACTTTTGTGCTCCATTTGACTCAGCCATCTGTAACACCATCAATGAGGCAAGAAAAGAGAAGGAAGTTGAATTCTGGTCAGTACTTTCCGGCAGAGCTCCCGGGAGCCACCGGCAAGGAAGTTGCCGGGATCAACGACAAGCCTGCCGGGAAACAACAGGCTCCAGCAGGGGCTCAGGCCCATGCCGTTGAGAAAAATGTTCCCCCGGCAGAAGAGATGCCTTTAGTCCTGGTTGTCGAGCCCCAGGCTCCAGCTTGGGCACAGTCCATTGTCCATTTCCTTCAGACAGGAGAACTCCCTGAGGAATAGGAAGAAGCGGAAAAAGTAGCCCATCAGTCTAGCATGTACCAGTTCGTCGATGGCGTTCTGTACAGGAAGAGACTGAACGGTGTGAAATTGAAGTGTATTCCTCGGGAGGATGGATTGGAGCTGTTGGCAGAGATACATGGAGGCATATGTGGCTCTCACATAGGATCAAGAGTGCTTGTCGGAAAGGCATTCCGGCAAGGTTTCTTTTGGCCCACCGCTCTCCAGGATGCAGTTACACTAGTAACCAAGTGTGAAGCGTGCCAGTTTCATTCAAAGAAATCGCATCAGCCAGCTCAAGCTCTTCAGACAATCCCTCTCTCCTGGCCATTTTCGGTCTAGGGGCTCGACATACTGGGCCCTTTTCCCCGTGCTACTGGGGGCTTTGAGTACTTGTACGTTGCAATCAACAAGTTCACAAAGTGGCCAGAGGTGGAAGCAGTGAGGAAGGTGACAGCACAATCACCCGTCAAGTTCTTTAAAGGGATAGTTTGCCGTTTCGGTGTGCCCAACAGGTTCATCACCGACAACGGCACACAATTCACAAGTCGCACCTTCATGCAGTATGTCCAGGATCTTGGCGGCAAAATCTGTTTTGCCTCTGTTGCTTACCCGAGAAGCAACGGCCAAGCAGAGAGGGCTAATGTTGAAGTGCTGCGCGGTCTCAGGACCAGAACTTTTGACAAGCTGAAAAAGTGCAGAAGGCGCTGGATTGATGAGTTGCCGGCGGTTCTTTGGTCAATCAGAATGACACCAAATCGAGCTACTGGCCAGACACCCTTCGCTCTGGTTTATGGAGCGGAAGCAGTTCTCCCCACAGAACTCATATACGGGTCACCTCGAGTGCTCGCTTATGATGAGCTTGAGCAAGAGCAACTGCGGCAAGATGACACTGTGCTCCTTGAGGAGGATCGTATTCAGGCTGCTGTGCGAGCTGCACGCTACCAGCAAGCTTTGCGTCGCTACCATAGCCGCAAAGTTCATGCCTGGAGTCTTGAGGAAGGCGACCTTGTTCTTCGGCGGATTCAGTCTGCCAAGAATTCAAACAACTTGACACCGAAGTGGGAAGGCCCTTATCGGGTAGTACGAGTCACCAGGCCCGGCGCTGTCCGCCTGGAGACCGAGGATGGCGTTCCAGTGAGTAACTCTTGGAATATCGAACATCTTCGCAAGTTCTACCCATAAGGCGCGTTTGCCGGGGGCTCTCGACAACCTCCTTTTGTACGAGTTTTGCCGGCAAGGCATATAATCCTTTGTACAAAGCCAGGCGCAGACCCTGTGCGCAGTTGAATAAGCTTAAGTGTTGTACATTTCTTGTTGATTTCCATGTTTATCTATATGCATGCTTGTCTGAGATATTGTATGACACTTGCTCCCGGTAAGCATTAACGAACCACCAAGGTTCCATATCTTTATTTTCTCTTCTTTCTTTTTCTCAAAGGATAGAAGGTTCCTTCGTGCACAAGTTTGCCGGGGGGGGGGGAAGGAAGGTATGGATACCAATGGGCAATGTTCAGAATTGATGTCTTGCCGGAAGGAGTACAGCGACAAAAAGCTAAGTTGCGAAACTTTGAGCAAGTTTTTCAATTTTTACAATCAGGCTTTTTTCTTTAGATGATTTCGGCCCTTGTATGGAAAACCTGCACGCGAAGGAACCCTTGTTGTAATTGGTTGAGCCCTTATTTTGTTTCGAGTCTGCCCAACAGTTTAAGTGGTTGCACCAAGAGCGCCAAGGTGAAGCACCTCCAGCAGGCTGCTGAAGTCCCGTACCCAGTGCTCGCGGCAGGTTGCGCGCCAGCAAGTTTCTAGTAAGCATAGGGCGTATACCATATGGGAAGAAATTGGACAGGAGAAATAGCATGCATGTATTCAATCATAGCAAATTATATTACATTGATAATTGCCACAGTTCTAACTTAAGACTAAATTGTCTTTGGCATGGAATGGTGGCGGCAAGGAAAAGTGAGACGGCTAGTCCCTGCGCTGGCCTTCGACCCTCTTGATTGAATCCACTTTCTCAAGGATGGGCACAACAAGCTCCTCGGGTGCTTTGAGATATGCATCCCTCGGCAAGCGGTCGAGCACGTTGGTGAGATCAAAGCCAGGGTTCTTATGTAGCACCTTGACAAGTACCTTGCGGAGTACGGCCCGGCAAAGTTTGCGGGATTCATTGGCCAGTTGGGTCGCTCGGTTGGACTGTAGCAGCTTCAGAGCATCAATGATGCTTTCGAAGAACATGGTCAGCCTGGCGCTCGAGGATATCCTTTCTTCAGAGGAATACCTGAAGTTTTGCAGGCCATCCTGGCCCATGGTTGCCAATTGTGCTGTGAGCCTCTCCGCGGTGTCGACAAGGCGACCAGTCCATATTATCACTCCCTTCTCATAGTCGATTTGGGCGACGACAGCACTCTTAAGCAAGTTCTTCTCATAATGAAGATCTTTTCTTAGGGCCTTCTCACGGGCCCTGCCATCCTCAAGAGACTTTTCCAGTGTGGTTAGCTTCAGCCTCAGATCGGCAATGGCATCGTTGGCTGAAGAGAGCTGCTTGGTCTTGTCGGATATGGCAATTTGCATCTCCGCCAGGCTGTGGAGAGTTTTCTCCCTGTCGCCCTTGAGCGTCGAGAGCTCCTTGATGTGTTCCTCAAGATCCACCTCCAGCTTCTTCACTTTGTTGCTTAGCTCATTCTTGGCGGCCTCTGCAGCCTCGGCGGCATCGATGGTTTCCTTGAGCTTGTTGGCGTGATCTGCAGTTGAAGCTTCGAGCGCCTCCTTGTGTTTCTGCTCCAGCTCCTGGGTCCGTTGCGCGACAAGTTTTTCAATCTCTTCGTCCTTGTCGCGGAGTTTAGCAGCAAGTGCCTACTCGCGCGCGGCAAGATCTTCTTCGTGAGCATCAAGCCCAACGTGGTGCTCCGTTAAGAGAGCTTCCTCAGCGGCAATCCTTTGCGCATTTTCCTCTTGCGCCTTCTCTATGTCGGATTGCCTCAGGAGAGCTCCGTCCAGCTTTGGCTCACTTGTTCCCGGCTGGCAGTCAACTCCTGAAGGGCTTTGGCGTACCAGATCTGCATCTGCTCAACGCGCTTCTGGAAATCTGCCTCGGCTGCTTCGACAACTGCAACTCTGGAATCTGCCTTCTCTTTTCGAGCACGGTGGAGTGCTTGGAGCTTGCGAAAATTATCGCCCATAGCCTGAAGGAGTTGATCTTCTTCAGATTTGCCACTGCTGGCGCTTGGTTCATCAACGATTTTGAGCCCGGCAGCGGTGATGATTTCTTCATCAAAGGTTTCCCCTTCGGTCGGCGCTCCAATACTTGTCGTGCCCGGTAAGTTGATGAATAGGTTGTCGCCAACCTTGAGATATTTGCTTGATGAGGGAGCCTCGGATGTCGATGGTTGATCCTCGACGGTCGTCTCACCGGTGGCTGGGGGCTCTCTGGCCGATGTAGCGCCTGGCGCTCCTGCAGCAGGAATGCCGTCAGTATGGTCATCAGTCTCCTCGCCGGCCCTCTCGGCAGATTCCTTGGCGGCTTCCTCGGCAGCAGTTTTGCTCACCTCGACAGTGGCGTCTTTGGCGGCCTCGCTAGCAGCGATCTTGTCAGCTTTGGCGGCGGCGTCTCTAGCGGTCTCTTCGATGACAACGTCGACATCCATGTATTCCATCACAGGGAACTCTGGAGGACGAAGGAAGGAAACAAAATAAGATCAAGATTGAAGTTCAAGAAGACAAAGAGAAAGAAAGATAAAGGAAAGAATGACAAGTGCTCTGAGGCAAGCAGTCACCTGCGTCGAGCTGTTGAGGGGTGGTTTCATCCCTCCCGGCAACATGGGTTGCCGGGGAAATGTTGCCGGTGCCCATGTTTGCCAGCTCCTCCTCTTCCAAGGTAGGCTCATTGGTAGGAGCTCTTGCCAGGGATGCGCTTGCGGGCGGCGTGGTTGACAGAGGCGGCACGACGGGGGTGTCCTCCAATGACTCTCCCTGTTGCTGTCCTCCTCCTGCAAGCCCAAAGATATTAGCGGCAAAGGTAGAAACCTCAGCACCCACCAGCGGAAAATGAGTAGTGAACTCACGCTGGGGGCTGCGCTGGGGGCTGCGTTGAGGGCTAAGCTCCGGGCTGATGACGATAGTTGCTGGCACGCTCGCAAAGCTTGTCGGGGGCTCATCACCCGTCGAAGTCTTCGCCCTTTTCGCCGTCCTTTCCACCAAAGTTTCTGCGTCACTGCAGAGACAAGACAAAGCAAGATAGTGAGGACAAATGAATTCAGAATTTGGGAGATAAAGGCTGTGACAGGATATTTACTCTTCCTCTTCTCATTCCGTGTTGAAACCGAAGATGTCGAAATCGACCTCCATTGCGGCGTCCGTATGGGGAGGCGGAGGAGGGGTCCTGGATCGCTTGGCTGCAGCAGGTGCAGGGGGTTGGCGTGACTCTGCCGCCTCAACCTCTGGCGCTGTTGTGTGGGACGCCCCTGCCAACCCAGTGGTTGCCGCAGGTGTGTGTCTCGTGCACTGCACGGGTTGCTGTCGAACTCCTTGCCGCAGTGCAGCCTTGCCGGCCGCCTTCTTGCCGGGAGCATCACTGCTCAAAGAAGGTTGATTTGCTGGGGCATCAGAGACGGCTTTTCGAAGGACACGCTTGGCCCTCTTTGGAGCTGGGGGCTCCTCTTGCGGCTGTTCTTCGGCTGCGTCCTCATCAGACGAGTTTTCGGCGGCTGTGCCGCTCTGCTCCGCGGCAGCCTTATCCTCCCCGGCAGGATCTTCTTCCAAAACGACCTCTGCGTCGTTGGTTTCCCATTCCGTTAAGCTGACGTCGCCGGCCTCCGTGCCAAGGTTCGCCTCTTCCACCCTAGTGGCAATATACACCACTTCCTCATCGGTGGTGGCGCGGACGAGTCATGTTTCTTCCCGGACGGCCCTCTCCGACAAGTTGTCGAAGAACATTTGCGCCTGCTCCTCAGATGGCTCGACCCAAGTTGCATCAAGGCCATGGGCGTTGAACATTGGCATCGTGGCGATGATCGACCCCAGGGCAGAGTTGTTGCACAAAGGGATAATTCTCGCTGGCAACCTATGCTTATCATCACGCTGGAATAGCTTATGGCGGAGAGTAGCAAGCTGCATGATTGTCAAGTTGCTGTTTAATCCGAGGCGCAGCCTCATGATGTCTGCCGCGTTCTGGAACTCCCAAGCTGGTCTCCCCTTATTCTGCAGAGGGGCGATGTGGCGGCGAAGGAAGTCGGACCCAATCATCTCTATTGTGAGCCCGGTAGCTTTAAGACGGAGAATCCTGGTGGTGGCGATCGTGAGCTTGTCGTCTTGAGCGTCAGGATTACTCTAGTCATCGCCACAGACCACTTTCTGCCGTCGGGGCGAACAGAATGGATGGGGATCTGCCTCCTTGATCCAGCACCACTCGGACCGCCATTCTTCCCACTTCTCGCGGTAAACCCCATCTAGATATATCTCCTTGTTCCATGCTCTTGGGATCCAGGCGATAGAACCGGAAAGGGCATCTCCTTTTTGGATGCAAGGAACAAAGTAATGGAGGAAGAGGGCAGTGTTGGGAACTACTCCGACGAAGTTTTTGCAAAGATGAGCAAAGATAGACATACATGTCACGACATTCGGCGTGAAATCCAGAAGACAGAAGCCGTATGTGTACATGATGTCGTTAAAGAAATCTGAGAATGGAGGACAGAGCCCGCAATAAAAGTAAGCAACAAAGAAGGGATATTTATCTGGTCCGCCTTTGAAAGAAGAACCTGGGGCCACACGAGTTGCGGGGCGAGCCTACGTCTCCCTCGCCCACATGCATTGGTACCGGTTCTTCAAGGCTTTCGCGTCGAGCGTCAGAGCAAACACGACATACTTCTTCCGCGTCTTCGCCAGCTCGCTCTCCGGGACATCGGCCTTCGTCTCCTTGCTCTTGCCTTTGCCCTTGCTAGCCTTGGGTGGCATGGTGATTGCGAAGGCTGAAGCCGAGGATAGAGCAGGTGCGAAGGCGGTGAGCGGATGGGGAGAAGTTCTGCTCTGGGCTCAGGGGGAAGAAAGTAATGGCAGATTCCAGATTGGAAAGAAGAGGGGGTAAATGGGCGGCGCCTCTGCAGATTCCTTTTTATGGGGAAGGAGCAAGGCTGCCTCTTTTACTGCCCAATGTGAACATGCCTATAAAAGCGCGCTACGGCCGCGGCCGTTCAGCGCACGCTTCCCACGTCGCGCATTCAACGCGCGTAGTGGGGAAGTGCAGTAAGCGAATAATTACAAGCAGTTAACCCCCGCCACGCGTGCCCGTGCATTGTTTGGGCCTAGCCCAACAACGCCTCGCACTCGTGTGTGGCCTAGGCCCGGGGGCTCTTGTCGGTGTACTAAGTATTGGGCCTTTAGTACCCCGTACTTGTGCATGGGCGGTTGTAGCCATACCTGCGGCGAGGCTTGTCGGGGAACGGCTGAAGATTAATCCAAGGTTATCAGAGACATTCAAGCCAAGGACCAGAAGATAAGGAGAACTGGAGATCAGGGGCTCGGCCCCCGGCAAGATCTTGCCGGGGTAGCCTGCAAAGCCCGGCAAGATCTTGCCGGGATAGCCCGCGGAGCCCGGCAAGATTCACACCCCGGCAAGGTTCCGCCACTGTGCCACCACTCCAGCGCAGCGACCAAGCTTGGCATTCTGGCCCCATCTCTGGATGCGTGGCAAGGCGCTAGTGGAGGTGAGCTTAAGCGGTGCTGATGGGATGGCCCCTTTTTCCATCCCCAAGAAAGTAGGGACACCTAAGCGGACACTTCACGGTGCATTAAATGCATTTGTCCTAAACCGCCAGAGATTAGGTATGATAACCCTGTAGCTACTTTACACCTCGCGTATGAACAATTCGCCACTATGGTGACCCCTTCAAGCATATAAAAGGAGGCCCAAGGCAACTGCTACAGGGGAGAACACTCTCGACCCATTCTGCATGCGTAGCTGCTGCATGAACACACTGTTCATTGCAAGCGCTCCAAGAACTGGGACGAATATATTGATAATAAACTAAAGCAGGAGTAGGGTTTTACGCTGATCAGCGGCCTGAACCTGGGTAAAAATCCCCTCACGCTGGTCCTCGGTTCTGCTCTTTGTGCATACCTCTCTCCCTGCCGAATCGTAAAGGGATCCTTCGGATCCCATAGGTGTCGTACGCCGACAATTATGCTAGTAAAACTCTAGACAGTGCTCAAAGAAATTACGCTACTACTGAGAAAGAATTTTTAACAGTTGTCTTTGCTTGTGATAAGTTCAGTCTTATATTGTTGATTCCAAAGTAACTGTTCACACTGATCATGCTTCTATTAAATACCTTATGGAAAAGAAAGATGCTAAACCTAGACTTATTAGATGGGTTCTCTTGCTGCAAGAATTTGATTTGCATATTATTGATAGGAAGGGAGTTGAGAACCCCGTAGCAGACAACTTGTCTAGGTTAGAAAATATTCTTGATGACCCACTACCTATTGATGATAATTTTCCTGATGAGCAATTAGCGTTCATAAATGCTTCTCGTAATGCTCCATGGTATGCTGATTATGCCAATTATATTGTTGCTAAATTTATACCACCTAGTTTCACATACTAGCAAAAGAAAAGGTTTTTCTATGATTTAAGACATTACTTTTGGGATAACCCACACCTTTATAAACAAGAGTAGATGGTGTTATTAGACGTTGTGTACCTGAGCATGAACAGGAACAAATCCTATGCAAGTGTCACTCCGAAGCTTATGGAGGACACCATGCTGGAGATAGAACTGCACACAATGTATTACAATTTGGTTTTTATTGGCCTACTCTCTTCAAAGATGCTCGTAAGTATGTCGTGTCTTGTGATGAATGCCAGAGAATTGGTAATATTAGTAGACGTCAGGAGATGCCTATGAATTATTCACTTGTTATTGAACCATTTGATGTTTGGGGCTTTGATTATATGGGACCTTTTCCTTCCTCTAATGGGTATACACATATTTTGGTTGTTGTTGATTATGTTACTAAGTGGGTAGAAGCTATTCCAACTAGTAGTGCTGATCATAACAATTCCATTAAAATGCTTAAGGAAGTTATTTTCCCGAGGTTTGGAGTCCCTGGTATTTAATGACTGATGGTGGTTCACACTTTATTCATGGTGCTTTCCGTAAATTGCTTGCTAAGTATGATGTTAACCATATAATTGCATCTCCTTATCATCCTCAGTCTAGTGGTCAAGTAGAATTAAGTAACCAAGAAATAAAGTTGATCTTGAAAAAGACTATTAATAGATCTAGAAAGAATTGGTCTAAGAAACTTGATGATGCATTATGGGCTTATAGAACTGCTTATAAAAACCCTATGGGTATGTCTTCGTATAAAATGGTTTATGGAAAAGCATGTCACTTACCTCTTGAACTAGAACATAAAGCTTATTGGGCAATTAAAGAGCTCAACTATGATTTCAAACTTGCCGGTGAGAAGAGGTTATTTGACATTAGCTCACGTGATGAATGGAGAACCCAAGCCTATGAGAATGCTAAGTTGTTTAAAGAGAAAGTTAAAAGATGGCATGACAAAAGGATACAAAAGCGTGAATTTAATGTAGGTGACCTTGTCTTGCTATACAACTCTCGTTTAAGATTTTTTGCAAGAAAGCTTCTCTCTAAATGGGAAGGTCCTTATATTATCAAGGAGGTGTATCGCTCCGATGCCATCAAAATCAAGAACGCCGAAGGCACCAACCCGAAGGTGGTAAACGGGTAAAGAATCAAACACTATATCTCCGGTACTCCCGTAAATGTTGAGACAAATATTATTAATACCATAACACCGGAGGAGTACATAAGGGAAACCTACCAGAACGTTTCAGACTCCGAAAAGGAATAGGTATGTGGTACAGTAAGTAAACCGAATCCAAAACTTTTTCAATGGCAATTTTTCTCCGTTTTGGAATATTTAAAAAATTTGGAAAATTAAAAGTAGTCTGAAAAGTGCACGAGGAGGCGACAAGCCCCAGGGGCACGCCCTACCCCCTGGGCGCGCCTCCCTGGCTTATGGCCACCTCATGTGCCCTCCGGACTCTGTTTTCTTGTGGAACACTTCTTTTGGTCAGTAAAAATTCATTATATAATCTCCCGAAGGTTTTGACCACCGTACCCTGGCAAAATTCTCTGTTCTTTTTTTGTGCAGTTTTCCTGGCAGATCTGAAAATATGTCGTCTCAAGATTCGAAGGGAGAGAGCTACATTGCTGATTTCATCACTAACCCAAAGGTTTATGGGGAGGTGGAGCATTACGGCTGGACTACGGAGGAGGAGGAGGAAGACTCCGGCATGGAGAGAACAAGGGAGGATAGTTCTGACGAAAATGAAGATCCACTACCTCAACCTGGCGATATGCATGTAGAATTCAAGAAGTCAAGCCTTCCTAAGGTCCAATCTATCCCACAACATTTTTTGCAGGACAGCAAGGCGGCATTATGCAAAAAGATAATGAGACTCGAGCTCGAGAATGAGGATTTGAGGGAGGAAAATTTTAGCCTCAAACGCAAGCTGGAGAAAAAGAATGCAACAACTCCATCATCACCACCTCCGAAGATAGAGACCTAAAACATGGGTATGAGCACTCCACTTGGCAACTGCCAAGCTTGGGGGAGGTGCCCCGATATCGTATCACCATAACATCTTTACCTTTATCGTTTTTCTTAGTTCAATCCTTTTGGTTATATCTTGGTTTAGTAGAATAAAGTTTTAGTATGATCTAGCTTTGAGTTTTGCTCTATGTTCCCTTTATGTAATCGAGTCCGAGAGTTATATAATAAAGATTAGTTTTGAGTTGAGGGCTTTGCTTTCTTTCTATGATCATGAGAAAAAGAAATAAAAGATTATATAATGATCTTATGGGAAGTGATGACTTCACTTATAAGAAGTATGTCGCATGAAACTTGTTGTTAGTTGACAAACATAGTTTTGGTCATTGTTGCAATTAATAGGAAGTAATAAAGAAAGAGAGGTCTCACATATAAATAATTAAATATTCTATCTTGGACATCTTTTGTGATTGTGAGCACTCATTAAAATATTATATGCTAAAAGGTAGATGTTGGACAAGGAAGACAACGTAATGGGTTATGTTTCTTTATATCTGAATAGAAGTTATATTGTTATGGATCCTCCAACATGTTGAGCTTGCTTCTCACCCCTTGCTAGCCAAATATTTTGCATCAAGTAGAGATACTACTTGTGCATCCAAAAACCCTTAAACCCAAATCTTGTTTTGAGAGTCCACCATACCTACCTATGGATTGAGTAAGATCCTTCAAGTAAGTTGTCATCGGTGCAAGCAATAAAAATTGCTCTCTAAATATGTATGATCTATTAGTTTGAGGAAAATAAGCTCTATACTAACTTGTGATATGGAAGAAATAAAAGCGACATACTGCATAATAAAGTTCTTTATCACAGGCGGCAATATAAAGTGACGTTCTTTCGCATTAAGATTTTGTGCATCCAACCATAAAAGTGCATGACAACCTCTGCTTCCCTCTGCGAAGGGCCTATCGTTTACTTTTATCTTCTACCCTTATATACGAGTCATGGTGATCACCACCTATTCCTTTTTACACTTTTTCTTTTTGGCAAGCACTATATGTTGGGGGGAGATCTAGATATATATATCCACTCGGATGTAGATATTCATAAGCTATTATTGTTGATATTACCCTTGAGGCAAAAGTTGGGAGGCGAAACCATAAGTCCCTATCTTTCTCTGTGTCTGATTGAAACTTTGATCTCATAAGTATCGCGTGAGTGTTAGGAATTATGAAAGACTAAATGATGGTTGAGTATGTGAACTTGCTGAAAAGCTCTTATATTGACTCTTTCCTACGTTATGATAAATTGCAATTGCTTCAATGACTGAGATCATGGTTTGTTAGTTTCCAATAAAGTTCTTGTTTCATACTTTACCTTGTGAACAAATTGTTACTTTAGCATAAGAAATTATATGACAATATATGTTGCTGTTCTAAAGATGATCATGATGCCTTCATGTCTTTATTTTATTTTATCGACACCTCTATCTCTAAACATGTGGGCATGATTTTCCATTTCGGCTTTCGCTTGAGGACAAGCGAGGTCTAAGCTTGGGGGAGTCGATACGTCCATTTTGCATCATGCTTTTATATAGATATTTATTGCATTATGGGCTGTTATTACACATTATGGTACAATACTTATGCCTTTTCTCTCTTATTTTACAAGGTTTACACAAAGAGGGAGAATGCCGGCAGCTGGAATTCTGGACCGGAAAGGAGCAAATCTGAGAGACCTATTCTACACAACTCCAAAAGTCCTGAAAATTTACGAAGAATTATTTTGGAATATATAAAAAATATTGGGCGAAGAAAATACCAGAGGGGACCCACCAGGAGGCCACAAGCTTGGGGGGCGCACCCCTGTGGCTTGTGGCCCCCCTGGTAGTCCTCCGGTGCCCATCTTCTGCTATATGGAGGATTTTGACCTGAAAAAATCAAGAGAGAGCTTTCGGGATGAAGCGTCGCCGCCTCGAGGCGGAACTTGGGCAGAACCAATCTAGGGCTCTGACGGAGCTGTTCTGCTGGGGAAACTTCCCTCCTGGAGGGGGAAATCGAAGCCATCGTCATCACCAATGATCCTCTCATTGAGAGGGGGTCAATCTTCATCAACATCTTCACCAGCACCATCTCCTCTCAAACCCTAGTTCATCTCTTGTATCCGATCTTTGTCCCAAAACCTCAGATTGGTACCTGTGGGTTGCTAGTAGTGTTGATTACTCCTTGTAGTTGATGCTAGTTGGTTTATTCGGTGGAAGATCATATGTTCAGATCCTTAATGCTATTCAATACCCCTCTGATTATGAACATGAATATGCTTTGTGAGTAGTAACGTTTGTTCCTGAGGACATGGGAGAAGTCTTGTTATAAGTAATCATGTGAATTTGGTATTCGTTCGATATTTTGATGAGATGTATGTTGTCTTTCCTCTAGTGGTGTTATGTGAACCTCGACTACATGAAACTTCACCATTGTTTGGGCCTAGCGGAAGGCATTGGGAAGTAATAAGTAGATGATGGGTTTCTAGAGTGACAGAAGCTTAAACCCTAGTTTATGTGTTGCTTCGTAAGGGGCTGATTTGGATCCATATGTTTCATGCTATGGCTAGATTTATCTTAATTCTTCTTTCATAGTTGCGGATGCTTGCGAGAGTGGTTAATCATAAGTGGGAGGCTTGTCCAAGTAAGGACAACACCCAAGCACCGGTCCACCCACATATCAAATTATCAAAGTAACGAACGCGAATCATATGAGCATGATGAAAACTAACTTGACAATAATTCCCATGTGTCCTCGGGAGCCCTTTGCTTTATATAAGAGTTCGTCCAGGCTTGTCCTTTGCTACAAGAAGGATTGGGCCACCTTGCTACACTTTAGTTATATTTGTTACTTGTTACCCGTTATGAATTATCTTATCATAAAACTATCTGTTACCGATAATTTCAGTGCTTGCAGAAAATACCTTGCTAAAAACCGCTTGTCATTTCCTTCTGCTCCTCGTTGGGTTCGAAACTCTTACTTATCAAAAGGACTACGATAGATCCCCTATACTTGTGGGTCATCAGCGCTAGCTCATGTTCTTCCTCCATAAGGTCTAGGCCATCCTGCCTTGCTTCCTCGGCTTCAGCTTCCGAGTAAAGATCCACTCGAGGAGAGTTGTGGAGCAGATCACTCGGCAAGACCGCTTCCGACCCGTACACAATGAAGAATGGGGTGCGGTTCGTGGATCGATTCGGGGTCGTTCGCAGGCCCCAGAGGACTGACGGTAGTTCGGTCACCCAGGCGCCTGCTGCGTGAGTCAGATCACGCATGAGGCGAGGTTTCAATCCCTCAAGTATGAGCCCATTTGCCCTCTCGGCTTGTCCATTCGACTGCGGGTGCGCCACAGAGGCATAATCAACCCGAGTGCCCTGGGTGTAACAGAACTCATGGTACTCGTCTGAGTCAAAGTTAGACCCGTTGTCGGTGATGATGTTGTGTGGGACTCTGCTACTTCTTGAGCTTGCGTTGGTTTTTCCCTTGAAGAGGAAAGGGTGATGCAGCAAAGTAGAGATAAGTATTTCCCTTAGTTTGAGAACCAAGGTATCAATCCAGTAGGAGACAATGCACAAATCACCGAATACCTGCACAAACAATCAAACAACTTGCACCCAACGCAATAAAGGGGTTGTCAATCCCTTCACGGTTACTTGCAAAAGTGAGATCTGAGAGAGATAGATAAACGATAAAGTTAATATTTTTGGTATTTTTGGTTTATAGATCGGAAAGTAAACGATTGCAAAATAGTAGATCAGAAACTTATATGATGGAAAATAGACCCGGGGGCCATAGGTTTCACTAGAGGCTTCTCTCAAGTTAGAAAAATAATACGGTGGGTGAACAAATTACTGCTGAGCAATTGATAGAAAAGCGCAAGGTTATGACGATATCCAGCATGCATCTAGAGTATTAAGTTCATAAGGAACGGAGTAATGCATTAAGTAAGATGACATGATGTAGAGGAATTAACTCAAGCAATATGATGAAAACCCCATCTTTTTATCCTCGATGGCAACAGTACAATACGTGCCTTGCTGCCCCTACTGTCACTGGGAAAGGACACCGCAAGATTGAACCCAAAGCTAAGCACTTCTCCCATTGCAAGAAAAACCAATCTAGTTCGCCAAACCAAACCAATAGTTCGAAGAGAATTACAAAGATATCAAATCATGCATAAAAGAATTCAGAGAAGATTCAAATGATATTCATAGATAAGCTGATCATAAATCCACAATTCATCAGATGTCGGCAAATACACCGCAAAAAAGTATTACAACGAATAGATCTCCAAGAACATCGAGGAGAACATGGTATTGAGAATCAAAGAGAGAGAAGAAACCATATAGCTACTAGCTATGGACCCATAGGTCTGAGGTAAACTACTCACGCTTCATCGGAAGGGCAATGGTGTTGATGTAGAAGCTCTCCATGATCGAATCCCCCTCCGGCAGGGTGCCGGAAAAGGTCCCTAGATGGGATCTCACGGGTACAGAAGGTTGCAGCGGTGGAAAAGTGTTTTTGTGGATGCCTCTGGTGGTTTGGGGATATTTGGGAATATATAGGCAAAAGAATTTGGTCAGGAGGTGCACGAGGGGCCCACAAGGGTGGGGGGCGCGCCCTCCATCCTTGTGGCCGCCTCGTGGCTCCTCTGACTTCATCTCCAAGTCTCCTGGTTGTCTTCTGGTCCAAGAAAAATCATCGCGAAGGTTTCATTCCGTTTGGACACATAAATAAAAGATAGGGGCTGCTTAGATAAAGAAACAATTAAGTTAGTTTTAGTAGAGTGCTTTTTGTCACAAGAAAGTTATTTGTCCCTAGGCAATCGATATCTAGACCAGTAATCATTATTGCAATTTTATATGAGGGAGAGGCATAAGCTAACATACTTTATCTACTTGGATCATATGCACTTATGATTGGAACTCTAGCAAGCATGCGCAACTACTAAAGATCATTAAGGTAAAACCCAACCATAGCATTAAAGTATCAAGTCCTCTTTACTGCCATACGCAAACAACCGACTTACTCGGGTCTGTGCTTCTGTCACTCACGCCACCCACCATAAGCAAATCATGAACATATTGCAAACCCTACAGTGGGGATCCCTCACACTTGTGCGACACGGAGAGCACCATAGGATAGCACCAGTAATAAAGCATACAACTCAAACCAATCACGATCATCAATCAACCCATAGGACAAAATGGATCTACTCAGACATCATAGGATAGCCATACATCATTGCGAAATAATATATAGCATTGAGCACCATGTTTAAGTAGAGATTATAGCAGGTAAAAGAGAGGTTACACCGCTGCATAGAGGGGGAGAGAGTTGGTGATGACGGTGGCAAAGTTGTTGGTGTAGATCGCCGTCACGATGATGGCCCCGGGGGCATTCCGGAGCCACCGGGAGAGAGGGGGAGAGAGCCCCCCTCCTTCTTCTTATTCCTTGACCTCCCCCTAGATGGGAGGAGGGTTTCCACTCTAGTCCTTGGCCTCCATGGTGGAAGAGGGGCGGGAGCCCCTCCGAGATTGGATCTCTCTCTGTTTCCTTTATGTTTCTGCGTTCCCGTTTTCTGGCCCTTCACCGTTTCTTAAATTCCT
This sequence comes from Thinopyrum elongatum, assembly GCA_011799875.1. NCBI lineage: Eukaryota > Viridiplantae > Streptophyta > Magnoliopsida > Poales > Poaceae > Thinopyrum > Thinopyrum elongatum. The sequence continues at coordinate 126,654,483 of CM022301.1, forward strand.
GGACATCCATAACTCCGATTGGGCTGAAATTTTAACATGATTTTTATCCGGATATTATCTTTATTGCAACCGAAGAAGGGCACCAACCGCCTTACAGGGTGGCCAGAAGCCTCCCAGGCGCGCCCAGGGTAGGGGGCGCATCCCCTAGGGCTTGTTGGCCCCTTGGGCTTCGTCTCGCGTTGATTATTTTTCCCAAAAATCACATATATTCCAAAAAAAATCCATAAGTTTTTATCGCATTTGGACTCTGTTTGATATGGATATTCTGCGAAACAAAAAACATGCAACAAACAGGAACTGGCACTGGGCACTGGATCAATATGTTAGTCCCAAAATAATATAAAAAGTTGCCAAAAGTATATGAAAGTTTTGGAATATTGGCATGAAACAATCAAAAATTATAGATACGACGGAGACGTATCAGCAGCCAGTTGGACCTTCCAATCCGACTGAAGTAGATATTCCCGCAGTAATTGATCTGGTCCAAGAGGTATTGGTCATCACTCCCGAGTGGACCGAACCGTATCTGGCGTACTTGCTCCGGCAAGAGCTCCCAGAGGACGAGGATGAGGCCCGCCAGATCGTCCATCGATCCAAAGCTTTCACCATCATGGGAGATCAATTATACAAGAAAAGCACAATTAGAGTCACTCAGCGATGCATATCCCCAGAGGAAGGGCAGCAAATACTGCAAGAGATTCACTCGGGAACATGCGGGCATCATGCGTCCTCTTAGACCTTGGTCGCCAAAGCATTCAGAGCCGGATTCTATTGGCCCCGAGCCAATGAGGCCGCCCGAGACATAGTGGATCACTGCGTCGGGTGCTAGTTCTATGCGAACCAGTCGCACAAGCCAGCGTCCGCCCTGAAGACTATCCCCCTCACTTGGCCATTTGTTGTCTGGGGACTCGACATGGTCGGCCCTCTCCGGACCGGGACGAGTGGCTTCACGCACCTGTTGGTAGCAGTGGACAATTTCACCAAATGGATCGAGGCCAAACCCATAAAGAAGCTGGACTCAGCCACCGCGATTCAGTTCATCAAGAAGATCATCTTTAGGTTCGGAGTCTGATACGTCTCCAACGTATCTATAATTTTTTATTGTTCCATGCTATTATATTATCTATTTTGGATGTTTTATATGCATTAATATGCTATTTTATATTATTTTTGGGATTAACCTATTAACCTAGAGCCCAGTGCCAGTTTCTGTATTTTTCCTTGTTTTAGAGTTTCGCAGAAAAGGAATACCAAACGGAGTCCAAACGGAATGAAACCTTCGCGATGATTTTTCTTGGACCAGAAGACAACCAGTAGACTTGGAGATGAAGTCAGAGGAGCCACAAGGACGGAGGGCGCGCCCAGGGGGGTAGGGCATGGCCCCACCCTTGTGGGCCCCTCATGCACCTCCTGACCTAATTATTTCGCCTATATATTCCCAAATATCCCCAAACCACCAGAGGCATCCACGAAAACACTTTTCCACCGCCGCAACCTTCTATACCCGTGAGATCCCATCTAGGGACCTTTTCCGGCACCCTGCCGGAGGGGGATTCGATCACGGAGAGCTTCTACATCAACACCATTGCCCTTCCGATGAAGCGTGAGTAGTTTACCTCAGACCTACGGGTCCATAGCTAGTAGCTAGATGGCTTCTTCTCTCTCTTTGATTCTCAATACCATGTTCTCCTCGATGTTCTTGGAGATCTATTTGATGTAATACTTTTTTGCGGTGTGTTTGCCGAGATCCGATGAATTGTGGATTTATGATCAGCTTATCTATGAATATCATTTGAATCTTCTCTGAATTCTTTTATGCATGATTTGATATCTTTGTAATTCTCTTCGAACTATCGGTTTGGTTTGGCCAACTAGATTGGTTTTTCTTGCAATGGGAGAAGTGCTTAGCTTTGGGTTCAATCTTGCGGTGTCCTTTCCCAGTGATAGTAGGGGCAGCAAGGCACGTATTGTATTGTTGCCATCGAGGATAAAAAGATGGGGTTTTCATCATATTGCTTGAGTTAATTCCTCTACATCATGTCATCTTACTTAATGCATTACTCCATTCTATATGAACTTAATACTCTAGATGCATGTTGGATAGCGGTCGATGTGTGGAGTAATAGTAGTAGATGAAGAATCGTTTCTCTAACTTTCTGACGGCCCTTCAAAGTGTTTCTCTAACTTTCTGACGGCATTGCAATAGCCGGTCATCGCCGGACTATGGATGTCCCATTCCTTCATGACTTGATTCACCACTAGGTCCGAGTCGCCATAGATCATCAGTCAGCGAATCCCTAGAGAGATTGCCATTCGCAGCCCATACAGAAGAGCTTCGTATTCAGCTTCATTGTTGGAGGAGTCGAAATGAATCTGAAGAACATAACTGAGTCGATCGCCTTTAGGAGACACCAAGACCACTCCGGCCCTGGAGCCGTGAAGCATCTTGGAGCCGTCGAAGAACATCGTCCAGTGTTCAGGAACACTCGGGACAGGCTGTTCTTGCTCAATCCATTCAGCCAAGAAATCTACCAGGGCTTGCGATTTGATGGCCTTCTTGGCTTCAAACCTGATGTCCAACGGGAGGAGATCAATGGCCCACTTGGCCACTCGGCCAATGGCATCTCTATTGTTCATGATCTCGGATAGAGGGGTGTCGCTTATCACTGTGACCGAGTGTTCATGGAAATAATGTGCCACCATCTTTGCAGTAAGGTAAATTCCATAAACTAGCTTCTGATAATGTGGATACCTTTGCTTGGAAGGCGTGAGGACTTCAGAGATGTAGTAGACCGGTCATTGGAGCTTGAAGGCTTTGCCTTGTTCTTCCCGTTCCACAGTGAGGATCGTGCTAACAACTTGGCTCGTGGCCGCGATGTATAAGAGCAAAGGCTCCTTGCTGCTCGGAGCAGCTAGCACTGGCTGGGTGGAAAGCAGGGCTTTAAGTTCCTGGAACGCAGCCTGCACTTCGGGAGTCCATTCGAACCTGTCAGACTTCTTCATCAGTTGGTAAAGCGGCATGGCTCTTTCACCGAGTCTGGAGATGAATCTACTCAGGGCCGCTGGGCAGCCTGTGAGGCATTGCATGTCGTGTAGACATTCTGGTTGCTTCATTCGGATGATTGCCCCTATCTTCTCAAGATTGGCATCGATTCCTCGTTCGAAAATGAGAAAACCGAGTAGCTTGCCCGCAGGTACGCCGAATGTACACTTGGTTGGGTTGAGTTTGATGTCGAACGCTCGCAAATTTGCGAAGGTCTCAGCGAGGTTAGTCAGTAGGTCAGAACCTTTCCTAGACTTAACCACAATGCCATCCATATAAGCTTCTACATTCTGACTGATTTGCTTCCGTAAGAACTTCTGGATCATACGCTGGAATGTAGCCCCAACATTTTTCAACCCGAATGGCATCGCGATATAGCAGAAACACCCGAATGGGGTGATGAACGCTGTTTTTATTTCATCAGCGCCATATAATCGGATCTGGTGGTACCCGGAGTACGCATCCAGAAATGATAACCGCTCACATCCAGTAGTAGAATCTACTATCTGATCTATGCGAGGGAGAGGAAAATGATCTTTCGGGCAAGCCCAATTGATGTGCCTAAAATCTACACATATTCGAAGAGTCTTATCTTTCTTCGGCACCATGACGACGTTGGCGAGCCACTCGGAGTGGTACACCTCTCGGATGAATTCGGCGGCTAAGAGTCGCGCTATCTCCTCGCTAATCGCCTTGCGCTTCTCGGTTAAAGATCGCCGAAGATACTCTTTGACAGGCTTCATTGCCGAATCGACACGGAGTCTGTGCTCGGCCAGTTCCCTAGGAACACCCGAAATGTCAGAAGGCTTCCATGCAAAGATGTCCCAGTTCTCACGGAGGAACTGGATGAGCGTGGCTTCCTATTTGCTGTCCAGGGTGGTGGAGATGTTGGTCGGGGCAGCGTTCGGGTCCTCAGGATGGATGTGCACCAGCTTCGTCTCCCCTGCCGACTGGAAAGTGGATTCCACAGTCGGCTTCTTGGACTTCAAAAGTTCGCTTGGGTCTGTCGCCTTCTTGTACTCGTCCAACTCGGCCATCGCCATCTGCTCATCAGCGATCTGGGATCCCTTCTGGAGGCATTCTTCGGCCAACTTCCGATTGCCTGTGATAGTGATCACGCTTTTAGGCCCTGGCATCTTGAGTTTAATATACACATAACATGGACGGGCCATGAAACGCGCGTAGGCAGGCCTACCCAGGATGGCATGGTAAGCGCTTCTGAAGTCTACCACTTCAAAAGTCAGCCGTTCCTTTCGAAAGTTCTTCTCTTTGCCAAATACGACATCGAGAGCGATCTGGCCGAGTGACTTGGCCTTCTTCCCGGGGACTACCCCATGGAACTGCATATTGCTCTTGCCGAGTCGGGTCATCGGGATGCCCATCGCCTCTAAGGTGTCGGCGTGGATGATGTTAAGCCCGCTGCCGCCGTCCATTAGGACTTTGCGCAATCAGACTCCTCCCACAACTGGATCCACCACCAAGGCCTGTCGCCCGGGGGTTGATATGTGAGCCGGATGGTCCGACTGGTCGAACGTTACCGGTGTCTTAGCCCAGTCAAGATATTTGGTGATAGTCGTAACTGCCATGTCGACCTCTCGGTTGATCACCTTGAGGTGGCTCTTGCTTTCAACATTAGTAAAAAATCATGAGGGCGTTCTCAACGTTGGGGTACCTGGAAGTACCTTTGCCTCTGTCTTCGTCGTCATCATCTCTTTCTCCGGAAGAATCTTGCCGCATCTCCTGCTTTAGGAGTCGACACTCCCGAGTGGTATGTTTGGGCAAATCAAATTACCCTCCTCATCTTTCTTTGTGTGGATCTGGCAAGGCTGGTCGAGGATGTCACTCTTCATGGTGACCTACTTCTTTCCTTTCCAATCCTTCTTCTGCTTTTGGGAGTTCTTTTTGCCTTGGCTGGCGAGAGCCGCGGCCTCGGCATTCCCTCCAGCATCTGCTTTCCGCTTTTGCTTCTTGCCCTTGTTCTCTGACTGATGAGCGTCGCCTGCTCTGCTCTTGCCGCTCCTCAGTCGGTCTTCCTCTTCAACATTGGCGTACCGGTTGGCTATCTCCATAGCCCGACTGAGAGTCAGGGTCTCAGTTTGGCCGAACTTCATGTTCAGCTCTCGGTACCTGACTCCGGCCTTGAAGGCGCAGATAGCCTGGTGTTCATTGACATTCTCCACTGTGTTGTGCAGAGTGGTCCACTACTGGATGTACCCTCGGAGAGTTTCGTTTTGCTTTTGCACACAATGCTGGAACTCGGTCAAACCTCCTGCTCTCTTACACGTGCCTTCAAAGGTCTTGACAAACACCTTCGCCAGGTCATCCCAGTAAAAGATACTACTCGGCGGGAGCTGTGTCAGCCAAACCCGAGCGGAGCCTTCTAGCATCAACGGCAAATGCTTCATGGCTACAATGTCGTTGCCGCCGCCGATCTGGATGGCCACTCGGTAATCTTCTAGCCAAATTTCAGGCTTGGATTCGCCGGTGAACTTGCTGATCCCCGTGGCCAACCTGAAGTTGTTGGGAATCTCAGTCGCTCGTATATAACGGCTGAAGCATTCGAGACCTGATGGTACGGAACCACTCGGCATGTCGTGCTCTTGGCCTTCCCGCAAGGCCCGGCCTCTGTCGACCAAGTTCTGAGTGAGAACGGATCTCGCGTTGAACAGCGGGTCTTGAGCATCCCTCGATGGACAAGTAGGACTTGTCCTGTGGTCACCGCTGTGCGTCCGCCTATCGTCATAGGACTGGCGCCCGTACGCGACGTCCCGAGGTGGAGGCATCAGTGCACGATCAAAGTCGTCATTACGCTAGGGCGACGTGACTCGATCACGTCTCCGATCTTCATGACGGTCTCTGGAGGAGGAAGTAGCTCGGCGCCTGCCCGAGCCGAGTGGGCTATGAGCCGACTGGACGGTCTCCGCACGAACAGATGCGCTATGGATCCAGTCTCTGGACTGGGACACCGCCGCATTCTGCGACAGTGCTTTTTTAAGAAGTGCTTGGATCTGACGAATCCATTCTACGGCCGAAGAGCCGAAGGGCCGAATGGACTCCACGATCCGAGTGGCGGCTGCTAGATTTTGCAATGGATTACTAAGAAATTGATACTTACGAGGATGGTCACTCGAATAGAGCCGACGCTTGTGTCGACTGGAGCTGGGTTGACAGCGCTCGCGTTTATCCAGTTCCCTCTGAAGCCATTCGAGGCGATCACACTCGGCCAAAGTAGCCAGGTGAGTCGACTCCATGGCTAACGCCTCGGGAGTTGTTCCGGTGATGGGAGTGTTTAGTAGTTGGTCGTTCCGGTGACGGAGCTCGTCCTGCTGCTCCCGAGTGAGAGCTTGAGGCACATACGGCTCGTGCCCCAGGAAGCCGCCGTTGGTGTTTTACGTGGGATGCACCCGCATGATCGTCTTTGGGCTCCGGGTAGCCCGGGGGTACGCAGTGCTCGGAGTTATCCGACATAAGAATTTTGGCGGTTGACTCGATGCTCTCGGACTCGGACTCCTCTGTGGAATCGCCGAGTGATCCGTCCGAGAGGTCGAGGGAGGGCTCGTCGAACTCGATAGCTGCCACTTGTTTCATTGCTGCCTGAGTGGCGACAGCGTGCTTGATCCAATGCTGCAGCCGCGAACGCCTAGAGCGCTTGCGACGGCGCACAATGGTGGGATGGACAACCACTTGGTATGGAGCCGAGGGTTGTCGGAGAAGTACTCCGTAGGAAGAAGCTCGGAAGTGCGTCACGCCACGGGTGGGCAACGCCTCCACATCCAGCGGGGCCTCGCGTAGCCATGCTGAGTCGTTGGCGATGAAGGAGACCGTCCCAAAGCGGATTTCGCTGCCGACTGACATGATGATGAAGAAGAAGAAATCCACCTACACCGTGAAGTTTTGCTAGACGCCTAGCCCCAAGGTGGGCGCCAATTGTCGGGGTTACGATACTGACAATGTGTACTAGGGGTACGAATAAGAGGCAGAGCCTAGCTACGGCGTAGGTGTAACACACGGTGTTTAACGAGTTCATGCCCCTCACTCGGTGGAGGTAAAAGCCCTACGTCTCGTGCCCTGAGGCTTGCTTTGATTTGATGGATAGGATTACAAGGTTGAACGTGCTCGGCTATGGAGAGGGGTGCGGCTTATATAGAGTGCGCCGCAGCCCCATGTCTCCCACGCCGCCAGGGCAATTAATGCCATTGAATGAGGCAGTTACTAGTGTAATGAGCCTATACTACAGCAGTTACAGGTAACGGTAGTTATAACTCTATTTAGTGGACGACTTAGGATCCCTCGACCGTTGCAGCTCCCACGACGCCTTCTTGCCCTGTACGTCCGAGTGGTCGATCGTCCGCCGAGTGACGTGTGGTTGTCCGAGTGCTGTAGAGCCATCCGAGTGATCCTCATGATGTATGCATCCGAATGCCGGCATGGTCCAGGGAGCTACCTATGATGGTGATGGGCCCCATGTGGGTCCCAAATGATGGGACCTTGACCCTACCTGTAATAGGTGACCACATCAGGACCTATATGCCCATATTGGTTCCTACAGATTCCACGAAGATCTTTTATTGGTTAAACCACGATGTCAGGGATTCGGTTAATCCCGTATGCAATTCCCTTTGTCCGGCGATATGTTACTTGCCCGAGATTCGATCGTCGGTATCTCCATACCTAGTTCAATCTCATCACCGGCAAGTCTCTTTACTCGTTCCATAATACAAGATCTCGTGACTAACTCATTAGGCACATTGCTTGCAAGCTCTTTACGATGTTGTATTACCGAGAGGGCCCATAAATATCTCTCCGTCATACGGAGTGACAAATCCCAGTCTTGATCTGTTCCAACCCAACAAACACCTTCGGTGATACCTGTAGAGCACCTTTATGATCACCCAGTTATGAAGTGACGTTTGGATACACATTAAGTATTCCTCTGGTGTCAGGGAGTTGCACGATCTCATGGTCTTAGGAATAGATACTTGACATGAAGAAAGCTATAACAATAAACTGATATGATCAACTGCTAAGCTTAAGGTTGGGTCTTATCCATCACATCATTCTCCTAATGATGTGATCCCGTTATCAAATGACAACTCATGTCTATGGTTACGAAACCTTAACCATCTTTGATCAACGAGCTAGTCTAGTAGAGGCTCACTAGGGACAGAGTATTTGTTTATGTATTCACACATGTATTTAAGTTTCCGGTCAATACAATTCTAGCATGAATAATAAACCTTTATCATGAATAAGGAAATATGATAATAACCAATTTATTATTGCCTCTAGGGCATATTTCCAGTAGTCTCCCACTTGCACTAGAGTCAATAATCTAGTTTACATAGTTATGAATCTAACACCCATGGAGTCTTGGTGCTGATCATGTTTTGCCCGTGAAAGAGGTTTTGTCAACGAGTCTGCCACATTCAGATCTGTATGTACTTTGCAAATTTCTATGTCTCCATCCTTAACATAATTACTAATGGAGTTGAAATGTCGCTTGATGTGCTTGGTTCTCTTGTGAAACCTGAGCTCCTTGGTAATGGCAATTGCTCCAGTGTTGTCACAAAAGATAGTCATTGGATCCGATGCACTAGGTATTACACCCAGATCGGATATGAACTCCTTCATCTAGACTCCATCTTGCGCTGCTTCCAAAGCAGCTATATACTCCGCTTCACATGTAGATCCCGCCACGACGCTCTGTTTGGAACTGCACCAACTGACCGCTCCACCATTTAATATAAATACGTATCCAGTTTGAGACTTAGAGTCATCTAGGTCTGTGTCGAAGCTAGCATCGATGTAACCCTTTACGACGAGCTCTTCGTCACCTCCATAAATGAGAAACATGTCCTTAGTCCTTTTCAGGTACTTCAGGATATTCTTGACCGTTGTCCAGTGATCTACTCCTGGATCACTTGGTACCTCCCTACCAGACTTATGGCAAGGCACACATCAGGTCTGGTATACAGCATGGCATACCTTATAGAGCCTATGGCTGAGGCATAGGAGATGACTTTCATCCTTCCTATTTCTTCTGCCATGGTTGAGCATTGAGTCTTACTCAACTTCACACGTTGCAACACAGGCAAGAACCCTTTCTTTGAATGGTCCATCTTGAACTTCTTCAGAACTTTGTCAAGGTATGTGCTTTTTGAAAGTCCTATTAGGCATCTTGATCTATCTCTATATATTTTGATGCCCAATATGTAAGTAGCTTCACCGAGGTCTTTCATTGAAAAACTCTTGTTCAAATATCCTTTTATGCTTTCCAGAAATTCTATACTCCCTCCATTCCCTTATACAAGGCCACAAACTCATATTACAGGTACCAAGGTAAAATTTAATGACTGCTTTGGAAGCCAACTTTTCTTTTCGTTAACCGAGATCATTAATATGCCTGCATGCATGCAAGGAAGGAATGTGAAGGAAGTATCACACTGTCATTATGACTACATGCATGCAAGTATTAAACAAGTTGCTAGTATGAGAAAACATCATTAATTTTTGCCTCGATTACTGTTAGTGGCCTTGTATAGATGCAAAATGTAATTTTCATTGTGGCCTTGTATAAGGGAATGGAGGGAGTATCATTTCCAATCAACAATATGTCATCCACATATAATATTAGAAATGCTACAGAGCTCCCACTCATTTTCTTGTAAATACAAGCTTCTCCGTAAGTTTGTATAAAACCAAAAGCTTTGATCGCCTCATCAAAGCGTATATTCCAACTCCGAGATGCTTGTACCAGTCCACAGATGGATCCCTGGAGCTTGCATGCTTTGTTAGTATCCTTAGGATCAACAAAACCTTCTGGTTGCATCATATACAACTCTTCCTTAAGAAACCCGTTAAGGAATGCCGTTTTGACGTCCATTTGCCATATCTCATAATAATGAAATGCGACAATTGCTAACATAATTCTAACAGACTTAAGCATCGCTACGGGTGAGAAAGTCACATCAAATTCAACCCCTTGAACTTGTCGGAAACCGTTTGCGACAAGTCAAGCTTTATAGACAGTGACATTACCATCAGCGTATGTCTTCTTCTTAAAGATCCATTTATTCTCAATGGCTTGCCGATCATCGGGCAAGTCCACCAAAGTCCATACTTTGTTCTCATACATGGATCCTATCTCGGATTTCATGGCCTGAAGCCATTTGTCGGAATCCGAGCTCATCATAGTTTCTCCATAGTTCGTAGGTTCGCCGTTACCTAATAACATGACTTCCAGGACTAGATTACCGTACCACTCTGGTGTGGAACATATCCTGGTCGACCTACAAAGTTCAGTAGTAACTTGATCCGAAGTTTCATGATCATGTTCATTGGCTTCCTCTCCAGTTGATGTAGGCATCACGAAAACTGCTTTCTGTGATGTGCTACTTTCCAATTCGAGAGAAGGTACGATTACCTCATCAAGTTCTACTTTCCTCCCACTCACTTCTTTCGAGAGAAACTCCTTCTCTAGAAAGGACCCATTCTTGGCAACAAAGATCTTGCCCTCGGATCTGTGGTAGAAGGTATATCCAATGGTCTCTTTAGGGTATCCTATGAATATGCACTTCTCCTCTTTGGGTTCGAGCTTATCAGGCTGAAGCCTCTTGACATAAGCGTCGCAACCCCAAACTTTAAGAAACGACGGCTTAGGTTTCTTGCCAAACCATAACTCATACGGTGTCGTCTCAACAGATTTATATGGTGCCTTATTTAAAGTGAATGCGACTGTCTCTAATGCATAACCCCAAAACGATAGTGGCAAATCAGTAAGAGACATCATAGAACACAACATAACCAATAGAGTACGATTACGATGTTCGGACACACCATTACGTTCGGGTGTTCCTGGTGGCGTGAGCTGTGAAACAATTCCACATTGTCTTAAATGCATACCAAACTCGTAACTCAAATATTCACCTCCACATCAGATCGTAGAAACTTTATTTTCTTGTTACGATGATTCTCCACATCACTCTGAAATTCCTTGAACTTTTCAAATGTTTCAGACTTGTGTTTCATTAAGTAAATATACCCATATCTACTCAAATCATCTGTGAAGGTAAGAAAATAATGATATCCACCACGTGCTTCAATACTCATTGGGCCGCATACATCGGTATGTATTATTTCCAATAAGTCACTAGCTCGCTCCATTGTTCCAGAGAATGGAGTTTTAGTCATCTTGCCCATAAGCCATGGTTCACATGTCTCAAATGATTCATAATCAAGAGATTCCAAAAGTCCATCAGCATGGAGTTTTTTCATGCGCTTTACACCAATATGACCTAAGCGGCAGTGCCACAAATATGTGGTACTATCATTATTAACTTTGTATCTTTTGGCATCAATACTATGAATATGTGTATCACTATGATCGAGATTCAGTAAGAATAAACCATTCACAAGGGGTGCATGACCATAAAAGATGTTACTCATATAAATAGAACAACCATTATTCTCTGACTTAAATGAATAACCGTCTCGCAATAAACAAGATCCATATATAATGTTCATGCTCAACGCAGGCACCAAATAATAATTTTTTAGGTTTAAAACTAATCCCGAAGGTAGATGTAGAGGTAGCGTGCCGACGGCGATCACATCAACCTTGGAACCATTTCCGACGTGCATCGTCACCTCATCCTTATTCAGACTTCGTTTATTCAGTAGCTCCTGTTTCGAGTTACAAATATTAGCAACCAAACCGGTATCAAATACCCAGGCGCTACTACGACCACTAGTAAGGTACACACCAATAACATGTATATCACATATACCTTTGTTGACGTTGCCAGCCTTCTTATCTGCCAAGTACTTGGGGCAGTTCCGCTTCCAGTGACCATTCCTCTTGCAGTAGAAGCACTCAGTCTTAGGTTTGGGTCCAGCCTTGGGTTTCTTCACGGGAGCGGCAACTATCTTGCCGTTCTTCTTGAAGTTCTCTTTCTTTCCCTTGCCTTTCTTGAAACTAGTGGTCTTTTTAACCATCAACACTCGATGCTCCTTCTTGATTTCTACCTCCGCGGCCTTAAGCATCGCGAAGAGCTCGTGAATCGTTTTCTCCATCACTTGCATATTATAGTTCATCTCAAAGCCTTTATAGCTTGATGGCAGTGACTGGAGAACTCTGTCAATGACCGTGTCATCTGGAAGATTAACACCCAACTAAGTCAAGCGGTTGTGAAACCCAGACATTCTGAGTATATGCTCACTAATAGAACTGTTCTCCTCCATCTTGCAGCTAAAGAACTTGTTGGAGGTGTCATACCTCTCAACCCGGGCATGAGCTAGAAATACCAATTTCAGCTCCTCAAACATCTCATATGCTTCGTGGTGCTCAAAACGACTTTGGAGCCCCGGTTCTAAGCCGTAAATCATGGCGCACTGAACTATCGAGTAGTCATCAGAACATGCCTGCCAGACGTTCATAACATCTGCAGGCGTGCCTTGAGGGGGTGCATCACCAAGCGGTGCATTAAGGACATAAGCCTTTTGTGCAGCAATGAGGATAATCCTCAAGTTACGACCCAGTCCGCATAGTTGCTTCCATCATCTTTCAACTTAGCTTTCTCTAGGAACGCATTAAAATTCGGGGGAACTACCGCGCGGGCCATTTATTTACAACACAAATTTTGCAAAGACTATTAAGACTAAGTTCATGATAATTAGTTCAGTTAATCAAATTACTAATGAACTCCCACTTAAATCAACATCCGCTAAGTTGTCTAAGTGTTACATGATCCAAATCAACTAACCCATGTCCGATCATCACGTGAGATGGGGTAGTCATCAATGGTGAACATCTCCATGTTGATCATATCTATTATATGACTCATGTTCGACCTTTCGGTCTCCTGTGTTCCGAGGCCATGTCTGTACATGCTAGACTCCTCAAGTTTAACCCAAGTATTCTGCATGTGTAAACTGGCTTAAACCCGTTATATGCAAACTTAGAGTCTACCACACCCGATCATCACGAGGTGCTTTGAAACGACAAACTTTTGCAATGGTGCATACTTAAGGAGAACACAATTTCTTGAAATTAAGTGAAGGGATCATCTTATAATGCTACCGTCGTTCTAAGCAAAATAAGATGCATAAAAAGATAAACATCACATGCAATCAATATGTGACATGATATGGCCATTATCATCTCGTGCCTTTGATCTCCATCTCCAAAGCACCGGCATGATCTCCATCGTCACCAGCATAACACCATGATCTCCATCATCGTGTCGTCACGTGGTCGTCTCGTCAACTATTTCTTCTACAACTATTGCTAACACATAGCGATAAAGTAAAGCAACTACATGACGAATATAAATTAAAGACAACCCTATGGCTCCTGCCGGTTGCCGTACTCATCGACATGCAAGTCGTGAACCTATTACAAAACATATTCATCTCATACATCAACATATACCACATCACGTTTTGGCCATACCACATCACAACATGCCCTGCAAAAACAAGTTAGACATCCTTTACTTTGTTGTTGCAAATTTTACGTGGCTGCTATGGGCAACTAGCAAGAACCGTTCTTACCTACGTAAAGCCACAACGGTGATAATCAAGTTGCCTTTTACCCTTCTACAAGGACCGCCCTCGTCAAATTAGATTCAACTAAAGTAGGAGAGACAGACACCCGCTAGCCACTTTATGCAAAACAAAGTTGCATGTCTGTCGGTGCAACCGGTCTCTTGTGCGTGGACAAGTAAGGTTGGTCCGGGCCGCTTCATCCCACAATACCGTCGAATCCAAATAAGACAAGAGAGGTAAGCAATTTGAGCATCAACGCCCACAACTCTTTGTGTTCTACTCGTGCATATACATCTACGCATAGACCTAGCTCATGATGCCACTGATGGGGAACGAAGCATGAAAATCAAAAAAAATCCTACGAACACCCAAGATCTATCTAGGAGAAGCATAGCAACGAGAGGGGAGAGTGGAGCTATGTACCCTCCTAGACCGAAAGCGGAAGCGTATATAACGCGGTTGATGTAGTCGTACTCTTCGCGATCCGATCACGATCCAACCGATCTAGTGCCGAACGGACGGCACCTTCGAGTTTAGCACACGTGCGGCTCGATGACGTCTCCTCCTCCTCGATCCAGCAAGAGAAGGCAAAGAAGTAGATGGGATCACAACCAGCACGACGGCGTGGTGGTGATGGTGGTGGTGGAGCAACGGCAGCGCTTCGCTAAGCGAAAAACCATGGACGAGAACTATGCCGGGTGGGAGAGACGGGGCAGCAGCCAAGGCCAATGTGTTGGGGTGCCTTGCTGCACCCCTCCCCTATATTTATATGCGTGGGAGGGATGGGAGTCCAGCCCTACTCCTAATAGGACTTGAAGCCAAGGGGAAGAGGACTTGGACTCCAAGTCCAATCCTATTCCTACCAGGACTCCCCTTTTTCCCTTCCCTGGCCGCATGGGCTTTTGAAGACTTGGTGCGCCTGGCCCAATAAGGCCAGGACACCTCCCCTCAGTCCATGCCAACCCTTGGGATGTGATGGACCCACTTGTGGACTTCCGGACCCCTCCGGAATCCTCCGGAACCTTCTGAAAAAACTGCACCTTTTTCCGGAACCCAAAATATGACTTCCCATATATAAATCTTTACCTCTCGACCATTCTGAGACTCCTCGTGATGTCCAGGATCTCAACTGGGACTCCGAACAACATTCAGTTACCAATCATCAAATATCCCAATACTACTCTAGCGTCAACGAACGTTAAGTGTGCGACCCTGCGGGTTTGGGAATCATGTAGTCATGACCGAGACACCTCTTCGGTCAATAACCAATAGTGGGACCTGTATGCCCATATTGGTTCCTACATATTCCATGAAGATCTTCTATTGGTTAAACCACGATGCCAAGGATTCGGTTAATCCCGTATGCAATTCTCTTTGTCCGACGATATGTTACTTGCCCAAGATTCGATCGTCGGTATCTCCATACCTAGTTCAATCTCGTCACCGGCAAGTCTCTTTACTCGTTCCGTAATACAAGATCTCATGACTAACTCATTAGGCACATTGCTTACAAGCTCTTTACGATGTTGTATTACCGAGAGGGCCCAGAGATATCTCTTCGTCACACGGAGTGACAGATCCCAGTCTCGATCCGTTCCAACCCAACAAACACCTTCGGTGATACCCAGTGGCGGAGGACGAAACTTTTTTGAGGTGGGGCGAACTCTTAAGCGTAATTTTTTTATGATGCAAAACCAAAATTGACTACGTTGTGAATACATTTTTTCATTTCTCATACCCAAATTAACTTGAAGAAAACCACATAACTAAATTTATCATCCATTCGAACAGGTTTAAAAAGAAAACAATGGAAGCAATAAGCTTTATTCATCGCAAAGAATGCCACTAATCACCGCATTGTAGTTGTAGCCTGTCAAGACAACTTCAGCGAGCTCACCTGCCTGCTGCACGGAGATGCGGGCTCGTTTCTGTCCTGGCCGGCCGGCGACTCGACTCCATTCCTCACCACTCCTTTTTCCTCCACCCCCTCCTCTCCTCAATCAAGCCCTCCTGCTGCCTTGCTGGCCGCCGTGAACGCATGCCTCTCGTGCTGGCTGCTAGGGATCGAGGGAGGCTGGTGCGGGACCTTTAGTTTTCTTTTTGAGCGATGCGGGGCCTTGTAGTTGCTACGAACCCAATAAGCATGTTGTCCAGGTGGGTGCAATGGTCCATCACGGCCCAAAAATGTTTCACGGTGATTTTGAACCGGCTTTATTTTTTTAGCGATTGATTAGCCTGTATATACGTAACTGAGTCGCCAAAAATCAAGGTAGGGCGAGCGCCCAACCTCGCCTTACCGGGAGCTCCGCCCCTGGTGATACCTGTAGAGCACCTTTATGATCACCCAGTTACGAAGTGACGGTTGGATACACACTAAGTATTCCTCTGATGTCAGGGAGTTGCTTGATCTCATGGTTTTAGGAATAGATACTTGACATGAAGAAAGCTATAACAATAAACTGATACGATCAACTGCTAAGCTTACGGCTGGGTCTTGTCCATCACATCATTCTCCTAATGATATGATCCCGTTATCAAATGACAGCTCATGTCTATGGTTAGAAAACCTTAACCATCTTTGATCAACGAGCTAGTCTAGTAGAGGCTCACTAGGGACATAGTATTTGTTTATGTATTCACATATGTATTTAAGTTTTCGGTCAATACAATTCTAGCATGAATAATAAATCTTTATCATGAATAAGGAAATATGATAATAACCAATTTATTATTGCCTCTAGGGCGTATTTTCAACAGGGAGATCGTCGCCGGTTGGGTCCCAGAAAGCCCACCGCTGGCGCGTCGCCGGCTTGTACAGCCGGTGACGTGTCTGGTTTCTTCTTTATCTTAGACCACCCTGGCCTGGGCGTCCACGGGAGCACCCTTCTCCTCCGGCTGAAACACCCTTTTCGCCACACTCCTATGAGCGGCGCAGCTGGACATAGGAAAGATACGGGGGAAGAATATGCCTCCGAGGCTCCTGGCAGTCCAATGACGAAGGGATCCGCTGCGACTGGCCATAGACTAGTGTAGTGTGTCTATGTCGTGGGAGTGGAGCCCCGTGCGACCATACGTGCATATATTTTTAACCTTTTAATTAAAATATTTTAAAATGTAACCGTCCGGTTTGTATGAAATCCATCAGGTTTGTATGAAATCCGGTCGAGTTTGCATGAAACCCTGCCGTGTTTACACGAATTTCTTCCGATTGGTTTGAGTTGTTGTGAAAATGTATGCGTCTAGCGTTAGATGACTGTCTACCATATCAGATTAAGGCCCAGTTCTTTTGCCAGAATCCGACCACTACCCAGCTTCTCTCAGAATCTTTGAGCCCTATTTGTTTTACAATCCGGTTTGTAAAACAAATAGGGCTCAAAGATTCTGGGAGAAACTGGATAAGGGTCGGATTCTGGGAAAAGAACTGGGCGTAATTTTCTCTGTTCGCGGATGGACGGCGGAGATTTTTTTGGGGTTGCCGGATGCCCTTAGCTTGCGCCCAATTTATGGCGCTGGGGGGCCATAGCACTGGCCAGCGTGTGCCGGACCGTGCGATCTCAAATCAGTGTGGTGGAGTATTATGCTAGATCGTACAGTACTACTGCCAAAACCACGACACGTCGTGTGCGCGATGGATGGGACAATATGATGCAGCAGCTGCGCAACCAACTAATCCTTCACATCAATTCAATTCCGTGCGGAACCATGGCACGGCCAGATGCACGACAAGGAATAGAGAGGCTGGACCGTTCGAGTACGGCGCAATCTCGTAGAAAAGAAAAGAAAAACAGAATAATATTCAATACACACAAGCTGTATTTTTTTTTCTTTTAGGTGCACACAAGCGGTGACTTGTGTCATGTGATTTGATGTCATTTGTGTTTTCATGTGCAGACTATTTTTCTAGTGTCACCTACAATCGATTATTTGTGAGTGTATGTGCATGTGTGTGTGATGGTCTGCATTTGTACAGTGTTATTTAAAATAAAATAAATATTATTTTCCAGGCGGTAGGTGACATACACATTCATAGTGACCTGTTATATCTGTCCTTGAACTCAATTAGTGATTTATTAGAGACTTTGTGAGAATGTATGTATGCTGGCAATGGCTGAGGGTAAATTAAGAAGATTGCAGTCATCCGCCACCCCCCCCCCCCCCCCCCCCCCCTCTCCGGTAGCTCCGCCACTGTGCGGGCACGTGCATGTGTACTTGTGTCCGTGCGGGATACTACATTGCACCAGAATGTTTGTTGGTTATTCCATAGGGCAACTTCAAAAAATTTAGACTCACTTTATAGTTTCTGAAATATCTAGGGTAAATACTTCATTTTAATCTAGTCTAATTGTTGATGCGATGTATGGTTTATTTTATGAACGTAATTATGCTGCTTTGGTGTATACCATATTGTTGGTAGATGTGTGAGCTTGCAAGATTAGTTGCGTTGTCTAGCCGCATCTAATAGCGAAAAGTAGTTTGAAGATGGTTTTGAAATAAAAGACAAACATTGGAAAAAGATCTTCAGAGAAAATTTAAAGGCGTAGCCGCTCTACTCCAAAGCAAATCATTTTTTTACAACGCCTGTTAGTTTTTTCAATCCAGAGTCATGAATCTCTGAGTTGTTGTTGTTGTTGTTGCATGTATCGACAAGTGCAAGTTTAGTGTTATGCCTATGCAAATTTTGCATTGTCATCACAATTTTATTCAAGTTTGTGGTAGATTGTGTCCTTTTATTTTAAAATTGTATTTTTGATCTTGAAATATACCCTTGATACTCAATCCTAATGAATATAAATTACCTAAGTTTTACAATGTTTTGTTAAACGGACTCAGTACCTCTTATGTTCTTTCAAACATAGTTAAAGTTCCATATCTTTATATTTAAATGGTTGCTTCTTATTTTCTTGTTTTTTCTATCCACTTAATAGGCTGAAGGAGCACTAAGGGCCTGTTTGGGACTGCTCCGCTCCCTAAAATTCAGCTACGCTCTAAAAAATGCAAATTAAACGGGGTAGGTCGACGATATGCCGCTCCGCAAAAACTAGAATCTCTGTTACAACTCTCTTTTTTGGTGAAGCTCTTTAGAGCGTGCTCCAAAAACTCTAGAATCTAGAGTTGGGGAGGGGGGGAATTACCACCACTGCCACTAGTAAGTGGATACCCCTTCTTTCTTCCTACGTCATCCAATCAAATATATTCTTTCCACCAAATTTCTCATTCTTGAAGCTCGAGCTAGCTGAAAGCCAAACATGATAAACTGCTCTTTGGTGGAGCTGCAACTCTTGCGTGGAACTGCTCCAAAGTAGATTTGGCTGAGTGAAACTGATTTTGGTGGAGCGGAGCAGTCCCGAACAAGCCCTAAGAGCATCTCTAGCAGACCCCGTAAAAGTCGGACCCGGAAAACGCGTTTACAGTTCGCTGCAGATCAGATTTGCGGGGCGAATTCGTGCGCTGCATATCAGACCCCGTATATGAAGCTGTAAAATTTGAAGAAAAAAACATTCGCGGGAGAAACTTGCAACGACATTCATCATACATAGTTGATCATCATACTACATCATGGATAGTTGTTCATCATACTACATCATAGTACTACATAGGGAGGGGGATCTGCAGGCTGTGCAGCGTACCCGAGCCTAGGCTACCAAAATCGACGGGTGCGGCGGCGACGACGCGGCGGAGGAGCTCAGTCGGAGTCGGAGTCGAGGTCGATCCAGACCTTGCCCTGCTCGGCCTTCATGACGCGCAGGTCCGCCTCTTTGGACACATGCGCCTGCAACGCCGCGCCGCCCTGCTCGAGGAAGATCTCCTCGATCTCGAGCTCACGGCTGCGGCGCACGTCGGCCTTCTCCTCCTCCCTCGCCAAGCGCTCCATGATGGCGCGCTTGAGGTGGTCCTTCTGCCCCGGGGGAGGTAATCTTCGGGGCCGATGATGCCTCGACGCGACGGGTCCGCGTCGGCCTCGAGCTTGATGGCGAGCGGCCCGAGCTCCTCCGGCTCTCTCTTGACCGGAGTGAGCCGCGAGCTCGAGGCGCCCGCGGACGAGCTCCCCGCGGCAGAGGAGCTGGAGGAGGCGCGGCGGCGGACCGTGAGCTCGCGCTCGTACTCGTCGAGCTCGCGGCGTTTGAACGTCGGCGGCGGCCGGCTCCCATAGTTGAGCCACTTCCGCGCCCCCCGCTTGCGTGCAGCGTCGGAGATGCGGCGGCGGCGCTCCGCGTCATCCCCACGACTTCCGTAGCCGTCCATGGGTTGGGAAGGGTCGCTAGGGCTTTTTTTATGCTCGCCGGCGGCGAGAAATTGGGGCGGAGGGGGAGGGGAATCGCGGCGGAGCGATGGCAGGGGCGGATAGGGTTTGACCCGTATCCGAGTGGTGAAACCGCATAAATAGCGGTGAAGAGGGTCTTTTTCAGGGCCACGGCGGGCCCGGGATACGGAGTTTGTTCTGGCAAGAAAAAACGGGCCGAACCCGTATACTCACCGGAATTATACGGGATCTGCTAAAGATGCTCTAAGTATGGACAACTAGGATCAAGTTAGGAGATAATTGTATGCAGGATATCAACAATAATTGCTCACGCTAAGGGAAATAAAACCGAAAAAGATGCAAATGTAAGGCCACGTAAAAAGGTAATTTAGGTATACAGAAGTTTCGTATAACTTAGCGATAGACAAATGGAATATTGCAAAATGAGCTCAATTCTATTGGGCCCCTTTAGGAAAACAAATAATATAGAAGCGCATTTTCTAGTTTCAATTTTTTTAAACAAGTATGTATACACTCTTGACTGTTTTGTGTGTGCTTTCATGAAGTATTCTGTCGAGGATATCGTGCGACATATGCCAGGGGATGGCTTATCGTGGATGGGGACAAAAGTACGTCGCCGGGCTCTAGAAGCGGGAGTGAGCGAGATCGCGTACGCTTGCGAATCTTACCCAGGTTCGGGGCTCTCCTAGGAGATAACACCCCTAGTCCTGCTCTGCGGGGTCTCCGCATGATCACTATTTCAACAGGTGG
This sequence comes from Thinopyrum elongatum, assembly GCA_011799875.1. Taxonomy (NCBI): domain Eukaryota; kingdom Viridiplantae; phylum Streptophyta; class Magnoliopsida; order Poales; family Poaceae; genus Thinopyrum; species Thinopyrum elongatum. The sequence continues at coordinate 126,675,083 of CM022301.1, forward strand.
CTACAAGCTTGCTCCTTGAGCTACCTGGCTGGAGGAGGAAGAAGGGCAAGGCTAGCTCTACTCCACTCTCTCTGTGTGTGTGTGTGGTGCTGTGAATGCTCGACGAGGCCTCTGCCAAGGAGCCAAATGCCAACCACCTTGCATGGGGTGACCTGGGGGGTTTATATAGGCCTACCCCCCAGGAATACAATGGTAATCCGGCCGGGCGTAGGACCCGGCCGTCAGTGTCTCTGGTCGCCGGCTTCTCCGCCAACTGCAGGGGCCCGCCGCCTGGTGGGTCCCCCCGGCGGTCTCGTCCTCGGCCGACAAGCTGGGCCCGCCGCTTGCGGGTCCTGTCGGCTGTGTAGCACTGTAGCCGTGCCACTGATGATGCATGCTTGGTCGGGGAGAGCGTGGATACAGTCCCGCCGCCTGGCGGGAACTCACTGTAGCCATACCCAGTCGTATCTGGTTAATGGCACACGGACTTCGAGGGAGGAGGAGGGCCGCCTGCTAGGAGCTGGCCTCCCACTGAGCCGACTGGTCTGGGCTTGCCGCCTTCTGGCTTGTCATGGACAAGTAGGGCCCGCCGCCTGCGGGCCGTATTGACCGCCCGTCATGGGAGCATGGCTCCCTCTGCCATGGGTGACGTCATGAGTGGCATGGCAACAGTCCTGCGTTGGGCGCAGGATACCTGCTCGGTACGCAGTACCGTGGCCATGCCCTGCCCTGGATTCGGGGGTGGCAGGCATGTACTGTAGCCATGCCCTGTCTCATCATGTTTATGTTGGTGTTGACTTTGAGGGCGTGAGGGGCCGCCTGCTAGGACTGGGCATCCCAGGAGGCCGCCCGCCAGGAGTCGGCCCACTTCATGGCCGTCTTGTGGACTCCGCCGCCTCCCGGCAACCGGCTGCTTGGACCAGCCGGCCTCAAGAAGGCGGCCCTTGTCCTTGATGTTTGAGGGGCGCAGCCTGCCGCGATGTCTTGAAATACCAAAGGGGGCTGATGGGGCTACCCATGGTCATTTACTCCGACAGTAGTCCCCGAAGCTGATGAGGCACTGCGCCTGAAGGGGCGAGAAGCCTCGACAGCTTCATACTCCGGGTCGTCTGGTATTTTGCTTCGTCCGTCTTCCAAGGTGCCGGCCATGACCAGGCAGGCCGTCTGGCGATTTCGAAATGTCATGGTGGGGACCAGGTGGCACGCTAGCCAGGCGTCAGGCTTGCCGCCCGCACATATCAGCCACGTGGCGTTATCAGGTCAAGCCGGCCTGCCAGCCCACGCGCGTGACGGGACGGCGCCGCAGGCCGGGGCCCACCACTACAGTGCCTCGGCCCGCGCGTGGATCCGCTGCGACCGAGGCGGACTGTTGGACTTCTGTGGCAGTTAATACGCGCCTTTACTGGCGCCGCAATAGTGGGATCGTGGGGGAGTGGGCGTAGTTAATCCCACGATCCCCCACGCCCCCGTCCCCTCAGCTTCGCCGCCTGGGGCTATAAGTAGGGGGAGGAGGGGGCGGCAGATGCATGCGCGCCCTCCTCTCCCTTCGCCGCTCTTCATTTTCTCCGTTGCCGTCGAAGTGCTGCCGCAGCCCGCCGTCGTCGAGCGTCCTCTCACGGCGGCTGCCTTGCTCCGCCGCAGCCTCGCCCGCTCGCCACCGCGCCGCGCCTGCGACGAGCTCCTTCGTCCATGGCGCGCTCACGAGCCGGCGACTGGGACGGCTCCAACGTCCACGATGACCATCTCTTCTTCCTCCATCAAACACGGCGGCTGCCCCGGGAGGCGAACGTGCAGGTGCGCGTTCCCCCCGAAGCAGAAATCTCGCCGGCGCCGGGGGACGATGAACGCGTCGTCTTCCGGTCCCATTTCCTTCGCGGCTTCGGCCTTCCGGCCAGCGACTTCCTCTGCTCTTTCCTTGACTTCTACCGAGTCCAGCCACACCACCTCACGCCAAACACGGTGGTGCTGCTGGCCGCCTTCGTCACCATGTGTGAAGGGTACCTCAGCACTCTCCCCACTCTCGAACTCTGGGGGGAGTGCTTCTACCTCAAGCTGGGCACCGCCGCCAAGGGCCAGGCGGCTCAATGCGAAGCCTGTGTGGCGGTGCGGCGCCCGGGCACCGGGAACCGCTTCCCGCCCATCTCCTTGCTGCAGTCGGCCAAGCTGTGGCAGAAATCCTACTTCTATGTCAAGAACATCCACCCGTCAAGCGACTACGTCAACTTGCTCGCCTACGCAGCAGGCCCGCCGGCCGAGCCGCGCGCCAACTGGCAGTACAGGCCGAGTTCCCTGTCGGCCGCCTCCTCCGCCGCCCTTGCCCGACTTCAGGCGATGTCCGAGTCGGAGGGCCTGAAGGGCTCGGACTTGCTGGCTGCCTTCGTGACGCGCCGAGTGCTCCCCCTCCAAGCCCGGCCTCACATCATCAGCTGCATGAGCGGGCACCGGGACCCGTGCCAGATGTGCACACGGGACCTGCCGGACGTGGAGGTGGTCCGGCTGGTCAACTATATCTCCAACTACAAGCTGTCGGAGGTGGACTGGCGGTTCGGCATGCGGCCGTACGACCGCGCACATCCGCCGCCTGCGGTGAGTCTTGTAATTCTTTCTCTTTGCTGGTCCGAGTTCTTGTTTTGCCGCCTGACCAGTCGGCCGTGGTGCAGGTCCTCCCGGCCCAGTCGGCCGCCGGCGCTCTGGATCCAGGTCAAGAGTATATGCCGGATCGAAAGAGGAGCGACGTGGAAGACCCCGACTTGGGGGCGGCCGCCATGGAGGAGGACGACGCCACAGGTGGCGGTGGTGGAGCAGGCGGCTCCGGGAGAGGAGGCAGCCTTGAGGACTGGCCGGACGACGATGAGGAGGAGAACGAGCCGCACCGCCCGCACGGCACCGACAGGGCGGGCGCGAGCTCCTCAGCCGCGCCGACCGCACCAGGCGGCCCAAAAAAGCGTCGGGCCGGCTCGTTGCTGTTCGGCAGCCGGCCAAAGAAGTCCAAGAACGCGACCGCCGCGACCAGGCGGCAAGAGGCCGCTGCAAGAGCGGCCCAGTTCCAGAGGGCCCCGAAGCAGCCCCCGATGGTGTCCGCGTAAGTGTTTGGCTGTGTTTTCCTTTCTTCTTCCTTGCAAACTTTTTCTGAGTTTTTCTCTTGTCTTGCTTGAATCAGGGCCCCACTCACTCTTGAGCGGTCTGCCGCTGCTTCCGTGATCGGGGAGGCGGAAGGCTCCGCCAATACCCGCCGCGTGGACCCGCTCGCCGACCTCCGGGCGGCGACGGAGAGGAACGCACGGGAGGCGCGCGAGGAGCGGGAGGAGGCGGAGAAGCAGGAGGCGGAGGCGGCCAAGGCAGCGCGGGCGGACGCCGCCGCCAAGGCTCGGGCGGACGCGGCCGCTAGGGCGCAAGCGGAAGAAACCGCGCGCGGCCAGGGCCCACAACTTGTCATTCCATTGCACGTGGCGCCACCAGCGCCAGAGATCCCGGTGCCGACTGGAGGAGCCGGCGATGACCAGCCGGTCGTGGAGAGGGGAGGAGGCGACGCCATTGTCTCGGAGGCGGAGGTGCCCCCGCAAGCGCCGACTGCCGGGGCCCGAGGCAATCGGCCTGACGTGCCACCGGCGTCGCCGGTCGGTGTCGACTTGGTGGTGGGGCGACTCCTGTGGTCCGCCCTTCGGTGCGCCGGCGTGCGGCGAAGGCGGCCTCTGCGCCGCGGGCGCAGGAGGTCGGGGCCGCGAGCTCGTTGGCCCTAGACGCAGAGGCCACCAGTGCGCCCCCACCGGAATGGACGCCTGGGGGCGGGACGGGCGTGCTGAAAAAGGCCGCGCAGGACGTTCAGGCCCAGCTCCAGGCCCAAGGCACCGCCCTCCAGCAGTGTACGAAGGCGTTCTTGGCGACGCGGACGGCCGTTCGGGTATGCTTCTTTGCTTTGTTTTTTGATTCTTGCAGTCTTCTGTGGGGGCACGCCAGCGCACCCACTGGGTGTAGCCCCCGAGTTCCGGGCCGGCTGCTGAGTAGGCGGCTCGGAACTTTAAGGTAGGTTCCGAGTGCTAACTTGTTTTCTCTTCTTTTGTCTTCGTTGCAGGACTACCACAACATTCGCGCAGCCGCCTTCAACTCCCAGGTCCAGGAGTTGGCTAAGCGGACCGCCGACCTCACCGAAAGCCGGCGTAAGCATTCTGTCTACTTCCTCGTGGGGGCGCGTCAGCGCACCCGCTGGGTGTAGTCCCCGAGATTCGGGCCGACTGCTGAGCAGTCGGGCCGGATCTTCTGGCAACCACTTTCTTTTTTGGTCATCTTCGTTGATTGTCCTCTCTTTCTCATTTTTTGCAGGAGCCAACGCCACATTGCAGCAGCATCTTGGCGAAGTCCAGACCGAGCTGCGCGTCAAGGAGGAGGAGCGCCGTAAGGCGGCCCTGGAGCGCGACCGTCTGGCCAAGAAGTTGGCGGACCAGCACAAGGCGGAGCTCCAGAAGCTCAAGGAGGCGGAAGGTGCCCTTCAGGCCGAGTTTGAGGTCGAATGCTCAAAGTGGGCCGAGAAGGAGGCGATCCTCGCCGCTGGCTACGGCGAGATCGAGGACATGATCGACGGTAAGCTTCTTTCTTTGGAATAGCTGCCGACTGCATCGGGAGTCGGCTTCTGATCTCTGTTTTTCTTTTGCGTAGACTTCTTTCCTGGCCACGCCGTCGCCGTCAGCCAGGCCATCGAGGCGCGGCGCGACCGGCGTAGGAGGGAAGGAGTGGAGATCCCGCCCGACGCGCCTCAGAACATGAACGAGCAGCTCCTGGCCGTCAGGACGCGTTTACAGCCGATTCACCGTCTGCTCCGCCGCCTTCAGCGTGCGGGTCTCAGCTGGTTTCCACCCTCTAGCCAGGCGGCCAAGCTCCATGCACCCCCAGTCGGACCGCCGACTGGTTGGAGGCGGCAATCGGCCGCTTCGAGGCTTGGAGGGGCTCCTCCGCTCGGGCAGGCGCCCGAAGAGCCTTGGAGTTCGTCAAGGCGTGGTATCCTGGGCTGGACCTAGCCTAGTTGGCCACGTTCCGGCAGGAGGCCATGGAAGAGTTGGTGGCAGCGGGGCCCGCGCTCACCCATCGTGCGGTGGCGATCGCCGAGTACACCGACACCAGCGTCTTCTTCCCCGAGCTGGACGAGGAAGGTGCCGAGGTGCCGATGGACTGGTTCGGGCTGAACCCGGATGACGGCAAGGACTCGGCGGAAGAAATCGCCTCAAGCGATGAAGGCGAGGACGAGGAAGATGAGGATGGTGAAGGCGATGCACCGGAGGGCGGAGTGGACGCCCAGCCTCAGCTTGATCGGGCCTCGAGCAACGAGCCGCGTGCGAGTGCACCGACTGCTGCTGAAGGCGACCAAGCCGAGACTCGCCAGACGACCACTCCACCAGCTGGCGCCGCCGACTCCACCAACCTGCCGGACCTGCCTGTTGCTCATTTGGCCTAGGCTGCCAACTTATCTTATCTTTTCCTGCTTTGGTAATCTTTTAGAACAAACTTTGTTAAATTCGCGCAGTTCCACCCGCTGGGTGTATTCAAACTTTGTTGAATGCTGGCCGAGGGCCTCTTGCTATGTGATTTAATTCTCACACAAGATGTGCTTCGCCGAGCTCTGACTTGTCTTGCTTTCTGTTCTTTTGGCTTTTTCCTTTGCCGCTTTCTCTTGGCTGCCGCCTTGCCGGCCAGACAGCCATTCTTCGGTCTGCTGGCCGGGTCAAGTACTTGGCCATTTTGGGAAGACAAGTACTTTGGCCGCTTAGAACGTAGCAATTTAAGTGAGAAGTCGGCTGGCCGGCTGCTCAGCAACCGGACGGCTAGGCGAGGAGCCGACTTGGCCTATGTGGGTGCTTTCGTCCTTAGCCATTTTTCATGTGAGCACCATTTCTTGCCTTTGACTCTTGCCTGCCGGACAATCGCTCTGCGAGCTGCGGCTTATGGCAAGGGTGGGCTTAGATGCCGGCACACTACTTGTTCGACTGCAGGTAGAGCCAACATAGTACAAGGCGGCAAGCCCCCGGGCCGAATGGTCGGACCCGGTGCCGGGCGTAGGAATGAAATAACATACACGCAAGCATGAAACTTATCATACAGATAAGAAAGGTAGCCCCCGAGTGCTCCTCGAGGGACCCGGTGCCTTTGCCCTTAGTACAAAAGGTAGCGTGGTACATACTGTATTTAACTGTAAAATCTTTGGAGAAGATTTGCATTCCATGGGCGCTCTGCTTCCTTGCCGGAATCGTCCCTTTTGCGCGCCCTGGGCTTCTGCGCGTCGATGAGGTAATAGGAGTCATTGCCCAAGGCTCTGCTGATGATGAAGGGGCCTTCCCAAGGGGCCGAGAGCTTGTGCTGGCCGGCTGTTCGCTGGATCAGCCGGAGCACAAGGTCTCCCTCTTGGAAGGATCGTGGCTTGACCTTCCGACTGTAGTAGCGGCGCAGGCTCTGCTGGTAGATGGCGGACCGGCTGAGTGCTAACAGCTGGCCTTCTTCCAGCAGATCGATGCCGTCTTCTCGTGCTTCCCTCGCCTCCGCCTCCGTGTACATGGTGACGCGAGGCGAGTCGAACTCGATGTCGGTTGGGATGACGGCCTCGGCCCCGTATACGAGGAAGAAGGGAGTGAAACCGGTTGATCTGTTCGGAGTGGTGCGGAGGCTCCAGAGGACGGCTGGCAACTCGTCGATCCAGCAGCCAGCCGAGCGCTCCAGTGGCTCGACCAGTCGGGGTTTGATGCCGGACAAGATGAGGCCGTTTGCCCGTTCTACTTGGCCGTTTGACTGCGGATGGGCAACGGACGCTAAGTCCAGTCGGATGCCCTGCGTCGAGCAGAAACGGGCCAAGGCGCCTTTGGCAAAGTTAGTGCCATTGTCGGTGATGATGTTGTGTGGTACACCGTACCGGACGGTGAGATCCGCGATGAAGGTCACAGCAGTCGGACCATTTAGTTTCTTGATTGGTTTTGCTTCAATCCACTTGGTGAATTTGTCCACGGCGACCAGCAGATGGGTCATGCCACCGCGTGCTGTCTTGAATGGGCCCACCATGTCCAGCCCCCAGACGGCAAAGGGCCAGGTAAGGGGGATGGTCTTGAGTGCAGAAGCTGGTAGATGTTGCTTGGAGCTGAATTTTTGGCACCCCTTGCATTTCTTGACCAGATCCTTGGCGTCCTCCAAAGCAGTCGGCCAGAAGAAACCATGGCGGAAAGCTTTGGCGACAAGGGATCTGGAGGCCGCGTGGTGGCCGCACTCGCCTTGGTGTATGTCTCTAAGGATTGCCTTGCCTTTCTCTGGTTCGACGCAGCGTTGGAAGACATCGGTCACGCTATGCCTAACAAGCTCTCTGTTTACTATCGTGTAAGCTCCTGCCCGGCGTTGCACCTGCCGGGCCGAGATCTCATCAACTGGCAGCTCTCCGCCTACCAGAAAGTTGAGGATGGGCTGCGTCCATGATGGTGCTTTGACTTCATCCACTATCATTACGGTTACTGAAACTAAGGCGGTTGTGTCTGGAGGTGGTGGGGCCGAGTCGGCCGCGTCTTGCTGCGTTGTTGAAGTCCCCGGGATGGCCGCTGCAGCCCCCGGGCTGGGCTATAGATTCCCTGGGCCGGGTGCGACTGCCGCAGTCCCCGAGCCGCTTGCCGAAGTCCCCGGGCCGGCTGCCGCAGCTCCCGGGCCGGGTTGCGAAGTCCCCGGGCCGGGTGCGACTGCTGCAGTCCTCGTGCCGCTTGTCGAAGTCCCCGGGCCGGCTGCTGCAGCCCTCGGGCCGGGTTGTAGAGTCCCCGGGGCGGGTGCGACCGCCGTAGTCCCTGAGCCGCTTGCCGAAGTCCTCGGGCCGGCTGCTGCAGCCCCCGGGCCGGGTTGTAGAGTCCCCGGGCCGGGTGCGACTATCGCAGTCCCCGAGCCGCTTGCCGAAGTCCCCGGGCCGGCTGCTGCAGCCCCCGGGCCGGGTTGTAGAGTCCCTGGGCCGGGTGCGACTGCCGCAGTCCCCGAGCCGCTTGCCGAAGTCCCCGGGCCGGCTGCAGCAGCCCCCGGGCCGGGTTGTAGAGTCCCCGGGCCAGGTGCGACTGCTGTAGTCCCCGTGCCGCTTGCCGAAGTCCCCGGGCCGGGTCCGACTGCTTCAGGAGCAGCCGGCGCGAAGATGGATTCTGATTCCGGGGAAGGCTTGATGGACGGCTTGCGGATGCACTGAAGGGACACGCCGGCTGGTATGGCTTGCCTGGTGGAGCCGATCCGTGCCAGGGCGTCTGCTTGCTCGTTGTCGGCCCGTGGTACGTGAAGGAACTCGCACCCATCAAAATATCCGCTGATCTGCTGGACGAGAAAGCGGTAGCTCGCCATATTTGCATCCTTGGCGTCCCAGTCGCCGGACGACTGTTGGACCACCAAGTCCGAATCGCCGTAGCACAGAATCCGGCGGATGCCAATCTCCCTGGCCAGCCGGAGTCCGTGTACTAGCGCCTCGTACTCGGCCACGTTGTTGGAGGCGGCGAAGTGGATTTGCAGCGTGTATCTGAGCTTGTCGCCTTTGGGAGAGGTGAGGACGACGCCGGCTCCCAAACCGGTGCGCATCTTCGAGCCATCAAAGTGCATCCGCCAATGAGTGGAGTCTGGAGCTGGCGGCAGGTACTGGGTCTCGGCCCAGTCGATGAGGAAGTCGGCCAGTGCTTGGGACTTGATGGCGGCGCGAGGCTGGTAGAAGATGGTGTAGGGGGCCAGCTCGATGGCCCACTTGGCCACTCGGCCCGATGCGTCTCTGCTGCCTACGATCTCTGCGAGCGGGGCGGTGCAGACGACCGTGATGGGATGCTCTTGAAAGTACGGCTTGAGCTTCTTGGCGGCAAAATGCACGCCATAGCACAACTTTTGGTAGTGGGGGTAGTTCTGCTTGGAAGCTGACAGCACCTCACTCAAGTAGTAGATGGGCCTCTGGACCAGCAGCGCCTTGCCGTCCTCTTGGCGCTCTACCACCATAACTGTACTGACCACCCGGCTGGTGGCGGCGATGTAGAGAAGCATGGGCTCCTTGGCAGCCGGGGCGGCCAGGACGGGCGGTGTGGTCAACATCTTCTTGAGCTGGAGGAACGCCTCGTCCGCCTTGTCGTTCCACTCGAAATGAGTGGTTTTCTTCATCAGCTGGTACAGGGGAAGAGCCTTCTCTCCCAGCCGACTGATGAAGCGGCTGATGGATGCCAAGCAGCCGGTGAACTTCTGAACGTCTCGCAGTCGGGTGGGCCTCTCCATCCTCTTGATGGCCTTGATCTTGACAGGGTTGCACTCTATGCCGCGCTCTGAGACAAGGAAGCCGAGGAGCTGGCCGGCTGGTACTCCAAAGACACACTTCTCGGGGTTGAGCTTGATTTGAAAACGGCGCAGATTATCAAAAGTTTCCTTGAGATCTTCCAGGAGGGTACCGCGCTTCTCCGTCTTCACCACAATATCGTCTACATAGACATGGGCATTTCTGCCGAGTTGCTTGAGGAGGCACTTCTGCATGCAACGCTGGAACGTGGCACCGACATTTCTCAAGCCGAATGTCATGGTCAGGTAGCAGAAGGCTCCGAATGGTGTGATGAAGGCGGTCTTCAGGCGGTCGGCCGGGCTTAACTTAATCTGGTGGTACCCCGAATAGGCATCCAAGAAACTCAACAGCTCGCATCCGGCTGTGGAGTCTATCACTTGGTCAATCCGAGGCAAGGCGAACGGATCCTTCGGGCAAGCTTTGTTGAGGCTGGTGTAGTCAATACACATGCGCCATTTGTTGTTCTTCTTTAGTACAAGGACTGGGTTGGCTAGCCACTCTGGGAAGAATACTTCCATAATGAAGCCGGCTGCTAGAAGTCGGGCTATCTCTTCACCAACAATTCCTCTCTTCTCCTCCGACAGGCGGCGGAGGGGTTGCCTGACTGGTTTTGCATCTTCTCTGACATGTAGCTTGTGCTCGGCGAAATCCGTCGGAACACCCGGCATGTCCTTTGGAGACCACGCAAAGATGTCCCGATTCTCAAGGAGGAAATCAACGAGCTCGCTTTCCTATTTGCTGTCAAGGTGAGCTCCTATGACAGCGAACTTCTCCGGGTGCTCTGGGTCCAAGGGTATCTTCTTGGTTTCTTTGGCCGGCTGGAAAGAGCCCTGAGCTTCTGACTCCTTGGGATCTGGCGATAGGTCCGGCTGCTTGCCGGCCATGGCCACAACCCGGTCAAGGAGCCGCTTCTCGGCAGCAATCACAAGGGACTCGGCCAGCCGACTGCTGGCTGCAGCACACTCGGCAGACTTCTGGTAGTCGCCGGCTATGGTGATAATGCCCTTGGTGCCCGGCATCTTCATCTTGAGGTAGGCATAGTGGGGGACCGCCATGAACTTGGCCAGAGCAGGCCGGCCAAGCAACGCGTGGTAGGGGCTCTCAAGGTCAACCACCTCGAACCAGATTGGCTCTCGGCGGAAGTGACTCTTGTCTCCAAAGAGGACATCTATCTTGATCTTGCCGATTGGTGAGCAGGATAGGCCAGGCACAATGCCATGGAAGACAGTCCGGCTGGGCTGGAGCTGTTTCTCTTTGATGCACAACTTCTCCATGGTGTCGCGGTAGAGGATGTTGATGCTGCTACCGCCGTCTATCAGAATTCGGGAGAAACGAGCAGCTCGCCTCTCTGTTGCGAAGGTGGCATCCAACACCAGGGCACAGGAACCCGGAGAAGGCATCACCTCCGGGTGGTCAGCTCGGCTCCAACTGATCGGCTTCTCCGACCAGTGCATGAACTCTGGGGCTTCAGAGGTGACAGTATTCACTTCTCGGCGCTGTTGACGCCAGCTGTGCCTGTCGTCAGTCACGCTGGTGAAGACGACGTAAGCTCCATGCTCTTTAGGAAACTCGTCTTGGATCGCGCCGACTGGCCGGACCGCCGGTTGCTGGGGAGGCGGAGGCAGCGGGCCAGCAGGCGGCGGAGGCAGTCCTTCGCCTCTGGCGATGCGGGTGAGCCAGTGGCACTTCCGGGTGGTGTGGTTGGATGGCTTCGCGCCGCTGTGAAACTTGCAGGGAGCGTCGAGGGTTTGCTCAAACGAGAAGGCGGGCAACCAGGCAGGCTTGCCGCCCTTCTCGCGTTTGAGGCCGGGCTGCTCTTCTGGCTGCTGGTCTTCGACTGTCGCCACCTGCCGGCTGGCGGTAGCCGGCTGCGGGGCCTTGCGCTTATTGTCGTTTGACTGTTGGCGCCGACTGGAATCACCAGCCGGTGTCTGAGGGGCCGGAGGGAGCATTTTTCCTGACGCATCCACTCGGAGTTCCGACTTCATGGAGGAGTCGACAGTGGCGTACTTGTCCGCTATGATCAACAGCTCGTCGAGCGTGGCCGGCTCATCGCAGAGGAGCTGGTGCTTGAGTAGGGTGCCCTCCCGGCACCCGGCAGTGAAGTATTTAATGGCTTGCACCTCATGAACCCCTTCGCAGGAGTTGCGCAGCTCGGCCCACCGCGTTAAGTATTGGCGGGTGGACTCGATCGGGCCTTGGATGCACAGGGAGAGCTGGCGAGGCTTGGGCGGCCGCTTGTAGGTGCTGGTGAAGTTGCGGATGAAAACTTCGGTGAAGTCTAGCCAGCTGTTGACGCTGTAGGGCTTGAGGCTGTTCAGCCATGTCCGGGCCGTGCCCTGGAGCATGAGCGGAACATACTTCACGGCGACACACTTGTTGCCATTCGCTATGTTGACGGCAGTGGAGTAGTCGACCAGCCAATCTTCCGGCTTCACAGAGCCGTTGTCCTTAGGAGTGTCCCGAGGGAGCGAGAACCCTTTGGGGAAGGGCTCATCGCGAATGTGGGGGCCGAAACAAGGTGGGACGATTGCATCTTCTTCTTCCAACGCCAGGGACCGAGCCAAGCGGTCGATCCGGTTGCGGGCGTCGTTCTCTCCGACTCCTTCGCGGGGGCCCAGCCGGCGCCCGAGAGTCGGGTGCTCAACAGGCGGCGGAGAGGCGCGCCTCTCCCTGCGCGGGGGAGGGGGCTGGCGATCGTCCTGCCGCTCCACTGCTCGTGGGCGGCCGTCTTGGTCGCGCTCAATGGAGATGCGGGTGCGGCTGCGGCTGGCAACCGGCTCTGGGTCTCCTCGGTCACGGGCGCCTGCTGTCGGCGTCCGGGAGGTCGCGCCGTGCTCCCGGCGAGGGGGAAGGTTCCCAGCCTATAGGCCGGGTTCCACCACGCGGCGGCCGGCTTCTTGCTGCGCGGCGGCCGCGTCGATGAGCTGCTGGACGCGCTCCGTCATGCAGCGACGTTCGTCGCCCTCCAGGCGGTCCAGCTCGTCTGCCGCTGCCTGGGCGGCGCGCAAGTTCTCCATGGGCGTGGCGTAGACCGGGCGGTCGGCCCCCAACATGCTGGCGATGGCGGCGCCGCGCTGCCGGACCGTGGCCACGCGGCTGGGTTCGTCAGCAGCCGGTGTGCCGCAAACGGCGCGGTCGATCTCGCAGTGGTAAACCTCGGTGAGGCGTCTCATGGCCGCCAACTTGTTGGCGCTGTCGAGAAGTGCGATATGGCATGCCTCCAGCGTCTCACCGCTCGCACCGGGCGCTATGGGAGCGGACAAGTCCCGCATTGCCGCCTGCAATGGGTCCCGGCCGGCCTGGTCGGAGGTTCCGTCGTGGCTGATGACCAGCACCTCAGCGACGGTGCTGGTGCCGGCGCTGCTGTCTGCAGCGGGAAGTGGATCATCGAAGATCACCACGTCACCGGGGAAGGCATCAGGAAGCGCGACATCGGCGTCGACGACCATGTCGACGAGCAGGTCGCTGGAGCCAGCGGACTCCGGGTCGGAGACCGCCTCGTCGGCGATGTGCAGCTTGCCAAGGAGATCGACGAGGCAGCTCTCGGAGCTAGCTGCGCCCGCGTCGAGTGCGGGCTCGTCGAAGAGGCGGATCCCGCCGATGAGATCAGCGAGGTTGCTTGTGGCGCAAACAACTTCCACGCCGTGCAGCGTGTCGGCACAAACACTGTCGGGCATGCCGGGCAGGCTGCGATCGCCAGGGAGGAAGAGGATTCCCGTCCAGAACGTGTTTCCGGACGACGGTGCACCGAGCCCCACGGTGGGCGCCAAATGTCGGGGATATCGTGCGGCATATGCCAGGGGATGGCTTATCGTGGATGGGGACAAAAGTACGTCGCCGGGCTCTAGAAGCGGGAGTGAGCGAGACCACGTACGCTTGCGAATCTTACCCAGGTTCGGGGCTCTCCTAGGAGATAACACCCCTAGTCCTGCTCTGCGGGGTCTCCGCATGATCACTATTTCAACAGGTGGCTACAAGCTTGCTCCTTGAGCTACCTGGCTGGAGGAGGAAGAAGGGCAAGGCTAGCTCTACTCCACTCTCTCTGTGTGTGTGTGTGGTGCTGTGAATGCTCGACGAGGCCTCTGCCAAGGAGCCAAACGCCAACCCCCTTGCATGGGGTGACCTGGGGGGTTTATATAGGCCTACCCCCCCAGGGATACAATGGTAATCCAGCCGGGCGTAGGACCCGGCCATCAGTGTCTCTGGTCGCCGGCTTCTCCGCCGACTGCAGGGGCCCGCCGCCTGGTGGGTCCCCCTGGCGATCTCGTCCTCGGCCGACAAGCTGGGCCCGCCGCTTGCGGGTCCTGTCGGCTGTGCAGCACTGTAGCCGTGCCACTAATGATGCATGCTTGGTCGGGGAGAGCGTGGATACAGTCCCGCCGCCTGGCGGGAACTCACTGTAGCCATACCCCGTCGTATCTGGTTAATGGCGCACGGACTTCGAGAGAGGAGGAGGGCCGCCTGCTAGGAGCCAGCCTCCCACTGAGCCGACTGGTCTGGGCTTGCTGCCTTCTGGCTTGTCACGGACAAGTAGGGCCCGCCGCCTGCGGGCCGTACTGACCGCCCGTCACGGGAGCATGGCTCCCTCTGCCATGGGTGACGTCATGAGTGGCATGGCAACAGTCCTGCGTTGGGCGCAGGATACCTGCTCGGTACGCAGTACCGTGGCCACGCCCTGCCCTGGATTCGGGGGTGGCAGGTCTGTACTGTAGCCATGCCCTATCTCATCATGTTTATGTTGGTGTTGACTTTGAGGGCGCGAGGGGCCGCCTGCTAGGACTCGGCATCCCAGGAGGCCGCCCGCCAGGAGTCGGGCCACTTCATGGCCGTCTTGTGGACTCCGCCGCCTCCCGGCAACCGGCTGCTTGGACCAGCCGACCTCAAGAAGGCGGCCCTTGTCCTTGATGTTTGAGGGGCGTAGCCTGCCCCGATGTCTTGAAATACCAAAGGGGGCTGATGGGGCTACCCATGGTCATTTACTCCGACATATTGTGTCTATTTGAGTGCTGTTTCAGAAGATAAATACATGCATCTATAACCAATGTATTTTTCAATATTACGGATCTACAATTTTTTGTGAGTGCGAAGCCCTCAAATGAAAATATCTAGCAACTAAGACTTGAGTGTGGATATCTTGCTCTTGGTTTTGAAAAATTCAAATATAAAATTTTTAAGGTTAAAAAAATTCTGAAAAAACATATACACATACCTAATGAACCACACACAAGTAAAATTCAAAAATATATGATGTCTATACTACATTCCTGTAAATTTTCATGATGAAATACTTTGGCGTGCGATACACACACAAAAAATCACTGACTTTTATAGTGAATAGCACATGATTTTTTTTTTGTAGTTCACACCAAAATTTACTACATCGAAGAATTTGCAGGAACGTAGTACACATACCTAGGTATATTTGTTTTCAGATTTTTTATTGAAACTTCGAAATATGATTTCTGATTTTTTTTCAAAAATCTATGCTCAATGGAGCTCGGGTCCGGAAGGCATTTCCGATAAAACTAACAGATATTTAGATCTCACTTATATGTACATGTAGAATCTTTAAAAAAATAGAACTTTGAAATATGCTTTTTAAATAGCGGGACCCAATAGACCCCCTAAGCCAAACAACCATTCTTAGACAACCTCCATTCTATAAGCTACAGAAAGAGAAGAGTTTTCCCCTCAAAAAAGAAGAAAAAAAAGATAGAGAAGAGTTTGACGCGTACACGGCTAAGTCGGCAACAAGCTAACCAACAAGAACATATTTCCTAAAAACAGGGAACATCAAACAAATGAGGAACTAACTATTCATGCTCTACTTGCTTCTCCATTGGGTGAAGAATGCCTGCCCTCTTGAATGCGTCAATGGATCCAGATGCAAAAGGATGGGGCATGGCATGGCCACTCCAGCTGAGTAGCATTAAACTTCACCCATGCATGTCCTCCACTGCGTGATAAGGGAAAAACATTTTGAATAAATAAACAGTAGTCCACTGTAATAAATAAACAACTCCCAACTACACTGCCATTTCATATCAGTCATACAGTATCATTGTGCTCCTTTCCATCTCCTATATAAGCACGCACCTCACACGCTTCTTCTCCACCCATCCGAAACCACACCCACTAGCTCCCAGCTGCAGCAAGCAAGCCAAACTCGTGCGTGTGTGAGTGAGCGAGCGAGCGGAAACCACCCTACAAAGCTCCGGCCGAGCCACCCGACCGGCCGGCGACGATGCCGATGCTCATCCCCGACGACGTTCGCGCCAAGGCGGAGATCTACACCGGCGACGCGGCGGGGCAGGAGAAGACGCGGCTGATGCTGGCGGAGACGGAGCTCCCCAGCGGGCTCCTGCCGCTCAAGGACATCATCGAGTGCGGGTACGTGGAGGAGACCGGCTTCGTGTGGCTCAAGCAGAAGAAGCGGGTGGACCACTACTTCGCCAAGGCCGGCCGCCACGTCTCCTACGCCACCGAGGTCTCCGCCATCGCCGAGAAGGGCCGCCTGAAGAAGATTTCCGGCGTCAAGGCCAAGGAGATGCTCATCTGGGTCAACCTCCACGAGATCTGCGTCGACGACCCGCCCACCAGCAAGCTCCACTGCAAGGCCATCGGCGGCCTCTCCCGCAGCTTCCCCGTGGAGGCATTCGAGGCCACCGACGCCCTGCCCGTGCCCGTCACCGGACGTCTCAAGAAGAAGACAGAGAAAGAGAGCGCCGGCCAGAAAGATGAGAAGAAGGAGGAGGAGGAGGCAGCAGAGAAGCCCAAGGGGGCCGCCGTCGCCCCCGCCCCCGCCGCTGTCGACGAGATCGGTCAGAAAATGAAGGAGATGAACACGGAGGCACCGGTGCAGGCGGAGGCGGTAGCAGCCAAGAACTGAACGGCGACTGCGGCACGTCATGATCGGTTACCCAGTCATAAATTTGTTTCAGAATAACGCATTGCATTAGCATGTCATCAACCATCCACACATATGTATCACCTGATCGATCGATGAGAGTTCAGTTCGACAACGATGTAATCTGCCCTTTTCTGGTTTTAATGTGATGAAATTTAATGGATGTCATTGCCATGAGCTGGCGCTACCCGATCGATCGATCGTACTACTACTGCTACGCACTGGCTTCGTTAATTTAGGTGCTCCTACTTTATCTGAGGTGGCAGGAAGCAGGCAAACGCGTGAGTAAATTGCGGGAGCAGTAGTGGTCTCCTCACATCTGTTTCTCTTCTTCTGGGTGAGCATTGAATCCCATGTGTTCCTCTTCAATTTGGTGGGATCTTGGATTAGATTCCGCTACCTTCCACGGCATTCTTAGTTGAGTACTACGCTGACCATCCCATAATATAATAGCGTTTTTGACACTAATGAACCTAATAGCGTTTTTGACACTAGCGGATCTGACCGAGCAGATGCAAGGTAAAAACAAGACTGGGCAGGGCGGGCCTAATGCAGGGTAAAAACCAAACTGAGCAGATGCAAGGTAAAAATCATATTGTGCACATAGTTTGTCAGGCTGCATGTAGGTTATCTGCATTAGGGAAATAATTTTTGCCTCGCGATTGGTGACCTGCATTGCATGGCTGATGCACTATAGAATGTTTGGTTGCATATGCTGAACATGATTAAGAGTTAACAGCCACACATTTCACACAGAGTTACAGTAGAGTACCTCGGCCACTGCAATGGCCGCGGGATCGCGTCCTACGTGACCAGCACGGAGTCACAGGCAAGCGATCCCGTCATCGGCGTGGCGTATCAGTTGCTAGCGTCGGCGGCATGAGGGAAGTCTATGAGGAGGGACGAGGAGCAGGGCGTTGCTACTTCTTGAGCTTGCGTTGGTTTTTCCCTTGAAGAGGAAAGGGTGATGCAGCAAAGTAGAGTAAGTATTTCTCTCAGTTTTAAGAACCAAGGTATCAATCCAGTAGGAGACAACACGCAAGTCACCGAATACCTGCACAAACAAACACCAAACTTGCACCCAACGTGATAAGGGGTTGTCAATCCCTTCACGGTTACTTGCAAAAGTGAGATCTGATAAAGATAAATAAACGGTAAAATAAATATTTTTGGTATTTTTGTTTTATAGATTGGAAAGTAAAATATTGCAAAATAGTAGATTGAAAAGTAGAAGATTGTATTATGGAAAATAGACCCGGGGGCCATAGGTTTCACTAGAGGCTTCTCTCAAAATAGAAAATAATACGGTGGATGAACAAATTACTGCCGAGCAATTGATAGAAAAGCGTAAAATTATGACGATATCTAAGGCAATGATCATGAATATAGGCATCACGTTCGTGTCAAGTAGACCGAAACGATTCTGCATCTACTACTATTACTTCACACATCGACTGACTCCTGCCTGCATCTAGAGTATTAATTCATGAAGAATAGAGTAACGCATTAAGAAAGATGATATGATGTAGAGGAATTAACTCAAGCAATATGATGAAAACCCCATCTTTTTATCCTCGATGGCAACAATACAATACTTGTCTTGTTGCCCCCTACTGTTGGGAAAGGACACCGCAAGATTGAACCCAAAGCTAAGCACTTCTCCCATTGTAAGAAAAACCAATCTAGTTGGCCAAACCAAATCGATAGTTCGAAGAGACTTGTAAAGATATCAAATCATGCATAAAAGAATTCAGAGAAGATTCAAATAATATTCATAGATAAGCTGATCAGAAATCCACAATTCATCGGATCTCGGCAAACACACCGCAAAAAAGTATTACATCGAATAGATCTCCAAGAACATCGAGGAGAACGTGGTATTGAGAATCAAAGAGAGAGAAGAAGCCATCTAGCTACTAGCTATGGACCCGTAGGTCTGAGGTAAACTACTCACGCTTCATCGGAAGGGCAATGGTGTTGATGTAGAAGCCCTCTGTGATCGAATCCCCCTCCGGCAGGACGCCGGAAAAGGCCCCTAGATGGGATCTCACGGGTACAGAAGGTTGCGGCGGTGGAAAAGTCTTTTCGTGGATGCCTCTGGTGGTTTGGGCATATAAGAGTATATATAGGCGAAAGAATTAGGTCAGGAGACGCACGAGGGGTCCACAAGGGTGGGGGGGCGCGCCCTACCCCCCTGGGCGCGCCCTCCGTCCTTATGGCCGCCTCGTGGCTTCTCTGACTTGCACTCTAAGTCCTCTGATTTTCTTTTGGTCCAAGAAAGAACATCGCGAAAGTTTTATTCCGTTTGGTATTCCTTTTCTTCGAAACTCAAAAACAGGAAAAAAAACAAGAACTGGTACTGGGCTCTAGGTTAATAGGTTAGTCCCAAAAATAATATAAAATAGCATATTAATGCATATAAAATATCCAAAATAGATAATATAATAGCATGGAACAATAAAAAATTTATAAATACGTTGGAGACGTATTAGGCGTCGAGGCAGAGGACAGCGAGGAAAAATGTATACAACCTACCAAAGTACCAAACACGCCAAAATGCGTACAGCTACAAACAACGGATGTGAGAAACTATGGAAACGCACCGCCGTGCATGGTTGTTAAAAAATTGACCTTTTTTCAAGACGTATGTATAGCAATCCTTGGCTTTATTGCTCATCCTGACACGTGCAAGAACAAGGAGTAAAGTATTTTTTTGACGGGACAAGGAGCGACCAGTTTATAAAGAAAACCAGACAAAAACTAAATAACTCACACACCATCTAACCAGTTTATAAAGAAAATCAGACAAAAACTGAATGACTCTCACACTATCTGACGATAATCTAAACAAACCATCAACACCTATCATATGATCTCCATCCAAGATGACCTTGAGCAAGAACTTCGACAATGGCTTTAAGAAGGAAACAACACCCAACGAACGCCATCATCCCGGCATCGATCCCCGTTGACCACAAAACATCTCATCCTGATCTTCACATGACTATCCTGTTGGGGAACGCTGTATGGAAAATAAAAAAAATTCTACGCATACGCAAGATCTATCCATGGAGATGCATAGCAACGAGGGGAAGAGTGTGTCTACGTACCCTCGTAGACCGTAAGCGGAAGCATTTAGTAACGCGGTTGATGTAGTCGAACTTCTTCGCGATCCAACCGATCGAGTACCGAACATACGGCACCTCCGCGTTCCGCACACGTTCAGCTCGGTGACGTCCTCGCCTTCTTGATCTAGCAAGACGGCAAGGTAGTGGATGAGTTCCTGCAGCACGACGGCGTGGTGACGGTGATGGTGAAGCTATCTCCGCAGGACTTCGCCTAAACACTACGAAAATATTACCGAGGGACGAAACCGTGGAGAGGGGCGCCGCACACGGCTAAGAGATTGTCGTGCCTTTGTGTGGCGCCCCCTCCCACATATATATAGGTGGGGGGGGAGGAGGCAGCCAGGAGGCGCCCCAAGTGGGGCCGAATCCCACTTGGGGTCCTGCCCCTAGCCGCGCCCCTCCCTTGCCTTTTTAGGTGAGCGGGGTAGGGCAGGGGAGGGTGGCGCCCCCCCCTTTCCTTTCTCTCATGAGAAGGGGAAGGCAGGAGGGACTAGCCCTCCCCCTTTCCTTCCCTAGGGCCGGCGGCCAGGGAGAGGGGTGCGGCAGCCCCCTTGTGGGCTGGTGTGTCTCTCCCCTTGGCCCATTAGGCCCATATACCTCCCGGGGGTGTCCGGAACCCCTTCCGGCGATCCGATGATTACCCGGCGCACTTCAAAACTCTTCCGGTGTCCGAATATCATCGTCCTATATATCAATCTTTACCTCCGAACCATTCCGGAGCTCCTCGTCATGTCCGTGATCTCATCCGGGACTCCGAACAACATTCGGTCACCAAATCATATAACTCATATAACACTATATCATCAACGAACGTTAAGCGTGCGGACCCTACGGGTTCGAGAACTATGTAGACATGACCGAGACACCTCTCCGGTCAATAACCAATAGCAGAACCTGGATGCCCATATTGGCTCCTACATATTCTACGAAGATCTTTATAGGTCGAACCATATGACAACATACGTAATTCCCTTTGTCCATTGGTATGTTACTTGCCCAAGATTCGATCGTCGGTATCTTCATACCTAGTTCAATCTCGTTACCGGCAAGTCTCTTTACTCGTTCCATAATACATCACCTTGCAACTAACTCCTTAGTCACTTTGCTTGCAAGGCTTCTTATGATGTGTATTACCGAGAGGGCCCAGAGATACCTCTCCGATACTCGGAGTGACAAATCCTAATATCGATCTATGCCAACTCAACAAACACCTTCGGAGATACCTGTAGAGCATCTTTATGATCACCCAATTAAGTTGTGACGTTTGATAGCACACAAGGTATTCCTCCGGTATCCGGGAGTTGCATAATCTCATAGTCGAAGGAATATGTACTTGTCATCAAGAAAGCAATAGCAATAAACTGAACGATCATATGCTAAGCTAACGGATGGGTCTTGTCCATCACATCATTCTCCTAATGATGTGATCCTGTTATCAAAAGACAACACATGTCTATGGTTAGGAAACCTTAACCATCTTTGATCAATGAGCTAGTCTAGTAGAGGCTTACTAGGGACACGGTATTTGTTTATATATTCACACATGTATTTAAGTTCCGATCAATACAATTCTAGCATGAATAATAAACCTTTATCATGAATAAGGAAATATAAAATAACAACTTTATTATTGCCTCTAGGGCATATTTCCTTCAGTCTCCCACTTGCACTAGAGTCAATAATCTAGATTACATTGTAATGAATCTAACACCCATGGAGTCTTGGTGCTGATCATGTTTTGCTCGCGGAAGAGGCTTAGTAACGGGTCTGCTACATTCAGATCCGTATGTATTTTGCAAATCTCTATGTCTCCATCCTTGACCTTTTCACGAATGGAGTTGAAGCGTCTCTTGGTGTGTTTGGTTCTCTTGTGAAACCTGGATTCCTTCGCCAAGGCAATTGCTCTAGTGTTATCACAAAAGATTTTCATTGGACCCGATGCACTGGAGATTACACCCAAATCGGATATGAACTCCTTCATCCATACTCCTTCATGTGCTGCTTCTGAAGCAGCTATGTACTCTGCTTCACACGAAGATCCCACCACGACGCTCTGCTTGGAACTGCACCAACTGACAGCTCCACCATTCAATATAAATACATATCTGGTTTGTGACTTAGAGTCATCCGGATCAGTGTCGAAGCTAGCATCGACGTAACCATTTACGACGAGCTCTTCGTCACCTCCATAAACGAGAAACATATCCTTGGTCCTTTTCAGGTACTTCAGGATGTTCTTGACCGCTATCCAGTGATCCACTCCTGGATTACTTTGGTACCTCCCTGCCAGACTTATGGCAAGGCACACATCAGGTCTGGTACACAACATAGCATACATGATAGAACCTATGGCTGAGGCATAGGGAATGAATTTCATTTTCTCTCTATCTTCTGCAGTGGTCGGGCTTTGAGTCTGACTCAATTTCACACCTTGTAACACAGGCAAGAACCCATTCTTTGACTGATCCATTTTGAACTTCTTCAAAACTTTGTCAAGGTATGTGCTTTCTGAAAGTCCTATTAAGCGTCTCGATCTATCCCTATAGATCTTGATGCCCAATATATAAGCAGCTTCACCGAGGTCTTTCATTGAAAAATTCTTATTCAAATATCCTTTTATGCTATCCAGAAATTCTATATCATTTCCAATCAACAATATGTCATCCACATATAATATTAGAAATGCTACAGAGGTCCCACTCACTTTCTTGTAAATACAGGCTTCACCGTAAGTCTGTATAAAACCATATGCTTTGATCACCTCATCAAAGCGTATATTCCAACTCCGAGATGCTTGCACCAGTCCATAGATGGATCATTGGAGCTTGCACACTTTGTTAGCACCTTTAGGATCGACAAAACCTTCTGGTTGCATCATATACAACTATTCTTTAAGAAATCCATTAAGGAATGCAGTTTTGACGTCCATTTGCCAGATTTCATAATCATAAAATGAGGCAATTGCTAACATGATTCGGACAGACTTAAGCATCGCTACGGGTGAGAAAGTCTCATCGTAGTCAACTCCTTGAACTTGTCGAAAACCTTTCGCGACAAGTCGAGCTTTGTAGACAGTAACATTATCATCAGCGTCAGTCTTCTTCTTGAAGACCCATTTATTTTCTATGGTTTGCCGATCATCGGGCAAGTCCATCAAAGTCCATACTTTGTTCTCAAGCCATTTATCGAAATCTGGGCTCATCATAGCTTCTTCATAGTTCGTAGGTTCACCACGGTCTAATAACATAACTTCCAGGACAGGATTACCATACCACTCTGGTGCGGATCGTGCTCTGGTCGACCTACGAGGTTCAGTAGTAACTTGATCCGAAGTTTCATGATCATCATCATTTGCTTCCTCTCTAGTTGGTGTAGGCATCACAGGAACGGTTTTCTGTGATGTGCTACTTTCCAATTCGAGACAAGGTACAATTACCTCATCAAGTTCTACTTTCCTCCCACTCACTTCTTTCGAGAGAAACTCCTTCTCTAGAAAGGATCCATTCTTTGCAACAAAGATCTTGCCTTCGGATCTGTGGTAGAAGGTGTACCCAATAGTTTCCTTAGGGTATCCTATGAAGACGCACTTCTCCGATTTGGGTTCGAGCTTATCAGGCTGAAGCCTTTTGACATAAGTGTCGCATCCCCAAAGTTTAAGAAACGACAGCTTAGGTTTCTTGCCAAACCATAGTTCATACGGTGTCGTCTCAATGGATTTAGATGGTGCCCTATTTAACGTGAATGCAGTTGTCTCTAATGCATAACCCCAAAACGATAGTGGTAAATCGGTAAGAGATATCATAGATCACACCATATCTAATAAAGTACGGTTACGACGTTCGGACACACCATTACGCTATGGTGTTCCAGGTGGCGTGAATAAACAATTCCACATTGTTTTAAATGAAGGCCAAACTCGTAACTCAAATATTCGCCTCAGCGATCAGATCGTAGAAATTTTATTTTCTTGTTACGATGATTCTCCACTTCACTCTGAAATTCTTTGAACTTTTCAAATGTTTCAGAATTGTGTTTCATCAAGTAGATATACCCATACCTACTCAAATCATCTGTGAAGGTTAGAAAATAACGATACCCGCCGCGTGCTTCAACACTCCATTGTTCCGGAGAACGCAGTTTTAATCATCTTGCCCATGAGGCATGGTTCGCAAGTATCAAATGATTCATAATCAAGTGATTCCAAAAGTCCATCCGCTTGAAGTTTCTTCATGCGCTTTACACCAATATGATCTAAACGGCAGTGCCACAAATATATTCCACTATCATTATCAACTTTGCATCTTTTGGCATCAATATTATGAATATGTGTATCACTACGATCGAGATTCAACAAGAATAGACCATTCATCAAGGGTGCATGACCATAAAAGATATTACTCATATAAATAGAACAACCATTATTCTCTGATTTAAATGAATAACCGTCTCGTAATAAACAAGATCTAGAAATAATGTTCATGCTCAACGCTGGCACCAAATAACAATTATTGAGGTCTAAAACTAATCCCGAAGGTAGATGTAGAGGTAGCGTGCCGACGACGATCACATCGACCTTGGAACCATTCCCGACGCGCATCGTCACCTCGTCCTTAGCCAATCTTCGTTTATTCTGCAGCACCTGTTTCGAGTAACAAATATGAGCAACCGAACCAGTATCAAATACCCAGGCGCTCACTGGTACAGCGAGGTGCTATACAAACGGTTTTTAACCCCTTTCCGCGGCGGCATTTGGAACCGTCGCCAAGTGAGTGACTGCGATAGGGGGGTCCTTCCCACACGACCCAAAAACCGTCGGGGATAGGGAGCCATGATGCATACAGTTGTCCATATAAAACTATTTTTGATATCTCGAATATCCTAAACGCTCCATCCTTGCAACTCGTTTGTGCTCGCATTGCCATCGCAGTCGGTATTCTGTGGTGCTACGTTTACGATGCGCGGTCCATCACAAACGGTTCACGATTATAGAACGTGTATGATAAGTAGACAATCACACACATTCACTTTTCCCGAACCGTATGCGATAACTAATTAAGAAGATTAGCTAATCGTCGTATGAGTGTCGGATAGGATTATGAAATGTCGGACCATCATAACATCGTCGTACATGAGAACTATCGCACAAGCTATTCTGTGGTGCAACGTTTACGATGCGTACCACATCAGAAACAGTTCATGGTTGCAAATCGTGTACGATAGGCAACTATCACAAATGTTTAGTTTGCCCGCACCGTTTGTGATATTGTCTGACATCGCACATGCTTTGCAAACGGCAACTGTGTGCATGCTTGCACATTTTTCCTCTCTGTGAACCATGTCGAATTATGGTGTATATCACAAACGTTTGTGTTTTACCGACCGTGTGCACCGTAACGACCTGCAGAGCGTAATTTCACCATAATTTAATTGCTGCTATTTCAAATTATACCGGATTTGAATTTGAAAGTATGCTATAGCTTTATTCATATCCATCAGGTTCAAACAACCAATGCATTATTTGATTCACAGGTACATATGTTCAAGAATTACATAAGCACCAAATAAAGAATGATGAATCACAGTTGTATACTTGTACTATAAAAGACGGTAAAGAAAGAGGCGAAATACATTCTGGTTGCTAAAGAAGATGAAGCGGAATGCCCATATTGTGCCCTCCTCCATGCAGAAGGTACGTACGACTCTAGTCCAACCCCTTGTGATGGCCGACCGCCCATCCTTCACTGTCTTCATGAAAATATCTAGATAATCATCGTGTTCTGGTAGAAATACTTTAACCTTTGCATGCCCACCAATCATGTAGTTTGAGAGGTAATCTTGAGTAAACTGCTTTGGGAACCACTGCAAAGGAAAAAGATTCAGACATTGTTATCTAACACAACTCATTATGGGCAGTAAAAAGAAGGCTGCATAGTTCTTACTTACCATCCTGCAGTTCGCTGTTGTCTTGGATAAAGTGTAAACAAATAGTTTAATTGCCATCCTTTGACCCATTTTACTAACAATCTTTATCAGCTTCCTCACTTGATATTGGTTCATCAATATCTCATTTCCCCATACGCAGAGAGGGTCGAAGCGCGGATCTTTACCAATGACATATGTACCTAAAAGCACCAAGTTAATATTAGAATCTAAACAGCAATTGCACAATGATGTAGTACAACACTCTTTTATAATATCTTATAACATCCAATATACTCACATATTAGATGAATTAACATATTATATTATGGGTCGGAGGGAGTTTATTGCATTTTTACAAATTATTGGCTGATTAACTGCTGCTGTATCCATGGGTTAGAGTTAGTTTGAGCTAGTTTGGGCTCAAATAGCCCTAAAGTATATCCAAACATGAGGGCTAGTTTGAGCTAGTTGCATCTAACCCACCCAAAAAAACTATCCCACCCAAGAGATGCTAATTGGAGCTAGTTCTCCTAGTGCATTTATTGTCAATCTAACCCTGTCATCCAAACACCTCTTTGGCTAGAGTTAGTTCAGGGTTAGTCAAGAGCTAGAAACTAACTCTAACATCTAGCTAAGTTAGAGTATCCAAACAGGGCTGTGTTGTTGTTGTTGCTGTTGCTCTTGTATGTATATCTAGCCATGATCAGAACATTAAGGTAACACTCTTCCTTGTTGCTATGTAGCCTAGGATTGCATATTTAGACATTCAGTACAGTGCATGTTGCTATGTAGCCTCAGATATATTACATATGGCCCTAGTTAACCTAACGATAAATGGGTTACAGATATATTCAGTTAAAAGTCCGATTCACCGATTAGTCCCTTATCAGCCCCCGGCCTATATGGTACCAGCTACCGATATCCTGAACAACGAGTATATATAAGCCATGGGATGAAACTAACCTCGATGGAAAACAGCAGTCGTTCCCAAAATTGTACTGTTTAAGTACATCAAGAGGCATGTTAAGCACAACAGGCTAAACATCAACCAAATATATCCATGGCAGACAAAATAATCTCCAAAAGATAGCTTCAGTGTGCAGGTTTAAGCACGCTAGTAAAGCAAAACAAGTGGAAAGGTGTGTTAACCGCAACAGACCTAACATTTAACAACAAGCAAACATAGTCATTCAAACTGGTATTGTGCCGGTCTAAGTACACTAGTTATTGTTAAATAAAAATGGAAAGGAGTGTTAACTACAAGATGCAGCAACCAAATGTAGTCATTCATAGTGGTATTGTTGAAACTGGTATTGATGAAATTGAACTGCAAAGTTCATACTTGCACATATAGAACATCACGTTGTGAATAACTGGAATAAACAAGGCATACTACGAACAACCAAAGATAGCATTTGAAACTGGACATATGCTAACTACAAACAACCGAACAATCAAAAAACTTTAAAAGAGGCATATGCTAGCTATAACAGGCTTAACAGCAAGCAAATATATGCATTCCTATTGGTATGTTTAAAATTGGATTGATGAAAATGTACTACACAGTAAATAGTTGCACATATAGAGCATCACATTGTGAACAACTGAAATAAACAAGGCATACTGCAAATAACCAAATATAGGAATTAAAACTTGACATATTCTCACTACACTACAAAAGGAACTCAACAAAACAAATCATGGGTTCCCCCTGTGAAGAGGCACGGCAAAACAAATCATGGGTTTCCTCACTTGTCACAGATGGGCTCATTCCCGTGGGAAGAGCACGGACCCTGGATGCGCTCCATGTTGTCGCAGATGGGCTCCTTCCTTTTGGAAGAGCACGGCTGTAGGGTGCCCTCCCTGATGTCGCAGACGGGCTCTTTCCCCTTGGAAGAGCAGAAGGGCTCTTTCCCCTTGGAAGAGCCAGAGAGGGTGCCCTCCTCGTGGTCGCCGTCGATGAGGTCTGACTTGGAAGCTGTGGATCCCAAGCCAGTGTCGCAGAACGTGTCCTTCAGAAATGACAAAAGGGGCTCGATGGCGATGTAGGATGGCAAATTCTTGACTGCGAGCCAGAGGAGATCAGTGGCGGGGCCATGGATGAGATCGACAGTGGTTGAACCCGAGGGGTTGGGGTGGGCCACTTAACCTGAGACATAGCCCGCGTCAGGCCGTCGCTGTCGATGACCTCGATGTCGTAGCCGGCGTCCGCGACATACCCGCATACTCTAGCCCGCTGATTGAGTGCCTGCGGCCAGTAATGGTCGTCAGCTTCCTCGGCGGCCACCTCGACGACGTCGGGCAAAGAGGCCGCGATACACCTCTTTTGGGCCAGTCGCTCCTCGAGCTCCACGGAAGCGTAGACGGGCTTAGGCTGCGACGCTCTGGAGTGGGGGATCTGTGGGAAAGGGGGCGTTTGGCAGGTGTCATCTAAGAAACTCAGGGCGGCCTGGGTATGAAGATCGGTGGGTAAGCTGCACGGGCAAACCGACAGATGTTGACAATGGAGGCCTTGTAGCAGCGGCGGCGACCTTGCTAGGGTTTCGAGCGAGGGAGGGGTTGTGGTGGGTGTGTGTGTGCGCGCGCGCATGCCCGAGGAGGTTTTGGGGGGGTGTGGAGAGGATGTGTGTTTGAGGAAATGACGCGGCTACTGAAAATTTTACTACGCGGGAGTCAAACGTGGGAGTGAAATGCCAGGGCTATTGAAAATTTGGATGATGGTGCATCGCACACGGTCCGAAAATAACAACCGTGTGTTATGAAACAGAAAAACCCTCGAGCCGGGCAGATATTTTCGAGGGATGCAGGCGGGAGCGGGAACAACAAACATCACACACGGTCGAAACATAATAACCGTGTGTTATCAAACAGAAAAAACCTGCAGGCGGGTAGATATTTTTGAGAGGGGAAGCCTCGTGGAGCCCAATGTACTGTGCTGATGTGCGTGACAGGGGCACCGGCGTGGCACACGGTTAGTGTGAGTGAATCGTGTCTGTTGCGTCATCCGACTTGTCTAATGTTCATAAATTTGGCAAAAATGACGCAGGAAAGGGTCAGAACACGAACACACTTGCATGTGGACCAAATATATGTATGAAAAGGGTGGTTTGATGTTCAAATACCAAATGCAACTTCGATGTGGCACCTATCTCGCAAAGCGCACGGTATTGCTTGCCCCCCCCTCGTGTCGGCAGGAGGGGAATCCTAAGCTATGAACGCATGCCCGCCCCCATGAAGGTTCACCTAGCAAAGTGGAAAGTAGCAGTCCCCCCCCCCCATCACACACACACACACACACACACACACACACTTTCAGTCGGCGGGAGAGGGCATCTCACCAAGATGTATCGTAAAACGAACCAAGAATAATCCACCTTGGTCGTACAACCTCTCTCTTGTTGTTGGTCAAAGTGATGGCCGTCCATGCGACCCCAGAGATGGGGTAGCTCGCCAATAATCACGCAAGTAGCTAGTCCCCGAAGATAACCACTGCCTGCGTGTGGCCCAAACATATGTATGGAGAGGTGTTGATGTTTGAATACACAATGGAACAACTTTGATGTGGCACCGTGCTTTCGAACCAGAAATCCCCACACGGAGCGAGGGTTAGTTGACGATATGCATATGTATGTCACACCACACTTCGAGCCGATGACGGGGATTCATGCATGCATGCATGCATGCATAGTATGCACTCAAACTTAATTAGGTCTGAATCTCACCATGACCTATAGTACGATAACACGAACCAAAGGAAGAATCCGCCATGGTAACCTATCTTGTTGTCGGTCAAAGTGACCATGGATGTCCACGCGGGCCCATGAATATATAGGCTTGTCGCCGATAACCACGCGAGGGAGTGTACCGTTCGAAGACAATCACTACATGCATATGTATGGAGGGTGATGCGTGCATGCATGTTTGAGTACCATTCACAACATTGATATGGCGGGTGTGTCAAAAATCGTACAGTCCCCACACAGAGCGAGCTCGGTTCATGACGTGTCGTGGTACTGGCCACTTCGACTCGATGGGAGGGATTCATGCGTACACATGCATGTGTGTTTTCAAACTGTATCATGTCATCCCAGAGCATGACCTATATACCGTATTACAAACCAAAAAAATCCCCTCCTAAGTCAAATTAACCTCTCTCGTTGTCAGGCAAAGTAGTGATGGATCAAGCGGGCCCACAGATGGAAAGCATCGATATCACTGATAACCGCGTGAGTACGTGGATGCGAGAGGACAACCACCATCGCTTTGCATGTGGGCCAAACATATATATGTTGAATACCCAAAATGCACAACTTTGATGTGGCACATGCCTCGAAAACCGTAAAGTCCCCACACAGAGCGAGGTTTCATGAAGCGTACTACATATGATGGCCCCTTCCCCCTCTTCGATGCATACTATACGCTCCTACCGTAATACAACCCAAAAAGAATCCTCCTTGATGGTGAAATTAATTAACCTCTCCCGATGTAGGTCAAAGTGATGCATGCATCGATGATGACCTCGCGGGCCCACAGATGGAAGCGTCACACGTGAGTGTCCTAGGATAACCACCGCCTGCATGCATGTGGCCCAAAGAAGTGTTGTGTGATGTTTGAATAGCCAATTCACAACTTTGATGTGGCACGTGCCTCGGAAACCGAAAAGTCCCGACACTGAGTGAGGTGTACTTGTTCACGGACGCGTACGTATAGTATATATGCCAGTCCCCTCCCACCTCTTCGATGCGTACTATATACTCCCACCATAACACAAACAAAAAAGATTCTACCTTGCTGGTCAAATTAACCTCTCTGCCGGCTGTTGGTCAAAGTGATGGACGACGACCTTGTGGGCCCACAGAAAGTGTCACACGCGAGTGAGTGTCGTGTAGGACAACCACCGACTGCATGTGGTCAAAACATGTATGTATGAAAGGGTTGTGTAATATTTTAAATAACAAATTCATGACTCTGATGTGGCACCTGCCTCACAAAACGGCCAACCCACACGGTGGCTCACGACTTGTAGTGTACTGCCAGTCACCTCCCCCAGACGTGCGCGCGCGCGCGCACACACACACACACACACCGCGTATCCACCGCAACTACGATGCATGTTAAATTTTCTCGCGGTGAACATATGTTATCAAAGGAGGGACGTTTTAATTTTGAAAAAAAAAACCAGAGATCATTAAGACGTTTTAGTACATTGATTGATTTTCTAGGGGTATAATATGCAAAAATCAAATTTGAGCTACATGCACACGTGACAGTGCACCTAAATGGATTGGAAAAACACATGTGTCTCACTGGGTGCATGTTTACTCCCCGTGCAAGAAATTTCAAACATTGAGAATCTTGATTTTTAAATTCTAGTACATCCAAAACTTATTTGAGATTCATGAAACTTATCGTGTTGTAATATGGACACCAATACACAGTGGCATTGTACTTTTTTTGTCAAATTTGAGACCAGTTTTGATGTAATTTTTATCTTCTTACAAACGGAAGATTATTAATAACTGGGAACCAATATCGCAAACGGATTATTTATTTGAACCGTGGGCGTTAGACCAACAATGGATACGTGTCATGCTTCGGTTAAGCAATAAAGCGGCATCATTAATCATCAAAATAGAAAAATAATATACGTGCCGCCACACGACCCGTGTGCCGTGCAAGCAGGCGTGAGTTGATGGGACGCATGCGAGCAGTCCGCCGCGCAGGCAGACCGGGAGGCGTGCGTGCAAGTGTGTGAATTGACGGGAGGCGTGCTCGCTGCGCAGTGTCATCTGGAGGCGTGTGAGTAGCTGTGTGAAATGAAGGTAGGCATGCCAGCAGTCCGATGCGCAGGCTCACCGGGAGGCGAGCCAGCGGTTTGACCGCCGCCCGCCTCTCTCCCACTACTTCATATTAATGGCGCGCCCGAGCGGCCGCACCCCCAATCCTCGCCACACACACAATCCTCTCTCTCCGCTTGCATCCTCGACGCCGCTCTCAGTCCTCAAAGCCGTCAGTGTATGAGGATTCCGCCGAAGCGCCCCATCAGAGGGAGGGGCGACGCCGGGGCTGCTGAAGCACCAGAGCACGACGTGGATATGGAGACAGAGGTTGCCGTCGCCGCCAGCGAGGTATCGCTGCACCCTGACGTCGTCGACGACGTCGTGCTTCCACAGCCGGAGCCGGAGGTCCACACCGACTCTGGTGACGACTCAGGCGACGACTCCGGCGCCAACTCCGACGACGACAGAGAATCAGTTAGTCATCTATACCCATTTATGTGTCAAATACATCCTAGGGTTTCTCTGGTTACTCCTGCGTCCTGCCTCCCCCTTTTTGGAATAGAAATCCTATGGTTATGTTCTCCCAATCCATGAAATCTGAGTAAGTTTCTTTAGATCCGTGTAGTGTATTGATTGTTTGAATGGTACAAGTGATAAGTGATTAGTTGTTTCATCCGTGCAAATGATTTCTACTAATAATCCGACTAGGGTTAGTGTTCGTGCTAATAATTCCTAGCCAGGTCTTGACAATTGATTTTGAATGACCTACATATATGTTTGTGCCATTATTTTCTTCAAGATTGGTCTGTACATAGACGATTGTGCTTAAAAATCGAACCATAATCTCTGGATATGTCTAAAAAATAGCCATAAATTCCTAATCCTACTTTACGGCATGTAAACATTGATTTGATGCCAAATTTTGGCAACTGCCAAATGTTCGCTAGAGATTAGTTTGTAAACATTAATTTGACGCCACATTTTTTCTTACTATATGTATAGGTGCTGTCTGACGATGTCAACAGCGAGGATGAAGATGGCCAGAGGAGGTACAAAAGGCAAATCCTCAGGGAGCTTTATGCGGGAATGCATAACAGGCGTATTAGGACCTGGGACGGCGGCTTTCGATGCCCATTTTGCAACCAAAAATTTCATCACGCATATCAAAGTGTTCTGGCGCATGCAAGAGGACGAGCCATTGGCTCCTTCAAGGAGAAGTATTCTCCCAGGGTGGCGCACGCCGCGTACGCCGTGTACCTGGAGAAGCTTCAGGATCGTGCCAGCAGATGAGATGAGATGTGGGATCAAACTATGTATGGCTATGTAGTGTCTTAATGACGGTTGAACTATGTACTTACGATTGAACTATGCTTGTGTACGCTTATTATCTATGTCCAAGTATGTTTAATCTATGTTTACTTATGTCTAAATGTGGGATATGGATGCAATCAGTTCGGTTGATGGAATCTATCTCGGTCCTGATTTATTGGTCCCCTTTGTAATTTGTGTTAAATTTTGACCAAAGATTTAACTGATAAAATGTTAGTACAGGTCAGCAAAAATTATATCGTTGGATGCGTATTTGAACATAGTGTTCAATGATATAATTTTTGGTGACATGCATAATAATTTGTTAGTTAAATCTTTGGTCAAAATTTGGCACAAATTACAAAGGGGACCAATAAACCAGGACGGAGGTAGTACGTCAATCACACACGGTTCCAAAAATTAGAACCGTGTGCAATGACTTTCATTTTTCCTGTTACGTCAATCATACACGGTTGGCTCTAGCAAACCGTTGCCTCTGAAACTCTTTGTGGGACAGAAAACCCTCACCACCCAATTCAAAAAAGAAAAAAGAAAACCCTCACCATCCCCACGTCACAAAAACCCTCACCCCGCCCGCCACCCCCTCCGGTTCCCATTCACACCTGCACAAGCTCCTCCGAGACTCTTCATGGCACCGCCTATCGCCGCAGCAACCACTTAGCTCGACGCATGTCGCCGCCGCCAGGGTACCGGCAAACCCCACCGCATTTCGCCACTTCCGCTTGCCGCCGCCTATCGCCATCGACTTTCTCGACGCTGCTCGTGGTCGACCCAGCTCCGCCCGATTGGGGAATCCGCCGTATTGAGGTTTTTTTCTCATGGACAACAAGGTAACTAATTTAATGAGATATTATCTCATCTCTTATCCTAGTTCATCCGCCTCCTTTAATCACCCGGCGAAAATCACCGTGAATTCATTTTTATTCGAGCTGATTTGAGGATTTTCTTTCATTCATAGAGTATACAGTGCGCGGACACATCAGAACTTTGCAGCCTCGGCCAGACATCCATGGAGTTCCATCTCACCGTACCAGATGACATGAGGATGCGCGCGGTATGTTCAATCTCACCCTAAATCGGTTGGCATGGCCTACTTTCCTAAACATATACTATATATTGCTGCATTTGGATAAAAGGTGCCACATGCAGCATATACGTCAAAGGGAATTTTTTTTCCTCTTCTTTCTATATTAGGCAAATTAATGATGTATTGTTCTTTCGATTACTCTCATATTTCCATGACATCATGGTTACCCTATCTGTTTAATTATAGATTTTTGTCCTTTGATTTCAACTGCTGTACAATTCTTTCAATTTCACCCATATTTGCATGTTACCATATTCTTTAACAATCCTACCATTTTCTGCAGCGCGTCCCTTGCTATGCAACAGAATCTGTAGTACACAATCTTTTCCTTTACATAAATCAAGACTGCAGGGACATCATACTGAACACAAACAATGGATTTATAATCGTTGCTACTGTAAGACTTGATGAGAGCGTGGTCACTCCCATTTTGGCAGGGGCCTTTGGACAGAAATTTCTAAGTTTTATGTACTAAAAGCTGGCACTAAAATTGCACTGCACATAAAAGAGCCTGGTCATGAGATATATGCTAACTTCCCCGTCGATATCATCCGTCCAGACTTTGTTCGAAGTAAGTGTTCTTTTCAAGTATCTGCATGTTGACTTACCCAACAATATCAAAGGAATTATGTAGTATTTAAGCAACCAATTGTTATTCCATTTTCTTACTCTATTCCTACCTACTAACTTCTAGTTACCAATACACTTTTCTATTGCCCTGTTTTAACTAAATATTCCCTCTACTCCCACTTCTATCAGAAAGCGCCGCTGATGAGGAGACTCCGGAGGTGGAGAACGGGGCTACCAACAAGCAGAGGCGGGTCGAGCAAGAACCGCAAGCGACTCCAGCAGGCCTAAACTTCATTAGTAGCCTCCCCGATGATATGTTGATAGTCATCATCTCCCTCCTCCCAATCAAATATGGGGCGCGGACAACCGTCCTTTCCCGCTGGTGGCGCCCCTATGGCACTCCACCCCTCTCGACCTCATCGACACCCACGAGCTCTGCCATGGCTATCGCAAAAGGTTGGATGTGTTCTCCCAGATCCTCGGCAGTCACCCTAGCCCAACCAGAGGCCTTAGCATGGGCAAGTTCCATTCCAACGGCAAGGACCAAGCCAAGCTTGACCATCAATGGGTTGAGTAGCTTCCACATCACCTCCATGACTCTCCGAACTATTTATGTGTGTTGCTGGTGCTGCAAGAAGACATCACAAGATGTGTACCGCGGTATGGTCACTGAGGACACACCTTCACTTGAGAGATTACTTGTAGTTGATCAAGAAGGTCCAACAAGAATCAATGTCATTTCTACACCGAAATTAACAGTGGTGGGCTACTTGTCTGACAAATACTCTGAACTTGTTATTGGATCCACACTCGTACAGGTACAACAGCCGCCTTCTACCTCTCCTTCTAGAAATTAACATTATTTCTAATTTTGAAGATGTATGTTCGTCTGTCATCCAGAAAATGATTCCAACAAGCTTGACCCCGAAACTGCGCACAGTGAAAGTCTTGGCACTAGAATCTATCGGCCCCAACCTGGACCAAGTTGTCATTTTCCTGAGATGCTTTCCGTGCCTGGAGAAGCTATAATCGAGGTGATGTTCCTTTCCTGTTAAATGTTAACCATAAGGGAGTTCAATTTGTGACATCTTTTTCCAAGTTTACAATGACAATGTACTACGATTTCTGAAGGATTTTTGGAGGATTTCAGTACATACATGTCCCCCCTCCATATTGGTTGCTTGATCCATATGGTTACAATCCATAAGCATTTCTCCTTTGGATTCATCTGTACTAGTTTTCTTAGGGAACTTTTCATCCACTCCAACCTCTTGTGAAGAAGGCTACATTTTTCTAGATTGTAATCAAATGCCCATGTGAATCATGTCGGATCGAAGATGGCATGTTAGTGCATTTTACAAATCCTGCAAACCAAATAGGCCTGTAGTAGTGTTCAAAACTGCATGTAGGCACTAAGACGTTTTCTTCTTTTGAAGATAAGATTAGGCCCGGTGGTGGATAATGTGATACAATATAGAAATCACATCGAATGCCTAGATCTGTATCTCTCAGAAATTACTTTGAACTCCTACCGAGGGACCTTACTGAAGATTATATTCGCCAGGTTCTTTGTTGTCAGAGCAAAGGTGCTAAAGGTAATGAGGTTTTCCCTACATTTATTTCGCAAAAATGAATGGTTTGTTGATCAGCGTCGGCGGCTGTGGCAGAATGGAATAGGCTCCGAAAATGCTTAATTTCATTTTGGAACTTCAGATGACAGAGTAATCGGAAGTCATCGTGTCAACCCCATACATAACTTCTCAGTGGCTGACCCCTTTGCAAAAATTATGAGGTTTCGAAACCAGCCTTACAAGTGGTAATATTAGTTTGAACCACTCTTATATCCATGTTCAGCGGATCAGCGCGGGCGTTTGCAGCTGATGAGCTGAATTTCATTTCTAATATCAGTTTGAACCTTGTAATCTTCGAATTTGAGCCATATAACTCTGGAATTTGAACCTTGTAATATTTCGAGCTTTTGTGGTACAATCGTTGAAATGGCATCGTATGAGACTCGTATATTGGTAGCACTATTTTGACCTTAATATGCAATGGACTTAGATTTTATTAACCATTCTCGAATGTGTTTACCTTGTCGATCTCATAGCACATGATCTGTATAGCTAACTCGATTGCGATCTTCGACATTATTGCACATAGTTGGTTTCTTCAACCGTGTGCCCTGTAGAGCGCAAAATTAATTATCGCACTCGAGTGTCGATCATCACCCTTCTGTGTAACTTTGACCTCATCACCCACGGGTAAACTTATGACCGAAGTCATTCCACACACTTCGTTTTTACAAAGCTTTTTGCCAATAAACGCCCACGATTTGTCCCTCTTCTAGCCGACGGGTGGCCAAACTAGCCGGGCGGGAAGCTTGCGCGGGAAACTACGCGGTTGCACGGGAATAGGCTCACCAATGATACATTTGGCGCCTCTTCGAGCCCACGCGTGGTCAAACGAAACGCGTGCAGTGTTCTCAAGCGTGCATTGGAATCCTTCGCTATGAACGCGGTGACAAGATGTGACGATTACAGGCCGGCCGGCCCCCATACAGCGGTCATTTAACCCTTGTGTCTCTTCAACCTTTCGATCGCGCCCCACTATTGCAAGAAGCACACCCACCACGACAAATTCTTAGAGGGTATCCTGCGCAGCTCCAATGGCGCTCCGAGCGGCTGCTGACGACGAGCAGCAGTTCACCATGCACGCCCTGGTGGACACCCACAGAAGGTTCACGGAGCTCTCGGTGGTGTACACCGACAACCCGGTCTGGGTGCAGCACTCCATCCACATCATGGAGCTGTTGCTTGCTGAGGAGAAGTACAAGGTGGTCGGGTTCGACCTCGAGTACACCCGCGCTCGTGCCGGGTCTCGTCCCAAGGTTGCCGTCACCCAGATGTGCATGCGCAATCACGTCCTTGTCTACCAGTACTGCCTAGCCACAAGGCCTTGCGAGCGTTTTGCCAGGTTTGTCAATAGCCCCCACTACATGTTCGCTACGGTGGACATCACCAACGATGTAAAGGTGCTCAAGAATTCAGGCATCGCCTACTAGAATCTTGTCGACATCCCGGGCCAATACAAGATCTGGGGCAGCAACGAGCATGAGAAGGACTCACTAGTTCACCTCGCTAAGGCCATCATCGATCCCTACTACAGAGACATGAAGGATTCCTGCAACAAGGACAAGCGTGCCTGGCACTCGGCCTGGATGGAGAAACTCGACAAAGCTCATGTCGTGTACGCGGCCAAGGAGGCGTAAACGAGCTACAAGATGTACAGGCGGATCGTTGACATGAGGAAGTGCCTCCTTCCCCAAAACGGCCAGGGATCCAGTCGGAAGCAGAGCAATGGAAAGCGTCATCGCAACAAGAATTAGATGATTAGATCCTCGTTTCTCCTAGTGTAGTATGCATGTAATTGCTTACTTTGGTGTGTGGAAATGTTATGTGTGTAGTCACTTCTGTAATTGTATGCTTAATTTGGTTATGCAATGCTGTCTTTTTAAGTATATATGTTGATGCGCTGTAGACAGAGCGTAGATGTTGTGCGGACAGAGCAAATCACATCGCACACGGACTAAACAATGGAACCCGTCGGTGATGTTTTCATCAATCACTCACAATTGTATACTAGCAATCGTTTGCTCACAACACACACGGCTTGTTAACAGGAATCGTCTGTGTTGTTATCGGTCTTCCCACACATTTTCGATTGCAGACCTGTTTGCCGCGTATCACACACATCTTGTTAAGTTGAACGGTTTCTATTCTCTTGGCTCAACGCAAACGGTTCATCTGAGTGAACTGTATGTCGTATATCGCACACACATTCATCGGGATGACCATTTCTTTTGTGTTGCCTAATCACAAACAGTTCATCCGAGTGAACTGTATACCGTATATCGCACACACCTTCATCTGGCTTCCCATTTTTGTTGTTCCGTCTCATCACAAACAGTTTATCCGACTGAACTGTATGCCGTATATCGCACACACCTTGATCTGACTGCCCGTTTCTGTTGTTCTGTCTCATCGCAAACAGTTCGTATGTATCAACCGTATGCCCCGCATCGCACACGCATCTAAAATTTGAACCGTGTTTGATGTATGCATCATCGCAAACATTTTGCATCTTTTTTGACGGTTTTTTTACATCATCGTTTGCGATTAATGCATCGCACACAGTTTCGTTGAAGGGTATGTGATTGTAGTGTCGCGTTAGCAGCATCCTGCAGTGGTGGCTACTATGAGCATTAGTAAGGTACACATCAATAACATGTATATCAAATATACATTTGTTCACTTTGCCATCCTTATTATCCGCCAAGTATTTGGGGCAGTTTCGCTTCCAGTGACCATTCCCTTTGCAGTAGAAGCACTCAATTTCAGGCTTTGGGCTTCTTCCCGGGAGTGGCAACTTGCTTGCCATTCTTCTTGAAGTTCCCTTTCTTTCCCTTGCCCTTTTTCTTGAAACTAGTGGTCTTGTTAACCATCAACACTTGATGATCCTTCTTGATTTCTACCTCCACGGCCTTAAGCATTGCGAAGAGCTCAGGAATCATTTTATTCATCCCTTACATATTATAGTTCATCACGAAGCCTTTGTAGCTTGGTGGCAGTGACTGAAGAACTCTGTCAATAACACTATCAACTGGAAGATCAATTCCTAGCTGAGTCAAGTGGTTATGATACCCAGACATTTTGAGTATGTGTTCACTGACAGAACAGTTCTCCTCCATCTTGCAGCTATAGAACTTGTTGGAGACTTCATATCTCTCAACCCGGGCATTTGCTTGAAATATTAACTTCAACTCTTGGAACATCTCATATGCTCCATGACGTTCAAAACGTCTTTGAAGTCCCGGTTCTAGGTCGTAAAGCATGGCACACTGAACTATCGAGTAGTCATCAGATCGAGCATGCCAGACGTTCATAACATCTGCAGTAGCTCCTGCAGCAGGTCTGTCACCTAGCGGTGCATCAAGGACATAATTCTTCTGTGCAACAGTGAGGATAATCCTCAAGTTACGGACCCAGTTTGTGTAGTTGCTACCATCATCTTTCAACTTAGCTTTCTCTAGGAACGCATTAAAATTCAGGGGAACGGTAGCTCGGGCCATTGATCTACAACATTGATATGCAAAACTATTAAGACTAAGTTCATGATAAATTAAGTTCAATTAATCAAATTACTAATGAACTCCCACTTAAATAAACATCCCTCAAGTTATCTAAGTGATACATGATCCAAATCAACTAACCCATGTCCGATCATCACGTGAGATGGGGTAGTCATCAATGGTGAACATCTCTATGTTGACCATATCTACTATATGACTCACGTTCAACCTTTCTGTCTCCAGTGTTCCGATACCATGTCTGTACATGCTAGGCTCATCAAGTTTAACCCAAGTATTCTGCATGTGCAAAATTGTCTTACACCCGTTGTATGTGAACGTAGAGTCTATCACACCCGATCATCACGTGGTGCTTCGAAACGATGAACTTTGGCAACGGTGCATACTCAGGGAGAAGACTTTTATCTTGAAATTTAGTGAAGGGATCATCTTATAATGCTACCGCCGTTCTAAGCAAAATAAGATGCATAAAGGATTAACATCACATGCAATCAAAATATGTGACATGATATGGCCATCATCATCTTGTGCTTTCGATCTCCATCTCCAAAGCATCGTCATGATCTCCATCGTCACCGGCTCGACACCTTGATCTCCATCGTTGCATCGGGGTCGTCTCGCCAACTATTGCTTCTACAACTATTGCTAACGCATAGCGATAAAGTAAAGCAATTACATGGCGTTTGCATTTCATACAATAATTAAGAGACAACCCTAAGGCTCCTGCCGGTTGTCGATATAACAAAACATGATCATCTCATACATCAACATATATCACATCACGTCTTGACCATATCACATCACAACATGCGCTGCAAAAAAAGTTAGACGTCCTCTACTTTGTTGTTGCAAGTTTTACGTGGCTGCTACGGGCTTCTAGCAAGAATCGTTCTTAACTACGCAAAAACCACAACGGTGATTTATCAAGTTTGCTGTTTTAATCTTCTTCAAGGACCGGCCGTAGTCAAATTTGATTAAACTAAAGCAGGAGAAACAGACACCCGCCAGCCACCTTTATGCAAAACTAGTTGCATGTGAGTCGGTGGAACCGGTCTCATGTGAGTGGACATGTAAGGTTGGTCCGGGCCGCTTCATCCCACAATACCGCCGAATCAAAATAAGACGTTGGTGGTAAGCAGTATGACTATCACCGCCCACAACTCTTTGTGTTCTACTCGTGCATATCATCTACGCATAGACCTGGCTCGGATGCCACTGCTGGGGAACGTTGCATGGAAAACAAAAAATTTCTACGCACACGCAAGATCTATCCATGGAGATGCATAGCAACGAGGGAGAGAGTGTGTCTATGTACCCTCGTAGACCGTAAGCGGAAGTGTTTAGTAACGCGGTTGATGTAGTCGAACTTCTTCGCGATCCAACCGATCGAGTACCGAACATACGACACCTCCGTGTTCAGCACACATTCAGCTCGGTGACGTCCTCGCCTTCTTGATCCAGCAAGATGGCGAGGTAGTGGATGAGTTCCGGCAGCACGACGGCGTGGTGACGGTGATGGTGAAGCTATCTCCGCAGGGCTTCGCCTAAGCACTATGAAAATATGACCAAGGGACGAAACTGTGGAGAGGGGCGCCGCACACGGCTAAGAGATTGTCGTGCCTTTGTGTGGCACCCCCTCCCACATATATATAGGTGGGGGGAGGGAGGAGGCAGCCAGGAGGCGCCCCAAGTGGGGCCGAATCCCACTTGGGGTCCTGCCCCTATCCGCGCTGTAACACCCCTGTGTAATAAGCACTGTGTTCCTCAGCTAAACATGCCATGTCATCTCCATTTGCAATGCTTCATCATAGTGCTTAAACACCTCATGTCAAATTTCTCTCTGAAAATCAATTCAAATTCAAGTGCAAAATAAAGTTGCTCCAAATTTGCTGGAAAAATGTTCACTATCTAGCAAATATTCCAAAACAAATGTTGTTAAGGAACACAACATCACCATCAACTTGAAATGGGAGAGAGCATTTAAAACAGAGCCAAATCAGCACCTAAAATGCCCTATTCATTTTTGATTAAATTCAAATGAACTTAAAAAATGCCCAAACTTTTTATGGCAGTGCTGGATATTGCAAAGTAATTATGTGAGCAAGTTTCACATTTTTGCAAAATCATTTGTTAGCTCAAAATAATGCCAAGCCATCTCTGTAAAAAGAAAAAGCACAAA
Organism: Thinopyrum elongatum; assembly: GCA_011799875.1. Classification (NCBI taxonomy): domain Eukaryota; kingdom Viridiplantae; phylum Streptophyta; class Magnoliopsida; order Poales; family Poaceae; genus Thinopyrum; species Thinopyrum elongatum. Next base: position 126,716,405 of record CM022301.1, read on the forward strand.
CAGAAAAATAAAAAGGAAAGAGGCACTGTGCACTGGGCCTAAGTGCAAAGTGCCCCGAACCGGCCCACTAAGCCCATCTCCCTCTCCCTCTCACCTGCGTGTCACCGCGCGCTTGGCCGCGCCGGCGAGCGCCGGTGAAACGGCGACAGCGCGGCGTCACCGACGCCCACCGACGCGAGGGGATAAGGCCCCGGCCTCGTTCACTCCCCTAGTCCTCCCTCGTCACTTCTCCCCTCTCCCCTCACTCTCTCCCATCCATTCCCATCGACGACCGAGCGCCAACGCCGCCGTACCTCGCCGTTTGCCGCGGCCACCGTCGACCCCTCGCCTCGTCGACCTGTCTGTCGTCTCCGCCGTCTTCAGCTACCTCGTCCTCGACCACGAGCGCGAGCAGGAGAGCTCTGCTACACCGGGATCGAGCCTTTCTTCTTCCTCGGATCGCCGGCGCGTCTCCGACGAGCGCCGTCGACTCTGCTGCTCCTAAACTGCCAAGGGCCATCGGTGTGCCGCTCGGTGAGCTTCCCCGTCTCCTGCTCCCCTCGGTTAGCCTCTTCGCGTGCCGTAGCTAGCTGCCGCCGCGTCCGTGCTCTGCTCGCCACCGACGAGCTTGTGGCCGTCGCTGTGGTCGATGTCACCGCCGCCTGAGGCCACGGTAGAGCTCCTGGTGCTCTCAGGAGCCCAACGAGCATGAGCCCGTGCTTCCCTGTACCCCCTAGCGCTGGATCCGTCGACGCCAGAACTCCAGCGTCCACTCCGCCACTCGCCACCACCGTCTCCGGCCGTTTTCGGCCAAGCCATCCCCACAGTTCGACGCGCGAGCGTGCGCCCGTTCGAACGCGAGTAGCCACGCGCGAAACGACCTTGTGTGGCGATTTTTCGAGCGACTCCGACGACGCGTCGCCGCCGATTTGGTCGCCGGAGCTCTCTCCGGCGCCGACGCCGACGTGGCTCGGTGGGCCCCGCCCCTGGGTCGCTGACCAGTGGGCCCTGGGGGCCCCGTTTACTGGGTTGACCCAGTCAACGTGCTGACTGGGCAGCCCCCAGCCACTGACATGTGGGCCCCCGTTTACAATTAGTCTAATTAAACCGTTTTATTTAAAAACTAATTAGTTTAGCCTAATTACCCACTGACATCTGGGGCCCACCCCTCTAATTAGTCTGTTAATTAATTTAATCCACTGTTAATCTAACAGAGGCTGACATGTGGGTCCCACTGGACCCATAGGTCAGGTTTGACCCTGGTCAGCCGACCAGTTGACTGCTGACTTCATCCCCATGAAATGCTGATGTCATAATCTATTTCTGTTAAATAAATAATTCCAGAAAATATTTAAATCTTTCAAAATTAATAGAAAATAAACCGTAGCTCCGATGGAAAAACTTTGTACATGAAAGTTGCTCAGAACGACGAGACAAATCCGACCGTGTCATTTGCTTCCGTGTCGGGACCCTCTACGGAGGTGAACCTGCAACTTTTAGCCCATTTCCGGTAGATGAATAGTGCATATATACCGGTTAATAAATCCAACTTAAATCCTATAATAACTAAAATGATTTAGAACTGTCTTTAGGCAACCCTGCACTACACGATAGCATAGCATGCTCTGTGATGCATATGATTGCTGTGTATTTATTTGTTTCCTCCCCCTCTTCTCTTTCGGTAGACCCCGACACCGACGCTGCTCCGAAGACCGACGACACCACTGACGACCTTGCCTTTGCCGCCGAGCAACCAGGCAAGCACCCCCCTTTTGAACATGCCTATATCGCTTATTCTCTTCTCTCTTATGCTTGCATTAGAATTGCTGCTGCTACTGCTTTACCTATTCTGATGCGTAGCCTATTTATTGTAACCTGCTATTGATACCTTACCTGCTTATCCTAAACTGCTTAGTATAGGCAGGTTAGAGACCCCAGTGACCCCACTTGTCCCGGTTGCCCCCGCTGGATCATCAGAAGACTCAACAACCAGGCCCCGGCACCGCACATCACCCCCTTAGTTGTATGACACTGCAGCGTTACTATCAAGTGCCGAGGGTGATACCTCGTTTAGCACTTCTGATGTTAACTCTGTAGAGTAGCTATTCGGTCGTGGTCATCGAGGGTGATTCCTCCTTCACCACTTCCGATAACGACGCCGTCGTGCAACACCTCAAGTGTGAACCTCGAGGGTGATTCCTCCTAAGTTCACCTTGACGACTACATCATGTGGGATCCGTCGAGGGTGATTCCTCAGTTTCCCCCCTGGTGTTTGGACACACAGTTACTATGACTTTAACCATGAACCATGACAAAGTCGGGTCGGCCCTAAGGGGTACCCGCGCGAGCATGTGATGCGATTGATGTCTAGTTGGGTGACCAGAGAGAGTACCCGTGAGATAATTACGAGGCGTGGCCGGGAATTCTTAGCCCTTGCCGCAAGTCCTCGAGCCGGGGCGACGGGGTCACATCGATCGTGAGTCTCTGCTCGTTATCGCGCACTCCTAATTCACTAACGGTTTGGATATTTGATCCGAGTGGGCCTCTGGCCCGATAGCACTAACCATCACGTGGGAACAGTTATGGGCACTCTGCGTCGTGGCATCAGCCGAAGCTTACTGGACGTCAGCAAGGAGCGGCACGCGCCGGGTTGGACCGTGTTAAGCAACCACCTTGATAGTGTGGGTTGCTAGGTCTGCTCTCGGCCGTGAACGTAACATGCAGGAGCGCTCAGGGCGAGGGGCCCAGCCCCATGGGCGCATAGGTTTAGTCCGGCGTGCTGACCTCTCTATTAAGCTTAGGTCGTGTTGCGGCGTATCGTTTGGCCGAGGCCGGGTATGACCCAAAAAAGTGTGTCCGGCCGGAGTTAATCGAGCGTGCTGGGTAAGTTGGTGCACCCCTGCAGGGAAGAACTAATCTATGCATAGCCGATCCTCGGTAACGGACGCTCGGAGTTGTATCCCAATCGATACAACTAGAACTGGATACTTGTGATGAGAAATGGATACTAGGGCTCTGGGATTGCTTTCTTGTAGGGAGTCAAGAAAGGATCTCTGGCCGAGGTTGATACTTAATGTTACTACTACTTTATGCTGTACTAATATACACTCTTCTAATGCTGCAAGACCGCTGAAGATGATTCCGCAAGACCGCTGAAGATGCTAGTCTTCGATAGGACTAGGCCTTCTCTCTATTCTGGCATTTCTGCAGCCCAGTCCACATATACAGCCTTTTCTTGATAATGTTGCATATGTAGTGTAGATCCTTGCTTGCTGAGTACTTCGGATGAGTACTCACGGTTGCTTTGCTTCCTCTTTTTCCCCTTTTCCCTTTTTATGCAACCAGACGATGGAGCCCCGGAGTCAGCTGCCCCCGCCGACGACTACTACTACCACCTCGAGGGTGGTTACTACTACGAGCTTGCCGACGACCAGGAGTAGGTTCGGAGGGTCCCAGGCAGGAGGCCTGCGCCTTTCGATCGTAGCTTTTGTTTTGTCCTGCCTATCTAAAGGCTTCTCTATTTCTGTTTCATATCTGTACTCAGATATCTGATGATTCCGCTGACGCTTGTATGCGAGCTTATGTATTCGAGCCGTCGTGGCCCCTGGCTTGTAATATTAAGCTTGTATGACTTTATTTATGTTTTAGAGTTGTGTTGTGATATCTTCAAGTGAGTCCTTAGTCTTGATAGTGTGCATTTGCGTGTATGGTTAGTGCATGATTAAGCCGGGGGGCGTCACAGGTTGGTATCAGAGCCGACTGCCCGTAGGAACCCCCCTTTCCAACTCCTTGGCCGAAGTTGAGTCTAGTGGTCCAAAACTGTTTTACTAACTTGGTTGTGTGGCTTACGAGCCCACATCGCCAACTGGGTGGTATTAGGATCTTTTATTCCTCTTCTTTACTCTGGGACTCTGATCTCTCTTCCTTTCGGGTTAAATGAATTTTACTAACACCGACACTTAGGATCTCGTAAATCTCGTCTACCCAAAGAGTTGAATATCTGTGCTTAATTCCTTACCATTGATCTGATTAGTCCGATAATCATTTTCCTTTCCATTGGTTTGTTTAACCTTTCTCTCCGAGTTGTATTATAATTCTCATTGTCATTTGACAATCCTGAATTTCCTCTATTTCAGATGGATCGTTTGTTTCCACCACGTCCTGCGACTCAGCTTGTGCTTCGCACTTGGGCTCGTGATGCCCCTAGTTTTCTAGCTGTCCTGATCGCCCTCCTGACCAGACTGGGCTACCGCTGGTACCCCGAGTACATGGTCTACGAGGATTACAGCGAGTTCAACCAGGAGCAGTACCATGCTGATGTTCGTATCTATGATCAGCACGATCACTCAGACACTGAGCTGCACCTTTTCCACGGTATCGGCGTGACGATTGAGATGGCAGTCCATGATGCCGCCTACTCTGCTATCGCACGTCTCCGAGGAGAGCATAGCATTAGCTTGGATGACTCTGAGTTCCGATACATTCCGTATGCCCCTGCTGGAGATGCTACTGGGTACTACACAGCTATCTGTGCCCCGTACGAGCATCGTCGTTACGACCCGCAGGTTCTGATTCAGTACACACAGGCTCTGGATCGCACTGTTCGGGCTCTTGCCGTCGAGTTGTTTGCCACTCGAGCACGTCTCTACGATGCTATGACGAAGTTGCTACCAGCTGTTCATGCAGGGATGCATCCAGAGTACATCCTTTACCCACGCAGGACTCAGATGTATACTGGTATTGATTGGCCTGCTGTAGGAGGTCACACACCTGCACGTGGGCCTCTTCTTCCAGCTTGAGACCGGATTCTGCATCAGAGTGCACATGGAGCGCAGGATTTTCCTGCGACGGCCATTCGTCGTCCGCACTTGCAGTTACCCCGTTACAGAGGTTTTTCTCGATGTTGATGTTGCATGTCGCTATGTCGCGTTATTGTATCCCTCCACCGCGTGACTGTGTGCCGCCTAAGTTAATTAGCTTACCTTCATGCTATTATAATGCTAGTCTGTAACCAAACTTATGTATGGATCTGTATGTCATGATGACTGTGATGTTGCATCTACTGCACTTCCTTCTGTTGTGCGTGAGTACTTCATGAATGATTCCATACAATGCCAATGCTTGTTGCTGAATGTGACGTTTGCCGTCATGTTAAAGCGGAACATCAGAAGCCTGCCGGAATTCTGCAACCACTTCCTATTCCTTTGTGGAAATGGGATAAAGTGCAAACGGATTTCATTACTAGCCTTCCCAAGTCATAGAAGGGTCACGATGCTATTCTTGTCGTTGTCGACCAACTCTCTAAGGTTGCACACTTTCTGCCTGTCAAGGAGACTATCACTGCTAGTCAGTTAGCAGAGTTGTATATCTCCAGAATTGTATTGCTCCACGGTATTCCGAAGGAGATCAGTTCGGATCGTGGCAGTCTTTTCACCTCCAAGTTCTGGGAAAGTTTCCAAGAAGCTATGGGAACTCATATTACCTGGAGTTCAGCTTATCACCCCCAATCCCAAGGCCAAGTCGAGCGAGTCAATCAAGTGCTTGAAGACATGCTTCGAGCTTGTGTTATATCTTTCGGCAAGAAGTGGGAAGAATCTCTCCCGTATGCTGAATTCTCTTATAACAACAGTTATCAAGCCAGCTCAAAAATGGCCCCCTTCGAAGTACTCTATGGACGTAAGTGTCGAACTCCTCTGAATTGGTCAGAAACTGGGGAATGACCACTTGTGGGTCCAGACATTATCCAACACGCCGAAGAGCAAGTCCGTATTGTTCGAGAAAATCTCAAGGCGGCTCAGGACCGCCAAAAGAGCAACTATGATCGCAAACGATGGGGTTTGACTTATCAACCTGCTGATCAAGCTTATCTGCGTGTCACTCCTATGAAGGGCACTCACCGTTTCAGAATTAAGGGCAAGTTAGCTCCACGCTACATTGGTCCTTTTTGCATTGTTGCAAGACGTGGTTAGGTGGCATATAAATTGGAGTTGTCGCCGCAATTCTCTCATATCCACGACGTCTTCCATGTATCGCAACTTCGCCGTTGCTTCAAGGAATCTCCGCACCGAGTAGTGGACCACGAGATGCTCGAATTGCAAGATGACCTATCTTATAAGGAGCATCCGATCCGCATTCTCGATCAAGCTGAACGTCGGACCCGTCAGAAGACGACCAAGTTCCTGAAAGTGCAGTAGTCTAATCATACTGAAGATGAAGCCACTTGGGAACGTGAGGATCATCTTCGGGAAGAATATCCCGACCTCTTCCCTTCTACCTCCTGAATTCTCGGGACGAGAATCTCTTTTAGAGGAGGATAATTGTAACACCCCTGTGTAATAAGCACTGTGTTCCTCAGCTAAACATGCCATGTCATCTCCATTTGCAATGCTTCATCATAGTGCTAAACACCTCATGTCAAATTTCTCTCTGAAAATCAATTCAAATTCAAGTGCAAAATAAAGTTGCTCCAAATTTGCTGGAAAAATGTTCACTATCTAGTAAATATTCCAAAACAAATGTTGTTAAGGAACACAACATCACCATCAACTTGAAATGGGAGAGAGCATTTAAAACAGAGCCAAATCAGCACCTAAAATGCCCTATTCATTTTTGATTAAATTCAAATGAACTTAAAAAATGCCCAAACTTTTTATGGCAGTGCTGGATATTGCAAAGTAATTATGTGAGCAAGTTTCACATTTTTGCAAAATCATTTGTTAGCTCAAAATAATGCCAAGCCATCTCTGTAAAAAGAAAAAGCACAAACAGAAAAATAAAAAGGAAAGAGGCACTGTGCACTGGGCTTAAGTGCACAGTGCCCCGAACCAGCCCACTAGGCCCATATCCCATCTCCCTCTCCCTCTCACCTGCGTGTCACCGCGCGCTTGGCCGCGCCAGCGAGCACCGGTGAAACGGCGACAGCGCGGCGTCACCGACGCCCACCGACGCGAGGGGATAAGGCCCCGGCCTCATTCACTCCCCCTAATCCTCCCTCGTCACTTCTCCCCTCTCCCCTCACTCTCTCCCATCCATTCCCATCGACGACCGAGCGCCAACGCCGCCGCACCTCGCCGTTTGCCGCGGCCAACGTCGACCCCTCGCCTCGTCGACCTGTCTGTCGTCTCCGCCGTCTTCAACTACATCATCCTTGACCACGAGCGCGAGCAGGAGAGCTCTGCTACATCGAGATCGAGCCTTTCTTCTTCCTCGGATCGCCGGCGCGTCTCCGACGAGCGTCGTCGACTCTGCTGCTCCTAAACTGCCAAGGGCCATCGGTGTGCCGCTCGGTGAGCTTCCCCGTCTCCTGCTCCCCTCGGTTAGCCTCTTCGCGTGCCGTAGCTAGCTGCCGCCGCGTCCGTGCTCTGCTCACCGCCGGCGAGCTTGTGGCCATCGCCGTGGTTGATGTCACCGCCGCCTGAGGCCACGGTAGAGCTCCTGGTGCTCTTAGGAGCCCAACGAGCACGTGCCCGTGCTTCCCCGTACCCCCTAGCGCTGGATCCGTCTACGCCCGAACTCCGACGTCAGCTCTGCTGCTCGCCACCGCCGTCTCCGGCCGTTTTCGGGCAAGCCACCCCCACAGTTCGACGCGCGAGCGTGCGCCCGTTCGAACGCGAGTAGCCGCGTGCGAAACGACTGAGGGAGTCCTGGATTAGGGGGTCCTCGGGCGTCCGAGCTATGTGACATGGGCCGGACTGATGGGCTATGAAGATACAAGATAGAAGACCTTCTCCCGTGTCTAGATGGGACTCTCCTTTGCGTGGATGGCAAGCTAGGCGTTCGGATATGAAGATTCCTTTCTCTGTAAACCGACTCTGTACGATTCCCATAGGCTAGACATCTAGGGTTTAGCCATTACGATCTCGTGGTAGATCAACTCTTGTAACCCCTATACTCATCAAATACAACCAAGCAGGACGTAGGGTTTTACCTCTATCAAGAGGGCCCGAACCTGGGTAAACATCGTGTCCCCTGTCTCCTATTACCTTCGATCCTCAGACGCATAGTTCGGGACCCCCTACCCGAGATCGGCCGGTTTTGACACCGACATTGGTGCTTTCATTGAGAGTTGATGGAAACATTATGCTTACTTAAAGCTCAAGATGCCTGGACCACGAGGCGCTATAACAGTTAATGTAAACATGGAGCGCTCCCTCCGTACAGAGGAGCACACCGCGGCCATCGCGGCCGAGGTGCAGGGTGGCCTCGCTAAGCCGAATACTACATTGGCAGTCAAGCCCCCGGACATGGCTAAACGAGTCTGGTCTACCCTGCAGAACGACAGTCCGGCTCATCCAGAGCTAGATTAGCAATTCGGCCTCCGTCAATGCCCCAGCCTGATAGCGGCATACGTACCACGCGTACATAACTACGCGTTAAAAATACCATGGGCAAGGACGGAGGCATGCTAATCATAAGGTCCACGGTACGGCTCGACCCTATCCGGACCTCTATATTGCTCCACCTCTTTTCTTCTTGTTTTTATTTTTCAGGTTCTTTACAACTTACATCAAATTCCTGGTGGTAATAAGGGGTGCCTTCCAGGCCCCTTATGCAAACTCAATTATTGATCCTCTCAAAGGATCATACACCAAGGTGACAAGCGGCGCAGACATGCGGCAGAGTGTCCAAAGGATCTTCAAGATCAAATTTTTAATTTTAGGACCTGTATAACAGCTTTCCCTTGTCTTCGGCATGTAAAATAGCCGTGATGCTTATCGCATCTTCCGTACAAATATGTTTGACATACCAATCAGACTATGAAACAGTTTCGCCCAACCCTGTTAGGCATTGGCTTACTTTTTTATGTTTTTCCACTTCACGTCCGAATTGGCATATACACCTTGGTCCCACTTTAATTGCCAGGGGCTCTATATGTATCTTCAACAATAAAAAAGTCCGAACACTCTCACAGTACACTTCGGCGTCCCGAATACTGCATTATATGCATCGGCTCCGAATCACGTCTTTGGTCAATAGTTGGGTTGCCCGGCTCCTGTGCTTGCTACCTTACGTTCCGTTTTCGGCTAAGGTAGTAAAGGGAGAACTACTACGATTATGTTTCTGGCTAGCCCGGTCAAGCACCTCAGTAGAGAAAGCCGAAAACTGACTGTCGTGATGCGGCGAGAGCTGGTCAGCAATTCGGTGACTTATTAAATCTTTAGCGATTTTTTCCGTGTTACACGAAGGGCTGGCTTTTGTCAGTCACACGTCTAAGGCATCTAAGGTCGATAGCCGCATACGCACCAGGGGCTACCTTACAGCCCCATTGTCAAACTCCTATGGCTAAGTGAGCATGGTAAAGCCGCATAGTCCGATTGCCTGGTTCGCCGCACTAACACCTCCTTTACGGACCAAGACGTTGGGTCAAGTGTGATTATGTGCTATTCCGAACACCCCCGTAGTATCTACGTGGGGGCTGAAGCCGACGACTGGCAAACTCTCAAAGATAAAAATGGCCGCACAGGAGTAAAAATAATGTAAGATTACAGGCACAAATATATTACAAAAGCCTAGGTTTATAACATAATGTCTGGGCAACTCGGATACATTTACTTGAACATAATATCCTTTGAGCATTGACCCTCTATCAAACAGGCACCTTCTAGGACATCGTCAAAGTAGCGCTCCAGCTTGCGGTGGACCTTACCTTCAGGCTGTCCCTCAACTGCCACGTCGGCTGCCTTCATCTTCGCCCAGTGCATCTTGACACGGGCAAAGGCCATCTGTGCACCCTCTATGCATGCCGACCGCTTAACTGCATCAATTCGGGGCAGCGCGTCGACGAGTCGCTGCACTAGGCCAAAATAGCTGCTCGGCACAGGTTCAGTTGGCCACAGCCGGACTATGACGTCCCTCATGGCCAATCTGGACATCCTATGCAGTTCGGCCCACTGCGTCATCTGGTCATTTAACAGTGCTGGGCACTCCCGCGCCGCGAACTGTGACCAGTATAGCTTCTCCGTCGTATGCCCTTCTTGGGCCCGGAAGAATTGTGCGGCGTCAGCAGCACTCCTCGAAAGATCCGCAAAGGCGTCTGGAGAATTCCACAGCCGAGTGAGCAAGGCATACTTCTGACTGCCAAATTTACTCTGTAAAAGAAAGGGCTTACCAGCCGCTATCTGTCCGGCTTGCCGGATCTCCTCGTGAGCTGCTCGGGATTCGGTCCGCCCTTCCTCGGCCACTTGGAGGGCCTTGGCGAGATCAGCTGCCTGGGCTTTGTTCTTCTCTTCTAAGGACTCGCACTTGCTAGCGGCGTCCTTGAGTTCTTGCTCCAATTTGGCCACCCGCTCCTCGTATTGGCGACGGGCGACCTGCTCGGACTTCAAATCCGTGGCTGTTGTATCAGCGGCCGCTTTTCTCACCTTTGCCTGCTCTTTGGCCTGCGCAAGAGCACCCCTGAGGGTCTCGACCTCCGCAGCGCCGCCTGTACCCATCCACATATCAGCGCATGAGTTTTCACTCAGAGTTTATGTCTCAATACAGACACGAATGCGATATGTGGTATATACCTTGTGCCTCATCGAACCGCTTGTTAATAAGGACAATATCCTTCTCGGCCAGCTCCAGTTTCCGCTTACGTTCAGAAACCTCAGCGGCCTCGGTGGTTGCCGCTAACATTGAAGCCTATTTATCAAAATAGACAAGATTGTTATATCCTGCGAATATTTGATCCTCTGTTCGGCTCCTTTTTAAGAACCGAACAGAGTCTTAGGGGCTACTATCTATACACAGGCGCATTTTTCGTATGAAAAGCAGCTAAAAATATTACATCGCATACCTCAAAGCCTGTTAATAGGCTGGTGAAGGCTTCGTTCAGCCCGCTTTTGGCAGACTGAACCTTTTCAATCACCATACCCATCAGGGTACGGTGCTCCTCCACGACGGAAACACGGCAAAGTGCCTCCCTCAATGTGTCCGGTGCCTCAGGATTAACGGAGGCCGCCGGTGGAGTCAGCACTCTCCCCTCCTTCAAAGGGAGCCGCTCGCTCGACTCCGGAGCCGTTTGGGTCTCCAGAGTGGTTTTCGGCCGGGATCCAGACTTGTCTGGGCCACCGTCGTCAGTATCCATGGGGGTTTTACCCCCCATGTTTTCGGTAGCCAGGGTATTACCCTCCAGCGCCGCCTTGTCGGCCTCCCACACCTCTCTGTTGCCTGGGGAGGTCTCTTGGGACAACGCCTCGGTGTCATCCACGGCGGGCGGCGGAGAGGCTCGCGGAGGCGTTTCGCTCTCCATCATCCCCGGTGCTAAGGAGTTCCCCGAAGACAATGATTGTTGAGGGAGAACGTGGGCCGGACTGAAATGCATAAATGATATATTATCCCACAATTCGTGATAGGTCGGATATGTGCATAGTATCTTCGAATACTTATGATTCGGCAAGGGGCTTCACCCTGGGGCGCAGCTGAGGGATGGCTTCGGCATTTGAATCCGAGAGGGGTATCTTCCCCCGCTTGGACGCCTCCGCTTCCAGATTTGCGGAAGCTGCCCTCTTTTTCCCCTTGGGAGGAGGGTTATCTTCTTCCTCCTCCTACTCTTCATCTTCGTCCCCCTCGTGGGAGGAGGGAGCCTCGGTCTCTCCGGACATAGCGTCCGAAGTACCTTTATGATGGGGGCCGTTCTCGGCCTCCTTGCTCTTCTTCTTGGCCTTCTTCTCCGGCGCCTGGTACGGCGCCGGGACCAACATCCTCGTTAGCAAAGGAACAACTGGGTTTTCGGGGAGTGGAGCCGGACATCTTATCCGCTCCGCCTTCTTTGTCCAGTCCTTTTTAGACGATTGAATCCTCAACATCCCCTTGGATTAATGAACTAAGTTGTGTTCGGAAATTGAACACTTACCGGGGTGGCTGGATGAGTGCAGTCGAGGCCGATGTCCTCGGACGTCTTCGGCCACGACTTCTGAGCCTTGAAGAGCAATTTCCAAATCTCTTTGTGCGCCGTGCCAAAGAATCGTTGTAGGGTCCGCGGCCCTTCTGGATTGAACTCCCACAGGCGGAGCGGCCTTCGCTGGCAAGGAAGGGTTCGGCAGACGAGCATCACCTGGATCGCGTTGGTAAGACTGGTGTCCTTTTCTATGATATTTTTGATGCGCTTTTGCAGCATCAACACCTCGTCGGACGATCCCCAGTCCAGACCCTTGTTGGTCCACGACGCGAGCCACAACGGAGGTCCAGATCTGAATGCGGGAGCGGCCGTCCACTTGGTGCCGCGGGGTTCGGTGATATAGAACCACTCCTGCTACCATCCCTTGACGGTCTCCACAAAGGCCCCTTTGGGCCAGGTAATGTTGGTAAGCTTGCTCACCATGGCGCCGCCACAATCCGTGTGCTGCCCGTCAACCACCTTCGGCTTTACGTTGAAGGTCTTGAGCCACAGGCCGAAGTGTGGGGGGATGCGGAGAAACGCCTCACATACGACGATAAACGCCGAGATGTGGAGGATGGAATTCGGGACCAAATCGTGAAAATCTAGCCCGTAATAGAACATGAGACCGCGAATAAAAGGGTGAAGGGCAAACCCTAGTCTGCGGAGGAAGTGGGGGATGAATACCACCCTTTCACCAGGCTCCAGAGTGGGGATGACCTGCTTCAGGGCAGGGAGTCTGTGCTTAATCTCCGCAGTCAAGTACCTCGCATCCCGAAGCTCCTCGATGTCCTTCTCCGTCACGGAGGAGGCCACCCACTTGCCTTGAGAACCGGATCCGGCCATAGTCGGAGAGGTTGGTGGTGGAAAGGGGGGGGTAGATTGGAACTTGGGCGCTGGAGCTCGAGGATGGAGAGGCAGAGTGAAGAAGGTGGCGTGGAGTAAAAAGATGGATCTTTATCTGTTTATATAAGCCGTGAATATCAAGCGCTCCTCCCCTCAAGCTTTAAAATTTGCCTGTTCCCAAGGGGTCGTGCGAGCGGCATGGTTGGATTACCCAAACCCGTATTAATGCGAATCCCACAATAAGGGGACACGATCTCTGCTTCGACAAGACGTGTCAATGAGAACCGCGCCTCGAAGCGCAAAGCGGGGGGCTTCAAAACGGTTCGAAATGATAATTGTCGGTGTCAAAACCGGCCGATCTCGGGTAGGGGGTCCCGAACTGTGCGTCTGAGGATCGAAGGTAACAGGAGACGAGGGACACGATGTTTACCCAGGTTCGGGCCCTCTTGATGGAGGTAAAACCCTACGTCCTGCTTGATTGTATTTGATGAGTATAGGGGTTACAAGAGTTGATCTACCACGAGATCATAACGGCTAAACCCTAGATGTCTAGCCTATGGGAATTGTTGTTGCCTCTATGGACTAAACCCTCCGGTCTATATAGACACCGGGGGAACCTAGGGTTGTACAGAGTCGGTTTACAGAGAAAGGAATCTTCATATCCGAACACCTAACTTGCCATCCACGCAAAGGAGAGTCCCATCTGGACACGGGAGAAGGTCTTCTATCTTGTATCTTCACAGCCCATCAGTCCGGCCCATGTCACATAGCTCGGACGCCCGGGGACCCCCTAATCCAGGACTCCCTTACTAGCCCCTGAACCAGGCTTCAATGACGATGTGTCCGGTGCGCAGATTGTATTCGGCATTGCAAGGCGGGTTCCTTCTCCGAATACTTCAAAGCAGTTGATCAAAAGAACTATATCCGGCTCTGTATAATAGTTACAACCCTGAACCACAAGGGCAAAAATACTCAAACAAAACAAGTCACGTTTACTGACAGCTATTCCGGTGAGACGTTATGTTCTGGCCTTTATTATCATTTCGAACGGTTTTGCAGCCTCCCGCTTTGCGCTTCGAGGCGCGGTTCTCATTGACACGTCTTGTCAAAGCAGAGATCGTGTCCCCTTATTGCGGGATTCGCATTAATACGGGTTTGGGTAATCCAACCGTGCCGTTCGCACGACCCCTTGGGAATAGGCGAGTTTTAAGGCTCGTGGGGGGGGGGGGGGGCGCTCAATATTCACTGCCTTTATAAGAAGATAAGGATCATCTTTCACCCCACGCCTTCTTCCTCCCCAGCCCATCCACCCTCGAGCTCCAGCGCCCAAGCTTCAATCTTTCCGTCCCCAGCAAACACTCCAGCCATGTCCGGATCTGGAGCGCAGGGCAAGTGGATGGCCTCCTCCGTCACGGAGGGAAACATCAAGGAACTCCGGGAAGCGAGGTATTTAGCCGCGGAAATCGCCCACCGGCTCCCTGCCAAAAAGCAGATCATCCCCACCCCGGAGCCTAATGAGAGGGTAGTATTTATCCCTCACTTTCTTCACGGGCTAGGGTTTCCGCTACACCCTTTCGTCCGCAGGCTCATGTTCTATTACGGGCTAGATTTCCACAATCTAGCCCCGAATTCTTTCCTCAACATCTCGGCGTTTATCGTCGTGTGTGAGGCATTCCTCCGAATCCCCCCTCACTTCGGCCTGTGGCTCAAGGTCTTCAACGTGAAGCTGAAAGTGGTCGAGGGTCAACACGCGGAGTGCGGCGGCGCCATGGTGAGCAAGCTCCCCAATGTCACCTAGCCCAAGGGGACTTTCGTAGAGACTGTGAAGGGATGGCAAAAGGAGTGGTTCTACATCACGGAGCCCCGTGACGCCAAATGGGCCGCCACTCCTGAGTTCAAATACGGTCCTCCAATGCGGCTTGCATCATGGATTAACAAGGGCCTGGATTGGACATCGTCTGACGAGGTAATGACGCTGCAGAAGCGCGTCAAGAGCATGATAGAAAAGAACACCAGTCTTGCCAACGTGATTCAGGTGATGCTTTTTCGCCGGATTCTCCCCTGCCAATGCCGAACTCTCCAAATGTGAGAGTTTGATCCGGCCAGTCACCGAACCTTGCAGCGGTTCTTCGGCACAACGCACGAAGATATATGGAAGCTGCTTTTCAAGGCCCAGAAGTCATGGCCGAAAACGACCGAAGACCTCGGCCTCGACCGTGCTCATCCGGCTTCTCCAGTAAGTTGCTCAGAAAAAAAAGATCCTCAATTTGTAGATCCACGTAGTATGCTAAGCCTTCCTCTTATCCTTCAGGGATGGACGAAGAAGGCGGAGCGGATTTGGTGTCCGGCTCCACTGCCCGAAGACCCAGCTATTCCTCTTCTGACGAAGATGCTGGTTCCGGTGCCGTACCAGGCGCCAGAGAAGAAGGGCAAGGAGGCCAGGAGTGGCCTTCGCCGTAAAGGTACTTCGGACATAGCGTCCGAAGATACCGAAGCTCTCTCCTCCCATGAGGGAGATGAAGACGAAGAGGAAGAGGAGGAGAGCAATTCTCCCCTTAAGGGGGGAAAGAAGAAAAGGGGGGCTACTGCGGACCTAGAGGCGGAGGCGTCCAAAAAGGGGAAGATCACCCTTTCGGACGATTCGGAATCAGACACCGAGACCGTCCCCGAGTGGCACCCCAGGCCGAAGCCCCTGGCCGAATTGTAAGTATTCAAAGATATTGTATGTATCCGGCTTTTTATGAATTGTAGGGTGATATATCTATGATTTTCAGTCCAGCCCATGACCTCCCCCAACAATCATTGTCTTCGGGGAATTCTTTGTCGTCAGACATGATGGAGAGCGAGTCGCCTCCGCAAGCCTCCCCGCCACATGCCACGGATAACACCGAGGTGTTGTCTCAAAGGACCTCTCCAGGCCAAGGAGAGGTGCGGAAGGCCGCTGAAGCAGCGCCAGAGGGTAATGCCTCGGCTGCCGAAAACATGGGGGCATAATCCCCATGGAGGCTGAGGCAGGGGCCCTAAACGGTCTGGCCCCCAGCCGAATACTGCTCCGGAGACCCACAAGGCTCCGGGTTTGAGCGAGCAGCCTCCCTCGAAAGAGGGGGGAGTGCCGACTCCACCGGCGTCCTCCATCAATTCGGAGGCACCGGACACCTTGAGGGAAGCACTTCGACGCGCTTCCGTCACGGATGAACACCGTGCCTTAATGGGTACAGTGGTTGAAAAGGTTCAGTCCGCCAAAAGCGGGCTGAACGAAGCGTTCACTAGCCTGTTAACAGGCTTTGAGGTATGTGATGTAATATCTGTAGTTGCTTTTCATATGTAAAAAGGATGCCTGTATATAGATAGTAGCCCCTGAGACTCTGTTTGGCTCTTTGGAAGAAAGAGGGCGGACAGAGGATCAAAAATTCGCCGGAGATAACGTACTTATCTATTTTGATGAACATGCTTCACTGTTAGCGGCTTCAGCCAAGGACGCTGAAGTTTCCGAACTCCAGCGGAAACTGAAGCTGGCTGATGATGAAATCGACCGTATCAACAAGCGGTTCGATGAGGCCAAAGGTATAATTTTGAACGTCTCCTGACGAGCCGAATTTGCAATGCAAGATCAGAGCTGAAGCTCATGTGCTGCTATGTTTATGAATATAGGCAGCGCGGCCGAGGTCGAGACCCTCAAGAGTGCCCTTGCCGAAGCCAAGAAGGAGGCGGAGGTAAACAGGGCGGCCGCTGATAAAGCGGCTGCAGATTTAGAGGCCGAGCAGGCGACCCGTCGCAAGTATGAGGAACGGGTGACCGAAGTAGAGCAGGCGCTTCAAGATCCGCCAACAAGTGTGAGGCCCTAGAGGAGAGTAATAAAGCCCAAGCGGCCGAACTCAACAAGGCTCTTCAAGAGGCAAAGGATGCGTGAGGCGAGTCCCGAGCGGCTCGCGAGGAGATCAAGCAGGCCGGACAGATAGCGGCTCGTAAGCCTTTTCTTTTACAGAGTATATTTGGCGGTCGAAGATATACTTTGCTAAATCGACTGAGGAGTGCTCCAGACGCCTTTGCGGATCTCCCAAGGAGTGCAGCTGACGCCGCAGAATACTTCCGGGCCCAAGAGGGGAACACGACGGAAAAGCTCTTCTGGTCGCAGTACCTGGCGCCGGAGCGGCCAGCGCTGCTAAACAACCAGATGATGCAGCTGGCGGAGCTGCATAGGATGTCTGGTTTGGCCATGAAGGATATCATAGTCCGGCTATGGCCGGCTGGACCCATACCAAGCAGCTACTTTGGCCTGGTCAAGCGGCTCGGCGACGCCTTGCCGCGAATTGAAGCTATGAAGCGTTCAGTGTGTATAGAAGGTGCGCGGATGGCCTTTGCCCGTGTCAAAATGCACTGGGCGAAGATGAAGGCAGCCGATGTGGCGGTTGAGGGCCCGCCCGGAGGCAAGGCCCACCGCAAGCCAGAGCGCTACTTTGACGATGTCCTTGAGGGTGCCCGCTTGATAGAGGGTCAATGCTCAAAGGATATTATGTTCGAGTAAATGTATCCGAGCTGCCCAGACATTGTATTATAAACCAAGGCCTTTGTAATATATTTGTGCCTGTAGTCTTACATTATTTTTCCTCCTGTGCGGCCGTTTTTATCTTTGAGAGTTTGCCAGTCGTCGGCTTCAGCCCCCACGTAGATACTACGGGGGTGTTAGGAATAGCACATAATCACACTTGACCCAACGTCTTGGTCCGTAAAGGAGGTGTTAGTGCGGTGAACCAGGCAATCGGACTATGCGACTTTACCACTCTCACTTAGCCATAGGAGTTTGACAATGGGGCTGTAAGGTAGCCCCTGGTGCGTATGCGGCTATCGAACTTAGATGCCTTAGACGCGTGACTGACAAAAGCCAGTCCTTCGTGTAACACGGAAAAAATCGCTAAAGATTTAATAAGTCGCCGAATTGCTGACCAGCTCTCGCCGCATCATGACAGTCAGTTTTCGGCTTTCTCTACTGAGGTGCTTGACCGGGCTAGCCGGAAACACAATCGCAGTAGTTCTCCCTTTACTACCTTAGCCGAAAACGAAACGTAAGGTAGCAAGCACAGGAGCCGGGCAACCCAACTATTGACCAAAGACGTGATTCGGAGCCGATGCATATAATGCAGTATTCGGGACGCCGAAGTGTACTCTGAGAGTGTTCGGACTTTTTTATTGTTGAAGATACATATAGAGCCCCTGGCAATTAAAGTCCTACCAAGGTGTATATGCCAATTCAGACGTGAAGTGGAAAAAACAGAAAAAGGTAGGCCAATGCCTAACAGGGTTGGGCGAAACTGTTTCCATTATAGTCTGATTGGTACGTCAAACGTATTTGTACGGAAGATGCGATAAGCATCACGGCTATTTTACATGCCGAAGGCATGGGAAAGCTGTATACAGGTTCTAAAATTAAAAATTTGATCTTGAAGATCCTTTGGACACTCTGCCGCACGTCTGCGCCACTTGTCACCTTGGTGTATGATCCTTTGAGAGGATCAATAATTGAGTATGCATAAGGGGCCTGGAAGGTGGCCCCTATTACCACCAGGAATTGATGTAAGTTGTAAAAAACCTGAAAAATAAAAAACAAGAAGAGAAGAGGTGGAGCAATATGGAGGTCCGGATAGGGTCAAGCCGTACCGTGGACCTTATGTTTAGCATGCCTCCGTCCTTGCCCATGGTATTTTTAACGCGTAGTTATGTACGCGCGGTACGTATGCCGCTATAAGGCTAGGGCATTGACGGATGCCGAATTGCTAATCTAGCTCTGGATGAGCCGGACTATCGTTCTGCAGGGTAGACCGGACTCGTTTAGCCGTGTCCGGGGGCTTGACTGCCAGTGTAGTATTCGGCTTAGCGAGGCCACCCTGCACCTCGGCTACGATGGCCGCGGTATGCTCCTCTGTACGGAGGGAGCGCTCCATGTTTCCATTGACTGTTATAACGCCTCGCGGTCCAGGCATCTTGAGCTTTAAGTAAGCATAATGCGGGACCGCATTGAAGTGGGCGAAGGCAGTACGTCCGAGCAGTGCGTGATAACCACTGCGGAAGGGGACGATATCGAAGATCAAGTCTTCGCTTCAGAAGTTGTCCGGCGAACCGAAGACTACTTCCAATGTGATTGAGCCCGTGCAGCGGGCCTCTACACCTAGTATTACTCCTTTGAAGGTGGTTTTAGTAGGCTTGATTCTTGACGGATCAATACCCATTTTGCGGACAGTGTCCTGATAAAGCAGGTTAAGGCTGCTACCACCGTCCATGAGGACTCGCGTAAGGTGGAATCCGTCGATAATTGGATCGAGGACCAAAGCAGCCGAACCTCCATGACGGATACTGGTCGGGTGATCCTTTTGATCGAAGGTGATCGGGCAAGCCAACCATGGGTTGGATTTTGGGGCGACCGGCTCTATGGCGTAGACGTCCCTTAGCGCCCGTTTGCGCTCCTTCTTGGGGATGTGTGTAACGTATATCATATTCACCGTTTTTACCTCGGGGCGAAATTTCCTCTGCCCCCCTGTGTTCGGTGGGCGAGGTTCTTCATCGTCGTCCTCGCTGGGCGACCCTTTCCTCTTATGTTCGGCGTTTAGCTTACCGATCTGTTTAAAAACCCAACAATTTCTGTTGTTATGATTGGCAGGCTTGTCGGGGGTGCCGTGGATCTGGCAAGGTCGATCAAGTATTCTGTCCAAACTGGATGGACCATCTTTGTTTCCTTTGATTGGCTTCTTCCGCTGACCGGGTTTAGAGCCACTGAATCCGGCGTTGACCGCCGTATCTTCAGTATCTGCATTGTTGCTTCGACGCTTGTGTTTGTTGCGTCGTGGCCTACCGTTGCCGTCTCTGGCTTCGGAGGTTCCAGGGTCGCTGGTGCTATTGCTTCGACGGGCTAGCCAGCTATCTTCTCCCGCGCAAAAGTGGGTCATAAGTGCGGTAAGGGCCGCCATGGACTTCGGTTTTTCCTGGCCGAGGTGTCGTGCGAGCCACTCGTCCCGGACGCTGTGCTTAAAGGCCGCGAGGGCTTCAGCGTCCGGACAGTCGACAATTTGGTTCTTTTTAATTAGGAACCTGGTCCAGAGCTTCCGAGCTGATTCTCCGGGTTGCTGGACTATATGACTAAGGTCATCGGCATCTGGAGGCCGGACATATGTGCCTTGGAAGTTGTCTCTAAAGGCATCTTCCAAATCTTCCCAGCTGCCAATGGAGTTTTCTGGAAGGCTGTTTAGCCAGTGTCGAGCCGGTCCCTTTAATTTTAGCGGGAGGTACTTGATGGCGTGGAGATCGTCACCGCGGGCCATGTGTATGTGGAGAAGAAATTCCTCAATCCATACCGCGGGATCTGTCGTTCCATCGTATGATTCGATGTTTACGGGTTTAAACCCTTCTGGAAATTGGTGCTGCATTACCTCATCGGTAAAGCACAAGGGGTGTGCGGTGCCTCTGTACCGGGCAACGTCATGATGGAATTCGGACGATATCCGCATTCGGTTTTCAGCCCGGTTGAGGTTGTGCTTATCACGCCAGGCTTGACGGTCGTCGTCTCTTGTTGGAGCACGTCCCCTTGATCCGTAGATTGATCTGGTCTGGCCGGCTCTATTGTCCAGCTCCTGTCGTAGGTCATAGGTGTAGTCCGGAGCAGCTACCCCCTTGCTTTTACGGCGAGGTGGCACGGGCTGGTGTTCGGCGTGTGTAGCCGCTCTGTCCCGACCGCGTGGTGGTCGGTCGGGTTCATCAGCAGGATTGTACCTTGGCGGTATTAGCTCAAGGGCATCGTTGTCAAATTGTGGTAGTAGCTTGCGCTTCGGGTAGCTCTTTGTTGGGCACTCGAGGCCGTACTCTTCGGCCGCTAGGACTTTAGTCCATCTATCATTGAGCGTATCCTCTTCGGCTTGAAGCCGTTGCTGTTTCTTTTTTAGGCTCCTCGCTGTTGCGATGAGCTGTCGCCTAAAGCGTTCTTGCTCGAGGGGTTCCTCTGGCACGATGAAATCTTGGTTGCCGAGGCTAACTTCCTCCTCGGAGGCCGGTAAATAGTTACTGTCCTCCGAATCATCATTCTCAGTCGGTTCGTCTAGGTTGACTTGTCCGTCTTCCCCGTCATCCTGTTCTACGGCAGGCTCAATGGGGTGTTCCGAGTCTTCGGCATTCTCCGAAGTGTCATTATCTCCGGTGCCGGTATTACTTTCCTTTCCTCGCCGCGATCTTGAACGGCGTCATTGACGTCGTCGCTTTGGTGGAATTTCGACGGGCTTGTCCTCGATCGGATCCTGATTGCCATCGTCGTCCTCTTTGGGTGTATCCACCATGTACACGTCGTATGTAGAAGTGGCAGTCCAACGCCCGGTGATAGGCGGGTTTTGAGCTGGTTCGGCTCCGGCATCGTCGGCCATACCGTCGATGTCTTCGGAAGCGTAATCGAGCATGTCGGTTAAATCTTCGACAGTGGCTATCAAGAGGGTGGTGGGTGGGACGTAAAATTCCCCGCTCTCAGCCCCTAGTCCGGGCTAGGCGTAGTTCGGAAGTGATTCCTCTGTAATGGCGAGGGATCACATTAAGTCCAGAGCCTCG
The DNA here is from genome assembly GCA_011799875.1 of Thinopyrum elongatum. Taxonomy (NCBI): domain Eukaryota; kingdom Viridiplantae; phylum Streptophyta; class Magnoliopsida; order Poales; family Poaceae; genus Thinopyrum; species Thinopyrum elongatum. The sequence goes on from CM022301.1 coordinate 126,737,667, forward strand.
CTTAAGGGCGAGGATTGGACGGGGAGACCAAAGTCTTTGGCGCTGGGTGAGGCGAAAGCCTCCTGGCCATGCTTACTTGTCGTGGAGCTTAAGAGTTCGGATTTAGAGTCCGAGGACGAGTCCGGCTCTCCGGTGATTAAGGGAATCCGGTTGGACTCCGGGCTAGCCGATGACGCGGTCTCCTCTGGATCTCCGGTAGTAAGCTCCATGATTGCGGAGAGTCCGATGGGTTCCAAACTCCCATCTCCGGACCCAGTGATTTGCTCCGGATCTAAGGCCAGAGCGGTGGTCGGGGCCGCGAATCCTTCGAAGATCAAGTCTCCTCGGACATCGGCGACATAATTCAGATTCCCAAAACTGATCTGATGACCAGGGGCGTAGCTGTCGATCTGCTCGAGGCGGCCGATCGAGTTGGCACGCAGAGCGAAGCCACCGAACACAAAAAGTTGACCGGGGAGGAAGGTCTCCCCGGAAACAGCATCGTTGTTGATGATCGAACGAGCCATCGAACCTTCTGCTGACGACACAGTGGAACTCTCAATGAAAACACCAATGTCAGTGTCAAAACCGGCCGATCTCGGGTAGGGGGTCCCGAACTGTGCGTCTGAGGATCGAAGGTAACAGGAGACGAGGGACACGATGTTTACCCAGGTTCGGGCCCTCTTGATGGAGGTAAAACCCTACGTCCTGCTTGATTGTATTTGATGAGTATAGGGGTTACAAGAGTTGATCTACCACAAGATCGTAACGGCTAAACCCTAGATGTCTAGCCTATGGGAATTGTTGTTGCCTCTACGGACTAAACCCTCCGGTTTATATAGACACCGGGGGAACCTAGGGTTGTACAGAGTTGGTTTACAGAGAAAGGAATCTTCATATCTGAACGCCTAACTTGCCATCCACGCAAAGGAGAGTCCCATCTGGACACGGGAGAAGGTCTTCTATCTTGTATCTTCACAGCCCATCAGTCTGGCCCATGTCACATAGCTCTGACGCCCGGGGACCCCCTAATCCAGGACTCCCTCAATAATAAAGGCCAGAACATAACGCCTCGCCGGAAAAAGCTGTCAGTAAACGTGACTTATTTTGTTTGAGTATTTTGCCCTTGTGGTTCAGGGTTGTAACTATTATACAGAGCCGGATATAGTTCTTTTGATCAACTACTTTGAAGTATTCGGAGGAGGAACCCGCCTTGCAATGCCGAAGACAATCTGCGCGCCGGACACATCGTCATTGAAGCCTGATTCAGGGACTACTGAGGGAGTCCTGGATTAGGGGGTCCCCGGGTGTCCGAGCTATGTGACATGGGCTGGACTGATGGGCTGTGAAGATACAAGATAGAAGACCTTCTCCTGTGTCCAGATGGGACTCTCCTTTGCGTGGATGGCAAGTTAGGCGTTCGGATATGAAGATTCCCTTCTCTGTAAACCGACTCTGTACAACCCTAGGTTCCCCTGGTGTCTATATAAACCGGAGGGTTTAGTCCGTAGGGGCAATCACAATTCCCATAGGCTAGACATCTAGGGTTTAGCCATTACGATCTCGTGGTAGATCAACTCTTGTAACCCCTATACTCATCAAATACAATCAAGCAGGACGTAGGGTTTTACCTCCATCAAGAGGGCCCGAACCTGGGTAAACATCGTGTCCCCTGTCTCCTGTTACCTTCGATCGTCAGATGCATAGTTCGGGACCCCCTACCCGAGATCGGCCGGTTTTGACACCGACAACGACCCCCTGTGGTGATTTTCTGAGCGACTCCGGCGACGCGCCGCCATGGATTTGGTCGCCAGAGCTCTCTCCGGCGCCGACGCCTACGTGGCTTGGTGGGCCCCGCCCCTGGGTCGCTGACTAGTGGGCCTTGGGGGCCCCGTTGACTGGGTTGACCCAGTCAACATGCTGACTGGGCAGCCCCCAGCCACTGACATGTGGGCCCCCATTTATAATTAGTCTAATTAAACTATTTTAATTAAAAACTAATTAGTTTAGCCTAATTACCCACTGACATCTGGGGCCCACCCCTCTAATTAGTCTGTTAATTAATTTAATCAACTGTTAAGCTAACAGAGGCTGACATATGGGTCCCACTAGACCCACAGGTCAGGTTTGACCCTGGTCAGCCGACCTGTTGACTGCTGACATCATCCCCACGCAATGCTGACGTCATAATCTATTTCTGATAAATAAATAATTCTAGGAAATATTTAAATCTTTGAAAATTCATAGAAAATAAACCGTAGCTCCGATGGAAAACCTTTGTACATGAAAGTTGCTCAGAACGACGAGACGAATCCTACCGTGCCATCTGTTTCCGTGTTGGGACCCTCTACGGAGGTGAACCCACAACTTTTAGCCCGTTTCTGGTAGATGAATAGTGCATATATACCGGTTAATAAATGGAACTTAAATCCTATAATAACTAAAATGATTTAGAACTGTCTTTAGGCAACCCTGCACTACACAATAGCATAGCATGCTCTGTGATGCATATGATTGCTCTGTATTTATTTGTTTCCTCCCCCTCTTCTCTTTCGGTAGACCCCGACACCGACGCTGCTCCGGAGACCGACAACACCACTGACGACCTTGCCTTTGCCGCCGAGCAACCAGGCAAGCACCCCCCTTTTGAACATGCCTATATCGCCTATTCTCTTTTCTCTTATGCTTGCATTAGAATTGCTGCTGCTACTGCTTTACCTATTCTGATGCATAGCCTGTTTATTGTAACCTACTATTGATACCTTACCTGCTTATCCTAAACTGCTTAGTATAGGCTGGTTAGAGACCCCAGTGACCCCACTTGTCCCGGTTGCCCCCGCTGGATCATCAGAAGACTCAACAACCAGGCCCCGGCACCGCACATCACCCCCTTAGTTGTATGACACTGCAGCGTTACTATCAAGTGCCGAGGGTGATACCTCATTTAGCACTTCTGATGTTAACTCTGTAGAGTAGCTATTCGGTCGTGGTCATCGAGGGTGATTCCTCCTTCACCACTTCCGATAACGACGCCGTCGTGCAACACCTCAAGTGTGAACCTCGAGGGTGATTCCTCCTAAGTTCACCTTGACGACTACATCATGTGGGATCCGTCGAGGGTGATTCCTCAGTTTCCCCCCTGGTGTTTGGACACACAGTTACTATGACTTTAACCTTGAACCATGACAAAGTCGGGTCGGCCCTGAGGGGTACCCGCGCAAGCATGTGATGCGATTGATGTGTAGTCGGGTGACCAGAGAGAGTACCCGCGAGATAATTATGAGGCATGGCCGGGCATTCTTAGCCCTTTCCGCAAGTCCTCGAGACGGGGCGACGGGGTCACATCGATCGTGAGTCTCTGCTCGTTATCGCGCGCTCCTAATTCACTAACGGTTTGGATATTTGATCCGAGTGGGCCTCTGGCCCGATAGCACTAACCATCACGTGGGAACAGTTATGGGCACTCTGCGTCGTGGCATCAGCTGAAGCTTACTGGACATTAGCAAGGAGCGGCACGCGCCGGGTTGGACCGTGTTAAGCAACCGCCTTGATAGTGTGGGTTGCTAGGTCTGCTCTCGGCCGTGAACGTAACGTGCAGGAGCGCTCAGGGCGAGGGGCCCAGCCCCCTGGGCGCATAGGTTTAGTCCGGCGTGCTGACCTCTCTGTTAAGCTTAGGTCGGGTTGCGGCGTATCGTTTGGCCGAGGCCGGGCATGACCCAGAAAAGTGTGTCCGGCCGGAGTTAATCGAGCGTGGTGGGTAAATTGGTGCACCCCTGCAGGGAAGAACTAATCTATGCATAGCCGATCCTCAGTAACGGACGCTCGGAGTTGTATCCCGATCGATACAACTAGAACTGGATACTTGTGATGAGAAATGGATACTAGGGCTCTGGGATTGCTTTCTCGCAGGGAGTCGAGAAAGGATCTCTGGCCGAGGTTGATACTTAATGTTACTACAACTTTATGTTGTACTAATCTACACTCTTCTAATGCCGCAAGACCGCTGAAGATGATTCCGCAAGACCGCTGAAGATGCTAGTCTTCGATAGGACTAGGCCTTCTCTCTATTCTGGCATTTCTGCAGCCCAGTCCACATATACAGCCTTTCCTTGATAATGTTGCATATGTAGTGTAAATCCTTGCTTGCTGAGTACTTCGGATGAGTACTCACGGTTGCTTTGCTTCCTCTTTTTCCCGTTTCCCCTTTTAATGCAACCAGACGATGGAGCCCCAGAGTCAGCTGCCCCCGCCAACGACTACTACTTCTACCACCCCGAGGGTGGTTACTACTACGAGCTTGCCGACGACCAGGAGTAGGTTCGGAGGGTCCCAGGCAGGAGGCCTGCGCCTTTCGATCGTAGCTTTTGTTTTGTCCTGCCTTTCTAAAGGCATCTCTGTTTCTGTTTCATATCTGTACTTAGATATCTGATGCTTCCACTGACGCTTGTATGCGAGCTTATGTATTCGAGCCGTCGAGGCCCCTGGCTTGTAATATTAAGCTTGTATGACTTTATTTATGTTTTAGAGTTGTGTTGTGATATCTTCAAGTGAGTCCTTAGGCTTGATCGTGTGCATTTGCGTGTATGGTTAGTGCACGATTAAGCCGGGGGCGTCACACGCCCCCCCCCCCCTTGCCTTTTTAGGTGAGCGGGGAAAGGCAAGGGAGGGTGGCGCCCCCCCCCCCCCCCTTTCCTTTCTCCCATGAGAAGGGGAAGGCAGGAGGGGCTAGCCCTCGCCCCTTTCCTTCCCTAGGGCCGGCGCCCAGGGAGAGGGCGCTCCAACCCCCTTGTGGGCTTGTGTGTCTCTCCCCTTGGCCCATTAGGCCCATATACCTACCGGGGGTGTTCGGAACCCCTTCCGGCGATCCGATGACTACCCGGTGCACTCCGAAACTCTTTCGGTGTCCGAATATCATCGTCCTATATATCACTCTTTACCTCCGGACCATTCCAGAGCTCCTAGTCATGTCCGTGATCTCATCCGGGACTCCGAACAACATTCGGTCACCAAATCATATAACTCATATAACACTATATCGTCAATGAACGTTAAGCGTGCGGACCCTACGGGTTCGAGAACTATGTAGACATGACCGAGACACCTCTCCGGTCAATAACCAATAGCGGAACATGGATGCCCATATTGGCTCCTACATATTCTATGAAGATCTTTATCGATCGAACCTTATGACAACATACGTAATTCCCTTTGTCCATTGGTATGTTACTTGCCTGAGATTCGATCGTCGGTATCTTCATACCTAGTTCAATCTCATTACCGGCAAGTCTCTTTACTCGTTCCGTAATACATCACCTCATGACTAACTCATTAGTCGTTTGCTTGCAAGCTTATGATGTGTATTACCGAGATGGCCCAAAGATACCTCTCCGATACTTGGAGTGACAAATCCTAATCTCGATCTATGCCAACTCAACAAACACCTTCGTAGATACCTGTAGAGCGTCTTTATGATCACCCAGTTACGTTGTGATGTTTTATAGCACACAAGGTATTCCTCCGGTATCCGGGAGTTGCATAATCTCATAGTCGAAGGAATATGTATTTGTCATCGAGAAAGCAATAGCAATAAACTGAATGATCATATGCTAAGCTAACGGTTGGGTCTTGTCCATCACATCATTCTCCTAATGATGTGATCCCGTTATCAAATGACAACACATGTCTATGGTTAGGAAACCTTAACCATCTTTGATCAACGAGCTAGTCTAGTAGAGGCTTACTAGGGACACGGTATTTGTTTATGTATTCACACATGTGTTTAAGCTTCCGATCAATACAATTCTAGCATGAATAATAAACCTTTATAATGAATAAGTAAATATAAAATAATAACTTTATTATTGCCTCTAGGCATATTTCCTTCATATCCACCGAACCTTGGGTAACAAGTCCGGCCCAACCAACAGTCATCACTACCGCTCCCAAACCGATTGAATAGGGGCCAGTGTTGAGGAAAGTACTCTTCGGCAATGCCTCCAAGGAGGTAAATGATGGCCAGGCGAGTCCTCATCACCAGCATCGATCCCCGTCGAATCCAAATCTCTTGTCCATAGCCTGATGCGTCGCCACCTTGACAGATCCCAGGGAGAGGGCGAACCGTTGCCAACCTGTGAGATGGAGCCATGACTCCATTTGTATTCATCAGCGGTGAGCCATGCAAGACAGGGTAGAGGCACTTCTAGCCAACACAAACTCCACGATGGGAGCCCAAATGGACGTCGACACCAGCCCTCCAGTATCGTCATGAAGCCTCACTAGTGCTATTAGCCAACCGTGTCGCACAATCACTAGCGTCGGCCCGTGGGCGGGAAGGAGGGCCACACAGCCCGCGTGCCCTGGCCGCAGCATACGCGAGTCTAACGACCATGCGGCCAGCCAAACATGACGCCTGATGCCAACCGGTGTAACCGCAAGATCGCCCCACGCTACCCTCGACTAGACGGGCGCCCCTATGTCTCGTTGTGCGCAAGATTAAACCTGGGCATTCTCCGGGCCGGGTTCCACAAAGCCCGACTCCCAAATCCCAAGCACTGGCCCGACCCGCAGCCCGGCAAAATGCCTACTTTTCATATTTTAAATAATAAAATAACTATTTCTGGGGATTAATACTATAATGTTATGCCTATATTTATATAAAAAACTTGAAAATAATGTTTTGCCGGGCTTTTACCGGGCTTCGGGCCGGTCTGCAGGCTGGAAAGTGAGTCCCAAGCCCGGCCCGGACGTCGGGCTTTGGGCCAGGCCTATCGGGTCGGGCCACCCATGCCCACGTTTATGCGAGACAGAGGCAAAGCTCGCTCGGGTGGGCCAGCCCAGCCGCAGGAGGCTACAACCTCCTTTTCTTGTTTTTTTTTATGTTCTACGTTCTCTGCTTTGGTTTTTTGCTTTATTTTTTACTTTTATTTATACTTTAACATATTCTAAATAAGAAAATATATATTTACAAAATCTATTAAAAAAAATTCAAAAGTGTTGACCAAGCATTTAAAAAAGTGTAATGTGTATAGAGAAAATGTTTATCACGTATATGAACAATGTATTAAAAAATTGATCATGTATTCAAAAAAAGTGTTTATCAAGAATTTGAAAAACATTTGAACAAGTATTTGAAAAATATTAATCAAGCATTCGGAAAATGTTAAATGTGTATAGTAAGAATGTTGACCATGTATTAAAAAATGAGGAATTTTTTGATCATGTATAGAAAAAATATTAATCAAGCATTTCAAGAAAATGTTGAACAAGTTTTAAAAAAACATTAATCAAGCATTTGGAAATATTAAATGTCTATAGTAAAAATGTTGACCATATATTAAAAAATGATGAAATTTATTTACCATGTATATAAAAATTAAGCCAACATTTGAAAAAAATATTGAACAAGTATTTGAAAAATGTTAATCAAGCATTTGGTGTGTATAGAAAAAATGCTGATCATGTATTAAAAAATGATGAATTTTTTTATGATGTATATAAAAATATTTATCAAGCATTTGAAAAAATGTTGAACAAGTAAAATGTAAATGTGTATAGAAAAAATTATTGACCATGTATTAAAAAAATGGTGAATTTTTTCGATCATGTATATAAAAATATTAATAAAGCATTTGATAAAAAGGTTGAACAAGTATTAAAAAAATGTTAATAAAGCATTTAAAAAATGTTAAATGTGTACAAAAAAATGTTGACCATGTATTAAAAAATGTTAAAATTGTATTTGAAAAATGTTAATCAAGATTTTCTTTTAAAGTTGAATGTGTATAGGAAAAATGTTGACCATGTATTTAAATATGTAATCTGGCATTTGAAGAAACCCGATAAAGAAAGAAAGAAAGAAAACCAAAAAAACAAAGGGAAAATAAAGAAAAGAAAAAACACAGTGAAAACCGAGAAAGATATGAAGAAGACCGAAGAAAGACAACAGAAAAAGAAAAGAAATCCCAATAAAAGCAGCGAAAAATGGTGAAACACAAAAGAAAATAACAAAAAACAGAAACAGAAAAAACCCAGAAAATCCAGTGAAATACCAGATCTTTTCGCCTCAAGTACGGTTGCAATAACCCGACGCTAGCCAAGTGGCCAGGAGCGATGCGCAACATCTTGGAGACCAGGGTCTGATCCCTAGGTTCTCATCCTTTTTCTTTGTTGTTTTTAAGTCTACCCGCGCGTAATGGGCCGGCATGATACTGTAGGCCCTCGACGTGAGAGCTTCTTCCGTCTCTCTTAATGCGAGACATAGTTCTCACGCGGCTAGGCGACACGCCGATCGTGAGCCATGACATCGTGCATGGTTGTAGGCCCACTGCGGCCTAGATTGGGCCGAGAACCCACAACCAGCATCGCAAGCGCACCTCGCCCACAACGTTGCCACCTCCTCCACGCATCCCTACATCGCGCCGCCCGCACAGCCCGACCACACGTCGGATAAAGCAGAACTGCCGCAGACGACATGCTATGATGCTGGATCTGCGTGTGCGCCTCCTAAGGAGATGCCCCGCCGCCACCCTCCCTGGAGCCTACTCGGGCTTCGCTGTCATGCTCCTCAAGCGACGGTGAAGCAAGGGGGAGGAGGAGGGCTGGAAGGTGGCGGTGCCAGTAGAGCTCCCCCTTGTCGCCTGAGCAGGACGATGCAGGGCTAGTGATCGTTCCATGATCTAAGGAGCTCCGTGTAATTTATTATATTTGGGGTGATTTGTATTTCTGGTGAACTTCTATAATAGATCCGGTTACTTTTTCAAAAAAAGAAATCAAATTTCTTTTGGAGCTTCACAAGTTTGTCCTTCGAAAGATTGAGGGTGATCAAAATAGGATTGTTGTTCGTATAGATAACCGCGAATCAGATAGAACCAGAGGGAGCACCATTTCTTGGGTGATCGTCGACTAGTACTAACTGAATGTAAGGTTAGAGTTGTGTCGAATATTGTGTACGAGGTAGATTACAGTTGGACTTTGAGTTGTACTGTGTCTTGATAAAGTAGGAGTTATATCATAATAAGACACTTGTATCATAGGCCTTTTATATTGTCACATCCCAGATCTTTTCCAAATCTGGTGTGTTTTAAAATTTCACAGGGAAATAAAATTTTCTAAAAAATGTTTGATATCGTTTGCTTTTAGCAAGAATTAACTATTGGTTGTTTGAATTGTTTCGAAAAGTGACTCAATTAAGATTTGGGAATTATAAATAAACTTAAACTGTCATTTAGAGAGTAACTATAAGATCCAAATTGTGCTCACACAAAGGTTGATGCCTTCATTTGGGTTGGAATGAATTCCATAAACCCCAAACAACATTCGAAACCCTAGTTTGAAATTTGGGAAAAAGAAATGAACCCTAAAGAGTTTAGGGAATAATTTTGAATTCCAAAATAGGATGACAAATTAAATTATTTATTTGGGCATAAATGTATTTTTAAATAAGTACCAAATGATATTCAGACCCTAATATATTTTCCCAAATGATTGAAATGCATTGATGGTGGAATCCATTCAAAAATCAAAAGGGAGAATTTATTTAAAAGGGCCTTGCATTATTTGGCAGGAAAAATAATTACCATAAGTCCAAATAAAATCTTTGACTTCCTGTTAAAATTTCCAAATTGGATTTATAGCTTATTTGGTTTCAAACCAAACTAAAATTCAAAAGGGAAATATAAGGTGGTAGAAGTTATTTTCCCAAAAGGGTGCAAATAAAATGTTGACCAGATCGGTAATATTCTATTTGGAATTTAGAGTGAGTTTACAGTTTAGAGAAAAATCCAATTCCAAACGGTTTTGAATTTGGAAACAAAACAAAAATAGAAGAACAAAATAAAAAGAAAAGACCAACCGAGCCAGGCTATGGCCCTGCTAGCCAACCCCATCCTAGTACAACCTCTCCCTCTCTCACTCTCTGACGCCGACAAGCCGGACCCACGCGTCAACTGGTCGTCCCTAACTTCCCGCGCCCACGATCGCCCAGTGACCCGTGAACGCAATCGATGCCCATGTCGCGCATGAACTCCACCCTACGTGCTCTTGGTGCACACCCGGCCCTGCCGCCACGCCATATAAATAGCCTGTGCCACCCTCTTCATTTTGCGCCACGCCACACCGGACATCGCCGCCAGGCTGCCCCGGGATGGGCCCCAACCGCTGCACCGCCAGGCTGCCCCGGGACGGACCCCCAACCGCCGCACTGACCTAGCTCTTCGCCGCTCGATTCCGGCGAGGCTAGAGCCCCTCTCGATGCGCCACTGCCACCATTGGCGCCACCACACATCGGCGAAACCCTAGACAACCTTGGCGCACCCCGAGCCCCCTACAAGGGCATGGCCTTTGGGTTCCAGGGAGCATGTGCTCCTATGATGAATAGTAAGTTAAAAAATAATATTCCATACGATCCTTATAACTTGCTGTTGACTTAGTATAATTTTATAAAAAAATCAGCGACAATCCTTATTAATTGTCGCTCAACTAATATGTATTGGAGGGAGTAGCAACTTTTTCAAAAACAAATTGAATGTTTTTGTGTGACAACTCACAATTTTGATGCGAACCAGAACAATAGTGTTTCGTCAATATTAAAAACAAAGTTACGTGGTCAAGAAATGCCAAAAATTTGACGTTCAACTTACTTTTTTTCTGCACAGATAAAAATGCTTAGGCTTTACACCTAAACATTTGCAGATAACATTTGGACGTAAAAATATAGTACATTTTTATTTTATTTTAGTATTTTTTGGCATTTGCAAAAATGTTTTTTGGCGTGCAGGAGCCAATGCTCCCTAGAGCCCAACTGGATATCCGACTATACACATCCATTTTTCTTATAACATTATACACATTCATCCGTGCTGAACAAGAAGAGAGACCTTACAACATCGCTCATCAGTCACTGCCTCGTGGAGCCCAATCTGGACATGGGCAGAAGATCACCCAAGCCGAAGAAAAATGAGATGATATACACAGCACACTAACACAAGAACTCTCTTTCGGATGTGGCAAGGTTCCATTTCAGGTTCAGTTTCAGAGCACAAGGACTCAGGATCTACATCAGCTGGTTACCGACGGGGTCGACGACAAAATGCAGCTCGAGACATCTCTCGGTAACCGGATGTAATTTGGATGTCCACATCTGTATCTCACAAGACAGGCACAAAGAAACTATTAAAAATGGAACTTCATCAGGCATTTAATATCGAGCATGGTGCTTGCTGTGCATTATTCTTGTTGTCATGGGTAGGGAGTTTCCGAGTTGTTGAACTCTGTGTCTCCTGATTTTAGGCAAGAAATCATCATCATTCTGTGAGCCTAGCTTGAGCTTCTAGTTTGGCAATGCACCAAATGATATTTTCCGATCATTTTTTAGACTGCAACAGTTACTAGGTTCTTCTTTTTTAGGTCCCCAAAAGGTTCTAGGTTCTGAATGTTCTAAGTTGTTGAGCTTAAGTTACACAAAAGCGAAACAAGTTTTCAGAGCACTTATTTAATTATGTTAATCCCTTATTGTTGTTCCATCCTTGATAGAAACAAGATTCCTCTTCCAAACCCATTAATAACAGAATTTACCGACTCCCAAATTCCTATCGATGAAAATGCAGAAGCCTTACATCCTTGTATTCCGTGCTCTCCTTGAATAATTTGAAGTCGTCAACTGCAGGAAACAAGAAAAGAGTAGTAATCAGCCCCGGCGGGCGACGATCGCCGTCATCTAGCTTTGCTATACATCTATATAGTTCAGGGACTCTGAAAAGGAAGAGAAACAAAACGTAGGGAAAACTTACTTGATGGGAAACGGATAACTGCAGCGTGACTGTACAGACTATCCATATGATCCAGACAGCAACCTGCTTTGAGATGTAACATCAGGATTGGTTCTTTCAGACCAAGGACAAATTATGCAGGGGAAAGTTTGTGCAAATTAGAATTTTTCAAGCAGATCAAGATAGAAGGTGCACTGCAAATTTATTGTCGTGTTGGAAATCTGACTTTATTGTCATATTGGAAATCTGACGGCAGAAGAAGAAGAAACCCTTTTTTTGGTCATACCTGAGGTTGCCTGAACAATGAAAGAACTGTAGTGGATGATCAGCTTTTGAAGATGGGCTAATGCATCCTCCACAGACTCTCTGGATGCAGTCTCCAAGAAAGTTATCAACATCATAAACTCGACTCCGTAGTTAAAATCCTATTGGGCAAAGCAAAAGTTATGTTCAGATGCATTGCTAAGCAAAAGAGGAAGATAACGGTCCGTGCCAGCACAACATCAATTATGTTACCTCGCCCCTCCGAAAGAGAGGGATAATGTCATCTTCCACCTCTGACTCAAAATCTACAGAAACCAAGCCCTGTAAGTTATCCAAGCAGTGACTCTCACAATGCAATGAGATCAGTACGGTCTAAGAACTGGAAAGGAGGATTACGCGGTGAGGCGTACATAGGAGACGGGTTTCACGTGCTCGTCGAGAACTTTGGAATAGTATGAGCTACTCTGGAACTTTGCAATGTCTTCTTTCTGCTGGAAACGCATGAATACAGCATGCGTGAAGCTCTCGCTGTTAGGGCCCTCTATGCGGCCTGCACCCAAGAGACATGTTTGCAAATATATAAATTCAAAGTGCAGTTCAGAACTCGAAAGAATTTTCCATCAATAGATGGATACAAGTCTCTGACCTAATGACACAGTGAGTATCCCTCTCATCTGATACTGAGATGTATACAAGTAATCAAGCATGTCCTTTTCTTCAGCATCTGAGATGTTTGGCTTGGCTCTGAGCAGAATAATGTGCTCCACTATCTTTCTGCCAACGCTACCAAGTCAGGTGTGTGCTACTCCCTCCGTCCGGAATTACTTGTCGCGGAAATGGATTCCGCAACAAGTAATTCCGGACGGAGGGAGTATATAATTATACTCTAAAGAATCTACAGGCAATATCAGAATGTATTATATCCACGGAAACAAAAAATTTGGTATTCAGAATTCTGAAGTTTCAAGGGAAATATAACGCCATGTAAATCTGAGGATGAACATTTCAATTTTGTGGTCTCAAGGTAAATCATTAGCTCGAGCAAGAGTTCCGCACCTTTTCTTCACAGTATCACTAGATGGAGCGCCATTGGTGGGCCCAAATACGCTGCGAGGGGAATGAATTGCCTTGCTTCTTGCCCCCCACCATCTACAATCTGCACCAGGAAGATTTAGTTCAAAGTTGGCTATATGCATATACTTGGAAAAATCATACGGATTAAGCAAGAGCTAGATAAGATCTGACATCGGCCGAAATTCCGCGGCGGGTGGCGGCGATGCAGCCCAAAACAGCTCGCAACAGGGCGTGTAGTTTGAGAGGTCTGAGCTAGAAACGGCATCAGCATCCTGAAATTGCTGAGCTCGGAAGCTTAGCTCCCATTGTCGCTGCGTAGGCTTTATGGAGCTGTGGTGTCTGCAAGCAAGGGCACCTCACCAGAAGTTGGTGGTTGGAGCGTATGGCACTGTCATTTTCCATTCCGCCTCTTAGCTTCTGATATTTCTTGTGGCCAGAAAAATTGCTGGCTAGCGTATGGCTCTAAACATACCAATCACCATCGAAAAATCAGAACCCAAGTTCTGAACCTTACAAACTTAAGAAACCTGAGAACCTTGACTTTCTTTCCAGACTTTGAAGGCCCTACACGATGAAAGCGGCATGAGACAAAATGTATGTTCGAAAATACATATGAGCAGAATCAAATGTACACATAATGATTTTGGGGAGCCAATAAGAAACTGAACCCACTTGACACTCGGGTTGACTAACTCTGTAAGGATACTCTCCTTTCATCCTTGCAGCAGCAGCAGCCTGAATTCGATCGAAATAACTGAAGGACAAAGATAACAATTAAGCAGATATGGAACAAGGTGAGAAATCCCAGGATCTTTAACATAGTATCTGGTGGAGGAGAGTATATGGGTCAGGTTCCATACACTCTACTCCACCAGCTTTCTATGAGCATTCTTCCAAAAAAAGAAAAATAGGAACAATTTAATTGTTGATGATTTGGTATAGCATTATACGAATGATGTGTGTTGTGGCAAAGACTGGATGATTTTCTCCTAGAGAAACCCATATTACAAGTTCTTCTTTTTATTGTTTCAGGTTGAAAACTTAGGCTATGTTTATTTGGGCTGCAGCTTTGACGAATTCAACTATGGACTTGTTGTGCGAGGAAGCTGCTGCAGTGAAGGTTAGCTGTTGCTTGGCAACGCAGCTGTGCTGTGGAAACAAACGTGAGCTGGTGAAAAGCCTGAAATGTCCCTAAAGTATTGAAGTCAGTGTAACTTATTGATTCTCTGTTCATAGATTGTTTAAATGGTTTTTGACTGACAAGGAATGATTTGTTTTATAGTAATTTAGATAATATTTGTCTCACTTTGTTGCTCATATATTCATATATATTCCCTCCGGTCATTGTTACTTCGCATGTAAGATTTATCTGAAGTCAAACTTCGTAAAGTTCGATCAACTTTATAGGAAAAATATCAATATTCACAATACAAAATCAATATCATTAGTTGCGTCATGAATTTAATTTTTACATTGCATAACATTAATATTGTAAATGTTGATATTTTTATATAAATTTGGTCAGCTTTACGAAGTTTGACTTCAGACAAATTTTATATGTGAAATAAAAAAGACCGAAGGGAGCACATATAACCGGCAGGGATGACGGGCACCGGAGGCGGGGCAACGGCTGCCCGCGGCGGCGAAACCCTATCCCGCCCGTGCGTTTTCTGTCATGGTGAGAACAAGAGAGAGCAGAACGGGAGCCTCTTGCTTAGTGCGGATAGGATATTATGGCAGTTTTTTTAAAAAAAAAATTGAGAGAAACGGCAAGGTTAGCGCTCGAAAAAGTGCGTCTGGCGAGCAGCTTCACAGCCAAAGTACGCGAAGACTATATCTCGCTTATAGCGTTATAATGTCTTTCGCGCCAGAAGGAATCCTCCATGTGTAGCTATTGGGCCTGCCTATTTTTCGTATTTGTTTTTGTTCGCTGGGTTTCAATCAAGACGCTTGTGCTTTTGTTGGGTCTGTACTGGTTTTTGGATCGGTTTTTTAAGGTCATTTCTTTTTTTCCCTTTTTCTCTTTGGTTTTCATTGTTTCTTCATTTGTTTTCTTTGTTGTCCTGTTTTCTTTGTTTTTCACTGATTTCTTTGTTTCTTTCTCGGTCTTTATTTTTTCACTGGTTTTCTTTCTCGGTTGTCAATGTTTTTATTTTTTATTTACTTTGGTTTTCTTTTTAGTTTCTTTTATGTTCCTTTTCTTGGTTTTACTTTTTAGTTTTACCTTATTTGAAAAATGTATATTGTTAGTACACAATATATAATTTTTATGTACACGTAAAAAAATTGATACACGTTGAACATTTTTCAATAAGTGATTTTGAACAAATTTTTGAATACATGGTCAACCTTCTTCAAATACACGTCTAACATTTTTCTAATGAAAATAAATATTTTCTTAAACTACAGGAACATTTCTTAACATTGTATAAAAAATTATACACATTTTTCGAAAACACATTAATATTTCTTTAAAATGCCATGTGCATTTTTTAACCTACGCGGACAAATGTTTATATTGTATAAACATTTTTTTTGTGTACATATTGAACATTTCTTTCAAATACACGATTAAGATTTTTTTCAAACATATATTTTGATGTCAACCTTTTTTCATACACATTCTACATTTTTACTTATACACCATGAACATTTTTTATATACATGTTTAATAGTTTGAAAATACATGATTAACATTCTCAAAAACTTATAATTTTTTTATGTCTAGTTTTTCCCATATACATCGTATATTTTTTACATACCCCAGAAACATTTTTTGTATACATGTTTTCAACATTTCTCAAATACTCCCTCTGGTCGTAAATATAAGTGTTTCTAGAGATTCCACTATACACTACATACGGAGCAAAAATAGGTGAACCTATACTCTAAAAGACGTCTATATACATCCAAATATAGTCTTTATATATAGTGGAATCTTTAAAAGGACTCATATTTAGGAATGGAACGAGTACATGATTAACATTTTTTAAACATATTATTTTTTATGCCTACTTTTTTCATACAGGTTGTGCATTTTTTATACATCAGGAAATTTTATATATACACATTTAACATTTTTCAAATACATGATTAACAATTTTCATATCTATGTTTTGATGTCTACTTTTTTCATACATATTGTACAATTTTCATATACACTAAAACATTTTTCTATACACGTTTAATATTTTTCAATGCACGATTAACATTTTTCAATTTTGTATTAAAAAATAAAGAAAAAAGAAAGAAAAACTGTAAAAAGAATAATGAATGAAAAGAGCATTGAAGGTCTGTAGTCCGCGCTGGGCTGGCCCATTCTGGCGGCTGCTTGAGGCGAGACATGCTGTTGTCTTACGTCTCTCGTCAAGTGAGATGTAGTCGTGCCCGCCAAAGTACAATTTGAGGTGCTCTAGGCTATACCACGTAAAAGAGGCCGTAGCGGATATGGGCTTTGTACACGAAGCAGCTTTGATTTAGCTGTTTGGTACAACTTCAGCTTTTCCTCACGGAATCTGGCTGCAAAATCTAACACAAACAGTGTCTACAGCTCAAGCAGGTATGACACGTTTGGTAGTTTGCATGAGATCCACCACGCCTGTGCGATGCAGTTTTGGCCCATTTGGTTGCATGTCTACCACCAAAATCCTGGCTCGCGTGATTTTTTAAAGCACCTTCGGGCTTGGCTGAGGAGGAACCTTGAATCATCTGACTTTCCACAGCTAGGCCTGAGCGATGGAACTCGAAGCACGTGCGCGTCGGAGGCTGCACGCGAGGGGGACGCAGGAGACGTCGCGTTGTTTCCTGTAGCGCTGCCATAACTCCCCTCATCCTTCTCTCACCGTTCATTCTCCTCTCTCTCTACTCTCACGCTGGTGATGGCGAGCACAAGATCTGAACGGTGAGCAGTAATACATCTCAAATGTATCTATAATTTTGATTGTTTCATGTTATTATATTATTATATTATTATTTAAATATACTTTTTATAGCAATTTATATTATTTTTCTGGACTAAAATTTAGTGCCTAGTGTGAGTTTATGTTTTCTGCTTGTTTTCGATTTAACGGGAAATCAATATCAACGGAGGTTAAAATCACTTGCCGATTTAATACGATTTTTTTGGGGCAACAAGAAACACGGGAAGCTTCGGGAGAGATCGAGATGAGAAGCCAGGGGCCCACACGACCACCCCGCTGCCCTGGGGAAGGGCGCGCTACCTGGCCGTGTGGGCCCCCCTACACCGCATTGACCTGATTCCACCGCCATAATTCCCTATGAATACCGAAATCCTCCGCCATATTTTCAAGAATTTTATCACCGGCGCAATCTCCTGTTCCACGGTGGACGGCGGACTCACGGCGGCGGCGGCCGAGATCCCACCGGCGGCAATTGCGGGATAGTGGCGGGTGCGATGGTCGAAAATTTCAGCGTGACAGCTTGCACGTGGTTTCAATCTATTTTGCAGCAGCCCTGTGGCCACTGCACATTTGTTGCACGTATCGGCCGCTGGAGCTGTATTTTTTTGGGTCCAAATGCCTTAAAATCATTTTTGGGCATTTGCCCTATATTAATTAAATCATCTGTTGGAGATTTTTTTTTTGCGGGTTACACAATTTATTCCAAACCTTCCTTAAAGCCAATTATACAGGCTTTCGCTATCGTCGTGTAACCTCGGCAAGTGGAGATCTCTGATACACGAGTTGGTGACAAATGAGCTACTTAGTAGTTGCAATTTTGAGCAACCTAGAAGTTGCTTTTGGGCGGGGGTAGGATCCAGGAGTTGCCGTAGACGAAGTGCGAGCCGGTGAAGGGCCTCGCCTGCGCGTCGTCGAGCACCCGCGCCCACCCGATCCTCTCGTTGGACATGGCCCCGGGCCCGCTGCACTTGTACTCCCCGTAGAATACACCGCCCTTCCTGCAGCAACCATCATCACCAGCCGGCCCGTCGGTTAACTTGTGCGATGTGAAATGGTGAAGGCTAAATTAAGTGAGGAAACGCGTGCTATGGTTACCGATCTGGCTTCTCGACCTTCCATTTGTCCCAGCCGACGGGCACCACCTCCTTGCTCATGTCTGTGAAGGAGTAGACCACCCGCGACGAGTCCCCCCACGCCCTCCCCAGGTAGATCTGGCCCAGCCCGAAGATCTTGCACCGCACGAACGAGAACCCGCTCTCGATGGCGTCCTTATCGTCGATGGTCTTGCTCCGCTGCTGCGCCGTCAGCACCGCTATCTCCGTCGTCACCGACATGATCGTGCAGTCCTGCACGCATGCGCGTGGGTGTCACCATAAAATGCATCAGATAGCATTGCCTACCTCACCTAGGTACATGCGTGAATGTAGATGTTTGGTTGGTTAATTACCGTGTAGAGGGACCTCCCGAAGCCGAAGATGAAGTCGACGCTCCCTCGGATGATGCAATTCTTAAAGTAGTGGAGGCCCTTGTGATCGTAGAGCGTGTCCTGCCCGCCGTCAATGGTGCAGTTGTAGAAGGCGGCCTTGGTGCCGAACAACCGCAGCGCCACTGCTTGCCCGCCCTCTTGGCCTGCCTTTGCCAATGGTGCGTGGTTCTGCCATGAAGAGCAGGCCGCTTAAGCAAAAATCTCATAATTTCATAAGATCAATATTTACAGGAATACATAAATGTTTTATTTTTTTAGACAACAAATAGATAAATGTTTCAAATGTGGCGGCCAATTTCACGGGCTCTTAGAAACTGCACTGCGGATATCTCCCTATAAGAATATTGTATGGGCCTAAATGCTCGGCTCAGCTTGGCCCAACAATTTTCGGCCAGTTTTCATGGTCCGCAACTCGATCGATATGCATATGCATGCATGCAAAAACAAAACAAAGATCTCTTCGATAGGATTTTGTCTGCATACATTCCCCGAAAGCAACTCAATTTTGTTCGCAGTTGAATAGATAGGATCAGATTAATTTCCCCTAAAAGATGGTGATTAGTTAACCTTGAATACGACGCCGGAGGCCGAGAAGTAGTCGGCCTCGACGGCGACGGTGGCGCTGGCGAGGGTGCCGAGGGGTTTGCCGTCCTTGCCGCACGTCCCTGCCGTGTCGTCCCACGTGATGATCGGCGGGTTCTTCGGGTTGCCCACAAACGTGATGAACGGCTTCCACATCGGGATTGTCAGCTTCTCCCTGCATTTTCCCTTTGCAATCTGATCAAAATTGCAAACTCATAATTTGATCAACATCTATTGGGATCGACCGAGATATATACTTGTAGGTGCCGGGCTTGATGTCGAGGATGGTCCTCTTCTTGTTCTTCTCCGGCACGGCCTTGATCGCATCGGTGATGGTCTTGAAATTTCCCTTGCCGTCGGGGCTCACGACATACCTCACCGTGCCGGCCTCGGCCGCCGCCAGCTCCGCGTCGAGCACCTTGCCGCCGCTGGCCTTGGCCTTGCTAGCATAGATCTGCTCGGTGACGGCAAAGTGCTCGACGTTCTTGGCGATGAACTGGTCAAAGCTGTCGCCGCCTCCTCCGGCTCCCGCGCCACCACCGGAGCTCGGCTTTTTGGCCGCGCCGCCACCGATGTTGAAGCTGACTTGCTGCTGCGAGGAAGCCGGGGAGATGGATGCTAGGATTAGCACAAGAACAGCAATGCAGAGAGGCAAAGGATTACAGTTGCGCCCCTGCATGGTGACAGGATCTAAAGAGATGAATTATTTGATAGTTCAATCTATTTATTTAGTCTTCTATTTGTTTATTGAGGGATGAACTTGTAAGGGAACGATTAATTGGAGAGACGCATGCGTTTGTATATATAGGCCAGGGGTAGGAAATGGAAGGATGCATGAAAGACTCCTTTTTTAGGCAATTAATTAACGTATTTGCTATACCTTCAGCTGTTTGGAAAGCAGGAGGCAAAAAAAAAAGAAAAGAAGAAGAAAATATTACGGCCACAATATTGAATCTCTATTTTAGGGGTTTCGGGGAGTTGGTAGATTCGCCCACCTCCTTCCGTCCCTTGTATGTTGGTTCTTTCCTCTCCGCGCCTCCTTGATTTCCTGTAGAAAAAATCGGTATTCTCAATCGATGACTCGAAAAACAAAAATTCAAGTGCTCAGGAAGGATGTCGTGAAGGCTAGCCTGCATAGCCTTTCTTTTTTGTTCTTGAGTATTAGAGATCTCACACTATTAGGAGGGGTCGTTGGAGGCAAAGAAAAAGCTCCCGTCATGATCATTATACTCATTTCCTATGCCCTAAGTCTAAAAGCCAAAAGGCCTAACCAAATCCCAAGCCTTTTGCAGCAAAAGCGTCACTCTGAGTTGACCAAAGTCTTCAAGCTATTTCAGCGGGAGTCTCCGGCCAGCTGGTTGTTTTTATGAAGCGTGTTGTTTTTGTAGCCGGAGCGTCCGGGTTTTACTATGACCACTCTCGGGTCAGAGCCAGAGTATCCGTCTGTTACTCTGGTTGCACTTGGCTTCCATCGAGAGTATCTGGATAACGAGTCGGAGTCTCAGTTATCCCTAACCCTAGCTCGTTTACTTGTGTTTTACTTTGATCTTCTTCTCATCGCAAGAGCAACATAAAAATGACAATGGCGGCGTGGCGTGCTTCCCTTAGGTCTCTCCTTGTTCCTCCACCATTGCTCCTCCAGCTCGAGGAGCTAGAGCTCCTGCCGGAGAGGCCCCAGTGCCAACTCCGTTGGTGGGCAACACGCACAACGGCGAAGACCAGGCGTGGGTGGCGCGGCCCACCGCCATCCACTTCAGTCATTCCCATGTCGGCTAAGACTATTCCTGCTTCCTACAGCTTTCGGCCACCAGCTTCTTGTTGGAGCACTGCCACGAGGGGGATAGACGCAACGCTTTCCAGTCTATTAGGAACTTGTGATGTATTGATCTCCTTTGCCTCAATGACGTGGATTTCTTGGTGGTGCGCCTCAACATCAGGCTTGAGCACGAGGATGATGTCCCTTCACTCTCCTCCTCCGCTACTCGGAGGGAGGGCTCACCACTGAGGTGGGCATCTAGTTCATCCACATATGGTCTGTCGAGGAGGATGCCTCCTCCATCTCCTCCTTCGACTTATAGCTGGATGGTAGTTTGATGTCGTGCTCGGCGTGCGGTTCGCAGGGGCTAGACGATGTCACCACTCACATCCTTCTCGGATTTGGTTCCCTCACGCTCGGCTAGCTCCTTGATATATCTCAAACGCATTTGCTTTTCTGAGCACTTTTGCTACGGTTTTTTTTTTTTGAGGACTAGAGTAAACAGGCTTACTCCAGTGGGGGGTTACATTCAGAGAGCATTAAGCTCCTTAAACCGGCGGGGACATTTGCAATTAGGAAGAGGTCTCCTGCTCTCCTAGCTTCTGCTGCAAGTTCGTGTGCCAGGGAATTTCGTTCCCTGACAGTGTGCTTCACCTGATGGCTAGCAAAGTTCGCGAGCGCCGCTCTTATATCCATGATCAGTCCATAGCAAGCTGACCTGTTCTGGGCACCTTCCTTGAGGTCGTCAGCTAAAACCTTGCAATCTGTTTCCACTAAGACATGGCCATTATACCTAGCTGCCAATTCATGCAAGCCCATCAACATCGCCTTTCCCTCAGCCTCCTGTGCGCATGTTGCAGGAGCTAGCTTCCTGGCCACCGATAGGTACACTTGCCCCTTGTGATCCCGCGCTACTGCACCTCCCCAACACTGTCCGCTGTCAGGTAAAAAAGACGCATCTGAATTTAGTTTAGCAGTACCCCTCGTCGGTGCAGTCCACTGTATTTTCAGACTCCCCTGATCCCCTGGGCAGTGTTTGGTCCCTATCCCGCATCCTTTTCCATCGAATGCTGGTTCAGTAACTGTTGCATTCTTCCATTCATTCTTCAATCTCGACAAAAAGGCAGCAGATGCTATGATCGGCTCTTTGCCGTCGCTATGCACGCAGTTATCCCGCAGATGCCAACATCTCCAAAGCAGCAACAGAATATTTGCACGCACATCCTCTGAAACCGTGCTCAATAGGACCTGCAACCAGTCCTCTCCAGTGTTCCAAAACTGATTTTCTGCTGGCAAATCCCATTCCTCTCTCATTTTGTGTCTAAGTGCTCTGCTCTTAGTGCAGCTAACTACTGCATGAAATTCATCCTCTTCCCCACACCAGCAAATGTCACAAGTAGCATCAAGGGTGATCGTGCGCCTAAACTTATTTTTCTTTGTAGCCAGGGTGTTTGTGGCTACCCTCCATCCGAAAATTCTCACCTTCGGTGGCACGTCAGCCTTCCAAATGAGGTCCCATATGCTGCGATTATCTTGGTTGTTCGTCGAGCTGGAGGGTTCCAACACCGACTTATGCTTGATGGTCGCCGCCAGTTTATAAGCACTCATGACCGAGAATATCCCATTCTTTTCGGGGTGCCACGCAATGCAGTCCTTAGCGTTCGATCTCGGGATAGATATCCTACATATATCATCCGCGTCAAATGAATGGAAAATTTGCCTGATGAGTCCAACATTCCATTCCTTCCTATCTGGGTACATGAGTTGATTGACCCACCAGAGACGCGATCTCCTGATGAACGAGGCTGTCATTAGGCCCTCATTTCTCGGTATCCACTGGTCACGCTGAATCTGGATATCCTTTCCATCTCCCACCCTCCATATGATGCCCTTCTTCAGAAGCTCCAGTTCCGCCTCAATACCTTTCCACACGGGTGAAGAGTCTGAAGCACTTACAGTGTCCAACAGGTTACCATTAGGATAGTATTTGGATTTAAGCACGCGAGCACATAGGCTGTCCGGATTCTGAATAAGTCTCCATCCTTGCTTTGCCAGTAGGGCGATATTAAACAGGTGCATGTCCCTAAATCCAATTCCTCCCGCCCTCTTAGGCTTTGTCATGCGCTCCCATGACATCCAGTGAACTTTGCGATGTCCATTTTTGTCCCCCCACCAGAAATCCCGGATCATCTTCTCATACTTCTCGCAGAAGCCCATAGAGAGGAGAAACACTCCCATAGTGTAGCAAGGGAGGGCTTGTACCACTGATTTCACATGTACCTCTTTGGCCGCATAAGCCATGAATTTTTCGGACCAATCATTACATCTCTTCCCGAGCCTATCCATAATGGATTGGAAGCACTCGTCTTTCATCCTACCCTCTAGAGTTGGGAGACCCAGGTACTTGCCCTCGAAGGCCGTGGACACCACCCCTAGAGTAGCCTTAATTTCCTCTCTGGTTTCCACCGGGCACACCTCACTAAATAGAAGCGAACACTTGCTTTCGCTCAACAGCTGCCCCGTGGCCCTCTGAAAAGAGGTGAGGATCTTTTTTACTGTGACAGCCTGGTCCGTTGTGGCTTTAAAAAAGAGAAGACTGTCATCTGCAAAAAGGAGGTTAGAAATTCCGGGGCTGTTCCTTGCAATTTTCAGCGGTGTCAAGTTCCCTTGTGCAATCTCTGTATTAATCAGCTTCACCAATCCGTCCGCGACAAACAGGAATAAATAGGGGCTGAGTGGGTTTCCCTGGTGCAGCCCTCTTGTGGGTACAAAGGGTTCAAGCAACTCACCATTGCACCGCACCGAATATCTAACCGAACGCACACATTGCATTATCCACCCCTTCCACTTCTGACTGAAACCCGTCTTCAGCAACACCCGTTCAAGGAACTCCCAGTCCACCCTATCATAAGCTTTGGCGAGGTCAAGCTTGTATGCACAATGGGTATTCTGCGGTTGCTTGCTGTGTTGAATCTTATGGAAACACTCAAAGGCAATGGTCGCATTGTCCGTGATCAATCTTCCAAGGACAAAAGCGCTCTGTGTTTTTGAAATGATCTCATTCAAATAAGGCCGCAAACGGTTGACCAGGCACTTAGATATCACCTTGTAAAGTACATTGCACAGGCTTATCGGGCGGTAGTCTTTGAGGGTCTGTGGGTCTTTGCTTTTAGGAATCAGCACTATCACCGTGTCATTCAAACCTTCTGGCATGATTCCGGTGTCAAAGAAGCCTAGCACCCCACTCACTATATCCTCTCTCAAGACCTCCCAGTTCCTCTGGAAAAATCGAGCGGGGAAGCCGTCGGCTCCCGGAGCCTTGAGTGGACCAATTTGGAACAAGGCGTCACTCACCTCTACTGCAGAGAAAGGTCTGGTAAGATTTATATTTATGTCATCCGAGATTTTTCTCTCAATGTGATCCAAAATTTCCTGTGGGAACACCTCATTTTCTTTTTCATATAAAGCTCGAAAGAACTCCCTTGTCATCTCCTGTATCTCTTTTTCCTCTTCTTTCCACACTCCCGAGCTATCCTTTAACTTAGTGATGTCATTCTTCTTCTTACTCCATGTGGCTTTCCTCTGAAACCACTTTGTGTTCCGGTCTCCCTCTCTCAAATAGGTTGCTCTGGATCGCTGCCTCCACATAAGTTCTTCCCGTAGGAGTAATTCATCCAATTCTACAGAGCACTTATTGATTGATTTCTGCTGTTCCACTGAGTATGGCGCATTCCAAAGCATGCTGAGCTTGTTTCTGATTTCCGCCGTCTGTTTAAGTACAGAACCAAAGTCCCTTTCGGCCCAACCCCTTAGCTTCTTATGCATGCTCGCTAGCTTCTCTATAACTGCCTCCAGGTTCGCTGCAGGTCCATCTCTCTTCCAGGAGCTGTCGATCATGGGCTGTAGGGATCCGGCTCGCTCCCACATGTGCTTGTACCTGAAAATCTTTTGCTTTATGTCACCCTTCGGTCTCCATTCTTTCCTTTGGCCAAAACAGACAAGCAGCGGCAAGTGGTCTGACCTTGAGGAGCATATGTGTTCCACGGTGGCCTTTTTGAAATAGTCTGTCCATGCGGGACTAGCCACCCCTCTGTCAAGTCTGGCTCGAACATTTTTTATTCCTTCTTGCTTATTGTTGAAAGTCCAGCAAGGACCTTTGAAGCCAAGATCAAACAGATTACAGTCAGACAATACATTGCGAAAGTTTTCCATGAGCCGTTCCGATCTCTTCGAAGATGATAAGTGTTCTGTTTGCCACATCGTCTCGTTGAAATCACCCAACATCAGCCAAGGGGCACTTGAGTTACATTTTATTCTTCTTAGTAATTCCCACATGTGGTGCCTGTCACTTGTTTTCGGTTCACCATATACAAAGGTACACCGCCATTGCATGCTAGAAGGGTTTAAACGGACCAACACATCAATATACCTCGGGCCAACGGCAAGCTTTATTACTTCGACACTTTCATCATAGAAGAGCGCAATACCCGCACCTTTGCCGATGCCGGGCTGCGTGATACAATGCTTGAGGCCAAGCCTCCACCTTAACTTATTGACATACGAGTTGCTTTGCCGCGTCACAGAGAGGAACACAAGCTTGGGCTTGTAAGTGTGCACTAAACACACTAGCTCCTGAACTGTCCGGGGTTGCCCTAGACCCTGGCAGTTCCAGCTTAAGACCGTCATGGTTTTGCCCTCTAACTTGCATAATTTGAATAAAAACTACGGTGTTATCTTTTGTGCAGAAAAAGTGTCCAATAAACCATGAAAAAGTATAGAAAATTCTTTCAGAAGATGGAGCCGAGGGGTACTTGTGGGGCAACGAATCGTCTAGTTTCTTTAAGGATAATGGTGTCAATGCATAGAACAATTGCATCGGTCTTTCAAATGATCATGGCGTAAAAAAAATCGATATTCAGGGGCACCACGCCCGGTTCCGTTTGAAAACGGACCAAGGCCATGATGTAAAACGGAACAAGACCATGACGTAAAATGAGACTGATAATTTCCCTCATTTGTAAGGATTATAAAATTGCTGGCACAATTCTTATGTTGTGCTTACATAAGTGGTTACCTCTTCGGAAGCACAAACTTGCTTTTTCATATTTACTATGACAAATAACTTGCCGATTAGGAGATTCCACCGCCACCCCCCCCCCCCCCTCCCCCCAACATGCCTCCCAGGGCTCTTTTTTTAGCGCCGATGCCGAAAAATCGGCCCAGTCGCGCCCCCAGGACCTTGTTTATCGCCGGTTTGGGCCGAAATAACAGCCGGCGAACCCGAGCCGAACCCAAGCCCCCGGGGGCCGCCTGGGGGCGCCGGCCGAAGCAAAAAGATGCGTGGGTCCGCTCTATCGGCGAGAGACGGCCCTTTTTCCCGCCGATCCCCCGCTTTTCCCCTCCATTTCCCTCCATTCCCCCTGCTGCCCCTCTTCTCCCGCCATTCTCCTCCCTCTCCCCGCCATCCGGCCGCCATCCCGCCATGCCGCCGAAGAAGTATACGGTCCCTCGCGCCGCTGCCGTTGCCGATGCCACCCAGCCGAAGCAGAGGAAGCCGGGGGCGCCGCCGGCAAAACCACCGGGCATGTCGAACGCCGACTGGAAGGCGGAGGTTCAGCGCCGGGAGGCTGTCACCACCGACCGACGGAATAGGCTCAACGCCAAGAGGGCCCGGGACGCGGCCGCGTCGGCGGCGGCTGCGGCGGAGCAGGCAGAGGCGTCTCGCGCGGGGATGATGAATCCACCCAGCGGCCACGGCCCGCAAGCTGCCTGAAGCCAACAGAGCCCAGCACAGAAGCCACGCCGACGCCGACCTGCCCGAGCACGCCGACTCCCGCCAGTCCGACGCCGGAGAACGCCGCCGTTTGATGCATTGCCTACGCGTCCTTCCTTTTGAACGCCGAACTTTCGAATGATTGATCGCCGAACTATGGCATGGTGATCGCCGAACTTGTGGCGTTTTTTTTTGTAGCGGGAAATGTCAAGTTTAAATTTATACGCGTCTTGGGGCCGAAACCTGAGGGCGTGGCTGGGAACTAGATCGCCCCCGGGGCCAAAAAAGCGCCGGCCGGTGCGCTGGGGGCTCGAACGAGTGGAGATGCTCTTAGATATGAGAATAAGTTTCTGATTCAGTGAAAGTTATCAGTATGACAAGAGATTAAATAGTGACAGCATGTACAAGGCTTGAAGCTGATGATTGTTTTCTTCAATGTAGAGCTGATTATTTCTTTGTGCATTTCAATTAGTATTTTCTTCATCCATCTCCTATATTATTTATGAGCCTGCTAATAATATTAATATGCATTGATACTAATACGTTCAGAACATGCAGACTGGGATCATGCATGCTTCAGGTTGAGTTGTTAATATGCCCATATATACTATCAGCACTCTTAGACTAAATCCCGACACGGACCCTGAACCACAAAGTCACCTTAATTTTTCGAACAAAAGCAGCAACCGGACAAGTCACGACTAAGCAAACGATGGGCATTATCACAGGCACCGAGGCTGCTAGTATGAACTATTGGGGGCAGTGGCGGAGCTTGATCAGAATCTTGATATTACATTACATGGAACTTGTTTTCTTCACTTGGAGCTTGAGTTCCACCTTGGACTTGTGGGTCCTACAATGGAGCTTGAGATTCTTCACTTCAAGATTGAGCTCCATCATTGGATTGAAGATTATGCATGCTAGTCCTCCACCCAAATTAATCCTCGACTTATTCCTTCTCAAATGAGCAATTAACCTCGCTTAAAGTGCAAAAATAACAGTTTCGGGGAGAAGAACTAACATTGAATAACCCCACGATAGGTTATGCATGAGCTCCATCCTCAGCTTGATCATTGGATTTAAAGTTTCGAGGAGAAGAACTAGCATGATAATATCACAAGTAGTTCATCCTTTCAGGGAGATTGATGCCAGCTCGCGCTAGGAGGGCAGTTGCTCTTTCTACTGCCGAAGAAATTACCTCCTCCTAGACCACAGAAAAGATATACGTATTAGAAGCAATGGAAGCACCATCAATGATTATGGGATTCAAACATTGCTTGAGTAAAGCACATGATCTTTAGCGATGAAACTGGTTACCACTTCCATTTTCGCAACCATTAGAAATTTGCAGTTATTCCAGCCCATGAATATTCCAATGTTGCTCTTTTCTAGTCCAACTACTTGGTGATATGCCGTGGAGCCAGCACAATATCAATTGTCGAATCTGCTCAGCTATAATATATTATATCAACGAGTTTAAAAAAATTGAAAAGGGCCTCTGCTTCATTGCATTAATAATAACTAAACCACAGTGTGTTAATACAAGTTTTCAAGGAGTTGCAGAGTACCATCCCATGAAAATAAAGAAGTATTCATTCAAACTGAGTCGCATCTACAGAGAAAATGTGGAATGAAACTGCAGCTATGCATAACTTCCCTAGCCTTTTGGCAACGCGAAATAATGTAGGTACTTTTTTTTTCCTTCATCTCAATATTAATTAGAGAAAGATAAGGAGAAAATTACCTCATTTACATTCATAATCTTCTGATCCTTCATAATCCATTGGCCATTGCACATAACAGATTCAATATTTTCTGACCGCATGCAATAAACAATGTTGGCAATGCTGCATGACAGAAAAAAAAATCATGATTTTAAATTCGATTCTTATTGTCAAATATTATTTAAAATAAATTTGAATGTTGAGTATGTGTAGTACTTCTGTTTTCGTGCAATAATACGGAGTTGAAGCTCAATAACTTTACATATTGCATTGTAGGTAGGCTACAGAGCTAGAAATATAGTACTCCCTCCGTTCCTAAATATTTGTCTTTTTAGATATTTCAAATGGACTACCACATACAAATGTATATAGACATATTTTAGAGCGTAGATTCACTCATTTTGCTCCGTATGTAGTCACTTGTTGAAATCTCTAGAAAGACAAATATTTAGGAACGGAGGGAGTATGAAGTAACGAAGCTGTACATGTATTATGACATTCCTGTATGTAAACAGTTAGAATAAATAATGTGTCACTAATGAATATAAACAATTGCTATTGCAACATTCAAGACAGGGATTGCACACAAAGGATACTTGGTTACTGAGTTAAAATAAAACTCGGTGTGAACTCACTACAAAAATGAAGTAATTTACTAGAATAGCAGTGGGGCATACCTGTCATGTAACGGAAGCATGGACCACTTAAATGGATTCACCACAATCAAGTCCGCCTGCAAAACCAACAAAAAACCTCAAGCGTCAACAAGATAGTGATACTAGTTAAAATAAATAAGAAATAGATGGATCCAGGCCATTTGATTATACTAGGAAATCATATTCTAGAATGTCCGCACAGAATATAATATGGGTTTTCATTTAAGATGATTGAATTGTAGACATAAATCCAGTTTCAAAAGAATACACAAACCAGTATTATCAAGCACCACATATGACACAATTAGCAGCTAATGGCGGCACCTTTTTGCCAACCTCCAGAGAGCCTATTTCATTATCCCACAGAACCGCTTTTGCACCATTAATAGTAGCCATCGTCAGCACAGTCTCAGAAGGAAGCACAGTTGGGTTTGTTGTACCCCTGATGTAGGCCTCACGCCCTTTGTTAATAAGGGAGGCTAGATACATCTCATCAACTGTACAGCATAAGGTAATCTTGTAAATTATCGAGTGAGCCACATTAGGCATCGAATCTGAAACTATCATCAAAACCATGCATATTCAATAGATACTGGACAAGGAACGTAATAACAGAAAAAATATGGCACAGGTATTTTTTACAGAACAAATGGATATGCCCTAGGATCCACTACGGAGTGCATTTAATATAAAATATTAGATGCAAAACTCTGACAGAATCCTCGCTACTGCTGGGTGCCAAACAACATAGGTGAAGAAAACTAAGAGCAAAGCTAAACACGCTCATAAAAAAGTTTGTGATTATAGTTTATTAAGCAGACCAATGCTCATTCTGTTATTGCTTGGTGCTCCATCGGTACCAAGAGAGACACAAACCCCAGAATCCAGCATTTCCCTAATAGGAGCAAACCCCAACATTCTCATGGCAGATGCTGGGCAATGAGAAACCTTGACACCAGCGTTTGAAAAATGACTTATCTGCAAGTGAGAAACTCAAATGAAAAGTTTGCCGAAGTTATATTTTGCATTCCAGCATCACAAAGCAGAAGGTAGACAGTGCATAGTAAATAATTTAGACAGACAAATTAGCATGTAGGAAAAATAAGCATATAGCTGCTGCAACAGGTTAAATGCTGATTATGTACAGTGACGACTTCTGGCATAATTGAATGTACACTGGGGCAACCTTCGTACAGTTAAAAGCCATACAGTTTAACCTAGATTTAAATTTATGGCATTCCATAATTACCATACATTCTCAGAGCACAACCAGGGTACATAATGTGAAAGGTAACATTCGATTGTGGAAAAGCTTTACTTACCTCAGACCCATTCAACCAAACAGAATGGGCAGCCAGCAAATTACTCCTCAGAAAATCAATTTTCTCTAAATATGTAACCGTCCCATGATCAATTTTCTTCATCCGCATTACAAGCTGATTTTCATATGGTATTTCCGCAATATGCTGCAAAAACAATAAAAAGCAAAAGCGTAAGCAATATAGAGCAGTTAGCTGAGCAAAAACTTCTACTGGAATAGTAAAATAGTATAATCATTTGGGTTCGGCTCCTCACATTGGAACGAATTTAGTTAAATTAGCAAGATAATTCTCTAGGAGTCCAAATCATAGAAATGCACAACTCAAACAAAACTCCAGGCAGTCCTCCAAGCATCATTAAATATAGCATCCAGGTTTTATTTCAATAAATTAATTAAATGATACAACAATATCTGAAACGAGACAGAACATTTCGTCGCTCCATGGTTCCAAGCTCCAATTTATAAGGAGAGAAGCATGTGGCACAACACATTTTTGCCATGCATTTGTGAGTGACTCCTTTTTTTGCTTTGATAAAATGACTGATTTTCTTACTAAAATTATTCTATCCTATTGTAATCCCTGTGAAGATTAATAAGGACCTGCGGCTTGTGCACAGAAGGGGCAAGGGAGAGGGGGGAGAAAGAGAAGGTAAACTTTGTGGCACAAATAAACTACTTTAATACCATATGGATTCCAGTATTCAGTTCCTGTGCAGCATCCCTTGTTTCAAGCAGTAACCGATCTGTCGCATTCATGATCTGTCTCAACCCAAACCATATCCTGATTCGCCCATCAGCTGTGTTATGATGCTTTTCATATAGATCCTTCTGTGACTGTGTGAAAGAAAAGTCATTCACATCACATAACAGCCAAGTATGTCGAGAATAAACACATGTATATTTGGATTTAGATGGATCTTAACTTGTGCAAACATAAATAAACCAATCAAATAAGAATTAACCTTATTTAGGTACAGTAAATCCCCAATAGCTGTAGCACAGGAAAAACAAGGAAAAAATGAGCAACGGATGATAGAAAAAGCAACAATTTTTTGTAACCTTATTATTCCTTCTCTACTTCCATTTGTACCTCCAAATTTTGCATCCCTGTAGCCTACTTGAATCATGCCTTCTCAGATTTTCCAAATTTAGGAATTGTTTGTTCTGTGCAGACTTCACATGTACATGGATTTTCCATTGGGTACCAGCGCTTGTCTAACTTCAGCAATAAACATAGTAGTATCTAAGATACCACATGTTCTTAGAGTAACTCTGTTCTTAAATATGCAGATATCGACACAATGGAATATGCTTAACTGATTTCTGCTTACAACATATGCATCAGCTGTGCCATAAATAGGGCTGGCCTAGCAAAATAATGCTAACTAATAGTCGAGACACACTTAACAATTCGATAAACACATCAGATGCTGGATCTGATCAACATGTTCAGCTTCAGCGCTTCCCTGCGCATGGGCCAGCTGACGTGCCAGCTAGCTGCAGCCCCCCCTGAAGTGGCTGCTGCTTCCATGACTGAGCTCATGCTGCTATTGAACTACATGTTGCACATGCACATCCCTAGAATGATGAAGTGAAAACAAGCCCTTCATGTATGGCATAGGCCCTGAAGACTGGTTTAGAGCTGTCGATGGCAGTCATTAAGATATGAATGGCACTATTTCAAATTAGGGGGGAATAAGAGAACAGAAGGTGTTATGCGTTCTATGGAAATGCTCAAGTCTAGGATACAAATTGAGTTCAAGCAAAATAACTGCATCATGTGGCAGTGTTTAAGAAAGTGATCCTGATCCCGATTTGAGGGCAAACCTGAATGCAGTCGTCAGTAGAACAAGAACTCCAGTTTGGAGGTAACCCATCACCACAGTCCATTGTTGACTTTGTCAAGCATGCACGCAATCCCAGCAATTCCACCGCCCGTGCCATTTCTGAAACATACTGCCCACCTGCTTCGGCAAAGCATGTTACCTGCCATTGAATGACAAATAAAAAAATGTTTAGGTGCACTGGGACAGTAGAATTCATCAGGTTGCTGCTAGTTTGAGCAAATGTATTCAGGAAGCTGAGTACAGGCCGACCATACCATACAGAACACATGTGACGTTGTTTGTAAATTAGCTCTAGGTGAGCACAATATAAAGATTAAACACTGATTTTAACAATACACAAAATTAAAAGGTTTTGCCCAGATCCGCCTAAGGCATGCCCAACTCTTAAAAAGTATCTCCATCTTTAGTTCACACTTCGGAGTGTAGCATACTACCAGATTAACCAAGCCTGAAGCCATAAATCACAATTTTTATGATTAATAGCACAAAAGAAATTGAACTTCATTCAGCTTAGAAATTGGTTTCTAGCCACTATTCTTATATTCCAGTGCCACTGGAGGAGTACAAGAAAAATGAGACTTCTAGATCTGAGGATAACAAAAAACTTGTGTGTTTTGATCAACTACTAAATAATCAAAACCCTGGATCTAAAAGAGTACAGAATTCATTTCAACATACAAAAGGCATACAGATCAGACAGTAAGCAAACATTAAGTGGCCAGGTGCTCCAAATTTCTTAGGATTTTAGGATGCGAGTAGTATATTCCTTACTCTTTCTACAAGATTGTGAGTAAAAAATAAGCAAAAAGGACATATCAACATGTGTAGATTTGTTTCAGCAGTACAAATAAAAAACATGTAAAGATCTATACTATGAACATATATTTCAACAAACTCATCTAAAAAAGCTGTTGAATTGGATCTGTACATAATAAGCATGATTCAACTTACAAAGAACGAATTTCTAGCATGTAATAAGATATGAAAACGGTACTAAAGACATCTCTCGTACTGTCAGGAATAAGGAAGGAATGAGACTCATCCAGCAACAAATGGATCGTGTCTACCTCGAGGCACCCAAAGCCCTCAAAAGGATAGTAGGGAGCCCTCAGAATGATTCCATCTGGTCAAATGGGATAAGAGTATCAGACAACTACAAGGTCACCCCTACCCTGGGTTCTCATCCACGCGTGGGAGTGGAAGCCAATGCTATTAAAAGATTTGGCGGGTTCTTAGAGATGACACCACAGACCACATACATTTTGCTGGTGGAATGGAACCACACTTGGTTCACATGGTATCAAGCTTGGTTCAAATAGCAATGCAACACTAAGAAATAACAGAGTGTTCCTTGAAGTTTATATGCAGGGTCGTCCAATCAAGAGGCAGACCAAGCTTGATTTGCAGATGGACCCAACTCTATATTTCCTCCATGACAAACATACCTCTACGATGCACAACCTCACAACACCTGAAAAGATAATACGCCTGACGCCTCACCATAGAGCATTAGAGCTGTACAAGTACCAAAATGTACCTAATGTACTCATGTAAAAGAAACATTCGGAAACAACTAACCCAAGATGCAAAATGCTGGGCACCTGCTTGCACTTGCACGTGTCAATAAATCCTTAAGGAATACACTGTATAGATTGCTCAATTCTCACTGTGTTTTATATGTAACATCTCCACCAAAGCAAGCGCGATTGGGTGGCGAAATTAAGGATTCCGGGCTTGAGCAAACATATATGGTGTATCATCAGTCAATACAAACTAGTACCAACAGAGAAACTATACTATGGAACTGATGCCAGTGGACAATTGGCTCACCCCAGATCGGATGAGCTCGATGCCGCAGAGGAGCGTGGAGGCGTAGGAGTCCTCCTCCGTCATGTGAGACTCATAGGGCCAGATCCTCCCGTGCAGCCACGTCATCAGGTCGACGTCGTCGGCGATCCCCCGCGCCAGCTGCTGCGACGTGTGCACGTGGGTGTTCACAAACCCTACCAATCCAAGCAATCAAGCAACAAGCACAAGCGTCACAGGAAACTGACTAATTTTTGCGAGGGGAAAAAGCTTCGTCAAGCAGAGGCGTGCGGGTACCAACCGGGAAGGAGGATACGACCCGCGAGGTTGAGGGTCTGCGCGGCGCCGGGGAAGGCGCCAAGGATGTCCGCCGAAGGGCCCACGGCGGCGATGCGGTCGCCCACGACGGCGATGGCGCCGTCCCGGAGGACCGTGAGGGCGCCGTCCATGGTGACGACAAACGCGTTGTGGAGGACGATGTCGGCCGATACCGCCGCCTGTGTCATTTTCCCGCCACCTCCCGGAGGCCGGAGCGGCGTACGTCCAGACGACGGAGAGTCGCAAGTCGGAGGCAGCAGGCAGTGAACCGGATACTACGGCGGAGACTGTTCGCTTTCTGTTCCACGGAAGGGGGCCCTCGTCTTCCACTCAAGGAGGTGTTTGTTTAGGGGAGAAATCCCGGGTACCTGTTTACTGTGTAAACAGAAAAGAGGTAAATACACCACTGGTGCTTGAACTTGCCCTGAATGTGCACTTTAGTGCCTGAACTTGCAAAATACATTGAACTGGTTCAATAACTTGGCATGGACGTGCATATACGGTTTAAATCTTGTTTGTATACGTCCACGGCACTGACGAGGCACGCCAACATGGCATGGGACCCACTGTCAGTGACTGGATAGCAAAGACAAAGGCGTGTAGACTAGGTTTTTGCGGAAACCCCCCCCCCCCCCCCCAACACCAAAAAATTATTATTTTTCTTACAAAAAGGCCCTTGAGGAAAAACTGACAAATTATTATAAAATAAAAAGAATAACTTGTCCAATGGCGGTTCGAACACGAGACATACCAGTCACATGCATGGCTAGCCAGTCGACCAATTCACAATTACTGCTAATTAATGATTCATAGCTTTATATATACAATTGGCCGAGCAACATAAATAGACGGAATTTAATCCAGCAAAATAGTACCAGGTCTGTCATTTGAACATCCGACCAAATGTTGTAGAACAGCCACGGATGTCACTCCAACCAATGAGGTCTCATGTATCAAAAGTACAAGTACTCTTTTTGAGTGTATAACAAAATATATTCAGAAGAATGCAAAAATCTTCATGTCATTTTAAAAAGAATTCACGTGATATTTTAAAAGATATTCATACAACTAAAAATATTTATGAATGAAAAAAATGTTTATATGATTCAAGTTTTTTTGTGAGGCAAATCTATATGATTCAAGTATTACTCATGTGAGGATCCGCAATCTAAAGGCGCAATAGGATTTTTTTTTTATAAAACACACAAACTTTTATATACTATATGAAAATTCTAAAATAACACAGTTTTTTCTTAAAGCATGAAAACATTTATATACTACATGAATATTTTATTAAAAATGTGGAAATCTAAAATTATATGAGAACTTATTTAAATATATGAACCTTTCTGAAATTATTTTAATGTTTAATTAAAATATGAACATTATTGAATTATAAAATATATTCTTAATTCATAATTTCAGTATGTATATTTTTGCTAAATTGTTGCATAGATATTTATGAAATTATATTAACTTTTTAAATTAATTTATTTTAAATATATGTGTATTGTGCTATTGTTTGTAACACACGATTATAATTTATGTATTTTTCAAAATTTTGAAATAAAAAACACGTTGAAAACTGGGCCGCACTGTGGTCCGTTTTAGCCACATGGGCGCTTCATGTTATAAATCTAACATTATTATTTTTTATGTTTAATGTCGTCCGTTGGAGCGGTACGTACGGCCACTATATTGCCCTTGGTTGCAGGTTCGAATCAGCGGCATTAATATGCTCGAATTTTTTTTTAAAAATTTATGTTGTTTAGCTTAATTTTTATAGAGTATGAATCATTAAATGACACTAAAATTCAACTGGTCAACTGGCTAGCCATGCACGTCAGTTCGCTGGTTCGAACCCCAGATGGTTTTCATTATTAATAGATTTTTTACAATTTATCAGTTTCGAGGGCCTTTTTGTAAGAAAAAAATTCAGGGGGTTTTCTGCATATAACCAGGCCACACGCATTGTTCCCATCATCCAGTCATTGACAGCGGGTCTCATGCCATGTTGGTGCACCTCGTCTGTGTCACAGACGTATACAAACGAGATTTGAACCGTATTTGCACGTCCATGCCAAGTTTTGGAACCTGTTCGATGCATTTTGCAAGTTCGGGCACTAAATTGCACATTCATGGCAAGTTCAAGAACCAGTGGTGTATTTACCTCAACAGAAAACGATACACATGTTTGATACGTGTACATTGTAATCGCCTGCCCCCGTTAACGACTCCAGGCCAGCTGTGGATCGATACCACGTACGCCCCCGCAAAGTCATATTGAGCGGTTCGATGATGTACCGGTAGATTCTAGACCGGCCGTTTACTCCATGATTTGTGTTAGTGCTGGCCCACGTCTAGTCCTGGCCATGGGCAGCCCGGCCCGATCGGCTCGACCCGACCTTGTCCACGAGCCGAGCCGCCATATTAGCACTTTACTGGAGAGGCCCGGCGGGCTTTTACATGGTCGGGCCGGGCTTGGGCCTGATTTTCTAGGCCCGACGCCCGGGCCGGGCCGGGCCCGGGCCTGGGTTTTCTTTGTCGGGCTTGTCTAGGCCCGGCCCGAAGCCTGGCCCGGCCCGAGGGATGGCCAGGTCCATGTATATCATATGTATTGTGTCTGGAAAATTGTCCGTATTTGTAATAAGCTAGGAAAGTGGTCGGCCCCCACCAACCACTTTCTGTCAGTTTTACATTTACTCTGCCGCTGTAACTGGGACCTTCCTCCCCCGCTCGCTTTTCCCCCCTTTTCTTCCTTCTTCTTCCATCCCGTGATTCCCTCAGCGGCGTAGTGGTCGCGGCGGTCGACGCTCCTGTTGCAGCTTCTTTAATCGCGGCGGGCGACGCTCCAGCCTGTGGTGGCAGCAGTCGACGCTCCACAAATCTTGCTCCAGGTTAGTTCAAGTTCTTCCATCTTAGTATGTAGATTCAGTTTTCGAAAGTCTTGCTGGTTGTAACCCTAAAGCGGCAAAAAAAACATTGATTCAATTTAACTTTTCATCTTGTAAATTTTGATTTTGACCCAGTCCATTCATTGTGTTACATACTAATTATATTTTTGGTATGGATTACTCTGTATTCATCTGGATATTGTTTAAGATAGAAGTGAAATGTGAATTTTAGGGTTTCTTACGATATATACATGTGAAATCAAGTAGTGAAATACAGTCTATGCCAACCCTGATGGCTGCCTCAACCTCGTCGCGTCTGGTTTGAGGGCTTTGCCTCACCATGACCGGTTTGCGGGCTCATACTTTGTCGCTTCACAAAGCTAAGTCATCCCCGTGCTTAAGCTCCACTTTTTACTCCGAATGAGTTTTTTCATTTTCTGAGTCATCTGCACATCACTTGATTTCTATTCACACCCACACTCACCGGGTGAGCTGCACATCCATGCCTTATAAAAACAAGAATAAAAGATGACCTTTATTACAAGGCAAAACCAAACGGGAAGCCAGAGGCTGAATAATTTTTGGTCGCACCATGCCCTGTCAAACTTACCGACCTGCCAAGGCCACGAGACTGGGGCGGCATCGATGTCAGAACAAAAACGGAAGCCAGAGGCTGAATACTTTCTTGTCGCACCGTGCACCGTCAAAAACATTGATCTCCGTGAGGACAAAACCTAGAGGCGACATTGCATGATCTGTCCAAAGCCGAGACACTTCGGGCTATAGCAAACATCGTTCTCCTTGTGGTCAGTAGGAGGCTACATCTAAGCAATCCCTTTAGAGGCCAACCCCAGAGGTTGCATGCAAAATGACCTCTGTGACGTCAGACATGGGGGCTACATCCAAAGTGGACTTCCCTGAAGTCAGCTCAGAGGCTGCATCAAAGAGATCTATCCGAGGCCAGACCCATGGGCTGCATGAGAAAGAACGAACCTCTCGGGATAGACTTAGGGGAAGTAGTAAACTGATCTCTCTTTCTCTAGACTCGGGGGTTGCATGACGCAAAGTGGACCTCCCGGTAGTCAGCTACGAGGTTGCATCGAGGTTTCTCCCCCTAATGTCCGAACTTGGGGCTGTATCATTGTTACCAACCTTCCTGAGTATACTACCGGGTGCTGCATCAATGTAACAAACCAACAAACATACTGGGAAACATATCTAAAATTACTCCCCTCGCCAACAAAGCATTGGGGCTGCATCAAAACCGACCCCACCGTTGCGTTGACCCAAGGTGGCACCACAAATTTAGCCAACATTCCTGGTTTCCCCCTTTATTGCTTATTATTCGCATCAATGTCAAATAACTTCATAAGTTATGCTTTATAAAAGTTTTACATAGCGATGCATGTAAAGTCCACTTTGTATTCCAGTGTTTGACCAGATACAATCACAAGTTTGCCTTGTTTTCTTGACCTTACAGTACTTCGCTTGCCTCGGCAGCTGGTGGGCTCCGGCATTGCCGCTTCCGGGCTCGGGGGTTTCACTTCGCCTCATCAGGGCCCTTGTCGCATCCAGGCTCGAGGGCTCCACTTCGCCTCGGTGGCTCGCAGGCTCCAGCCTCACCGCTTCCGGGCTCGCGGGCTTGACTTCGCCCCATTAGGTTCCTCGCCGCATCCAGGCTCGGTGGATCTACTTAACTTCAGCGGCTCACAGGCTATGGCCTCGCCGCTTCCGGGCTTTGGGGCTTCACTTCGCCCAATAAGACTTCTCGCTGCGACTACATTCATACAGCTACAATCATCGCAAGACCCTCCACCCGACTCCATGAGTCGGCCTGAGGCTCGGGGGCTACACCCATCGGGTGCACTATCGTGCCCCCGGTGTCTACAGAAGACAAAGTAATCGTGCACTATCGGTGCCATGAAGCTAACCATCTTCAACGACAAAACAAGACAAGGAGGTCGGACGCCCTACACACCCTGCGCGGCGGGCTCCGGTCTCCCCTTTGGGGCTCCAAGCCCGACAGAGCACTCCAGCTCCATCCTCGCGCTCGAGCTGCTAGATATCTCCAACAACAAAGAAGATAGGGAGGCCAGACACGTTGCTCGTCATGCATGGTTGTCCTTGACTCCCCCTAGCAGCGAGAAGCCCAATGGATCGTTTCATCTCCACAAGGCAAGCTGGCACAAGATCAGTTCTCCTTCCAGGGACTCCCTCAAGACCTGGCCAAGTAGTCCAAGACGATGCATTCGGTTCAACATCAACCCTGATGCAGCCAAGCTACCGACGAGACAATACACTTAGGGTGTCTAGGAGGCCGCACGCGTGGCCAACCCGAGTATTTCCGAGGTTGGACTCATGAAGACAGACTACGATTGTCACCAACACTGCAGGAGCCCTTCTGGGTTCTCATTCCCGAAGACAAGAGACTCCAACTCCAGACGCGCTCGAGGGATACTGACGATACAGTACACTGGGGGTACCCGACCTCCGGAGAATAAGGTCGCTAAGCCAGCCACGGAGCCCGGCTATTGCCTAGGCCCCTCACCCTAACGGCGGGCCTCCTCTAGAAGGATTTATCATTATTTGTACCATAAGACATTAAACATGGGCACCAAGCCAAGTAATCCTACCCCTCATCCACCTATATAAGGGGAGGTAGGGGCCTCCCAAGGAGGCATCCATGAGATCCCGAACAGATCAAACAATACTTCCTCATACTAGGCACATCAATACAATGACATGCAGGATGTAGGGTATTACCACACTACAAGGGCCTGAACCGGGGTAAAACTCGCGTCTCGTTTGTATCCTATTCAAATCCTCTATGCGTGCTCCGCCCCATGAGTAACCCTATGCAGGGTGCTGACGGTTTTCTGCACCGTCACCGACACCCCCCCCCCCCCAAAGACTTGGTCCAGGTCAGGAATGTTGTGTAATACGAATGATAGAGACATATTTGTTGGGGCCACCATAATTCATATAAGGGATGGATGTACGACGAAATTCCGGAATCGTCCTGGATTGAAGGCAGCAGGCTTAAAGACATCGCTCCCAAGATCTTCGACCTCTCAGAAAACAAATCTTGCTATGTCCAGAATGCTCTCCTCTTTTATATAGTTTTGCAATCAGTGTGCAAATCTTCAATTTGGACTATTCACTACTGCAGGATGCTGCTAACGCGACACTACGATCAGAGACCCTTTGATGAAACTGTGTGCGATGCATTAATTGCAAACGATGATGTAAAAAACCATCAAAAAAGATGCAAAACGTTTGTGATGAATGATACATCGAACACGGTTCAGATTTTAGTTGCGTGTGCAATGTGGGGCATACGGTTGATCCATATGAACTATTTGCGATGAGACAAAACAACAGAAATGGGCAGCCAGATCAAGGTGTGTGCGATATACGGCATACAGTTCGCTCCGATGAACCGTTTGCGATGATCGAGTTGAACACAAACAATTCGGCGTAACAAGATGTGTGTGATACCCGGCAAACAGGTCGGTAATCAGAATTGTGTGTGATCATTATAGACAGCCCATACGGTCTTTTTTTTGTGAATTGTGTGCTCGTCAGGGCACACAGTTCAAGAAACCAACCTGTGGGCGATAATATAGAAGATCTCTATCGAATACGTATTACTAATTGTCTGCGATGAGATTGACAGGATAAACAGAGATAACGAATTAATATGAGCAAACGGAAACAGAGATATATACAGTCTGCTTAATTTAGTCCTTCTTCTTGTTGTTGTTGTTGTTGGATGGCCCCGCGACATCATCTTGGTGAGGATGCTTCTTGCCGCTGACCGTTGGCTTTTCATCACCGCTGTTGTCGTCATCGTCCTCCTCCTCGTTCGACCATTCCTCCTCATCATCATTGCCGTCCTCTTCTTCGTCCTCCGACGGCTCCTCGTCCGTCTGGTTGTCGTCTGACGACTCCAGAGGCGGCGTCCCTTCCATGATCTGGATATAATCGAGGTCTGGGCTCGACGCCGGACTCATGGAAGACGAGCGGGATGATTCTGATGTTGACCTATCATCGGGCGCCAGACTGCTGGCCAAACTATCGTCCTCGCTGTCGCTCGACATGGCTGCAGTCGTATAAAAACCACGAGAAAGCAAGATTGCACAGTGTGTGCAAGTGTGTAGCGCGGCCTGCCAGGGACGATGAAGATGGTGGACACTTAAGCGGGGTATGCAGAGAAGAGGAATGCCAATTGAAGCGGGGGTTGACGTATTATCTAACCGCTGATATAATCAACCGTAATTATTTGTACCCAGTCGCTCCAAATTCCCGAGGTTGCGCAGTTCTCAATGTGATAATTAATTACGCACACGCGTTGGAGCGTCCAAATATGAAACAAGCATTTTTCGTAGTACTTCTACTCCCTCCGTACCGACGACCTAGGTGGGGGGAAAACGAGAGAACTTGATGATTACTCCCTCCGTCCCAAAATAAGTGACTCAACATTGCACTAACTTTAGTACAAAGTTGAGTCACTTATTTTGGGATGGAGGGAGTATTTGGTAATCAATATCATTGCATGCAGAAAATTGACCATTGCATGCATGTTATGCTAAGTAGTCTGAAGTCATTGAATGCATACTAGCCGCAGGACTCCTATTGGTTGATTTCTTTTTTCAGGACAAAAACAAGGAACGAGTTTTGGGATTATGCACCGGTACCGGTATGAACGGAGTAGGACAGTTGGCAAGCGATACATTGAGCTCTTCTTATTGATGAAGCCAGTAATAATCAAACTACAAAGGAAAAGAAAAAAAGACAAAGGAAAATATCTGCACGAATCTTCACGTAACATCAATGGCATAGGACCTAGATGTGCATTACTTAGAACACATCTAGATGTGCTTTAGCAATACTGTCAAATAAAACCCCTAATCATCATTGCAAACAGAGCATAGAACATGGCTAATGCGACAACCACAACTACACATGCTAGTTCCTTCTTGTCTCTTGCTTTCATCTGTTGCCTGTGATTGATTCTTTCTTGCTTCATCGTACTGATTGTACATTCCAGATCAGCCAGTTTCTTCTTTAGCTTTATGTTATCTTCTACGAGCTTGGTGATAACACTCCGAGCCCTTCCATGCCATTCTTCATCCAGCCAGTTAACAAAGGCACAAGCCTCATATCCCTGCCAATGTTAAATAGTATTCAGGATGAGCGGTGGCATTAACTCAAGTAAAATGATGAACTTATCACTAACCTCTAAGGGGCAATTGAGAAACCGCCTGCCAATGTTGAATCCCTCCGTGCATACACGTCGAGCGGGAGTGTGCCCGTGCACACAACACAACTTTTGGTACTTCTCGGTGGCGCAAAACTCGGAGTCGAACTCGTGTTGCGGGAGTCTAGAGTCATGCTCCGGATCTGGCGGCAGATCGCTTTCTTGGGGGGGGGGGTCATTCAGGACGGATTCAGCAGGGAGCTACTTTGGACATGCTAAAAAGACCGGGATAGATTGGAACCTGAAAGGACGATTCGGATCCGTAGTACACCTGCCTTCTGATGACCTTAGGCAAGTGCTCGCTGGCGACCGCCGTCGTGGCGGCGCTACCGAGAGCGGCGATACGAGCAGGAGCAGCCACACTGAAACCATCAATGACATAGGACATAGATGTGCATTACTTAGAGCACATCTAGATGTGCTTTAGCAATACTATCAAATAAAACCCCTAATCATCATTGCAAATAGCGCATAGAACATGGCTAATGCGACAACCACAACTACACATGCTAGTTCCTTCTTGTCTCTTGCTTTCATCTGTTGCCTGTGATTGATTCTTTCTTGCTTCATTGTACTGATCGTACATTCCAGATCAGCCAGTTTCTTCTTCAGCTTTACGTTATCTTCTGCGAGCTTGGTGATAACACTCCGAGCCCTGCCATGCCATTCTTCATCCAGCCAGTTAACAAAGGCACAAGCCTCATATCGCTGCCAATGTTAAATAGTATTCAGGATGAGCGGTGACAACTCAAGTAAAATGATGAACTTAGCACTAACCTCTAAGGGGAAACTGAGAAACCGCCTGCCAATGTCGAATCCCTCCGTGCATACACGTCGAGCGGGAGTGTGCCCGTGCACATAGCATAGCTTTTGGTACTTCTCGGTGGCACAAAACTCGGAGTCGAACTCGTGTTGCGGGAGTCTGGAGTCATGCTCCGGATCCGGCGGCAGATCGCTTTCCTGGTGGGGGGGCATTCAGGACGGATTCAGCAGGGAGCTACTTTGGACATGCTAAAAAGATCGGGATAGATTGGAACCTGACAGGATGATTCGGATCCGTAGTACACCTGCCTTCTGATGACCTTAGGCAAGTGCTCGGCGGCGACCGCCGTCGTGGTGGCGCTGCCGAGAGCGGCGATACGAGCAGGAGCAGCCGCACCGAAACCATCAGCACCACTCGTCCGCATTCCCCCAATGTCAGCGCCACGCGAGGGAATTTGGAGGCTATCTAGGGATTTAGGGAAAATGGGGAAACTGTGGGGATAAGCTAACGGTCGGGAACTACTTATGGCACTATATGTTGTATACGGCACACTATTTATACATGCTATTTGTGTTAGGTATTACAACTTCACACACGATTTCTGCACCAAACCGTGTGAGAAGACAACGTAGGTGAGACACGGTTGCCATGACATAACCGTATGTGATGTACTACCCTGTACATATAATTGAGTTACAGTGATACCGTGTAAACAGCCGCTCTGTGGATATCCATCAAAAACTAA
Organism: Thinopyrum elongatum; assembly: GCA_011799875.1. Lineage (NCBI taxonomy): Eukaryota > Viridiplantae > Streptophyta > Magnoliopsida > Poales > Poaceae > Thinopyrum > Thinopyrum elongatum. Next base: position 126,781,600 of record CM022301.1, read on the forward strand.
AACAACCGCTCTGCAGATAGAGATGGCGGCAACGGCGGCGGTGGCCTAGGCAGCGGCTACCGGATAAGAGGTCAATCCTCGGTCGGTGGGCGGTGGCGGCGTCATAGGAGGTCAATCCTCGGTCTACGGCGGGAGATAGGAGGAGCTCAACCATCGAGGTCGGCGGCGGCGTGATTGGAGCACATCCATCGCGGTCGATGGTGGGATAGTGGAGGTCGAACTTCAGGCGGCAGCCGCACTAAGCTTTGCTCCTCGACCCTGCTATCTCGACATGCCGCCGCATCGCGCTTCTCTGTCTGCTGGGTGGAGGTCGCCGCGCGGCTAATTAATTAAGGTATTATTTTCGTGAGTGGCTTAATTAAGGTATTCAATTCCTAAGGGTAGTGCTGTAGTACTCTGCATGTAAATTGACTGGCCATTAATTTTTGTCATTGCACGTCTGGATAACAATATGGAGCGCCCTCAGTAATTATGAAAATAAAACCTTGTGATTTATGCACGCATCTTTGGGCATCAGTTAATTCATGTATTAATGTTGTTGTTTTGTTTTTAATTACCATTCATGTGGTGCAGATGGAACGATCTGAATGGATGAGGAATCGGAGAACCACATATTTTATCAGTGGCGTGACAGAGTTCATGAATTTGGCTGAAAGTACAAAGAAGAGAATTGGTGATGCGGATTACATCCTGTGTCCATGTACTCATTGTGCCAATACAGAGTCATGTCAAGTTGCAGATGTCCAGTGTCACTTACTCTCTCGGGGATTCATGGATGGATATACACGTTGGACCAGAAACGGTGAAGAGCAGGTCATGGATGAATATGCCCAAGGCTGCGAGATGCCAAACCCCGGTCAGTGTCACATGGATGTTGAATCTAACATCGGGGCAAAGGCGTCAAGCTACCAATGGAACACCGGAAAGCCGAAGTGCCCACTGGAAAACCAAGACGGCGACGCAGACGACGACGATCTTGATATGCCAGTGCTGCTATGATTGCAGATTTCAAGGGCCCAAAAAAGAATATGATTGGGTACAAGGATCTGCCAACCATTGATGTGGACTCCAAGAAAGAATTGTATCCAGGTTGCAAAAAGAAATATTCCAAGTTGAGTGCCACCCTGGAGCTTCTCAGATTTAAAGCAGCAAACGGTCTATCAAACAAGGGCTTCACAGAGTTGTTAGGTCTTTTCAAAAAAATTCTTCCAGAAGATAATGTGCTCCCCAGAAGCACGAACGAGGCAAAGAAAATTGTTTGCCCATTGGAACTTGAAGTATAGAAGATACACGCTTGTGTGAATGATTGTATATTATACCGTGGTGAGTACAAAGATTTGCGTGTATGTCCCACATGCAAGCATGCACGATACAAGCGCAGGAGAGCAAAGGACAAGTACAAATTGGACGACGAGATCAAGACAGGAATCCCGTTCAAGGTTGTTTGGTACTTGCCTTTAATTTCAAGGTTGAGGCGTTTGTTTGCAAACCCTAGAGAGGCAAAGAGGTTGCAGTGGCATCATGATGAGCGAACTACGGATAAATATATGAGGCACCCAAAAGATGGGGCTCAGTGGGAATTAACGACAACAAGTTTGAAGACTTTGCCAAGGATCCTAGAAGTATAAGGCTCGGGGAGTGTACTAACAGGATGAATCCTTTTGGCGATATGAGCACCAATCACAACACATGGCCGGTGCTTCTGTGCATATATAACCTAGCTCCTTGGTTGTGTATGAAGAAAAATACATTATGGTGTCAATGATTATCCAAGGCCCGAAGCAACCTGGAAATGACATCGACATTTACTTTCAGCTACTGGTAGAAGAACTGCTGACAGTGTGGGTAGATGCGCCTGCTGTAAAATGTTATGATGCTTAAAAAAAGGAGATTTTCGATCTACATGCGATGCTGCTGCACACCATTCAAGATATGTCGGCATTAGGCAACACATCGGGGCGAAAAACAAAGGGAGATGTAGGGTGTGTCACATGCATGGATAGGACAGCTAGCAGATTTCTTCCCAACTCGCGCAAAACCGTGTATTTGCGTCATCGTAGGTTCTTACGGAGAAATCACCCATACCGAAAGATGAAAGCTGAATTTGATGGTACGTCAGCGGTAGATGTGGGCCCAAGACCCTATGCTGGGGAGGTGGTCCACAACATGGCTAAACAAATTAATGGTGTGCTTGGCAAGAAGCACGCTTTGACGGGGAAACAAACACCCAAGGGTCAAGTGTTTAAGAAGAAATCGGTGTTCTGGAAATTACCTTACTGGGAGATTCTACGTGTACGTCACTGCATCGATGTCATGCACGTAGAGAAGAACGTATGTGAAAGCATCCTTGGTACTCTGCTCAAGATTAAAGGTAAAACAAAGGATGGTGACGGTGCACGGCTCGATATGCTTGCTGATCAATCAAAACGCAAGAGTGAAGCAGAAGATGATAACAAACTCATCAACGCTCGCCAGAGTTACAATTTCAGTACAAAAGAAGCAACAGAGTTCTTCACCTATTTGTGGTCAGTTAAGACACCCTCTTCCTACTCCACAAACATCAGAGGTCTCGTGGATATGAGCTCAGGTAAAATGAAGTTGGGACACATGAAGTCACATGATTGCCACGTAATGTTGACACAAATCCTCCCGGTGGCCATCAGGAATCTGATGGACAAAGATATAAGAAACACACTCATTGAGCTCTGTGATTTCTTCAACCAACTATGGCAGAAAGTTGTAGATCCTGAAGAGTTGGATCATATGCAAGAAGATATTGCAAGAATATTGTCCAACCTAGAGATGTTTTTCCCACCGTCATTCTTTGATGACATGGTCCATCTCACTGTGCACCTTGTCGACGAGATAAAGTATTGTGGTCCTGTGTTTCTTCGCAACATGTATCCCTTCAAGCGGTTCATAGGAATACTGAAGCGCTATTGTCGGAACCGAAACCATCCATAGGCAAGCATCCTACAAGGTTATACCGCGGAGGAGGTGGTTGAGTTTTGCACCGAATACATGAAACAAAGACCTAAAGGTTTGCCCCTCTCTCGCCACGAGGGAAGGCTGAAAGGTAAGCCGGTCCTTGCTGGCACGCAAAAGGCTGCACCCGGAGAATTGGCAGAGAAAGCCCATTTGACGGTACTGCTTAACAACCCAGTTCTCAGCGCTTATGCCGAAGAACTCTTGGCGGAGATACGCCAAAGCTTCTTACCAATGGTGTATCCATCAGATGTGGAGATGAAGGAGCACACTAAGAACTACGCCGAATGTCTGAAGAATCGTTTGGCACAAGGATCCATCGATGACATTGCTACGTGGTTGGCACAAAAGCCATCACCTATGGTGTTGACGTACCAAGCATATGACATAAATGGCTACATGTTCTACACTGAGGAACGTGATAAGAAGACCTCATATCAGAACAGCTCTGTTCGAATAGAATGCATGACTGTAAATGAAGCTGATAAAAGGGTATACTATGGAACCATCAAAGAGATTTGGGAGCTTAACTATGTGAAAGTTAAGGTGGCATTATTCAGGTGCACATGGATCCCTCTTGGTCAGGTAAAGGTTGATGATTACAGGAAGATATGTGTTAACAGGACAACGATGGCATATCACGCGGACCCGTTCATTCTTGACAGCGATGCTACCCAGATTTTCTATGCGGAAGACCCCTTGCATAAGAACTATCATGTAGTGATGCATGGGAAGAGGAGGGTACTGGGTGTCGTGGATGTTGCCGATGAGGACGAGTACGATGAATTTGCTGAGTTGTCAGCCAAGGGATCACGCACCCCTCTAGCAGAGAAGCGTAAAATCATCAGAAAACCCAAGTTCATTCGGGGTCAACGTAATGATCCCAGTTCCCCATGTACATGGGAATTAAGCCGTAAGACTAGTTTTTATGCCTACCCTGTAACTTAATTCGTTCAATTTAGAATTGTCACGTGTACTGAATTTGTGAGTTATGCCAGGTTTTCGGTTGATGTAAGAACCGTTAATATGTTGACCTTGATATGTTGTGAGCTCAGGCAATGAATATGAACTATTTATTATTATTATTATTATTATTATTATTATTATTATTATTATACCATAGAGGTAGCACACTTAATTGATTTTACTCCAGTATGTATGAACAGAAGATATGCAATCTGTTTTGCGAATAGCACACAGTTCGTTCATGAAAGCCGTGTGCCGACCAAACCGCGTGCGCGATCTGAGTCGTGCGTTCTGATTGGCCAGAATCCAAACCCCACGGATCGTATGTCTGCACCGTTGAATGCTCCCAGATCGAACGACAATCCTCATCCCTTTCGACAGCAAATGCAGTTCCGGTTGTAATTTTATTTATATGCACAAAATGCATGTTAAATTCAAAAATGTCTTAAATATAGCTAACGATACCTGAAATACACCAGAAAATCAAACCCATGGTATAATGGTGATTGCGTACCGTGAAATTTTTTATGAGGCCAAACGATGAAGTCATCGGGCACTGAAGTTTGAATTGACATGTCTTCTTTTGGAAACCATGATCCTTCTTGTGAGATGTTCCGGTTTGGAAGGAGCGATCATCAAAACTTGTGCCAAACTTTACCAAATTTTTTCCACGGGGTCGTGAGAGCATGCCACGGGCACACACCGATTTTGATGATGTCCGGACTCCATCTGAATTTCCTGTAATTAAAATACCAACTAGGCCTACGCCGGTGGCTGCACCTCGCGGCCGAAATGTTTGAAACTTCTCCCCGCTTCTTGGACAAACGAATGAAAACTCGCAAAGCGACACACAAATGATTTGTACACCTTCTTTGCTAAGACTACCCACAGTGGGAGTAACATAGGTGGTAACATCACACATCTCTAGGCAAAATAGATGATGTGGCGAGTAACTAATGAGGAAATAGGGGCATGTGGTAACATAACTAGTTACTGTAACATCACACATACCAAGACAAGATGAGTCTACAACCTAATAAATGAAGTGTTGCATGACACCACACATATGTTACTCCCCACTATAGAGGTAGTAACATAGACTAGCTAGTAACATATGCATGTTACTAGTCTAAGTTACTACCCATTGTGACTAGTCTAACTAACACCCACATGTAGTTGTAGTAGGGTTTTGACTTTATATGCACTAAATGCAAGGTAAATGCAAAAAATGACTTAAATATAGCAGACGAGGCCTGAAATGGGCCAGAAAATCAAACCAAGGGTATATCCGTGATTGTTTACCGTGAATTTTTTTCCGAGGTGGAACGATGTAGTCACCGACGATTTGGAGTCCAAAGTGTCGCGTCTCTTTTTGGAAACCATGATCCTTCTTGTGAGATGCTCCCGTTTGGAATGAGCGATCATCAAAACTTGTGCCAAACTTTACCAAATTTTTTCCACGGGGTCGTGAGAGAGCACGCCACGGGACACACCGATTTTGATGATGTCCAGACTGCATCTGAATTTCCTATAATTAAAATACCAACTAGGCCTACGCCGGTGGCCGCACCTCACGGCTGAAATGTTTGAAACTTCTCCCCGCTTCTCGGACAAACGGATGAAAATTCGCAAAGCGACGCAGAAATGATTTGTACACCTTCTTTGCTAACTAACACCAACATATAATTGTAGTAGGGTTTTGACTTTTTATATATGCACTAAATGCAAGGTAAGTGCAAAAAATGACTTAAATATAGCAGACGAGACCTGAAATCGGCCAGAAAATCAAACCAAGGGTATATCCGTGATTTTTTACCGTGATTTTTTTTCGAGGCGAAACGATGTAGTCACTGACTATTTGGAGTCCGAAGTGCCGCGTCTCCTTTTGGAAACTATGATCCTTCTTGTGAGATGCTCCGGTATGGAAGGTGCGAGCATCAAAACTTGTGCCAAACTTTACTAATTTTTTCCATGCGATCGTGAGAGCACGCCACGGTGACACAATGATTTTCGTTATTTCCGGACTCTATATACATTTCCTGTAATTAAAATACCAACAAGGCCTATGCATCTGGTCGCACCCTGTGGCCGAACTGTTTGAAGTTTTTTCCCGTTTCTCGGACAATGAATGAAAACTCGCAAAGCGACACACAAATGACCTTGCTAACACCCATGTGTAGTTTGCTATATATATGCAAAATATGACTCAAATATAGCAAACGAGATCTCAAATGCATTAGAAAATCGAACCATAGGGTACAATCGTGATTTCTTACCGTGAAAAAAAATTCGAGGCGAAACGATGAACTCATGTTTTCATTCAAACGAAAATATGTTGTTAGTTCATGTAAATGTTTTCAAATAGCACACGGTTCACTCACGAAAGCCGTGTGCCTACCAAACCGTGGCCAATGCCCTCCTGTCGCGCGCGTGATCTGAGTCGTGCGTTCTGATTGGGCATAACCCAAACCCTACGGATCGTACGTCTGCACTGTTGGATTCTCCTTGATCGAACGACAATCCTCATCCCTTTCGACAGCATATGCAGTTCCGGTTGTGATTTTATTTATATCCACAAAATACACGTTAAATTCAAAAAATGTCTTAAATATAGCAAACGATACCTGAAATGCGTTAGAAAGTCAAATCTGTGGTATAATGGTGATTGCGTACCGTGAAATTTTTTATGAGGCCAAACGATGAAGTCACCGGCCATTGGAGTTTGAATTGACACATCTCCTTTTGGAAACCATGATCCTTCTTGTGAGATGCTCCGGTTTCCAAGGAGCGATCATCAAAACTTGTGCCAAACTTCACCAATTTTTTTCCACGGGGTCGTGAGAGCACGCCACGGGCACATACCGATTTTGATGATGTCTGGACTCCATATGAATTTCCTATAATTAAAATACCAACTAGCCCTACGCCGGTGGCCGCACCTCGCGGCCGAAATATTTGAAACTTCTCCCCGCTTCTCGGACAATGAATGAAAACTCGCAAAGCGACACACAAATGATTTGTACACCTTCTTTGCTAACTAACACCCAGATGTAGTTGTAGTACGGTTTTGATTTTATATGCACTAAATGCAAGGTAAATACAAAAAATGACTTAAATATAGCAGACGAGACCTGAAATGGGCCAGAAAATCAAACCTAGGGTATATACGTGATTGTTTACCGTGAATTTTTTTCGAGGCGGAACGATGTAGTCACTGACGATTGGAGTCCGAAGTGCCGCGTCTCCTTTTGAAAACTATGATCCTTCTTGTGAGATGCTCCGATTTGGAAGGTGTGAGCATCAAAACTTGTGCCAAACTTTACCAAAAATTTTCCATGGGATCCTGAGAGCACGCCACGGTGACACACCGATTTTCGTTATTTTCGGATTCTATATGCATTTCCTGTAATTAAAATACCAACAAGGCCTACACCTTTGGCCGCATCCTACGGCCGAACTGTTTGAAATTTTTCCCGTTTCTCGGACAATGAATGAAAACTCCCAAAGCGACACATAAATGATCTTGCTAACACCCACATGTAGTTGTGGCTATAGTAAACGACTCAAATATAGCAAACGATACCTCAAATGCACCAGAAAATCGAACCCTAGGGTACAATGGTGATTTCTTACCGTGGAAAAAAATTTGGAGGCGAAACGATGAACTCATGTTTTCATTCAAATGAAAATATGATGTTAGTTCATGTAAATATTTTCAAATAGCACATGGTTCACTCACGAAAGCCGTGTGCCTACCAAACCGTGGCCGATGCCCCCTGTTGCACGCGCGATCTTAGTCGTGCGTTCTGATTGGCCAGAACCCATACCCCACGGATCGTACGTCTGCACCGTTGGATGCACCCAGATCGAATGGCAATCCTCATCCCTTTTATTAGCACATACAGTTCCGTCTAGGATTTGATTTATATGCCAAAATGCACGGTAAATGCCAAAAAATGTCTTAAATATAGCACACAAGACCTGAAATGCGCCAGCAAATCAAACCTGTGGTATAATGGTGATTGCTTACCGTGGAAAAAAATTAGAGGCGAAATGATGAACTCACGTCTTCATTTCAAAAATAGCACGTCTTCATTTCAAACAAAATTATGCTGCTTGTGCACACGAGCGCTTAGAGGCAACCGTTTGCATAGGCCTTTCCGCGCGGCGACCGCGGATATTTTTTCACCGTTTTCACCTAGGCCGCCAACACCCCACCACCGCCCGTCTGCGTTTCACTCAACACCCAATCTCCATCGCCAGCTCCCCCTCCCCCAGATCCACAACAGAACCCTCTCCGGCGCCGGCGTGCTCAACCCGGCCGTGTGCCCGCTCTTCGGCGTCAACCCTACCTCCACTGCCGTTCCCAACACGCGGCTGCCCGCGCCTCGCCGTCTTTGTTTGCTCGCCAGCCATCCTCAAGCATATCGATCCTGTAACCCTCGCCTCTCCTGTGGTCCTGCCGGGTTTGCATTAAGAAACCTGTTAGTTACTGCTCTCCATCGCGGTGAGGCATATTTCCTCGCAATCCCTCTTCCTATTTCATTCTGTATGTTCCCAAATTGGCTATAAACTATCGGAGAGCGTATATTTGTTCATTATCTACCTTCCTAACTAGTACATATAAGCTGTATTTGTTCCAATAAGTTACTGTCGATTTACAGATCATGGGCGACCGAGTCACACAAACTTAACAAATAAGCCGTACATTTTCTAAATTATTGCATGACATGTTTAGACAGCTTGATACCAAGTTGTTAGCTTTATGCTTATCCTCCTTTCTTGAGTTTCGCATGTGTTCTCTGTAGATGCCGAGTAGCAGCGACAACACTCATGCTTCAGGTGATGTATCTTCATCTGATTCCGACAACCCTAGGTCTTTAGCAGATGGTGAGGGATCAAGTAATCTGGAATGGTATAGAGCTGCAGCAATTACCCTTCTAGTCAGGACACGGAGGAAGGCTCCAAGGAAACCCACAGACCAGCCTAAAAATGTATATGAAGTAACAGAGATCGATTTAAAGTCTTGCGCTCCAACTAAACCAGATAAAGCACGCACGAGGTTCAGGAGTGTGTGTGGATTTGTTGGCAGGGCAAGGCTCAACATTAATCTGCCGGGGTTTCGGAAGGCTGACACAGAAACACGGCAAAGGATAGTCCGGGAGATCATGGATCACTTCAACGTTCCAGAGCAGTGAAGAATGCAGGTGGAACACGCTGCACTGAAGAAGTCTAGGGATGCTTGGAGAAACTGGAAGCACGTGATGTACAAGACATACTTGAGTGAAGGCAAGGACCCAATCCCCGCATACCCCCAAATTACAAAGGCAGACTGGACAGAATTCAAAAGGGTCAGGGCAACTACAGAGTTTGCTACGAAGAGCGCCAATCAATCGGAACTTCAGAAGAGGAACACACACCCCCACTGTATGGGTGTGGCAGGATACTAGGGCATGAAACCGATATGGGACCAGGAGGACAAAGAAGCAGTAGCTGCGGGTGGGAAACCCGCCTTTAGTGAAATCAGGGGCGAACGTGCTAGAGAGTACTTGCAGGCACGTGCAAGGAGGCGTGATGACGGAACTTATTACTTTGAAAACTCACATGATGAAAAACTGTATCGCGTGATGTTAAAGGCTTCCGAGATCCCTGGAAGGTTCTACAGGAACTCAGGGCCATGTGACATTCTGTCTGATGCTCTGGAAACAAGAGAGCCCCCTGGTCGTGCAAGGGGTATAGGTGTTAATGTCCCGCATAAGAGGGCTTTCACACTCAACAAATAAGAGAGGCTCAGCATGAAAAAATCGAGGAGTGAAATGAAGCAGAATGAATTGTATGAAAGGTTGAGGAAGGACATGTATCCGACAGTTCGAAAGGAAATTGAGGAGTTAATGATGATGCAGAAGACTCTAACACTGACAGATAGCCAACAGATGGGAGGGGAGGCGGGCATGGAGGATGCTGGTTATTGCGCGACAACACCGCACAAGGGTAGCTGTGCATCAGCTGACCCCAGCGACACTGAGACTGCAGCTGCTCATGATGATGCTATATCTGATCTATCTGGAATGAAAGACAGACTGAAGGGCGTGCTTACACATTATGAAGGTACATTAAAATGTGCAACAACCTAGGTTTGCCCACCCTTCTTGGAAGAGGGCCTCTTGTTGGACAATGTGCCATTGAAGCCGGGCTATGTGAAGTGCTACATGACTGAAGTAAAGCCTGAATTCAATGAATTTGCCTGAAGAATGTCCTAGGAGACTTTGATGAGCAAAGGACCTTGGGAGAAACACTGTTACATCACATCCAGTGGCCACGAAAGGAAATAGACTTCATGGATGAGATCCCTGAAGCCCCGCCAAGAGCAACCAATGTCGCCCCTCAACCGGTGACGCTCTCCTTGCCACAGCAGCTCTCGCGTGCTTCCCCCAAAGAACCTAATACTTGTAATCCGACGACTGATGCATCAACCTGTGATCAGCCCGCCCGACTTTGTGCCGTACAGGCCATGTCATCCTCCGCCCCAGAGCAGCCAGTGGCAAGGCCTACAACTGCTGAAGATGCATCACCGGTTCAGATGCCAGCCGCTGAAGCAGCGGGGGGAGACCCAGCTGCAGCACATGCTCAGCAGACCAACCTAGTGGAACGGACTGCTAAGCAGTCTGATGCTTCGGAACCGCCTGCTAAGCAGTCTGTAGGTCCAGAACTGACTGCTCATCAGTTCGTTGGTCCGCAGCCGCGTGATCAGCATACCAATGCGTCAGCACTTCCTGCTCAGCAAACCAACGCGTTGGCACGACCTCCTCAGCACACCGACAAGTTGGCACCACCTGCGCAGAAACCCGACATAGCTTCAACGCATGGTCAGTAGTCCGATGCCTCTGCTCCTATAGCCCAGCAGTCCGTCACAGCAGCACCGCCAGCTCAGCAGTCCGGCATAGCTAAACCGTTTGCTAAGCAGTCCGTCGAAGCTTTACCGTCTGCCTTTCAGCCAACCAGACCTTGGACCAGAAGTGCTTCAAGTACCAAGAAGGAAGCGGGCCAAAAGGCTGCACCCGTGAGGAAGTGATATGTCCATTTTGCATCATGTTTTCCTACTATTATTTATATTATTTTTAGATATAATAATGCTTTTTGGAGTAATTCTAATGCCTTTTCTCTCATAATATGCAAAGTTCACACAAAGAGGGAGAATACCGGCAGCTGGAATTCTGGACCTGAAAAAGCTACGTCAGGCCACCTATTCTGCACAACTCCAAATGAGCTGAAACTTCACGGAGAATTTTTATGGAATATATAAGAATTATTGGAGCCAATAAGTACCAGAGGGGGCCCACTAGGTGGGCACAACCCACCTGGGCGTGCCAGGGAGCCCAGGCGCGCCTTGGTGGGTTGTGCTCCCCTCGGCCCACCTCCGGTGCCCATCTTCTACTCCCTCTGTTCGGAATTACTTGTCTCGGAAATGGATGTATCTAGAACTAAAATATGTCTAGATACATCCATTTCTGCGACAAGTAATTCCGAACGGAGGGAGTAGTATATAAGTCATTTTGACCTAGAAAAAATAAGGAGAGGACTTTCGGGACGAAGCGCCGCCGTCTCGAGGCGGAACTTGGGCAGGAGCACTTTTGCCCTCCGGCGGAGCGATTCCGTCGGGGGAACTTCCCTCCCGGAGGGGGAAATCATCGTCATCATCTTCACCAACAACTCTCCCATCTTGGGGAGGGCAATCTCCATCAACATCTTCAACAGCACCATCCCCTCTCAAACCCTAGTTCATCTCTTGTGTTCAATCTTTGTACCGGAATCTTAGATTGGTGCTTGTGGGTGACTAGTAGTGTTGATTACATCTTGTAGTTGATTACTATATGGTTTATTTGGTGGAAGATTATATGTTCAGATCCATTATGCTATTTAATACCCCTCTGATCTTGAGCATGATTATCATTTGTGAGTAGTTATTTTTGTTCTTGAGGTCACGGGAGAAATCTTGTTTCAAGTAATCATGTGAACTTGATATGTGTTCGATATTTTGATGATATGTATGTTGTGATTCCCTTAGTGGTGTCATGTGAACGTCTACTACATGGCACTTCACCTTATTAGGGCCTAATGGAATGCATTGTGGAGTAGTTATTAGATGATGGGTTGCGAGAGTGACAGAAGTTTAAACCCTAGTTTATGCGCTATTCCGTAAGGGACTGATTTGGATCCAAAAGTTTAATGCTATGGTTAGATTTATTCTTAATACTTTTCTTGTAGTTGCGGATGCTTGCGAGGGGGTTAATCATAAGTAGGAGGTTTGTTCAAGTAAGAACAGCACCTAAGCACCGGTCCACCCACATATCAAATTATCAAAGTAGCAAACACAAATAAAACCAACATGATGAAAGTGACTAGATGAAATTCCCGTATACCCTCAAGAACGCTTTGCTTATCATAAGAGACCGTTTTGGACTGTCCTTTGCCTCAAAAAGATTGGGCTACCTTGCTGCACTTTTGTTACTGTTTCCGTTGCTTACTTGATACAAATTACCTTGCTATCAAACTACTCGTTACTTATAATTTCAGTGCTTGCAGAGAATACCTTGCTGAAAACTACTTGTCATTTCCTTCTGCTCCTCGTTGGGTTCGACACTCTTACTTATCGAAAGGACTACGATTGATCCCCTATACTTGTGGATCATCAGGAAGCGCGCCTCGAGAGCGAAGAGGAAAGAGAACGATTGCCTCTTACTTAAAGCACTCATCGCTCAGAATCAAATTAACAGCAAGTTGTTCGAATCGGGGAGTAATATTATTTTTGACGGCATGGATGATGAATAAATAGATTTGCAGCTTGCTAAAAATAAAGCAGACGCACTTGAAGCACACAATTACGTCCATGGCCAGCCATTTCTTGTTGGCAAATACTTTGATGAGTGCAGCTCCAGTTGCCGCGAGTTACATAAATATTGCATGGATCAAATGTTAGCAGGTCATCATGTTCTGCTAGTCTGCTACAACAGAGATCATTTTCGACACGATGCTGGTTCCATCGGTGTGAGTTTCGAGGACTTACATCTCTTCTTCAACTTCAACGAGCTCGATGCCACTCTTGTTAGATGCCTGATTTTGTAAGTACTTAACAAACTCTGATCAACTTCTCCGTACAAGGCTGTAAATGATAAATAGCTAACTGCATTTTATTCCTCTCAGGGGGATTGAATGCGCAGAGAAGAAAAAGGGAGAATGTGTATTTCATAGATTCTGCATTAGCAAATGGCACAACATTACATGGTAAGGATGCACAGAAGTGGGCCATTAACACGGTCACCCGTATCTTCGAAAACACGTCCCATGCAGAATCATTTCTCTGGCCATATCATGAACGGTAAGTCAAATAAACAACCACGCATACACTGATTGTCTTTCAGATTTCGACATAATTCGTAAGTTCATGACTTTCTTAATATGTAGCAATCACTGGATATTGGTATTCATTGTTCCAAACAAGAACACAGTTTACTACATGGATTCTCTCAGAGAGTCAACAAACGCTCAGGATCTGACGCATCTTCAGCAATTCATGGATAGGTATTGAATTCTATGATGTTGAAATTAATTTGCATTCATATCTAGTTCAATAATTGATGTTTTTAAAATTTATCTTCATTTGTAGTGTGCTCGCATTGTGGAAAACTAAATCAGGGAAACTGTTCAAGAGGGAACTACCTCTACAGCACGAGATCGTTTCTCCGGTAACACACCAAAATCCGTTATTTTCGGAAAATGTATCCAATAGTGTGCAAATATCTTTTCTTACGCTAGTCAAATGTTCAAGCTTCTAAATAAACCTCTTTCTATTTCTGTCCAAAGAAAAAAATACATCTAACACCGGTTAGGTTGTTCCTAATAGGACAAATACATGACTAATTGTGTATAAAAAATTTCAGTGTCCTCAGCAATAAGCAGGGACCAACCTTTGTGGATACTATGTTTGTAGACACATGATCTCCATCTACAAATCTGCTGATAGTTGTGAAGATGCTCGCGAATTAGTACCAGTAAGTCTATCTTAATTAATATATTCTACTCCACTCATATGGCACATTCTGATCTTAAAAATACTACATCTCATCTTAGAACCGAGGACCCCTGAACCGCTCCTCGCTGGTGAATTGTTGATGGTTCGGAGATTTATCAGCGACTTCTTCCCGAATCACTACATCAATCTCACTGGTGATAATGAAGATTTCAGCATGCCTTCTCCTGAAATATTGAGTAAGAGTTAGCCGCTAAACATATACGCATGGATCCATTGTTTTTCATCTGATGAGGTCTTCGTATTTCGTACACTATGATTAATTATGTAATGCATATATATGTCGACAAATCATTGGAATTTAGCTACCATTTGTTCAATTGCAATTGTTGCGAAATCTGATGAATGTTCTTCCTGTGGACACTATTTGTTCAATTGCATATTGTGGCGAATTTGCTTTTTGCATGCCGATTCAAATGGGATATTTTTGCTTTAACCTGGCAATTGCTCCGCACACGGTTCAACTAAATAAGTGTGTGTGATCCACATCGGAAAGCATACGTCAATCGTAGCGAAACCGTCGGTGATACACAGCAGACCGCAGACGATTTGCAGCACTACTATGTGTGCGTAGGGGCTCCGGAACCGTTTGTGATATCACATTATCGCACACGAGAGCTCGGAGTAAACCGTGCCCAATGTAAAATACAATCCCAGTCGTAAATTTTTCAGGAAACGTGTGGGATCGCAAACGAAAAGCACACATCACACTTACCGCAATCGTCGGTGATACACAACAAATCACAAACGGTCTGCAGCACTTGTATGTTGCGAAGGGGCTACTGAACCGTTTGTGATAGAACATTATCGCACACGGTAATGGTTAGGAAACATGTGTGATGGAGTCTTGCATGGCATATGAGTTCCGCAGAAAACTCGTGTGCGATGGGGCACATATCGCACAAAGTTCATATGTTGGCCCGTGTGCCTTACATATTGTTTCCCAAACGGTTCATTACGACACACCGTTTGGTTTCGTTGCGTAATTTGAAACGTTTAATCACCGATCCCACACGTGCGAAAGAATTTAATGTGTGCTGCATCGCATACGATTACATTTGGCAAGGCCTCTGCATCATGGCTCCCTATCCCCGACGATTTCTGGGTCGTGTGGGAAGGACCCCCATATCGCACACACTCACTTGGCGACGGTTCCAAACGCCGTCGCGGAAAGGGGTTAAAAACCATTTGTATAGCACCTCGCTGTACCAGTGATTCTAGTGTTTTTTCCATCTCCTGAGTTATCCAAGAAAATTCTAAACTCAAATTTCTATATTGTTAGCTTCTGTATCTATAGGCTCCTATTTTCTTCTTCTTTCTTAGTCCATCTGTTGGCCATTGAATTCTCTTCCATATCTATGCAGTGGAAACAATTTGATGATGAAGTCATGCGACGCTTACTTTTTCATTTGAAAGTTATCTTTAAAATGCACTACTATATTCTTGTTCTTGCATATTTGTGAAACGGTGCAGGTACTATTAAGAATGTGTGCACTTTTTTATCGTCACTTTCTCTAAGTACATTTCTTCATTTTTTTCTTCTTTTAGGTAATAATACCAATTCCGTAATTCATTCTATGTTAGAATAACATCTACTTTCATTTTGGCTGTATTGTTGTTCTTATAGTGTATGACTTTGCATACCCATACGAAAAGGTGGTTGGCACAAAAAGGATTTTGCTTATCTGTCTTATTTGTGTTAATGTTTGTGGCTCATAGTTTCTTGTTGTTTCTTAGTCTATTTTTGGGACGTTGAATTTTCTCCGATATTGGTACATGTGGATTCAGTTTAATGTTGCGATTGTGTTACACTACTTAATTTTGTGTTACAAACTTAAAATAAAATTCAGTTTTAATTGATCTCTTTTTAATCATAACTATTATTGAAGTTGAACTATGTTTTGTTACAAAGTATAAAAAATGCAAGTTTTCAATATATTTTGAATCCTACACATAAGTAAAAAGCTTAACAAAAGCTATGGTCATTAGAATTAACATTGCTCGAAGTTGAAAATTAGTTCCTTTTTGCAGATCTTTATAATTTGTTCATGTTAGGCATAGTTGTATAACATTAATTTCCTTTTCAAGTTATTGTTGTTTCTTGTAGGGTTAAACCACTCCCATAATTCATTGTTCCTGAGAAATAAAACGGTTCTTCTTTAGTTTTTTTTTGTTCATTTCTTCTCTGAGTTAAGACACGTCCTATAATTCTTTCTTTTTAGCAAGACATTTTTTTTCTTATTTCCTTCAAGTTTTGTTCATTTCTTCTTTGATGTAGAAACACTAGTAGAATTTTTTCTTTCTTACATGATTTTTTTTGTCATTATCTCTTTTTAATTTTGTACATTTCTTCTTTCTTGTAACACCACTTCACGATTCTTTCTTCCTTACGTAGAAACTTGATTTCTTTTTTTTAGGTTACACCACTCCGAGTATTCTTTCTTCCTTCAATAAAATTGTGTCTTTTTCTTTGTTTGTCTCTTCCCTTTTTACAATGTATCCTCATTTAGTTCAGCAATTTGAATGTATAATTTAGTTCACCTGCAAAAAAAGGAATTTATAATTTAGTTGTCAAAAAATCTATGACACTTCAATTTTAGTGCAATCACTGATTTGTAACAAATTTGGTTTTATGGGCCAGAAGGGCTTCCATAGATGACCATCTTACTTTGTGAATTTGGTTGTCTCTAGAAAAAGTGGCATTTCACATATGCAGAATGTGTGGCCTAGTAGTGAAGCACCTTTTTTAACAATAAAGTAGTCAAGCACCTAGCATTTACAGGAGCTCTTTTTTCTGTGAGGGGATATCAAGATCTCCTAGTTAGCGCTTGGAGCCAAAACAAGCGCTGACGAACCCCCCCCCCCCCCCCCCCCCCCCAATGGGCCAGCCCAAGGACGCTAGTAGCGAATATTGATCATTGATTTTCTCTAAAAAAATCCTTGAACTGAAAAGAGTTTGCGGATTTGGAAAAATTAATTATTATTTTTATAAAATTCATGAATTTGAAAAAATGTTCTTGAGTTTGAAAATTTCATGGATTTAAAAAAAGTTCACGAATTAGAAAAATGTTAACAAGTTTGAAAAAAATTATGCAGGTTAAAAAAATGTTCGCAATTTTGAAAATAAGTACACAATTTAAAAAAAAAATGGTAACCTTATTTTTTTTGCTAATTGGAAAAATTTTACGAAATTGAAAACGAACCATGAATTTGAAAAAGTTCCCCAAGTTAAAAAATGTGCATGAATTTGAAAAATACGAAAAGAGGAAAAAGGAAGATAAACCAAAAAAAAGAAAATAAAAGGCAAAAATAAATCTAAAAGTAAAAAAGGAACAGAAACAAAAGACTGAAAGAACCAAAGAAACCAGAGAGAAACCGGGCCAAGAAAAGGTTACCAGAAACCGGGTGTGTGTTAATTTAGAAAAACAATAGGAACGCGCTGCGTGCACTGAATAGGAAATGACGGGGATATGTATCGCCCGCAGCGAGACGCAATGAGCACTCGCCTGTAGCAACGCTGTAGTGGGTCGGCCCTTTATTTGCTACGAATGTTAGTTTGTTAGCTAGTTCGTCTGATTTGTCTCAAAAAAAAAAAAAGCTAGTTCGTCTGATTGTTTTCTATTTTTTTACTTTTGTTTATATTCTGAAAAATATTAAATATACATATTTCAAAATAAATTTACTTTAACTTTAAAAGGTATTTGAAACATTGAAAAACAAGTTCAAATCATTCAAAACAAAATTTTGGACCATTTAAACAAAAATGCTCTCGACATCTAAAAATGTTTATGTGCTTAAAAAAATGTTCATGACACTTATAAAAATGTTCATACAACACAAAAAGTAATTTGGGTAATTATAATTAGTGCTTCATACCATTGAAATAAATATGCGATACATTTAAAAAAAATTATGGTTAAAAAAATATCTTTGCCAAAAAAATGTAAGAATATTTTTGTAATTTCAAAAAAGAATCTTGTACCATTCAAAAAATATACATGACATTTGAAAAAAGTTCAAATGCTACAAAAACTATGTTTGTGTCATTTAAAAAATATACAATGTAAAACAAATGTTCACGTAATTTAAAAACGTGTTTCATACCATTCAAAACAATGTTCAAACATGGATTCAAAAAAGGTTCGACATATATTCGAGAAAATGTTCAAACATGTATTTGAAAAAAAAATGTTCAAAATATATCAAGAAAATGGTCCATGTGTATACGGAAAATGTAAAATTTGTATTTAGAAAGTATACATTTATTTGTGACAATAAAAGGAAAAGAAAAGAAAAAAAACATAAAAAAACAACTAAAGAAAAATAGAAAAAACAGAAGGAAAAAATCCGCATGCAAGGTTCTAAAACCAGTCCATGCTGGTCTACAGAACCATCCCAAAACCGCTTTGATAGGTGAGCCCACTAAGGCGAGGACACACCGATCCCGAGCGGCAGGACGGATGCTCCTCTTGCCACGGGCGAGATATAGCCCTGGTGCTTTTCTGTTGCTCAGCATTGCCTTCATTTATTGGGCCTTGAGTTTTAGGCGGAATAATACATGCATTGTTCATTCATATCTCTTGAAATAGGCTTTCACGCCGCTTTATAAAAAAAGCCCAAACAGCCAAACCAATAAAAGGTAGAGAGGACATCCTCTTATAAAGTAGCTCACAAAATAAAACAATAGCGGAGAGTAGCGAGACCGCCACCTACTCAGTGTCGAACATGAAAATAGGTGGAGCAACACCTAACAAATAGGCAACCCAGACTACAAAATAGGAGCAAAACCACACATCCTCAGGAAATCACCAGACCCCATAGCACTGCAAATACCAAGCTATCCGAGAGATCCCACAACCTGCTCGCTCCAGGACGCGGAGCGCTAATCCTGCCAGTGGATTGCAAGGATCGAATGCAGTGACATCGCGGAAACGTGCTAAAGATTGGATACAAACGACGCCACCCCGCGCCAGGGTCAGAGAAGCTTCTCACGAGGATCAAAACTTGTTCGAATGCACTGACGGGGATGCGACCTGAAGGTAACTGGACACCACGAGGACGCCCGAGAAGGTGATGACACAATGCGCCGCCGCTGCCGAGTACGAAGGACGTATTAAAGATTTCATTCAGAGCCCTGACACGGGGCGATGACCCACAAAGACGCTCTCAACACGGAAGCGGCACCCACTTGAATCGCCGTCGTCGGTGCCGAAGCACGGAGCATTCGCTCAGAGCTTCACCCATGCCAAGCGAGGTACCAAGGTTGCTGTTCCCACCCATGAGTAGGATCTCCGCCGCCAGCACAAAAGGCCTCTAGATCCGAACCAGGGAGTAGCCATCGTTGAGGCCATGAGAATGCAAAGATCACCCACCGCCCTGCCCTCGCTACCCACATCACCAAGACGACAGCCACCACCGTTGCCGCATTGCTCACAACAGAGTCAATCTGCGTAGCCTCACCATCAAAGGCCGCCGCCCGGGCATCCCAGAATGACTCCCCGCCGCCGCCAGACCACGACATTGTGACAAGGTTGGACTATGGCATGGACATCACTGGCATATAGTCAGACCTCCACATGTCGAGGTGACCTCCAGCAGCGGGGGGCCGATCCCACATGGATCTAGCCCCCAAACCAACTGTGCGGCTGGGAATGTTGCTAGCCGGCAACACCCAGTAACACGCCCACGGGCAACCTGCTCGTACGAAGCCACAACAACAACACGCCATGTATTCGGGGCACGGTCCTCCAGAGGGCCAGATAAGACAGCTCAAGATCTAACCGAGGGAGCACCGTCAATGCCCGAGAACCCCTATCCCTTAATGGCATGATTGAGCACGAGTTAATTCTTAGGATACTTGAGAATTTTTGGTTCGATCTTAAATGGAGAGAATGGATCAAAGATATTATTTCTTCGGGTCACTCTGCGGGTTGGCTTACACGTCTGGAAAATCTTTGCATTGTTGACGTGGGGTTTTCTAGGGCGACCCCTCATCGCCTTTGGTCTTTGTCTTAGCTGTTGACCTCTTGAAGTATATTGTTAACAAGGAGTAGGCTTCATCTTTCTATTCCAAGGCAGGGCAAATTTCTTGTTATTCACTACGCGGACGACACTATTTTGGTACTCCATGCTCTGGTTAGCTTCGTAATTTGAAAAAGATTCTGCATGATTTTGTGCTTTGCATTGGTCTTAAGATTAACTTTCATAAGTCTTGCCTCATTCCAATAAACATTGATCAACACAACGCATTTTAATATTGGCAATACTCTTTCATGTGTGCTCTATGCTTCTAGTAGGAGACAATTGACCATCTTAATTTTTGCTGCTCTTTTAGCATTGTGTGTTGGGCACGTTTTGGCATTCAATGGAGTTCGAACCACATGGGGCTTGAGGCTATTCAAATTGCGAAGCAAAACTTTTCTGGCAATATTTTCTTTGAGACTGCGGACATTGTGGCTTGGAACATATGAATTTTTTTCGATAAAGGGTGAATTTTATTGACTCAAAATGAAGCATTAAGAGGGTCCAAACACAACGAGCACACACCCAACCTCTGCATAGATAGGATGCACACAACCAATACCAACGCACACACACAATAAAAACTCACTGGCAAATAACAAAGTCATATAAGACCAAAACTATGCCTAAGCGAGAAAAAAACCCAAAGCGATCAAATTCATGATCGACAAACTACAATAGTGACCATACCCGCATCAACCATCTCATAACACTACAAGGACAACTACTAGAGTGTGGAAGGAAAGGACAAAGACTGATTTTCTCTGGCTTAAATATAGACTCAACCACAATTTGTGAGACTACATCACTCTTCTTGAGAGCGGCGATTTGGTGCCCAGGCTCAGATGAGTTCGGGCATGAATAGTACCGCAAATTGAAAGGGAAAAAAAGTTCAAAAATTTTGAATTTTTTTGTGGTGCAAGATGCTCCTGTGCGTGAACTCTGTGTAAAATTTTGTGAAGTTTGGACATTCGAGAAGCACGTGGCAGAAAAAGGCAAATTTTGGATGTCTGAGAAACTTTTGAAAATCGCACTGTTCATGCATGATTTTGTCTTTTTTACCACGACCTCCTCCAATGTCCAAACTTCACAAAATTTTGCACGGAGTTCACGCACAGGAGCATCTTGCACCACAATTTTTTTTTGGATTTTTTAAACCTTTTTCCTTTTAAAATCACAGTACTGTTCACCAGGCTCATCTAAGCTCGGGCTCTGGGTTGAATTATCGACTCTTCTTGCTCTTTCTTTGTGTGCCTTGTTTCTTTCTTTTGGTCCCATGGACCTTTCTTTGTATTCTAACCTATTTTCTGATCTTCCTTTTGCAACTTTCCTTATGTTCTGGAGTGTCTCCCCCATGAATTATATATAACGACTAGCAAAAGGGCCCGTGCATTGTAACGGGAGAAAAAAAATTCATAATCTCTAATGGCCATGACCACATTTTGCTGCATCACCGAGATACACTATCACTCTCAATTTCGTGAAATCATGAATAATTTTTGGAATCATGAGCATTTTGTAAAACTCGCGCACATATATGAAATCATGAACGTTTTTTCAAATTTGTGAACACTTTTACAATTTTTTGAACATTTTCTAAAATCAAGAACATTTTCTGAATTCATGAACATTTTAGACGATTTGCAAACATTTCTTGAATCGGCGAACATTTCTAGAATAGACGAGCATTTTTTTCGAAATTGGTGGAGCAATTTTTGAAATTCACGAACATTGTTTTGATTTAACAAACATTTGTTTGACTTAACAATTTTTTTTGAAATGCATGATCATTTTTTAAATCAGTGAACATTTTATGAATGAATAAACTATTTTGCAAGTCATGAACAGTTTTTTAATTTTTAGGATATTCATCCATTCATGAACATTTTTTTTCTAAATTTCATTAAAAAAATAATACACGAAATTTTAAAAAAATCATGAACATTTTTTAATTTCCCGAACATTTATTGAATAAGCAAACATTTTTTGAAAATCATGAGCATTTTTTGAATTCACACATATTTTATAATTTATTACAAAATTATTTCATAATTATCATTTTTTAATTTACAAAACTTTTTTGAAGTCCCTAATTATTTAAAGGAGAGAAAAACGAAAATGGAAAAGAAAATAAAAAATAAAAAAGGAAAATTAATAAACAGGCAACCCGGACATGGGCCAGCCCAAACGGGCGCGCTGCGTCTTGTCCCAGCGCGCAGAGCGCATTATAGGAGGTCTCTACCGCATGGTCCAGCACAGGCGGTGATTCCCCTGTGTGAAATATTTTTTTATCACTTATAGGTGGCATTTGTGGGTAATATTTTGCAGCTCTGGGGACAATTTCCGTGATGTACCGCAAGAAGCAATAGCCCCTTTATTATTTGGTATATATATATATATATATATATATATATATATATATATATATATATATATATATATATATATATCTATTTTAATATAGCACGGTAGGAGCCTCTTCTATTGTTAAGCTTTAAAAAATCCTGTCCCAGGAGCCCCATCGCTACCACATCTATGATTATACGTGTTTTGGTCACAACTATCATCATGGAAGTGTCACTTCTATGACAGAAAAACTTTTCATTCGGCTCATAATGTCACAGATGTGTCTTTTTTTTTTGTAGTGTTCACGATCGACGAACTACAACAATGACCATATCCGCACCAACCATCTCATAACACCACAAGGACAACTACTAGAGTGTGGAAATAAGTGATTTGCTATGGCTTAAATATGGACTCAATCATAATCTGTGAGACCACATCACTCTTCTTCCTCTTTCTTTGTGTGCCTTGTTTCTTTCTTTTGGTCCCATGGGCCTTTCTTTGTATTCTAACCTATATTTTCTGATCTTCCTTTTGTAACTCTACTTATGTCCTTGGGGTGTCTCCCTCATGGATTATATAACCATATCTATTTTAATATAGCACGGTAGGAGTCTCTCCTATTGTTTTAAGCTTAAAAAAACCCTGTCCCGAGAGCCCCATCGCCGCCACTCACCAGGCGACCGCTCCTCAGCCACGCGGCCTCCTCACCCATTGCCACGCCAGATTCACCATCCATGGGAAACCGCCGTGAGACGCCTGGCCAGCCGCACCGCTGAGCCGCCGCCAACGCCCCTCCAACGGCCACCGAGCCCTGCCGCCGATCGCACTGCCTCCTCCGAGGCCTGAAGCCCTGCGATAGTCTGCCAGCAGCCAAGAGAGAATGACCCAGGGGAGAATGCATCGCCGCCGTCGTCATTGGTGCCCGCACATAGATCGATGCCGTGTTCAGGTTTATTGGATTGACATTAAACGTGTTGACGTTACGGTGCCGGTGGATGGATGATGCTTGAAACGTAGAGAGAGAAAAAGACACCAAGACAAGCGCATGACATAGTGCGCCTAACTGCCCATCAACGCTCAACAAGCAAGTGGTTCGTCCATTAACTTCATCTAGTGTAGGGGTTTTAGTTAGCTGCATCAGTGCATGCCACGGCTTTCGAGCGGCACGTAAAAGCGGGCTTTATTGCTTCCAAATCCGTCGATGGAGGCATGCCATTCCCGGCATGAGATGTGAGACGGGAGCTAGCAACAACTCGCAAGCTAGCATAGATTGTTCTTTTCTTGCAGCCAGTTAGCACATGCCCAGTGCCTTGTGCAGACTGGAAAACCCTCGAGGGGCCAGAAAAGCTACGGCTGAGAGTTTCTCCACGTGGGTGCATGGATGTAGTACTATATAGCACCTAGCCGAAAGAAAAGCTAGTGGAGATTGGACAAATGATTTGGAGAATCTATGGAGGCTACTAGCTTGGAAGTACAAGCAAGCTGGTCATGCAGAGATATATGCACCACTTACTTTTGGGAGTCATGTGTGAATGATCCAAGGACAAAGTGGTACGTGTGGCTTATCTTTCTTGCCTTCTTTTCTTCCTTTCCTTTTGGAGATAAAAGGCATGGCGAGATAAATGGAATCAGCTCTCCCTAGCTTGTATGGTGTTGCTACTATATTTCTTTCTTCTTTTGCTTTTTGAGAAGACGTATAGCATATATTATTGGAGTAGTGTTTCAGTACATATAGTTATATACAACTCCTCATACAGTCATACTCATATATAATACTAGCATGTTGTTGTACTGCTACTATATTTCTGTCTTCTTTGCTTTTTGAGAAGACCTGTAGCATATATAAATGGAGTAGTGTTTGAGTACATGTAGTTATATACAATTCCTCATACTATATATAATACCAGCATGTTGTTGTATTGCTACTAGTTCGTCTAAACCAGCTTCTAGTTTAGAGACTTAGGGTCATCTTTTTTGCAGATCCTTGAGCGAATCAGCTAGTTGTTCTCTGTGAAATTCGGTGCTCCACACGGGACATTAGCATGTTCATGTTGGACCTCTCCCTTGCGCAACGGTGACCAATTTGAATAGCTCGAACTAGATGCATATTTATCGCTTCATAGAAAGTACGTAAGCAATCACGTGAAAAGGCCAGAGACTTGAAATTAAGACGTTGGGACTTTGGAGGATAATTGTAGCACATAAATATGAGTGCACAAAGGTTTCAATACCAATCATTTGTGCGCTTGTACATTTGCATACTTATAAGTAACATTACACATCATGCGCGGAATACTCCATCCCTTTAACCTCTCCGAGAACAAGTCCGTATGAGGAAAAAATGAACACCCAACCCAAAAAGTAAAAAAGAAGAAAAAGAAACGAAAAGAACTTTAATCACTGTTCTATAAAATAGTGACTTTTTGAGTTAGAATAAACTATTAACTCTAGTTTTTTCTCCATATAAGTGACGCATCTAACTCAACACCACCATGGCGACCATAAATCCTATATGCACGTACCCCTTTTCCAACATAGAATATAAATCATTGCATCTTCCAAATGTCCTCCAAACTCCAAAAATTCTCAGCGAGGCTCTCGGACTCGGAGAACCCTTGTACCCATCCAGACAACTCCGAGTCTTGAAGCTGGAAAGTCTGGTTTGACTCAGGCCAAAACCCTTGATTCTGCTCTTGAACCCAATCCCCACTGTGTATCATCTCTCCTACGCTCGCATTTGCACAACGTGCCCCATCATATGACTCCGATGCGAACGAGTCGGACGACGATGTCACCATGCCAGAGCTCTCCATATAGGCTGTTGGTAGCCCAGGCCCAAGATGATCACCAACTGTCGATGCTTGCTGGAGGTGGTGGTCAGCGAGGCGAGGCATCCATAGATACTTCATGGCATCCTTGAACTTGGTGCTGTTGGCATCACAGTTGAGCTGCTTGGCGTGCTTTTGCACCCTTGTCCTCCAGTAGTTTTTGATCTCGTTGTCGGTCCTCCCAGGAAGGTGTTGAGCTATCTTGGACCACCTTTCATGTGCAAGAATCAAAGGGGCAAATGCAATTAGGGAAACATTTATGATGCATGAAAAACTAATTAATTGCAACATCTTTCGCGAGGGAAAGGAAAGCATTTTTCGACATTAATTAGCAAAAGACACCTTAGTAAGTGGAATCTAATTAGTAAGTTAAATTCTCGGCAACTCTAGTAGGAGTGTGTGATATACACTACGTGCGTGTGGAGAAAATGAACTATAATTAATTTATCAACTCTATAATGAATTAGTAATAAATACTCACTCCGTAAACAAATATAAGCTCTTACATTCCGTAAAGCTCCTATATTTCTTTAGGGAGGGAATAATTAGTTTGAAAAAAATTGAAATCTAACGAAGCAATAATTAGAGACAGCTAGATTGGTAGTACTCTCCAAATCTTTGGAGAAGAGAAAGATAGAAGAGGCGTGCAGCTTTGATGCACCGTATGTGAAGTGAAAGAGAAAGGCATAGGCATATGGTGCATGTGGCCATGCTGCAACCCATATGCATCCTATTCCCGTTTAGGTAGCCAGGACTTGTACAATCTGAAGTGTGCCATCCGATGGAGCTAGCTGGAGGCTTTCAATTTGATTTGACGTGCAAGCTAGTCCACATCTAGCTAGCTAGCTAGGTTGGACTTGGAGCTAGCTGGCTGTACTGGCCGTTAGTGCTGTATGTACGGTGTGCATGACATGCGACGTTTGATTGGTAATTACCTGTTGCCCCAGCGGGAGTGGAGGTCGAGGATGAGCAGCTGCTCGTCGGCGGTGAAGTTGCCGCGCTTCACGTCCGGCCGGAGGTAGTTCAGCCACCGCAGCCGGCAGCTCTTCCCCGTCCGCTTCAGCCCTGCACCAGCATGCATGGATCCACGGTCAGTTCATACTTCAGAGCAGGCTCAAATCAAGAATCAATTGAAAAGTCAATCTGCATGGCCGGAGGCCGGCTGCAGGAGGACATACCGGCGGCGCGGGCGAGGGAGTTCCAGCGGCCGTCGCCGTGGTCGGCGATGTAGTTGACGAGTGTGAGGTCCTCCTCCACGGTCCACGGGCCGCGCCGGATCTCCTCGGCCGCCTCCTCCTCATGGCGCAGCAGGTCGTCGTCGAGCTTTACCACGGAGCACGGCATGGTCGCGCCGCTGCTCCGCTGCGTGGACGACGATGACCATGACGCCATGTTCTCTTGTCCTTTTTCTAGTTCTAGAGACAGAGAGGGGCGGAGACTAAGCC